>OX578281.1:10572446-11772446 GCA_951217055.1 Gerris lacustris
CTCAAAGACAGAAACAATAATTGAAAGAAAGCGTTGTTTTGTGGATAAACAGCGAGTTTGACAGGAAGAAGGAGTAAGAGAGAGAGAGAGTATAGTGAGAGAGAGATGGAAAGATAGAAGAGTTGGGATTGCGCACGAAAGGATACCAAACGAAGTATAGTAGAGGGGGAATCACTCAACATTCTTAATATTCCTCCTATATTAACTACAAACCCCACACTTCGGATATCAACTTTTAAAAATTGTAAAATATATCACGTCACTGTAAAAAAAACTGCTGCTTGTATCAGGTTGACATTTTACATGCCTGTTTCAATTGTACTTTAGACGATGTGTATGAAGTTTTATTAAAATCGTTACGTTAGAACGTAAGATATCGGTGAAAACGTTGTTTTCTTTATTTAAAACGTTTAGGTCCGCTTTAATAAATTTAGCAATCTTTATCACTTCACAGCAGAGTCGGTGTTTGTTTTACTAAAAAAAAATATTTATAAAAGTTGTTTGTCTCATTAAATAGATAAAGTTAGAATTTTTTCCCATCCTAAAATTCCAATTTTAAATTTGAAGCTTACGTTTACGCGAGTGTTGCGCGTGAACGCTTGGGCGGATAACGTTGTCCAACGAACCTGTCCTGGGCATTGGTAAAATGAACATGTGTACCAAATTTCAACCAAGTTAGTCAACTTTTACACAAGTTATCGTCATCCGTAGATTTCGTGACGCTTTTTGCGTGACGGTGATTTTGTGACGGTGATTTCGGTCGTTTTTTTGGATTCACTCCCGGGCTCCAGAACGTGCCATAAGGAACTTCGTTCCAAAAAAAAATCTTTCATATTTTACGATTTTGGTAGTATTCATACTACGGAACGATTAAATTTTAATTTAAATCAAAGTATAATTATTATTAACTACGGGAAACAGACAGAGAAAAATAGACTCCAGCGCGGGGATAATTTGCGATAATTTCTTCGTTGTTCGCTGATCGCATAAATATTGAGTTGTGAAGTTCACTTTTTGCATTGCGACGTACTCGGGCTCTCTTCAACGCGACTCTTTTTATATTATTCAATCCTTTTCCTTCCTACATTTTGTGGTAACTCTCTGGTAAGAGTTACCACAAAATGTAGTACATTTTAGCACGTTTTTATTTTAGTTTTACCAAATTTTAATAGTTTTATGTTAAATGTTAGTAGTGGTTAGTTTATTTATGATTATATTATGACAAATTTTTATATTTTATAAAAATACATTTTCATGTTTTCGCTCTGCGTAAACTACCGACATATAATGAAATGAAATCGGTAATTTATTCAAGTAATTAATAAAAGTAGATGGAAGATAATTTTTATTCTTATCTCCACACCGGCACTGCCGTGGCTTGATTGCAAAATACTGAATTCAAAGGCGCCGGCCCGCCTTCTACGAATTGTTAATATGCCTTCAGCCTTCATACTAGGTAGTCCGAGAGGGCTGAGAGTTGATGGTAACCTCCTGTACTTTCCTAACTCCCTGTCACACGTATAAATCTTTTCGACCCTATGACGTGCGGTGAAGGAGGCCCAAAAGCTGGAGACTGGATTACACACCTCCTTTTCTGAGTTTTTTTAAGTTAAAAGTAACGTAACAATTTTGACTTATGTTCCATAGCCTAAACATAAAAATGTCAAAAATTATTTAAAATGTTTTTATTACTGACTCTACTACTAAACATTGTAACAGGCCTGAAGATGTCCCTTAAGGGATGAAATATAGCCAATTTACTAAAATACTACTAAAATGAAGTAATTTTTAATCACCCCTTCACGACCCACCAAAAAAAAGATATACTAAAATATATAGTTTTATATAAAATAGGTTGTACAATTTTGTACTGATTGTTTAACCTTAGTTTCCCTAGAATTATAATGTTTTATCTTCATCTCTGTGGATAGTTACAACTGACTCTGTATCAAATTTCATATCTTTGTTCTAAAGTTATGTTATAAGAAAAAATAGACAATTATATTCCTTTATCAAAAGGAAAGGAGCGAAATATGATGTTACAAATATAATCTTAAAATAATTTAATAGCTATATTCAGATCTTTCCATTTTAGTTTTGAAATATAAAGTAAGCATAGAATGCATTTAATAAGGTTATCACAAACAATATGTATACTGTATACAGAATACATATACATATATCTTTAACTTCTTCCTTAGATAAAGTTTGCAGTTGGAAGAAAATCTAGCTATAAATTCCAAAGCCAGAACGTAGATAAAGTCATGAAAAGAAAAAGGTTAGTAAAAAGGAGAGAAAGCAAAAAGGGATTATTCTGTAATTCGTAGCCCCGATTTTTAGCTCTCAAACTCTCTTTTAGAGGTTTTAGTAAAATGTGAGGCTAAGCTGAGTGTAATTCACAATGTTGTAGCTACCATCGCGATCGGATTTATACCAAATGTGAAGTTATAGTTCTGGGGAACGATTCAAAGAACGATTCCATGCTTTTCCTGTTCCTTTTACAGACATTAGTATTTTTGTTTGGCCTATCTTTAGATTTTGAGTTCGCAATTGAACGCAGTAATCTATCAATGCATTAGATTTATTGCATGCACCAAGGAAAATATGAATTAAATATTATAAAACATATGAATTACTAATCAAAAATTTGCTTAAGGTGAAAGAAATTAAAACAACAGCATAAACTTTTCTCTAATAGATTTCAAAGCCTATTTCTTAAGATAATAAAAAAATGAGAGGGTATGTTAGCGAAATGCTGTCAAATAAAACACAGTGAGAAAGTTAATGCTAACGTATCGCTGAATTTATTAGCATCATCAGAGCTAGGAACTCTTTAAGTTAAACTCTTAAATCCAGTTATAAAAGGTTTCAGTAAACTTAAAGACACTATTGCTATCAGTATGAAAACAAATATTATTTTTCAAATTGACTTGTCTGTTTGTAATTCTTCATATGTCGGACAGACTTCCCAATCCCAATACCTCAATAATAGTACATTACGCGTCGAGTTTGGAAAGTAGCATTTTGCATGCGAGTGTGGAGTTTGCACCAGAGCGATAGCGAGGGTGGTAAAACCACACGAGCAATGCAAAATGCCGTTTTCGCACGAGTTGCGTACCGTACTTTATCTACGATTGTTAGATTTAAATAATAAATACAGAAAAAAATAAACTTCCTGTATACAAGTTCGTTTTCTCTTTTGATAAACATAACATTAATTCATTAGTTGTATTTTGTGGCGAATTATTTTGGGAGGCGTATTATTCTCCTCATATTCGTCATAATCCTTTAAATCACTCATTGATTTTCACAAAACAAATTCGATATAAAAGTTACTTTTATTAAACAAACAGCAAATTAGTCTTGTTAAATGTAAACAAACTCGCTAATCGTACGTAAAGCTGAAGAATTCCTCTTCTTTACCGCGCTAACGTGGTAAAGAAGAGGAATTATTCAGAACTATGAGACGCGCATGCGCAATGAATACAAGGTCGTAAATAATCACTTTCTACGCATCTAAACAGAGATATAATGTATATATTTCGTATCAATCGTAGATAAAAGAAATTACCAACACAAATATAGTCTGAAGCCTACCTATCACCTACTAATCACTACTCCAATACTTAACATAATTTGACTACTATGTCTGTCGGTCTTTCTGTCGGTCTGTTTTTTGTGAATCAACATATCTTAAAAACTACACGTCTGATTTTAATGAAAGTGGTATAGTAGGTCATAAATAGTTCATTGTTAACCCCATATAAGTTTCGAGCTTCTGCGCCTATTTGTTCTTCTTCTATATGCGCACAAACATACATTTATTTATACGTATATCTTTAAAAGGAGTCGGCTGATTTTTATGATATTTGGTTTGTTTGTCGAAAGTTCGCAAATAGTCCCAGATTTATTTCAACCGTTTGTGCTCTTTAAAAATGGAATATATTATAATTCATGTAAAAAATCAAAACAATTGTGATAAATTAAAAAAAAACTGGGGGAAAATTAAATAAAATAGACAATGATAGGTTGCAAAAGCATCAAATCATTAAAGTATACGAAATAGGACGCGAGGAAGCTATGTGCCACACTAATTGGCAGAGTATTTTCACAGTTGTCTAATTGGTTTGACAGAAAATATTCTTTTGTATTTTTCCTTTTAATATTTTTTCTCCTATCTTTATGTACAGAACACGAGCTGTTTTCTTTGGCTAAATGTTTTGACTTTTTCTACATTGTTATTCTGTGAGTGAAACTTGATTCTTTTTAACTTGTATTGTGACTGTCGTATAATGTTATGTTAATGCTGTTGTCAATCAGGACGTGAAATAGAAGAAAGGGGAACTTTTTTTTTTTTTTACTTTCTTCTTAACTTAAGCTCAAATAGAATTCACTTTTAACTCAAGTGCTCGAGTTTACTTAAAAACTAAAGAGAATAGTAAACTAAAGTGTAAAGAACAGAAAGTGATACTAATGGGGAAAAAGTGTGCTAAAAAGAAAAGTATGTTCAAAATGAGATTCTCACTTACACTCAAGTGCTTGTATTTCCTTAAAACTGAAAAGAGATAAATAAAGAAAAATTACAAAATACAAGAAAAAGAAAATTAACACAAATGGGATTCTCTTTCAAATCAAGTGTTCCAAGTGAGAAACATCAAACCAAAGCCTGGCGCGCAGGAACACTTAAGTATTGTTTGTATGATCAATGTTTATAAAGACTAAATTCGACGAAACAACTTGCATAATAATAATAATAATAATAATAATAATATTTATTTCCACCAAAATAAAATGCATATATAAAAAATATAAATAAATAAAATACATAGCGAGGGCCCTCAGTAGGTGTTGTTTTTGCCTAGAGAGAGGACCCTGTATCAACATATCTAATATGGTAAATCAATAAAATTACTTTAAACACATTATACATAATTTACATTTCAATCTTATCTACAAGTCTAGCAAGCCAAATATTCACGGCAATAGAACTAGACCGAGAATTAACGCTTATAATTATAAAGTACTCAGTTAGTACCTGTACCTAGTACAATATAATTTGATTTAAAGTAAAATTTAATCTTTCCGTAGTATAAATACTACCAAAGCTTAAAAATATTAATTGCTATTTGAATTATATTTAGTTTTCATTATTTTATTTATTACTGGTATTATTCTCTTACTTGATTTAATTTCTTGCTTAGTTTTTACTACTTCATCTAATTGTTTATATTCCCCCCCCCCCCCCTCCCCCTCTTATGTTGATTTGTTTTATTAATTGTTAACCGTCAGTTATAGGGTTTTTATCGATTTAGTTTTTATTTTCATTTAATTAAGTTTTGTTATTACTACATGGTTTATCCCCTGCTCTTTGTTAATGGGCAATGGGCACTGATCATAGCTTTATAAAGGTTTAAAGCTGCTTTGACTAGTAAATAGTTTAATTTACGTGAAAACAATTTTTGTTATTCCTTAAGTTTTTAATAGTTTAACAAGGTAAATTTAAGAAACAATAAAAAAGACAAGTTGTCGTTTTCTTACAGTAGCAATCGAGTATAAGTGACTAACGTAAAGGCTATTAGGTGAATATGCAATATATATATATATATAAACGTTAAACGTGACACGGAAGCACTGTACAGCTTTGAATTGAGATCTTCTTAAATGCAGGGAATTGGAAACGTTTGGTTTTAAATGGGATTAAGGGATGCAAACTGCTTTCACGCTAACAGTGGCTTCTTACATTATTAGACAAAAGTAATAGTTTAGAGGTCGTACATTTCAAGCAATATTAGAGCCCTCGTGTTGCCTTAACACCTTGGTGTTGCCTTAACACCTTGGTGTAACTATTCTTTTTCTTACTGTCAATGTCACCTTTTTATTTTATTTTTTTTTTTAAACTGTAACCAAACGATAATAAATATTCAAATAATGCAGTATGGCTTCATGACTACTTGTAAGTTAAGTATGTGTGTTATGTAATGTAACTTTATTATAAATAGTTTGAGGCTCACATTTCAACTTATCAAGTTTACATAAAACTGATTTAATGTGTGTAAATTTAGTATACCTATATGAGTTTTAATTAAGGATAATGTAATTTATTTATGTATGAAATCCACGGAGAAGATTATAAGTTTACAAACTTAGAACACTAAGTAGTAATAAACAGCTTGGGTTTTCGGTGAAATCCGCGTCACGAAGGGGTTGCAATCCGACGTTTCGCTTCTACTACTGGAAGCATCTTCAGGGGTGTGGTGCATCGTGATGTTGACTCGAAGCAATCACAGAGGACTGGAGAGAAGAATGGCGTATTTGTACTGGTTTCCTAGACCGTTGACTGTACCTGGATTTTAGGGAGTTCCTTTACTCGGGGTGATCCTTTGTAGGGATGATAAAATCACGCAGGTGCTGCCATCTTCGGTGTTCCTTTGTCGGGCGGGTGATGTAATTAGTCAAGAAGTGACTGCTTCTTGCATTCTGCTTGGCACAGGTGGTAACCAGAGGTTTTCAGGTCCGGGAGAGAGTGAATCCATCCTCTCTGTCGAAGTTCTCCGGTTGTTTCTCGATCTCAATATCTTCTCTTTCCACCCTGCTGTGATATCTGTTGACTGAAGCGAGTACTCGTATGCCCTCAAACTTTATGAATTGGCCTGTTTCTTCAACATGCTGAGCTATCGCTGATCTGTAGTCGTTGTTTTTCGCTGCTCTCACGTGTTCTTCAAGCGGGTTGAGATCAATCTTCCGGTTTGCCCGATGTAGTTCTTACCGCAACTGCAGGGAAATTGGTATACACCACAAGTCTTGAGATAAATCCAACAGATCAAGAGAATAATCCATAAGATCAAGAGAAAACTCCATCAGATGAAAAGAAAAATTCATCAGATGAAGCAGAGTTGTTAAGTTTACTTAGTGATCTAGCATTGCAGACATTTGATAATTAAAATATTCCTTGAAAGATAGCAAAGCTAATTCAGGCTCTAAATTGCCTAAGCATAATGTTTATGCCTGAGGTCGTATAAGGGGTGGTTACCAGTGTCAGCTTAATCACACCCTTGGGGCATTTTCAAAGAGGATGCTAAATCTTAAAGGATGATTTGAGGGCACTAGACCTCACGACAAATTAACAACTACAGATTTTAATTTTTACTTGTTAAGAAATTGAATTACCGCATTGCATCGAAGATAAGACGTAACCCAATTTTGAGAATCTGTTTGGTAAAGAAAAAAAGAAATCGAATGTAAGACACCCTTTAATAATTTTAATATAATTACAAGTTTGATTTTTATCGTTAACATAGGTTAATTAGGAGCCCACCCTAAACGTTTGAGGTGGTTAGAAGTGGTCAGTGGTGGTTAGAGGTAGTTAGAAGTGGTCAGTGGTGGTTACAAGTGGTCAGAGGTGGTTAGAGGTGGTCAGAGGCGGTTAGAGGTGGTTATAAAATTAAAAGTTTGGGTTGGTCAGAGGTTACATTTTACTTGTTAAGAAATTGAATTACCGAATTGCATCGAATATAAGACGTAACCCAATTTTGATAATCTGTTTGGTAAAGAAAAAAAGAAATCTTATGTAATGCACCCTTTAATAATTTTATTATAATTACAAGTTTTATTCTTATCGTTAACATAAACATAGGTTAATTAGGAGCCCACCTTTATTATACTTTTATAATTTTATTATAATTACAAGTTTTATTCTTATCGTTAACATAAACATAGGTTAATTAGGAGCCCACCTTTATTATACTTTTATAATTTTATTATAATTACAAGTTTTATTCTTATCGTTAACATAAACATAGGTTAATTAGGAGTCCACCTTTATTATACTTTTATAATTTTATTATAATTACAAGTTTTATTCTTATCGTTAACATAAATATAGGTTAATTAGGAGCCCACCCTAAAAGTTTGAGGTGGTTAGAAGTGGTCAGAGGTTGTTAGAAGTGGTTAGAAGTGGTCGGAGGTGGTTAGAGGTGGTCAGAGGCGGTTAGAGGTGGTCAGAGGTGGTTAGAAGTAGTCAGAGGTGGTTAGAAGTAGTCAGAGGTGGTTAGAAGTAGTCAGAGATGGTTAGAGGCGGTTAGAGAATCTACCTCTAACTTTTAAGAAGGACTCCACATTAAAATGTACCGTTATTTTTAGGAAAACATTATATTCAATTCAAGAGCATATTTAGGATTAGAATAAACTATTTTTTAATTTCATGTGTAAAAAATTAAATACATACCTATAGCATTTTTTCATGTATACGTTGTATGGCACCTTGAGATCAAAATAGTACATTACGCGTCAAGTGCGGAAAGAAGCATTTTCCAGGCAAGTGTGGAGTTTTCACCTGAGCGATAGCGAGGGAGGTAAAACCACACGAGCAAAGCAAAGTGCAGTTTTCGTACAAGTTGCGTACCGTACTTTATCTACAATTGTTGGACTTTAATAATAAATACATAAAGATCCGTTACTTTAATTAAACAAACAGCAATTTAGTTTTGTTAAATGTAAACAAACACGCTAGTCGTGCGATAAGGTGAAGAATTCTTCTTTATTTCCGCACTAGGGTGGAAATAGAAAAGAATTACGAATCATGCATGCGCAATGAATACAACTACGAAAAGAATCACTATCTACGCATCTAAACAGAGATAAAATGCTCATATTTCGTATCAATCGTAGATAACATTTTTTTTTATTAATATCTGTTAATAATAGTCTCTGTTCTATCGTTGTGCCACTGAACGTTTCACTGATGTTTGTCATTCTCATTTAGCAAGAGGAGAAAAATATGTAAATTTACTCCATTTAAAAAAACCAATAAAGCTTTGTCACTTTCCCGGGAAAAAAATCTAGCCCATAGAAATACAGAAGTATTAGGGAAAATAAAAGCAAAATTGTTATTGTCCGTGACTGAATTCGAGTTTTATCGGATTTTATTTTCTTTCTACTTCGAGTAATTTATATTTTACCCAAAGACTATATTATATTATGGCATATAGCATTGTAAATGTAATAAAGGAAAGTAATTGGTCCGGGTACTGGTGTAATTTAAGATATGAAACACATACTGGTGAGTTAACTATTCAGTGTTTTGGATAAATTAGATTTTTGTATGTCACCTTTAATTTGTATGATGTCCTGCTCTTTATTTTTAATATTTGTGTTTAGTTATTTACTTTCTCATATTTGTTGAATACTCAGAGTAAGGAAGGGGAGAAGGAACAATACTATAGAATCTGGGTCTCAAGAAGTGGTTCATTATGCTACACCCCTATACTAACACTTTCAAGCGGCAGTTTGGTGAAACAGTATCGATATCTCGATAAAAACTCGAAATTTATCTGATATTAGTTGATTAAGGATAAGTGATATTTTCTTAAGACATTTAATATTTTTATTTCAATACAGTTTTCTTTATATATGTGTACTTTAATGTTTGTTGTTAACCTTATTAATTATCTAAAGGCAGTAACGTCGTTAATAAACGTGTAACAGTTCTTAAATAACCAATTCCAAACTTCTTTGAGTGGGGTATCAAATAAATGCTACTGATAAGGATGTGTTGACAAACGTATGTGGGGGCGGAAGGACAAAGAATAGACCAATAAGACAAGGACCAGTGACCACGTGATCACTTTAGTTCGGATTGAGCTCGCTTGGGAGGTTTAGTATAGGGGTGTAGCATAATGAACCACTTTTCAAATCGCTCCAGCTACCCCTTCCTTGCTCTGAGGTTGTATACATAAAGTATGTATATATAAAGACAAAATTATTGTAACGGCGAAAAAAATCGATTTTAATATTTTGATGGTTTTACACATTTAAAAGGTCCCACAAGTCCAATAAAGTGGTTATTAAAAAAATGTTTAAATGAATTTGTAGTCTTTGCGTGGAGCCTAAACTACTGTCTGATTTTGATTAATTGTAACATTATATATCTAATCCTAAAGGTATTTCGCTTCCTGATTTAGTTAAATTAGTTCTTTACTCTAGTAAAAATATCGTTTTAATCTCTTTAAAATCTAAATTATATATTTTACTTTCGAGCTTACCGAAGGTATCGGAAGCGGTGAGATCGTTCCAAAGAACAAAAATATTTTGTCTCCGATTTTAAAAATTCCTTGACAGAAATCTGTTTTAGACATCAGGGAACATTTTTGGTTCCGTGTCTGTCAATCTGTCGCTCAATTTTGGCGAACCAACACTTCCGATTTTAATGAACTTGGTAGACGATAATTAGCCCATTAGCCCATTGTTGGTTCCATATATGTTTCAACCTTCTGCGTTCAACCTTCTGCGTAAACAATATGACAAAAATTGGTCGCAAAAACATAAAATCAGTAAAGTACACGAAATATGACGTTAGGAAGCTATTGCTTCAATACTTGGTTGACTTTTTTTTTTTAAATACATAACTTATATAATATATACCAAAGATATTCTGAATGAATTTATTATTAGAATTAACTTTGTAGGTTGTAGCCAGGATTTCTGATGCAATATCCATTTAGTCTTCACTGCAGTCAGGGAAGTTTCAGTGAATCTCTAATTCCATTTTATTAATTAAAGCAATAGATTGTTCCGGGAACAGTTGAATGCTTTCACAGACAATCTCCTCCGTGAAAATTATATTGTTCGATCTAAACTTCCCCTTATCTAATACCGTGAAGTAGTAAAAAGAGTTTTTTATTCTACATACTTATACATTTTATTCGATTTAAGCTTATTCATTATGTTTTATTTTTTTGGGGTTTCGATGGTAAAACTAAAAAAAAAACCTTATAGTTTCGTTCCTGTGTCTGTCTGTCTGTCTGTCACTCTGTACATCCAGTGACACAAAGTGTACAGGGTCATTCCATGCCAAATCACCTAAGCCTCCTGCTTCAATGTCATGGATTTTTCTGATTTTTTTTTCTAGCAAACTACTCTATGAAAGAAGCCCCAAATATTTTTTTTAGATTTTTTAATTGAAAATTGTACCCGCAAGAATTTTTTGAAAATTTTGATTTTTCCCCAAATTTGGTGTTCCGGGGTTACGACTTATTTCACTAAAATCTTAATAACTCCCGTGTTTTTTATGGTATCATCACTATATTGGTATCAAACTAAAGCTAAATGTTTACACTTTAAGAAAATATTAAGACATATTTAATTTTTATTTTTTTAAATTTTGTTTTCTTGCCCTAAATGTTGAAATTAAGGTTGTATATATGTCATACGATATCTCAGAAGGACCAAAAAATGCACAGTCGTTAATTTTTTAACAAAGCCTCCTAACCTACTAGTTAATACAGAAAAAAAATAAAGAGGGTGTTCTTTTTAGTTTTTAAATTATAATTTTTTAAAGTTTTCCCGTTTTTATGCTTTTTTCGTTCAAGCCAGCACTCATAAAAACAAAATAATTTCCTTAATTAAACATATTTTCAATTATTTGCTATAGAATACATTAGTTTAATCATTAAAATACATCTATATATAATACAATAATCTAAAAAAATAAAATAAAATAAAATAAAAAATAAAATAATATATATATTATACACAGGGTGTCTCCGGATCTTCTTACCTATAGGTGTAAATGCAAAAAGAAATAATATTTCGAAAAAAAGTCATTCTTTATAAAGTCTCCTGCATGTTTTGGAATGAAGATCTATCGCATCAAAAATTTCGTACCATGCACCCTGTTCCCAAAAGGTACAAATTTCTGAAATTGGTCAAGAGAGAAGTGGTCTTATTTTTGATTTTTCGAGAAAATGTTATTCTTTATAAAAATAAGTATTTTCTATTTTAAGATAATTCTTGATATAAAGAAATTGAAAAAGGGTTCTAAAAAATACCCCCCCCCCCCAACCCCCGGTTCGAGACAACTCGGACAAACTTTCTCATATACAAGTTCATAATTATTTAGCCCAATATTTCCATTTATTAGTTTCGTATGTAAATTTAAATTATTAAACTTTCATCAAAATTTATCATAAAAATAACTTCTCCTGGGCGGGAAATTGAACCCGGGCTCTCTATTTTCTCAGAAACTAGATTTTTCCTGGGAAAATGGCTTATATCGTTAGGTCGTATTTAAATGGACTACACTTTTTTCTAATCAAAATCGTTGGAACCGTTTACGATAATAATTTTTTTTCACGTTTTGTCAGAGTTTTTGGGGGGTAGTGCCCCCAAGTTTGGAGCTAAAATTCATTTCTCGATTTCGCCTCAGGGAATATACTAGAACATGTAAGCCAAATTTCGTCAAAATCGTCCCAGTAGTTTAGGCTCTAGGCGTATGCACAGACAACAGACAAACATTCAGACGACAGACATTAAAGTTCACAACATTAAATATTTTTCAATATTGAAGGGAGGGGGGGATTTTAGACATCCATTTTAAATTTTTTATATAAAAAATAGAAAATATTTATTTTTATAAAGAATAACATTTTCTCGAAAAATCAAAAATAAGACCACTTCTCACTTGACCAATTTCAGAAATTTGTACCTTTTGGGTACAGGGTGCATGGTACGAAATTTTTGATGCGATAGATCTTCATTCCAAAACACGCAGGAGACTTTATAAAGAATGACTTTTTTTCGAAATATGATTTCTTTTTGCATTTACACCTACAGGTAAGTAGATCCGGAGACACCCTGTATATACATATATATATATATATATATATATATATTTTTTTTTTTTTTTTTTTTTTTTAATTATTGTATTATATATAGATGAATTTTAATGATTAAACTAATGTATTCTATAGCAAATAATTGAAAATATGTTTAATTAAGGAAATTATTTTGTTTTTATGAGTGCTGGCTTGAACGAAAAAAGCATAAAAACGGGAAAACTTTAAAAAATTATAATTTAAAAACTAAAAAGAACACCCTCTTTATTTTTTTTCTGTATTAACTAGTAGGTTAGGAGGCTTTGTTAAAAAATTAACGACTGTGCATTTTTTGGTCCTTCTGAGATATCGTATGACATATATACAACCTTAATTTCAACATTTAGGGCAAGAAAACAAAATTTAAAAAAATAAAAATTAAATATGTCTTAATATTTTCTTAAAGTGTAAACATTTAGCTTTAGTTTGATACCAATATAGTGATGATACCATAAAAAACACGGGAGTTATTAAGATTTTAGTGAAATAAGTCGTAACCCCGGAACACCAAATTTGGGGAAAAATCAAAATTTTCAAAAAATTCTTGCGGGTACAATTTTCAATTAAAAAATCTAAAAAAAATATTTGGGGCTTCTTTCATAGAGTAGTTTGCTAGAAAAAAAAATCAGAAAAATCCATGACATTGAAGCAGAAAATTTTCTGAAATTGGGTGATTTGGCATGGAATGACCCTACATAAAGTTCCAATAACTTTAGAATCAAAAGAGATAAAAACATGAAACTTTCCAGTATTAAAGATCGTTTTGACGCGCACACAGAAATAATTTAGCGAAATCAAAATTATCAGCTGTTCAAATCCAAAATAGTGGATAAGTCACGTCATGCGAAAGAAATATTTTTTTAAATTTTGAGTGGGGCGTCAAATTAAAGGTATTGAAGGGTAGATTACAAAAATATATATAACACTTGTGGAAAGTTTTTAATTTTCCGTGCCATTTTGTCAAAAAACATCCAAATTTTGCGTGTCCCCCTTGAACTATATTTCTGCTGTTACTAAAAATATGCAAAATGTGCGGTCTGAACGACCAAAGAAAAAATAAAAATAGCAACTTAATTGGATTATCTGGGAATCCAGAATGGTGGCTTATATTTTTGTAGATTACAAAAATATATAACACTTGTGGAAAGTTTTTAATTTTTCGTGCCATTTTGTCAAAAAGCATAAAAATTTGGCGTCCTCCTCCACCTTTATACTAATTTCATGTTCACAATACCAACGAACCCCTTTTTACGTGAGACTTCACGCACAACCAATTTTTTTTGTATTTGTATTTTGCTTGAATTTCATTACTAAATATATTTTTAATTCTGTTTCAGTTATCTATACAAGACAACGGTTCTGCCAAGTTCTTTCAGGGACCTCTTCACACGCCTAAAGTAGGAGAAAAAGTTGCTCAGGTTAGTAACAATAATAATAATAATAATAATAATAATAATAGTAATAATCATACAATTTGTTGAAATAAATGAAATCAGCTTAACGCTGTGGTACCCTCATGGGTTTTAAGTTTAATTTTTTTTTTCCATTATATAAAACAATTAATAGATTATGATCGAATTTCAGGGCTTGTAAAGTATTTGAACTTTTTAATATTCTGGAACTTAAAATACAGGTTGTATCTAAACATCAATATTTAAATACTAGTAACTTACAAACAAACATATACAGGGTGGTCCAAAAGTCTCCCTCCCCCCTCTTAACTTTTGAACGGTTTGAGATAAATTAATGAAACTTGGGGGATCTCTACCATGCAAAGGGAAGTTTGTTTTCATGCAATTGCCCACTAGGGGCAACCACCCACTTTGCCCCCAGGCCACCTAACTTCAAAATTTCAAATTAGAATGTATATGTTCGATAGCATATTTGGATTCTACGGTGAAAAATAATAAACTTTTACTTGAAACTATTTTTTCTATCTCCAATATTTTGCCCTCTACAGGGGGGGCAAAGATAGCAAAATAACCCTTCCGATAATACGTTGTAAAATCTAAACGGTTAGAGATAAATTAATGAAATTTGGGGGATCCGTACCATGTAAACGGAAGTTTTGTTTTCATACAATCGCGCAGTAGGGCAACCACCCATTTTTCCCCCAGGCCACCTAACTTCAAAATTTTTACTTAGAGTGTATATTTTTAATACCAGATTTAGATTCTACGGCCTAAAATAAAAATATTTTACTTCAAACTTTTTTTTCTATCTCCAATATTTTGCCATATTGGGCAAAGGTATAAAAAATAGTAAATTTCAGTGCCCGGGGGCAAAATGGTGGTTTCCCCTAGTACGCGAATGGATGAATACACACTTCCCTTTACATGGTACAGATCCTCCAAATTTCATAGCTTTATTTCTAACAGTTTAGATTTTATAACGATCTAAGAGACTTTTGGACCACCCTGTATATAATAAAATAAACATTAATATAATAAATATCGAATAAATATCCTTTATATAATCGAGTAATGTTCTGACGACTCACCTTGAAATTATTTGTTATTGCCAATCTATCTAAGCTATAATTTTGGTTATAAGCTTTGATAGGGCGAGCGTAGGCGAGTTTCAAGTTGGTGTGAAAAGTGCCCCCCCCCCCCCTCTTTCTATCTCGCTTATATAAAGTGCAAAAAATATACTTTTTTTTTTGAAATATTGATTTTTGCTTCCGAGCTTACCGAAGGTAACGGAAGCTATGTGATCGTTTCGAAGAACGAAAAAATTTTAGGTCTCCGATTTTAAAAATTCCAAGACAGAAATCCGTTTTAGACATCAGGGAACATTTTTGGTTCCGTGTCTGTCTGTCGGTCTGTCTGTCGGTCTGTCGGTCTGTCGTTCAATTTTTGCGAACCAACATATCTTAAAAACTACAGGTTCAATTTTTATGAAATTTGGGTGGTTGGTCATAATTAGCCCATTGTTGGTCCCATATAAGTTTCAACCTTCTGCGCCAATTTGTTTTTCTTCTACATGCGCACAAACATACATTTATTTACACCTATAGCTTCAAAAGTACTTATCTGATTTGAATGAAACTTTTATAGTTTATCGAAAGTAACCCGCAGATGGCCACAGATTAATTTGAACAGTCTACGCTCTTTAACTTTTGCTAAATTGATACTTTAATTCGTGTAAAAAATCTAAACAATTTTGACAGATTAAAAAAAACGGGGGAAACAATTAAACCAATTTGACAATAATGACTTTTAAAAGCATAAAATCAATAAAGTTCGTGGATAGGATGCGAGGAAGCTAAGTGCCACACCAATTGGCAGTCTATTTTTTTTTTGTTTTCATTGACAAAATACTTTTTTTTTATAATTATGCTTTTTTGGACATATTTATATGTTTATAGTCCGGTTCACTGGCAAAAAAATACTTTATCAGAAGTTTATTTATGTATTTTGAAAATATCAGACATATAAGATAGTTCAAAGTAGGCTTTTTAGCATTTCATTAGGAAGCAATAGCATTTCAAAGCACCATGAATAGGTACTACTTTTTTCTCTTTTTTTTTTACTGTGTTGCCTTCGGACCCTCGCTGTGTGCTGACTACACTTGACCTGTTTA
Organism: Gerris lacustris; assembly: GCA_951217055.1. Lineage (NCBI taxonomy): Eukaryota > Metazoa > Arthropoda > Insecta > Hemiptera > Gerridae > Gerris > Gerris lacustris. The sequence continues at coordinate 10,588,679 of OX578281.1, forward strand.
TTTCAATTTACGTAGAAAGACAGTTTGTGTTATTACTTAAGATTACTTTTTTAGATTACCTCCATAGACGCTTCTGTATCTACCAGATATTCGGCTAGTCGAGCCTAAATGAGCGTTATAGATCAGTTGAAACTTGGAAAATTCCAAATAACTTTCCAAATATATTTTTTTTAAGAATTACTCTGGCTTTATAGTGAGTGAACTTATACAACTGTCGATTTATGCTAAATGCTAGCGTATGTGTTACTTTTATTTGTAAACATTATTAAAAATAAACAAAGCTTATATTATTTAATTGTATAAAAAAATATTAAGGATATATTTTCTTATGGTCTTTTAAGGTTAATAATAATAAAGCCTAGTCTACATTGGTCGAGAAAATGGTCAAGTGCACTAGCTTGCTTTTTAGCACAAGGGACGGTCGAGTAAAATGGTGTGCTGGTTTTTGGAAGAGTGACTCTAAAGTCGTCCACACGTACTTGAGATAGTAGCCTTAATAAAGTGAGGTTATTACGTTTTTAGTTCCGAATAATCCCGCAATTATTATATAGAAGAGGTATTCAACGTTAGGACGGACGTGGGGTGGGGTGGGGGGGGGTCTACTCGCCCTTCGGCGGGCAAGCTACTCTACCACCGCACTCGCCCATTTACTCGACCAACTTTTATCCACTCTCCTCGACCGTTTACTCGCCTTATCGTTCACATTAGGCAAGTGGCTCGGCCGAGTGCTACTCGACCTAGCTACTCGCCCGTTTACTCGACCAATGTAAACCAGGCTTAAATTATTTATTTTCTTTACAAATAGCTATATTTCACCCTTACATAGGGCTTCTTCAGGCTATAACATCTGCATATTGTAAAACAAATTGTTTGACAGCTGTTAAATTTGTTTATGAATATATTAAATTATTAATTGTTATAGTCTGAAGAAGCGTACTAAGGGGGCGAAATATAGCTGTTTTTAAATAGAAAGTAGAAAAAAAGAAATTATTTATTAAAAAAGGGTTCACTACAAAGAATAAATTATTAAATAACTTTTATGTTACAAGACGCGTACAACAGAGGTTGTTTTTATGCTGAATCTAATAACATTTATTTATTGGTATTCAATTTTGTCGTTTTGTTTTATTAACATTATAATTTTTTTAAATCAACTTAGACTGTTTAATAATACTCTTCTATTTGTGTATTTTGAAATTATAAAAACTTGAAACATGTAAATACACGAATAAATTAAACTAAATAATGAACCAAACATATTATAAATAAATATAGTATCAAACTTTTTTTGACAGCTTGATTATTCATATGCTTTATTAACATATTTTACATACGAATTATATTCTCTGTATTTTTAAATACTTTTTATTCATACGGGTGATTGGCGATAAATGTACAAAATTAAATAGGGTGATTCTAAACATCATTAGCTACAAAAAACGTCATATAAACCATGGGTCTATTCTCAACCGTTTTCCCACAAGGTCAAATTTTATGATTTTTTTTAGATCGCATACCTTTGCTCATAAAAACACTTATTGCTCTAAAAGTATAAAAAGTAGAACAATATTTTTGGGGTCGTTGTAAAGCTGACAAACTTTTTTACAAGAAACGTGTAATTTTAATTTTTATAACTTCAAATTACATGACGAAACATTTATACAAATATAATTTTTAAGAAAAAAAAAAAAAAATTTTTTTTTTTTGGTTCTATAACTTGGCAAAGAACCAAACTTAAACAAGGTGGACTTCAGGAAAAACTTCCTAATTTACTTACGTTTCGATCAATATTAATATTATTACCCATTCATATGGCGGAAATTTCAGTAAACTTCCCTGAAAGTAAAAATGATACATGTTTATTGTTGCTTTTTTTGACTTACAGGTGAGTAAATAATTAAAAACACATTAAAATAAGCAAGATTGGTTTAGTATACTCATCTACATGTCAACAATAACAGCAATAAACACGTTTCTTTTTAGGGTTTCGTTGGTAAAACCAAAAAAAAGAAACCCTTATAGTTTCGTTCCTGTGTCCGTCTGTCACTCTGTACGGTTCCAATAACTTTTGAACCAAAAAAGATAAAAACGTGAAACTTTCCAGTATAAAAGATCGTTTTGACGCGCACACAGGAAAAATATAGCGAACTCAATATTATCAGCTGTTCTAATTCAAAATGGCGGATAATTCACGTCGCGAAAAAAATATTTTTTTTTAAAATTTTGAGTGGGGTATCAAATGAAAGGTATTGAAGAGTAGAATAGAAATATATATACCACTTAGGGATAGTGGTTAATTTTCAGCGCCATTTTGTCAAAAAACATCGAAATTTTGCGTGTCCCCCCCCCCCCCCCTAAAATCGTATTTCCGCTATTACTAAAAATATAGAAAAATATGCAAAATGTGTGGTCTGCTGGGCCATAGAAAAAATAAGATTAGCAATTTGATCTGATTTACTGGAAATCCAAGATGGCGGATAATTCATGTTATCCGATTTTTTTATTTTTTTAAATTTTGAGTGGGGTATCAAATGAAAGGTATTGAAGAGTAGATTTCAAAAATGTATAACACTTGATGTTAACATTTAATTTGTCGCGCCATTTTGTCAAAAAAAAAAATCAAAACTTATCTCCCCTCCCCCCTTACTAATTTTGTGTTCACAATACCAACGAAACCCTTTTTACGTGAGATTCACGCCTTACCAATTTATTTACTGTCAGGGAAGTTTACTGAAATTTCCACCATATGAATGGGTAATAATATTAATATTGATCGAAACGTAAGTAAATTTGGAAGTTTTTCCTGAAGTCCACCTTGTTTAAGTTTGGTTTTTTGCCAAGTTATGGAACCAATAATTTTTTTTTCTTAAAAATTATATTTGTATAAATGTTTCGTCATGTAATTTGAAGTTATGAAAATTAATATTACACTTTTCTTGTAGAAAATATTATCAGCTTTACAACGAACCCAAAAATATTGTTCTACCTTTTATACTTTTAGAGCAATAAATGTTTTTATGAGCAAAGGTATGCGATCTAAAAAAAAATCATAAAATTCGACCTTGTGGGAAAACGGTTGAGAATAGACCCATGGTTTATATGACGTTTTTTGTTGCCAATGATACTTGGAATCACCCAATTTATTTTTGTACATATATCGCCAATCACCCTGTATATTCATCATATTATATTGTTTCTGGTTCAATTATTAATTATCAAAGCACTATATAATATTATTGTGTGCGTGAGTTTGTATGTTTGTACGAAGGTATAAACTAAAATTAGTAGTGGCCAATTTTCTATAGCGAATAATATATATCGAAATATATTTTGAAGTTCTTGTATTACAAAATGCTTGAACTGACAACGTGTAACATAAGTATGGTTATATCTTTCTGGGATATTAACAATGATTAACATGATATTGAATTCTAAATGTTTACTATTTTGTTTCTTTATCCTTTTGCATTGGTTACAAAAACACGCGTCTTTGCACCTAGCATTATTATGTTGTATGAAGGTGGATTGTCGTTTTATATTTGGGCATATATATTTATATTTATAATACTTTCTTTTAAAGACAAAAATTAAAAGAAAAACATTTTATTTAGTGTGTTGTAATATTGTTAGCTTGGGGCGAGAAGACAGGTTTATTTCTAGATTTGGTTGCATTCTGTTGGCCATTGGGAGAACTACAATCCTATCTTAAAGTCTGTTATTGATTATTACTTCAATCTAAGAGAGAACTTTAATTTAATTTATTCCTTAATTAATAATAAATTTAAAAAATATATATATTTTTTTAAATGAATTCAACAAGCACTAAACATTTAATATGTTTGTAAGCATGTAAAATAATTATTACTAAGATTACTTGGTTCCAACAATGGCCGGTAGAATACACTAGGGTGTTTGACTTATTTAGCGATTCTGATCACAGAATGCGCTACGTTCAATATTTTGAATTTCTTCTTTTATTATTTTAAAAAAATGATTGTTTCTTTTGTAACTTTGTTTTCTAAATACGAGTAAAATAATAATATAAACATAAATATTTTACTTTTAAGAACAATTAAGTTCTTGATTTTACCTATAAACATATTGGTACATGCATATAGAACTGTGTATGCACTATTATTTCGTCAGCATTTAAACTATACAAAGTATCTAAAAGTAAATGTATATAAATAATATACAGGGTGGTCCAAAAGTCTCCCCCCCCCCCTCTTAACTTTTGAACGGTTTGAGATAAATTAATGAAACTTGGGGGAACTCTACCATGCAAAGGGAAGTTTGTTTCTATGCAATCGCCCACTAGAGGCAACCACCTACTTTGCCCCCAGGGCACCCAACTTCAAAATTTCAAATTGGAATGTATAATTTTGATAGCATATTTGGATTCTACGGTGAAAAATAATAAACTTATACTTGAAACTATTTTTTCTATCTACAATATTTTGCCCTCTACAGGAGGGCAAAGATTGCAAAATAACCCTTCCGAAATGGTAAAAAAATAACACTTAGATCGTTATAAAATCTAAACGGTTAGAAATAAAGTAATGAAACTTGGGGGGCCTGTACCATGTAAAGGGAAGTGTGTATTCATCCACTTGCGTACAAGGGGCAACCACCATTTTGCCCCCAGGCACTGAAATTTACCATTTTTATACCTTTGCCCCCCTATAGGGGGCAAAATATTGGTGATAGAAAAATAAATTTGAAATAAAATATTTTTATTTTTCGCCGTAGAATATAAATCTGTTATCAAAAATATACAATCTAGGTTACAATTTTGAAGTTCGGAGACCTGGGGGCAAAATGGGTGCGATTGCATACCCTGAAGCATTGTGTAATGCTAAGCTAAAAAACGATATTTTTGGTCTCTAAATTAAAAAAAAATCCTTTCAAACGGTAGAAGTGTATTTACTCTGTTAGTTTTTTTAGCCCTGTCATATTATATCTACTCTGTAGACTCTACGTATCTGTTTAGCTTGTTCAGCCCTGTCATATTATATCTACTCCGTAGACTCTACGTATCTGTTTAGCTTGTTCAGCCTTGTCATTTGATATCTACTCCGTAGACTCTACGTCTCTGTTTAGCCCTGTAATTTTATATCTACTCCGTAGACTCTACGTCTCTGTTTAGCTTGTTTAGCCCTGTCATTTTATATCTACTCCGTAGACTCTACGCATCTGTTTAGCTTGTTAGCCCTGTCATTTTATATCTACTCCGTAGACTCTACGTATCTGTTTAGCTTGTTCAGCCCTGTCATTTTATATCTACTCTGTAGACTCTACGTATCTGTTTAGCTTGTTAGCCCTGTCATTTTATATCTACTCCGTAGACTCTACGTATCTGTTTAGCTTGTTCAGCCCTGTCATTTTATATCTACTCCGTAGACTCAACGCATCGGTTTAGCTTGTTGAGCCATGTCATGTCATATCTACTCTGTAGACTCTACGTATCTGTTTAGCTTGTTAGCCCTGTCATTTTATATCTACTCCGTAGACTCTACGTATCTGTTTAGCTTGTTCAGCCCTGTCATTTTATATCTACTCCGTAGACTCTACGCATCTGTTTAGCTTGTTTAGCCATGTCATTTTATATCTACTCCGTAGACTCTACGTATCTGTTTAGCTTGTTTGCCCTGTCATTTTATATCTACTCTGTAGACTCTACGTATCTGTTTAGCTTGTTCAGCCTTTCCATTTTATATCTACTCCGAAGACTCTACGTATCTGTTCAGCTTGTTCAGGCTTGTTATTTTATATCTACTCTGTAGACTCTACGTATCTGTTTAGCTTGTTCAGCCTTGTCATTTTATATCTACTCCGCAGACTCTACGTATCTGTTTAGCTTGTTTAGCCTTGTCATTTTATATCTACTCCGCAGACTCTACGTATCTGTTTAGCTTGTTCAGCCCTGTCATTTTATATCTACTCAGTAGACTCTACGTATCTGTTTAGCTTATTCAGCCCTGTCATTTTATATCTACTCCGTAGACTCTTCGTATCTGTCCATCTTAGATCGACCATCCTTTGTCTACCTATTGCGTACCTAAGATATTATGATATTATATGTTATTACACTAATTTTTATCCTTAGTTAGGAAATTACTTTTAGTTTTCAAATTAGGAAGCTTCACTTTTCGTACACGACCTGTATTAGTTTCATATGAAATAAATAAAAACGAATAATCGTCCTGTTTCTATGAGATAATCTGATTAAAAAAGAGAAGAAACGCTTTTATCTTATGAATTATGGAATTATGCTGTGAACTTTGCAAGTTCTTGACTAGATGTGTTGGAAAACTTGCTTATGTATGAAGGAAGGGGTGATAATGGTGGAGAATGATTGATAGAAGAACGTATTAAGACACTCTCAGATACGTTTGTGTCCCCCGTTTTTTTGAAAGTTCAAATTTCATTTAGTTATTTTTAGTTCAATGGTGAGGTAGTTTGAGCTAATTATACTGATAGCATTGTCCAAAGGTGGTTCGAGGACTTCGAACAATCTAACCCCTTTGCCGAAAAGTTGGATAAAAATTATTTATTTGGCAGTGTGTGTTTTTTTTTTTTTTTTTTTTTTGGATTTAATTTACCTTTATTGAATAAGAAAAAAATACAACATATTAATACATAATAATATTCCATTACATCGAGTTATCTTTTTTGCTGATTTAACAATTTAATACTACATTAGGTTATCTCTCCACTAGAGAACATGGAGTCCTGAGCTGTGGAGAGAGAGTTGGGGCACTATATACTAAAAACGAGCTTAAATACGTAATATCATGTTAAAATAATACTTTTTCTTAAAAGTAAGGAAAAGTAAAAAGTCATAAACCCATCAAATATACTCTTGAAGATCAGTAATAAATACCTTCATAGCAGGTAAAATAATCTACATCACACTATCTACTATCTTATAAAAATAGACTGCCAATTAGTGTGGCACATAGCTTCCTCATATCCTATCACGTAGCCATTATTGTGTAGTTTGTTTAATTTTTTCCCCGTTTTTGTTTTAATCTGTCAAAATTGTTTTGATTTTTTACATGAATTAAAGTATCAATTTAGCAAAAGTTGAAGGCGCAGACTAATAGGTTATCTTGGTTACTTTCGATAAAATATAAAAAAATGTCATACAAATCAGATGATTACTTTTGAAGATATAGGTGTAAATAAATGTATGCTTGTGCGTATGTGGAAGAGAAACAAATGGGCGCTTAAGGTTAGAACTTATATGGGACCAACAATAGTCTAATCATGACATACCTTCCAAATTTCATTAAATTCGGACGTTTAGTTTTATATATCGATTTTTAAAAAAAACTTTTCTTGAATCATCTAATGTCTAATGTACTATTGACACATGTAATTAATAATATAATATATTAAACATGTAAATTTTTTACCTGATACAAGCAAAAGTTTTTGTATAGTGCAGTGATACATTTTATATAATTGTTTATGTGGAGTAGGCGGGGGGCTTGAGGGTTAGGAATAGGAATAGTCCTGTTCCCTCACTACCCGGCGTTTTACTACAGTCATCTTTAACTATCAACTCATCATGATTAACAATTTTCTTAATATTCAATATTTATTGTATTACGCTCGCTTCAATAAAAGAGCCACGCGATGCCTAGTTTTAAAATAAATTAAATTTAGAAGGCAATTTTTATATTTATATGTTTAAATTGAAGTAAGAATTTATTACTCGCAATTGATTGTTTTTATACTATTGTTGTGTGATATTGAATTTAAATGTTTTTTTTTTTGTTTTTTTGTTTTTTTCTCGCTTAATTTACTACTAAAATAAACTAGATATATTTATATTTAGTTGAAAAAGACAAATATTAGATGGAGAAGAAAATAAAGGGGAATTACATACATGTATACATTTTGTTTTGTTTTTCCAATCAAACGGACAGATAAATGGGAAATGGCTGCAGAAGGAAAAGTGGGGAGTGTGAGGAGAAATAAGGGAGAAGAGTTTGTATCCCATGCTTGGAGTAGAGCCAGAGGAATTCCTTCAAGATTAGAGGAGGTTAGAGGCCCTAAGGTTCGTTCACTGAGAGGAAAACTAAAGGATTAGGAGAGTTACATGGGATATTTCACCGGCAAACCAATAGATACAGCCTCCGGATACCTACTCTAAAAAATTGGATATCTCCAATGTGTCTGGAACACTGACCACCCTGAGTCTATCTGCGATACGGGCTCCAGGGTGCCGAGTTTCATTCCTCTACTCGGGCTATTCCTACCAACTGATGAACGGGAATAATTCTATTGTTTCTCCTTTACTTGTACGCAATCCTGCACCACACTGAAATAGAAACAAAAATACCCTTAAAAATAGTAGATAGAATAAAAATGCGCATTTTCTATGAGAACCAAGTAAAATAAATGTACCTACCCTAAAGTTTCGATTGAAAGAAAAATTAAATCGGTCCGAGACATAACTCTGACAAACTTTCTCATATACGAGTTCATAATTACTTTGCCCATTGTTTACCATTTATTAGTTTTCGTAAAGAAAATGTATCATAAATATAAGTTCTCCTCGGCGGGGAATCGAACCCGGCCTCTTTCCGTTTGCGTTTAAAGCTATTTTCTCAGGAACTAGTTTTTTTTTTTCGGGAAAACGGCTTATATTGTTAGATTTTTATTTAAATGGACTACATTTTTAAATTTTTTAATAAAAATCGTCGAAACCGTTTCCATAAATATATATTTTTTTCAAGATTTTGGGGGGTAACGCCCCCCAAATTTGGAGTTAAAATTAATTCATTGCTTTACCTCGGGGTATGATTTTTCTAAACATGTATGCAAAATGTCGTCAAAATCGGCCCTGTAGATTAGGCTCCAGGCGTCTGCGCAGAAAGACGACAAATAGATAAGACACAGAATTTGTTTTTAAAAAACCACTGTTTTGACTCAGGGGACCTCAAAACGTGTAAATCCATCGAATTTTCGCGCCATCACAGTAGGTAAATTTTTCTCTTTATATGAGAAAGTAAACAAAAATCTATAATAGTGCAAACATTTAATTTAATGTCTGTCAAGGTAACGAAAGCATTGTGTTCACTTTAGGAAGGTACTACTTTACAGTAGCATAACATTTTTTCCCCCTCCAAAATCAAATATTTCCCCCTCATGTATAAAATGTTTTAGACCTTCCAATTTTAGACCTTTAAATTTATTTTCGTGTCTGTCTGCCGGTCTGTGTGTGTCCGAATCATACATTAAAGTATAATGCAGATTACGCCCTATATGGTCCTGTAATTGGATTTATAGTAGCTTCTGCGCATGAACTAACGTTAAAATCTGCTATACATCAATTTCTCAGTCTAGCGATCTGATTTGGCTCAGGATTGGTGGATAGTTAGGTACTGACCCACAGTATATATATATATATATATATATATATATAATATATATATATATATATATATATATATATATATATATATATATATATATATATATATATATAAGCATGTTTAAGTATGTTGTGAGTGGTGTGAGTTAGTTTTTGTTTTGTGACCGAACCCTGGGTTTTTTCAGTGTTTTAATATATATATATATACATATATATATATATATATATATATATATATATATATATATATATATATATATATATATATATATATATATATATATATATATATGTATATATTTGTGATTTCAAATAGTTATATCGTATCAATAAACTCAATATTGAATTATAGCCATAAAAAAACTGATTAAAAGAACGAAATGTGTAAAATATTTGCCACCCCGAATTAACTAATAATTTATGTACTTGTTCACTATATATTTCGTTGTGTACGCACATTTATATTACACGTGAAGTTACATTTCTGTGTGTATTTATATTATATATTATATATATATATATATATATATATATATATATATATATATATATATATATATATATATAAGGAACAATTTCATGCCCAGTTAGCGATTAATTGTAAAATACAATTATCAAATAACATTATTTAATCAGAGTCTGAGGTTTGAATCACATCCAATCTCTTTTTAGTCATGTTTTAAATACAAGCATTTTAAAATAAAATATGTATTATGTACTTAAATTCTGGATAAAAGATTTCTTTTATGTTTAATATTTTTGTAAAAAGGCCTTTCAAAACAGTTCGATTATTTAGCAGCCTGTTTGTATTTATAAATTAACAGGAAGGGAAAACGTTCCCTAATACAGGCATACGAAAAGGGTTTTAGGTTGTACAGTAGCATACTCTTGAAATTGGCTGAAATACATTAGGTGATTGAATTTCTAGGTGATTTAGAAGTCATGGTAGCACTGTCCTCCCCCCCCCCCCCCCTCAAAGGATGTTTTTTTAGGGATGAGGAAGGTTCTGTCACTAGGGTATAAAGGTAAGGTAGGGTCCGAATTGACCCTGAGAAAGGCTAAACCTTCCAGTTTGATCCCTTGAGACCAAATTGACGGAGCAATTTCCCGCTTCTTTAGATTCGAAACAGTTTTGTACTTTGAGTTTCGTCTCTAATTGGGGATTTAACTTATTAGTCCTTTTATTTATTGATACATAACCTCTTTCAGAAAATAACACTAATAAAGTTTTGTTAAGGCCCCCATACGCATCAAACGCATTTTGCGCAAACATCATGTTTGCGCAAAATGCGTTTGAAAGCGTTGAAAACCTGATGTCGGGAAAATTTTTGCCAAACACGTCAAACATCAAACAGCCCCATACACGGTCAAATTGCTGCGCAAACATGATGTTTGCGCAAAAATTTTGATCGTGTATGAGGGCCTTTAGGGTCCATATAGACAAAACTTAGGACCCTGTATTATTTCCTACGTTTGTCTGTCTGTCTGGAGGTTATTTTCAACGCACCAGTATCTCCAAAATTTCAAGTTTCCTTTTTAAAATCTGTTTTAGGCTTCATGGAACATTTTTAATTCCGTGTCTGTCTGTCTTTCGGTCTGTCACTCAATTTTTGCGAACTGACATATCTTCAACAACACTCATCTGATTTTATTGAAATTTGGATAATAGTTCATAATTAGTCCATTGTTGGTCTTATAATATAAGTTTCAAACTTATGCGTCTACTTTTTTCTCTTCCACATGCGCACAAACACATTTATTTACTACACCTATATCTTCAAAAGTACTTATCTAATTTTTATGAAATTATGCTGTTTTTTCGAATGAATCTCGCAGATGCCCCTGCAAATTAATTTTAACCGTCTACGCTCCTTAAATATTGCTAAATTATACTTCAATTAGTGTAAAAAAATCTAAACAATTTTTACAGATTTAAAAAACAGGGAAAAAATTGAATAAATTTGTCAATAATAGGTAGTTATAGTATAAAATCATTAAAGTATACAAAATAGGATGCTAGGAACCTATGTGCCACACAAATAGGCAGACTATTTTCTCATTATATAATGCAGTTTTGGAGATATTTAGCTCAAATTTGGAATCTAAGAATCTACGATGTAAGGCTTACCGCAGTTTTAGATTTGTTTGCACGCATGTGTTTATATGCATTTTTTATAGTCATGAAATAAACTAAAGAATTACCCCCAGTATGTACATGATATTTAGGGATACCCTGTTTAGGTATAGAATTTTTTTTAGAAAGGCTAAAGGACTTTTTTCATGTATGTATTGGCATACATTTTCTTTTAGTATGCTGAAATAATCTCTCCAGATACATATCGAGTTATTGAGACTTGATTGCTCCTTATTTGCATATTAACAGTTAAAGGAAAACGCAGTAAAATGCTCTATTTTTAGGTTTGATAGTACGCTATTTTTCTCCTACTTTTATCTGATGAGCTAAATGGGTCAATTCTGTTTCCAGTTATTTTCAAGCTTTAGGCTGGGTATTTTTCAACTTGAGTAAGCCTTGATCCCCCCCCCCCCCCGTTAGATTATTGCTTCAGATAGTACCCTGTAGACAGGCACGCACCTTTTCCTTCTTCCAAAGATACATCATGTCCCGAACAGCTAAATCTATATCTACGCATTTTAATGAAATCTCTTTTAGGGTTATTTTAGGGGTACCTATATAAAAAATATTGTTTTTTATACTATATATTGAACTTAGATATGAAAATAGATACTGAGAAACGCTACTTTGAAAATAAAATTGTTAGGGGAGCCAGCGTGGCCGAGGTGCTCTGGCCGCACACCCAGCCATCAATGAGTCGAGGTAACTCGAGATCGTGGGTTCGATTCCGTGCCATAATACTCTGAATTGTATCTATGAATCGCGGACGAAGCAGGATGAGGGACACCCCCTAAGGGGTTCTCTTCCCCCACACTTGGATGTGGGTCCGATCTGTGTCATGAGATGTGATTTGTATCTATGGTTCGAGGACGGAGCAGGGCGAGGGCACCCCATGAGAGGTTCTCTTCCCCCACTCTTTGATGTGGGTTCGATCCGTGTCATGAGATTTGATTTGTATCTATTACTACGTTCACACATCGTTTTGAAAGCGTTTCGGATCCAATTCGTTTTCAAAACGATACGCGTTCTTACAACAAAAAAAAACAGGTGATCGAAATATTTGTTTTCGAAATCTCGTAACGGTGACGTCACGAGTAAAACCTTTTTTCTTGATACCCAATATGTCCGCGAATTTTTATATTTTATTTACAAGTTATTAAAAGTTTTTACAGGTTCTTTATAGTTTTAACTTTTGTTTAAAAACGTTTTTGCAGTTAAAGAAAAGAAACGGAAGCTCACGAAAACAAAGAACTTAAAAAGTGGAAAAGAGTAAAATAACCTGAAACCTCGATCCCCTCCACGACCTGTTCACACGAGCGTTTTGAATTCGATCCCCCGTTCCGATCACGTATTTTTGGTGGATCGGATCTAAACCGATACGATCCGTCGATCTCCGTTCGTACAGCGTTTTGAACTAGCGGATCGTTTTCAAAACCGTTTTAAAAACGATGTGTGAACGTAGTATATGGTTCGACGACGGAGCAGGGCGAGGGCACCCCATGAGAGGTTCTCTTCCCCCACTCTTTGATGTGGGTTCGATCCGTGTCATGAGATGTGATTTGTATCTATGGTTCGAGGACGGAGCAGGGCGAGGGACACCCCCTGAGGGATTCTCTTTCCCCACACTTTGATGTGGGTCCGATCCGTGTCATGAGATGTGATTTGTATCTATGGTTCGAGGACGGAGCAGGACGAGGGACACCCCCTGATGGGTTCTCTTCCCCCACACTTTGATGTGGGTCCGATCCGTGTCATGAGATGTGATTTGTATCTATGGTTCGAGGACGGAGCAGGGCGAGGGACACCCCCTGAGGGATTCTCTTCCCCCCCACTTTGATGTGGGCCCGATCCGTGTCATGAGATGTGATTTGTATCTATGGTTCGAGGACGGAGCAGGACGAGGGACACCCCCTGATGGGTTCTCTTCCCCCACGCTTTTATAGCTCATTAATGACCATGACCACACCATACCCGCTTTGGCGGTACGATGTACACGCATGATGTGGGAAGTGGCTGGAACTCTCCTCCACGGGGTTAGTAAAATGGGCCCAACCTGGCCTTATTGCTAGGTTCCAACAAGTGGTTCATCCTTCCCGTCTAACCACAACTACTATTACTTGCGAAATTGTTTGACATTTAGTGTAGCACATACTTTCCTCGTGTATAATTGAACGAATGGTCATCCCAGTATAAATTGAAAGAGTTCTTTTTTGGCCCTGCTTCGATTCCTAGTGGGGTCACATTTGTTTTTAAGGACCCTTATATTTTCCTGCGTGTGTCTGTCCGTCCGTCTGTCGCCTGCTCTCACGGCTTCACCATTCATCCGATCACTTTGAAATTTGGCATGTATGTGTCTTGTACCTACCCACATATTTTAAAAATATAGAGACTTAAAAAAAATGTTTTTCAAATAAATTAGGGTAAAAAAACTTTTTATTTTTTTATTTTTTATTTTTCTTGGGTTATTTTTTTTTTTTTTTTCCGACACTGTGTGGGTACGTCAAGCTGATTACAAAAATATATAATTGGTTATATGCTTGGATAATGGATAGGGCTAGCTTAGACGAGTTTAAAGTGGGTGGGAAAAGTGCCCCCCCCCCCTCTATCTCACTTGTGTGAAGTGCAAAAAATCTGAAAAAATTCCTGAACCTTTTTCGACCAAAAGTAAAGATACCACTTTTTGGAAATTTGGGAAAAAAAATATTATTTTATTTTTTATTGACAAAATACGTTTTTTATAATTATGGTCTTTTCGATGTGTTTATGTTTGTAGTCCGGTTCACTGGCAAAAAAAATTATGTTTGTTTATGTGTTTTAAGAATAACAGACCCATAGTATAGTTCAAAGTAGGCTTTTTAGCCCAAAAGCACTATCAATAGGTACTACATACTTAAACAATACTGTCTTGCCTAAGGACCCTCGCTGTGTGCTGACCAGCACACACTTGACCAGTTTATTTATTTTTTTTTTTTTTTTATTCAACTCAGCGAATATTTCGTAAACTGTAGCTGTGAAAAATTCCGATGTGCCGGGCAGAGGGCATTTATTATTTATACTTGATAATTAAATACTGAAAAATTAATGAAAAAATTACTAAGAATAAAATATTTTGCATTTTTAAAGTAAAAATTAATTTTGGTTTCTCTTAAAACATCTAATATTAATTAATTTGGGTTTCAGAGGAAACAACAGTATTTGGTGTAATTCGGTTAATCCTTATTCTTTGTTGTAATGGATCCCCAGAGTCTTTAGGGTAACTATTATTATGATAACAATTATAATAGCTACCGTTCGCTTAAAGAAAAAATGTATAATTTTTTTATAGAAAATGTTTAAGAAATAATACTTATTTGTAATGTTAAAAATTATACCTCCAAGCTTCCCGAAGGTAACTGAAACATTTAAAATATGATTCTGAAGAACATTCTATTTATTCCAAAAATTCAACATTTTCTCAGTCAAAATGGTTCCTGTAATATACTATATTCTTATTGTTGTATACTGCTTATACAAATAATATTAGAGGTTCTCTTTTACATGTGAGAGTAGAACGTGGTTGTGTGATCACAGACGACTTTTTCTTGATGTAGTTTCTCTTTTCTATTGTAGAACAGTCCAGTTTTGCATTAAACTTTTTAATTTTTATCAACAAGACCTCTAACAAAGGTTAGAAGATGTCCCAAAGGTAGGGACGAAATATCACCTTCAAAAACTTATTTATTTAATAACCCTGTGAACCTAAATAATTAAAATATTAAAAATGTATTAATTCTTCATACTTATTGGGCTTTTAGGGATGATCATTAAAAAAACATTTCTATTTTTTTAAAAACAATATAATAGGTGCGAATTTTCGCCCATACCTGGGCATCATCAGGCCTTTATCTGAGTAATATTGTGTGCTTATCATTGATCTTTTATATATATGTATCCAAAGGTGAGTAACATTCTCTGACCAACATTGAACTGTTACTCAGAGTAACAGTTCAATGTTGGTCAGAGAATGTTACTCACCTTTGGATACATATATATAAAAGATCAATGATAAGCACACAATATTACTCAGATAAAGGTCTGATGATGCCCAGGTATGGGCGAAAATTCGCACCTATTATATTGTTTTTAAAAAAATAGAAATGTTTTTTTAATGATCATCCCTAAAAGCCCAATAAGTATGAAGAATTGTTAGAAAATTAAGGGATAAACTGAAGAATAATAAAAAAAATGTATTATATTAGGATTAGGATCGGATTGGGCTAGACACTTTGGAGTACCGTCATTGCGTTTGGACAATAAAAATGCATATGAAGACGTTTGTTTCAAGTCATTATAATAAATGGCTCATAAGTTAGAGCTAAAACATACCATTAAATGGCTGGGCCGATTATGCTGGTTAATGAACTCGTCCTATTTGTTAAATAGGCTACGGACCCTTTGTTGTGATGAAACCACATATACTTAAGCAATTTATTCCTATTGTTGTTACTGTTGGTTTAATGTTTCATTTAACTATATAATTAGTATGTATTCGCTATTATATACTCTAAGATTGGCGTAATTTCCACTATCAGCGTTAAAATAATTTATAAAATTAAAACAAGGTAATTTAAAAGAGTTTATGTTATGTTAAATAAGTTAGGGCGCTAAATTCGTTAATATTTCTGCCCAATAAATTCATATAACCTCTCAGAGTAGTTTCTATGATTTATTATCATAATATTTTACTTTCAGTGAAAATAAATTTAAAAACCTTAGTACAAATAACTAATAAATAAAATAACCTCATATTTACTTGTTTTTTTTTTTTTTTTTAATTGATCCACCCTATAAACGCATATCAAATTGTCAGTCTGTAAATAATTTTGCAATTTTATTTAATCTTTTTTTATACTTAACGCTATTAGGTAAGAAATTACTAATGTTAGTTAATTTTTTTTTCTTGTATAAATCAGTCTAAAAGAAGTTAAACGGTTGTTATTTCTATTTCTCGTGGTATTCTGACCTTTAACATTTAAAACAGGGTCTGAAATTATACTTGGGTTATTTTGACCTTTCACATTTTTTGTTGTTGTTATAATTCTGGATTTTCTTGGGTTTAAAATAAAATGAACGCTGTTTTCAAAAACAAAAATCTTCTGTTCTACTACTTTTATCTATCTCATAGTCTGTCATTGTTTTCAGTTTCTCTGATAGTTTGTGTGTCAGTCTCTCTGTTAGGCTTTTCTGTCAATCTCTCTGTTAGGCTTTTCTGTCAGTTTCTCTATTAGGCTTTTCTGTCAGTCTCTCTGTTACGCTTTTATGGCAGTATCTGTCAGGCTTTTCTGGCAGTATCTGTCAGGCTTTTCTGACAGTCTTTCTGTCAGGCTTTTCTGACAGTCTCTCAGTTAGGCTTTTCTGACAGTCTCTCTGTTAGGCTTTTCTGTCAATCTCTCTGTTAGGCTTTTCTTACAGTCTCTCTGTTAGGCTTTTCTTACAATCTCTCTGTTAGGCTCTTCTGTCAGTTTCTCTGGTAGGCTTTTCTGACAGTCTCTCTGTTAGGCTTTTCTTACAATCTCTCTGTTAGGCTTTTCTGTCAGTTTCTCTGGTAGGCTTTTCTTACAGTCTCTCTGTTAGGCTTTTCTTACAATCTCTCTGTTAGGCTTTTCTGTCAGTTTCTCTGGTAGGCTTTTCTGACAGTCTCTCTGTTAGGCTTTTCTTACAATCTCTCTGTTAGGCTTTTCTTACAATCTCTCTGTTAGGCTTTTCTTACAATCTCTCTGTTAGGCTTTTCTGTCAGTTTCTCTGGTAGGCTTTTCTGACAGTCTCTCTATTAGGCTTTTCTTACAATCTCTCTGTTAGGCTTTTCTGTCAGTTTCTCTGGTAGGCTTTTCTGTCAGTTTCTCTGTTAGGCTTTTCTTACAATCTCTCTGTTAGGCTTTTCTGTCAGTTTCTCTGGTAGGCTTTTCTGACAGTCTCTCTGTTAGGCTTTTCTTACAATCTCTCTGTTAGGCTTTTCTGTCAGTTTCTCTGTTAGGCTTTTCTGACAGTCTCTCTGTTAGGCTCTTCTTACAATCTCTCTGTTAGGCTTTTCTTACAATCTCTCTGTTAGGCTTTTCTGTCAGTTTCTGTGGTAGGCTTTTCTGACAGTCTCTCTGTTAGGCTTTTCTGACAATATCTCTGTTAGGCTTTTCTGGCAGAGTCTCTGTTAGGCTTTTCTGGCAGTCTCTCTGTTAGGCTTTTCTGACAGTCTTTCTGTTAGGCTTTTCTTACAATCTCTCTGTTAGGCTTTTCTGTCAGTTTCTCTGGTAGGCTTTTCTGACAGTCTCTCTGTTAGGCTTTTCTTACAATCTCTCTGTTAGGCTTTTCTTACAATCTCTCTGTTAGGTTTTTCTGTCAGTTTCTCTGTTAGGCTTTTCTGACAGTCTCTCTGTTAGGCTTTTCTTACAATCTCTCTGTTAGGTTTTTCTGTCAGTTTCTCTGTTAGGCTTTTCTGACAGTCTCTCTGTTAGGCTCTTCTTACAATCTCTCTGTTAGACTTTTCTGACAATATCTCTGTTAGGCTTTTCTGGCAGTCTTTCTGTTAAGCTTTTCTGTCAATCTCTCTGTTAGGATTTTGTGACAATATCTCTGTTAGGCTTTTCTTACAATCTCTCTGTTAGGCTTTTCTGTCAGTTTCTCTGTTAGGCTTTTCTGACAGTCTCTCTGTTAGGCTTTTCTTACAATTTCTCTGTTACGCTTTTTTGTCAGTTTCTGTGGTAGGCTTTTCTGACAGTCTCTCTGTTAGGCTTTTGTGACAATCTCTCTGTTAGGCTTTTCTGACAATATCTCTGTTAGGCTTTTCTGACAATATCTCTGTTAGGCTTTTCTGACAATATCTCTGTTAGGCTTTTCTGTCAGTCTCGCTGTTAGGCTTTTCTTACTGTCTCTCTGTTAGATTTTTCATTTTTCTGTTAGGCTTTTCTGATAGTCTCTCTGGTTAATATTGGCCTTGCTTTTGTACATATTTTTTTATCATGTTCAGCAACTACATTTTGCTTCTTAGCTTACCGAAGGTAAAGGAAGCTAGATATGTGATCGTTCTAAAGAACAAATATTTTTTGTCTCCGTTTTCAAAAATTCCAAGACAGAAATCCGTTTCAGAGGACATCAGGGACCATTTTTGGTTCAGTGTCTGTCTGTCTGTTAATCAATATTTGCGAACCAAGATATCTTAGAAACTTGTCATTTAATTTTAATGAAATTTAGACAATCATAATTAGGTCATAATTAGCCCGCTGAGTTGTCTCATATAATATAACAGAAGTTTTAACCTTCTGCGCCCATTTTATGGCTTTTCTACATGTGCACAAACATACATTTAATTACTTCTATATCTTCATAAGTACTCATCTAACTTTTATGAAATTTGGATAGTTTGTCGAAAGTAACCCGCAGATAGGCCCTGATTAATTTCAACCGTCTGCGCTCTTTAGATTTTGCTAAATTGATCCTTTAATTCATGTCGTAGTATATCAAAATAATTTTGAAATATTTAAGAAACGGGGGAAATTAAATAAATTTGTGTGACACTCAATCATTTGTAGCCCCACGTTGGGCGCCAGTGTAAAAGTAATAGTTACTAATAACTAACACAGATAATAGGTAAAACCATATCGTATATAAATGTATTATTATTTTACATTGAACTCAATCATTGACAGCTTGTCAACACATAGTGTCACATTTGACAATAATTGGTTGTTAAAGCATAAAATCATTCAAATATATGCATAGGACACAAGGAAGCTACGTGCCCCCACTAATTGGCTGACTATTTCTATGTATAATAATAGCTTTGAAAGTTCATTGAACGCTGTCGAAATAGAGGTTTATTTAAAACGTAAGGAGGAATTGTCAAAAATAGATTTTGTTAATAAGGAACGGATGAAGAATTTGGGAAGGCAAGTCTGTAAGCTTTGGAATTTTCTCTATCTTTGAATAGGGGAGATCTTTACTAAGGAATGTAAGACATTATTAGGAAGACTGGAAACATACTCGATATGAGAATATTTTTAGTTGAATATATTAATATGTTTAATGAGTTGTCGAAATAATTTATGTAACATTTTATAATAACAATTTTTATACATTTGAAAATATTTGAAGTAGAAATAATATTTTGAAATATAGTCGAAAAAGTCGATTAGTTCTGAAATTTTTTACTTGCTTATCTCTCAGGTTTGTCGTTGTTTTAGTGAAATCTAGACTTTTTTTTCCGGGAAAACGGCTTATTTATATCGTTAGATTAAATTAAATATTATATATATATATCGTATTTAAATGGATTACATTTTAAATATTTTTCAATCAATATCTTCGGAAGCATTGTTGAGAATTTTTTTTTTTGTTTCACGTTTTTCAGAGTTTTTGGGGCCCCAAATTAAAGAGAGTTTTTTCCCCAAATTTGGATTAAAATTAATTTCTCGATTTCGCCTCGGAGTATGATTTTACAAACTTTTATTGAACTTGCATTGTTTGTATGTATGTATGTTCGGGTCAAATCTTGCAACTGAATTTTAAAGCAGATATCTTCAACCAATTGAATTGAAATTTTTCATATACGTTTAGTTTGGATGACAATGCATGTTTAGCTAAGTGACGCCATTCTAAATCCAATATGGCGGGCAGCCCAAGATGGCGGACTAGTTATTTTTTTAGCCCGCCCATGATATTATATGGTATCAAATGAAAGGGCCTTGGTGAGAAGAATACGAATAAAAGCTTGTTTCTAAAAATATTTTTTTAAATCAACTTCAACCAAGTCTTAAATCAAGTCGAGAAACAAATGGACGCAGAAGTTTGAAATTTTTATGGAACCAACAATGGTCTAATTACGACCTACTAGCCAAAAATTAAGGGAGCTAGCGTAGCCGTGTGAGTTAAACCACGTCTGCTCGGCCATCACTTAATTTCGAGTGGAACGAGACGGTGTTCGATTCCTCGCCGTGACACTCTGATTTATATGGCTCACTATTGATCACATCATACTCGCTTCGGCGGTACAAATGTACATATGTGTGATGTGTGAAGTGGCTGGAACTCACTACCGCGGGGCGTAAAAAGGGCCTAAGTGATGGCCTAATTGCAAGGTTCGAACAAGTGGTTCGTCCTACCCGTCCTAGTAGAAAGTACTAGACTACTACTACTACTACTAGCCAAAAATTAATTAAAATCTAAGATCCATTTTTCAAGATATGTTGGTTTGCAAAAATTTAGTGAAAGATCCACGGGCAGACAGAGAACCAAAAATGTTCCTTGGTGTCTGAAACGGATTTCTGTCTTCTGAATTCGTTCTTCAGAACAATCACATAGCTTCCGCACCTTTGGTAAGCTCGGAAGCAAAATAATAATAGATAATTTAGTATCTGTCGAATCTTCGATTTATCTGCGTTATTATTTATCTATGTCTTAATTTATTCTGAAGTTCATTTTTACTCAAACCTTTCTTTCAAATATTTTTTTACTTAACTATTTTCTTCCGTTTTTAACCCGATTTATAAGAAAATGTAAACCATAAAGATTGATTATTCTTTAGATACACATAGTCCTTAGTATAAACCTATACTCAAGAACTACATTATGAGTTCTAAAAAAATGATAAAATAAAGATATATTTTCTGTATACGGTTGCATTTTCTTTATGAGTTATGACCGTATAAAATATATCTTCGATATTTCGTTAAAGAAAAAAAAAAAAATCCACAAGTTGTTTCTCTATTGTTTGTAAGAAAAGGCTGAGTTGACCTGATAAATATTTATTGTCTTGGCACTCAACTAATGACTGGGGCAGACTATAAAGTTGTTTACTCTTGGAACCTCCCCCCCCCCCCCCCCCTCTTTACATCTTAATAGTTCCTTCCAGTCAACCAAGATAACGAATAAAGAAGGGGAAGTCGAGGTTTCAACTTTTTTTTTTATATCAGATTCAATGTTGTTGGAGCAAAAAGAAAAAAAAGTTGAATGACCTAAAGATTGGCAATACTGATCCATTTAACAGTTTTCTAGTATTCTAGTTAAAACTCTCTTTTTTTTAAAAAATAAGTTTTTTATTTTTTTAACTTTTGATTTATTTATTTATTTTTATTACTTTTTTTTTATTAAGTAAAGATATTCAAGAAGTTGTATATAGTCAAAAGTTATTTTATTTGTTTTTGGCTAGGTTTTTACAGGAGTTTTTATTGTATTGTGTACAAATAAATAGTATATAGTATCATGACTTTAATATTTTCCAAAGATATATTTAATTTCCTAAATCAAACAAAAGTAATTCGATTTATTGTTAGTTATTTATTCTTTTTATTCTTGGTCTATTTATTATTAAAATTACTTTTTTTTCAAATTCTGCTTGTTTGTTTACAACTTTCTTTTATTAGAAGTTTTAACTATTTTGAATGAATATTGTTGTAATTGAATTTATTACTACGTTTTTATTAGCTTGCTTTCTTGTTTGTTTGTTTGTTTGTCCAGTACAAATCTTGCAATCGATTTTTAACTAACTTCCCGAGTAGCTAAACATTTGAAACTTTTAGAATAGCTCAGAACACGATAACAATGAATAATTTTAATACTTTAAGCCATCTTTCAGCAGAATTTAATTATTTTTCAGCAAATTTTGCTGTATGGAAAGTTAGTTCGGAAAAAATCATCCGCAAGTTATTTTATTTGTTTTGACATATCCCATAGTATTTACAATCTTCATTTTGACGGGTTTCAAATTTGTGATTTTTTATTAAGAGGTAAACATTGAATGACAACGAAAAGTAAACAAAGAAATAAATTAATTGACGTGTGACAAATTCGGAACTATGTAATTTTTTTTCACTAAACTTATATATAACAATGACAATTATATTATCAACATTACATATGATTCAACAGAAAATTTAAAAACGTAGTATATAAAAAAGTTCTTTTATCTCCAGTAGGGGAAAAAAATTATGATTTTGAATTAGTTTAGAAGGACTAAAACAGGTCTTTTCATCCCTGAACTCAAAAAGTAGGGCGAAAAATTAAAAGTAGGGCGAAAAAGTAAAGTAGGGCAAAAAAGTAAAGATTGCAACTTAATTATTTTATAAATAGTATAAAATGTATGGCTAATGTAATGAAGTTGTCGAAATCAGGTTGGCGGCACTGCGCTTTTTTGACCATGTTTATCTTTGTTTAAAACCTGCATCTAAATAACCTTCTATTTGAGTTTAATTCCAATTCTTATTTGTTTTAAATATTGAATCTCTTATATCTGCTATTAAAAGTTCTAATAATTATTGTTATTTATTAAAATAATAAATAAAAACTGTGCATGGACGAAAATGTGTATTTTCTTCTTACTGGAGATAAACTATTGTATGTACCTCGTAAGTAAAGTGCCATTATTACCCTCGCGATAATTATCTCCCTCGGCTGCGCCTCGGGAGCTAATTAGAGTGCACGCGCCTCGGGGATTAAGGAGTCTAATTCCCTCGGCTTCCCCTCGGTCCCTAACCATGGTTCCTTCGGCTTTGCCTCAAGAACCAACTTTTTCGCTCAGGGAATAATGGCTTACTTTATTCCCTAGGTGCATAAATAACTATTATTTAAACCTGTCTTAGAAAAAGTTTCTTTATTAATTTAATAAAGACATTTTAAATCATTTGAAACAATACATATTATACTTTTTTTGAAACCCATGAAAACAATGATGAAGGAGATTTACATCTAGAAACACTATCAGTTTCAATTCAAGAACATCTTTCGAAGCTAATAAATAGTTTTAAAGACTGCTTTCCGGATATTCCTTCAAATAATATGTCGATTAATGATCCTTTTTCTGTCGAAATTGAAAAGGGTGAAATTTTAAATCTTAGTGAACAAGAACTTGATAATGTAATTGAAATTTCCTGAGCAACCGATCTGAAAAAAATGTTTGAAACTGTACCCCTAATTAATTTTTGGTTGCGCTGTATCCAAGCGTATCCGAAAAAGCGATGCATTTTTTAATGTCTTTTGTCACTATTTATACGTGTGAAGTTGTGTACTCAACCTTGGTGTACTTAAAAAATAATTATAGAAACATATTGGATGTAGAACCTAATTTGAGAATAAAATTATCATCATTACCTCCTAATTTAAAATTTTTATGTGATGACAAACAACATCATCCTTCACACTAAGGACAGATTATGTGGAAAGCAAAGCTTACTTAATTTACTAAAGTTTTAAATGAATATATGTGTTAATTTTTTAATTACTTATATTGCTTCCGAGCTTACCGAAGGTAACGGAAGCATTGTGTTCACTTTTGAGAAAAAAAAAGTTTTATGCCTCCGATTTTAAAAATTCCAAGACAGAAATCCGTTTCAGACATCAGGGAACATTTTGGGTTCCGTGTCTGTCTGTCTGTCTGTCTGTCTGTCTGTCTGTCTGTCTGTCTGTCGGTCTGTGTGTCCGCGAATCGTGAAACGTGCGACGATAACTTGAGTAAATGTTGCCCGATTTTGATGAAATTTGGTAGAAATGTTTATTTTGCCAATGCTCAGGTCGAGTTCGTTGGACAACGTTATCCGTTCAAGCGTTTACGCGCAACGCTCGCGTAAACGTGAACTTCAAATTTAAAATTGGAATTTTCGGTCGGGAAAAAAATCAAACCTTATTTTTCCAATGAGACGAACATTTTTTCCAAATACAGTTTTTTATTAAAACCTACAGCGACACCCCTATAAAGTGTTAAAGATCGCTAAAAAATATTAATTGTTCTTACACAATAAACAATAAAGTAATAAAACTATAATGTTAATATAACAATAAAGTACATGATAGGATGCGAGGAAGCTATGTGCCACACTAATTGGCAGTGTATTTCTTATATAATTATTCTGCAATTTTTGAGTACGAATACACAAACAAATCACTTTATTTTTTTTTTTCGAAAATACATTCATATTTGTTTTCAAGGTGGGTCGCGAAAAATTTTAAAATCTCGTACCGGGCCGCGGTCAAAATAGTTTGGGAAACGCTGTGCTAGTGCAAGAAACTTCTAAATGGTTCTAAGAATGTATTAAGGAAATTCAAATAAACCGCCAATATTAATTCACAGAAAGTTTTATAGTCAGATCTTTATGCTTATTTCTTTGAATTTTGTTCGTTATAGAGAAATTATTTTCCTGTAGAAACTCTTCTATATAGAGAATTTGTAGGAAATTAAAAAAATTGGTTAATTAGAGATTGGTTAATTTTGATGTATAAAAGTTCGTTATAAGGAGGTCCGACTGTATTTATGAGTAATAATATAAAGTTGAAATTATGAACTGGTTATGGTGATTTATGTTCAATTTTATAGAATATATTTGCACGAGCTTCTTTTCTTAAATAATTTAAATTTTTATTGTTATATAATAAGACATTGTCATTCAAATTGTGTCTATCACAATTCTTTCTAGAGATTTTTCCGTTTCTTGTTTGATTTGAGTTTGAAATTTTATGTATATTGCTCTTTCATATAAATTTTGCTCTTCTTTAGACTGTTACTACTCATATTAAAAAACAGAAGGGAGTGACAATCAAAAGAAGGTGTACGGAATGTTCTTCTTCAGACTGTTACTCCCCTTAAAGAAGGAGTGCGGAATGTTCTTTTATAGACTGTTACTCCCCTTATAAAAACAGAAGGTGGTAACCATCGAAAGAAAGAGTACGGAATGCTCTTTAGACTGTTACTCCCCTTATAAAAACAGAAGGGAGTAGCAATATAAAGAAGGAGTACGGAATGTTCTTCAGACTGTTACTCCCATTATAAAAACAGAAGGGAGTAACAATATAAAGAAGGAGTACGGAATGTTCTTTAGACTGTTACTCCCATTATAAAAACAGAAGGGAGTAGCAATATAAAGAAGGAGTACGGAATGTTCTTCAGACTGTTACTCCAATTATAAAAACAGAAGGGAGTAGCAATATAAAGAAGGAGTACGGAATGTTCTTCAGACTGTTACTCCCATTATAAAAACAGAAGGGAGTAGCAATATAAAGAAGGAGTACGGAATGTTCTTCAGACTGTTACTCCCATTATAAAAACAGAAGGGAGTAACAATATAAAGAAGGAGTACGGAATGTTCTTCAGACTGTTACTCCCATAATAAAAACAGAAGGGAGTAACAATATAAAGAAGGAGTACGGAATGTTCTTCAGACTGTTACTCCCATTATAAAAACAGAAGGGAGTAGCAATATAAAGAAGGAGTGCGGAATGTTCTTCAGACTGTTACTCCCATTATAAAAACAGATGGGAGTAGCAATATAAAGAAGGAGTACGGAATGTTCTTCAGACTGTTACTCCCATTATAAAAACAGAAGGGAGTAGCAATATAAAGAAGGAGTACGGAATGTTCTTCAGACTGTTACTCCCATTATAAAAACAGAAGGGAGTAGCAATATAAAGAAGGAGTACGGAATGTTCTTCAGACTGTTACTCCCATTATAAAAACAGAAGGGAGTAGCAATATAAAGAAGGAGTACGGAATGTTCTTCAGACTATTACTCCCATTATAAAAACAGAAGGGAGTAGCAATATAAAGAAGGAGTACGGAATGTTCTTCAGACTGTTACTCCCATTATAAAAACAGAAGGGAGTAGCAATATAAAGAAGGAGTACGGAATGTTCTTCAGACTGTTACTACCATTATAAAAACAGAAGGGAGTAGCAATATAAAGAAGGAGTACGGAATGTTCTTCAGACTGTTACTCCCATTATAAAAACAGAAGGGAGTAGCAATATAAAGAAGGAGTACGGAATGTTCTTCAGACTGTTACTCCCATTATAAAAACAGAAGGGAGTAGCAATATAAAGAAGGAGTACGGAATGTTCTTCAGACTGTTACTCCCATTAATAAAACAGATGTGTGATATTCCTTTGTCCCGAAGTACATTGGACTGAACATCCCTTTGTCTTAATTGTTATTTAGACAAAGCAGTGTATAAATTATTATATTCTTTAAAAAAAAACGTAGGGGAGTAACAATCTAAAGAAGTTCTGAAGTTTTTAATTAATCTACTTTAGGAATAATTTATAATAACTAATTGTAACTTACTTCACTAAAGTATAATTTATGATGATCTATTTTATTACTAATGCACTTCCTATTAAAAAGATTTTATTTTCTTCATTTTAATTTGAGTTTATTACCCTTTTAAATTTTAATAATGAACTAAAAATTGAAAGCTTTCCAAATTAAGTCTTTTTACTAGCAGGAAAAATAGAGTAAATAAAAAAATAAAATCTGAATAATTATCCTTTAAAGTAAATGTAAAAATCGTTGCGTTAAACTTTTTCCCCGTAGCATTTCTAAAATATTACATTTTTACTTTTTTTTTATTAATAGAGTTTTCCTCTTCATTATTACTATTTCTCACTTATTTTCTCGACTGAATCCTTCAAATAGCTCTTTAGAAAACTCGAGTCTTTTTTCCCCCCTCCTATTTTGATATCTTCAATGAAAATTAACACAAAAAACCCCGGGAAATACAGTTACAAAACAAGAAGCGGCTTTTTCCTTTCGAAATTTAAAAGGGCATAGCATCCCTAAAAGGTTGTGTAAAAGACCATAAAAGGTGTTTGGCTGGCAAATAAATAATTGTATAATACCTAGGGTTTGTATAGGAGTTGGTTGCCACCCCTTGAGGCGGTAGGATGGGGGCGCTCTGCTCGTTCTACTGCCGCCTCCAGGCCCCCCAGTTGATTGCGCGCCTTCGTCAGCCGCTCTTCGTACTGAGTACGACATCTCACTCTTACTAACCCGACAACAATTTTTATTAATTTTTGTTCAATATTAATTTTAATTAATTAAAGCATATATATACATAATTTTTTAAAAACAAAATCTATACGATACATATAAGAATAAATAATATTTTTAATTTAGTGTTTATTTATAAGTAATTACAATTTTTTAAATTCATTTTATTTTCAATTTTTATGGCATACTTCAATTTGAAGTTATATTTTATTGAGTGTTAGATACTTTGTTTATATTACTAATATTTGTTTAATTATTTTACGATTATTTGTAATTACTACTTATTATTTTTATGTTTTTATTAACGAAACATATTTTTTGAAACATAAAATTACATGCGTATTTATTTACGTGTATACTTGTTTTTTTATTCTAAATTTAATATTATTATCATCGCAGTGAATAACTGAATGATACAAAATTTTACGACGTCTGTTTTATTCATCGTGGGAAACCATTGAGAACTTAGTGTATTCATAAATATATTTATTTATTTTTCATATGTTTTTGATTAATTTTTAAAATTCAAAGGTTAAAGTGGTCAGCATCCTAACTTTATGAATAGTATAGTTATTTAAATGTAATAGTTAGTTTTTATTTTGTGGTAAATTATATTATTCTTAGGAATAACCAATATATAAGTGTTTTTTATGTAAATTACATGATTTACACTGCAGCAATACCCATTTAATATAATGTAAGTATAAATTAAGTATGTAATCTATAATAATATATTAGGTATTAATATGTAATTTGATTATTTTTAATATTTATAATATATTTTTAATTAATGAAAAAATACATTTTGGTAACGTCTGCAAGGATCAGCTGATTTGTATGATAATATTATTTTAATAATTGTTTATAGTTTACATCTGAATTAAAAATTTAAATGAAAGAAAAGATGTACGTGTAAATAATAGAATCATTTTAATATATAAAGCGTTTTAAGAAGTATAAATTAATTTACTTTACATTTAAAACGTTAGTAATAATATAAAAATAAAGTATTTTAAATGACGCATGAATTTGATAGGAGTAGACTTCATCATTTTAACATTACTATTATCATTCATACTTTAAATTAAATTATTTAATTTTATTTAAATTAAACTTGGCATTGCTTCTGTAATAAAAGTAAAAAAAAGAAAAATCAAAGTCGTCATTATTCATTATTGTTTTTGAAGTATTTAGGTCACGGAAGTATGACGTCACTACTTAATAACAAAATTTTAAATGAGATTCCAACGATTAAATTTCATCAAAATAATAACTACATAAAAAAAAGAAAAATATTTTGATTGAAAAATTCCATGAATTAAAGATATTATTAGATTCGTACCTGATAAATTGTTAGGCATAGTTGTACATTTTATTTCTCCATCTAAAAAAAATTATACATATATTTATAAACGAACTATAATACTTAATGCATTTTAAATTGCTCTTTATGTCGATAATATATTTTATTATAGTATACAAATTGCCCGAATGTTTTACATATTATATAAATCTACAATTATTTTTAGGGTACTTCTTTAGATTGTTACTCTCCTATTTTTTTTGGAATATAAATGATAGACTAAATAACAAGTATTAAGACAAAGGTGTGTTTAGTCCAATGTACTTTGGGACAGAGGAATATCACACTTTCGTTTTTATAAGGGGAGTAACAGTCTAAAGAAGAAGATTCTTTACATATTCTTCAGATTGTTACTCCCCTCTGTTTTCATTATATGGGGGAGTAACAATTTAAAGAAGTGGACATTTTATTATGTTACGTACCATCAAAATCTGCCTAAACTTTCGATTGCATAAAACTTGTCAACTTTAAATTACTTATGAAATTGTTTTTTTGATAATATTTAAAATTAGTTTTCCATAATAATAATTTAATATATAAATAATTATTTACAATAATTTTCATTAAAATGCTTTTCAGTTGACATGCATTAGGTGTTCTTCAATTATAATTAACATACATTTAAAATGTTCTTCAATTTTTAATAATTTTATGTGGTGCAATAGCCATGATTGTTATTTGCCTAGTATAGTGTGTAATAGTTAACACAGGATTGGCATGTCACACTTCCATCAGGTTTCTAAACCTTAGTATTGACAACTGTTAATTAACCCTAGTATTGACTTACTGTATTCTTCTATTAACATCCCTTTATATGTTCTTCAATTAACATCTATTTATATATTCTTCAATTAACATCCATGTATATGTTCTTCCATTAACATCCATTTATATGTACTTCAATTAACATCCAGTTATATGTACTTCAATTAACATCCATTTATATGTTCTTCAATTAACATCCATTTATATATTCTTCAATTAACATCCATTAATATGTTCTTCAATTGACGTACATTTAGATGATTTTCAATCAATCGCTCTTCAGTTGTCTTAAATTAATTTTATTATTTAGTCATTACTAATGCCCATCATACATTACTGGTAATAATACTTAAATAGTATACATACTTGTCATAAAAAATAACTGCCATGAAATAATTTCGTCACATCTTTAGATTGTTACTCCCCTTATAAAAAAAAATAGAAGGGAGTAAAAATCTAAAGAAAGTGTACGAAATGTTCTTCTTTAGACTGTTACTCCTCTTATAAAAACAGAAGTGTGATATTCCTTTGTCCCAAAGTACATTGGACTAAACATCCCTTTGTCTTAATAGTTATTTAGTCAAAGTCATTTATATTCTAAAAAACATAGGGGAGTAACTATCTAAGGAAATACCATCATTTGTAATGAATTCAAAGGATAATTATTTTTATTATTTATTATTATTATTATTATTATTTATTATTATTATTATTATTATTTATTATTATTATTATTATTATTATTATTATTTATTATTACTCAAAGTCGTAGCGTCCAATTATTGGTTTACTAAAATAATAATTAAGATAAAAACTTACAATATTAATATACATTGATAACATCTAAATTACTTAATTTTAATTAAACTCTTATTGTTGTCTACATATCTTACGTTTAATAACCATTAAACCATGTCTATAAAGTACACATAATGTGCCTAGTAACACTTTTCCTTCTATTTAAGAAGGTTTTTTTGATAATTTAGGATTTAGGTTAATGATTTAGGTTTAAGAAACGTGTATTATTTGTACACTATGTTAATGCTAATAAAAAGACAATCACAATTACCATACTATATGCAGACTGGCGATATATGTGAAAAATGAAGTAGGTTGTTCTACGTCTTATGGGCTACAAAAAACGCTATATATACCATGGGTCAAATCTTAACCGTATGATATTTTTAATATTGCATACCTTTGCTCATAAAAACACTTATTGCTCCAAAAGTATAAAAGCTAGAAATAAATCTTTGGTATCGTTGTAAAGCTGACAAAATATTCAACAAGAAAAGTGTAATTTTAATTTTCTTGCTCTCAAATAAGATAACAAAATATGTATACAAATTTAATTTTTAAGAAAAAATAAGAAAAAAAATTTTTGTGGTTCAATAATTCAGTAACGAACTGAGCTCAAACTTGTCGGACTTCAGGAAAAACTTCTTTATTTACTAACGTTTCAATAAATATTAATATTATTACCCATTCATAGAACGGAATTTTTAGTAAACTTCGCTGAAACTAAATAAATTGGTAAGGCGTGAAGTCTCACGTAAAAAGGGTTTCGTTGGTATTGTGAACACAAAATTAGAAGAGGGGAGGGGGGGGGGGGGGGGGAGAGAAAAGTTTTTTTGACAAAATGGCGCCGAAAATTAAACACTATCCATAAGTGGTATATATATTTGTAATCTACTCTTGAATACCTTTCATTTGATACCCCACTCAAAATTTTAAAAAAATATATTTTTTCGAGTAACGTGAATTATCCGCCATCTTGGATTTCCAGTAGATCAGATCAAATTGCTAATCTTATTTTTTCTATGGCCCAGCAGACCACACATTTTGCATATTTTTCTATATTTTTAGTAACAGCGGAAATACGATTTTAGGGGGGGGGACACGAAACATTTCGATGTTTTTTGACAAAATGGCGCTGAAAATTAACCACTATACCTAAGTGGTATATATATTTCTATTCTACTCTTCAATACCTTTCATTTGATACCCCACTCAAAATTTAAAAAAAATATTTTTTTTCGAGTGACATGAATTATCCGCCATCTTGAATTTCCAGTAAATCAGATCAGATTACTAATCTTATTTTTTCTATGGCCCAGCAGACCACACATTTTGCATATTTTTCTATATTTTTAGTAATAGCGGAAATACGATTTTAGGGGGGGGGACACGCAAAATTTCGATGTTTTTTGACAAAATGGCGCTGAAAATTAACCACTATACCTAAGTGGTATATATATTTCTATTCTACTCTTCAATACCTTTCATTTGATACCCCACTCAAAATTTAAAAAAAATATTTTTTTTCGAGTGACATGAATTATCCGCCATCTTGAATTTCCAGTAAATCAGATCAGATTGCTAATCTTATTTTTTCTATGGCCCAGCAGACCACACATATTGCATATTTTTCTATATTTTTAGTAATAGCGGAAATACGATTTTAGGGGGGGGGACACGCAAAATTTCGATGTTTTTTGACAAAATGGCGCTGAAAATTAACCACTATCCCTAAGTGGTATATATATTTCTATTCTACTCTTCAATACCTTTCATTTGATACCCCACTCAAAATTTAAAAAAAATATTTTTTTTCGAGTGACATGAATTATCCGCCATCTTGAATTTCCAGTAAATCAGATCAGATTGCTAATCTTATTTTTTCTATGGCCCAGCAGACCACACATTTTGCATATTATTCTATATTTTTAGTAATAGCGGAAATACGATTTTAGGGGGGGGGACACGCAAAATTTCGATGTTTTTTGACAAAATGGCGCTGAAAATTAACCACTATCCCTAAGTGGTATATATATTTCTATTCTACTCTTCAGTACCTTTCATTTGATACCCCACTCAAAATTTTAAAAAAATATATTTTTTTCGCGACGTGAATTATCCGCCATTTTGAATTTGAACAGCTGATAATATTGAGTTCGCTATATTTTTCCTGTGTGCGCGTCAAAACGATCTTTTATACTGGAAAGTTTCACGTTTTTATCTTTTTTGGTTCAAAAGTTATTGGAACCGTACAGAGTGACAGACGGACACAGGAACGAAACTATAAGGGTTTCTTTTTTTTGGTTTTACCAACGAAACCCTAAAAACGAAACGTGTTTATTGTTGTTATTGTTGACAAGTAAATGAGTATACTAAACCAATCTTACTTGTTTTTAATATGCTTTTAATTATTTACTCACCTGAAAGTCAAAAATAGGAGCAATAAACATGTGTCTTTTTTGCTTTCAGCGAAGTTTACTAAAGAGTCCGCCTTACAAATGGGTAATAATATTAATATTAATCAAAAGATTAGTAAAGAAGGAAGTTTTTCCTGAAGTCCGAAAATGATAATCTCGGTTCTTTACTAAGTTATGGAACTACAAAGATATTGATTTTTAATTTTTTTTCTTAAAATATAAAATTTGTATAATTATTGTCATGTAATTCAAGGATATGAAAATTAAAATTACATCTTCTTGTAGGAAATTTTGTCAGCTTTACAACGAAACCAAATATTTTGTTCTAGCTTTCATACTTTTGGATCAATAAGTGTTTTTATGAGGAAAGGTATGCAACGTTAAAAATGCAAAGTTATTTTAACTGTTATCGTTAACAAATTAATTTTCTTGAGAAACCATCTTCTTTTTATTTGAAATATTTTTTTTTATATATTTTTATACATCTATAGTACTAGTGTCACACGTCGTGGCTTCTCCCGCAAATTTTTCGTATTTCGCTTTCAAAATTGATCAAACAGTTTTTTTTCCCACACCACCTTGCGGTAAATACACAGCTGCGTTTTTTTTAAGGGGTACCAACATGATTTTAACAAATTCACTATACATTAGCCATTCATTCTATACTATTTACATAATAATAAAGTGAGCAACATTTTTCTATACTATTTACATAATAATAAAGTAGGCAACACATTTTTTTTCACAAGTTTTACTTTTTGTCCCTGCTTTTTGAGTTCAGGGGAAAAAAGACGTATTTTACTCCGTCTAACTTAAACTGAAAACATACCTTTTTCTCCCTTGTGGAAATAATAGTTATTTATGCACCTAGGGAGTAAAGTAAGCCATTATTCCCTGAGCGAAAAAGTTGGTTCTTGAGGCGAAACCGAAGGAACCATGGTTCCTAAATCCCGAGGCGAAGCCGAGGGAATTAGATAATTCCCGAGGCACATCCAAGGGAGATAATTATCGCGAGGGGAGTAATGCACTGTATACTCCCGAGGTTCATACAATATTTTATCTCGAGGAGGGAAAAAATACACAATTTCATCCATTGCACAGTTTTTATTTATTATTTTAATAAATAACAATAATTATTAGCACTTTTAATATAGCAGATATAAGAGATTCAATATTAAATCAAATAAGAATTAAGTTAGAATTAAACTCAAATCGAAGGTTATTTAGATGCAGGTTATAAACAAAGATAAACAAGGTCGAAAAAGCAGTGTTGCCAACCTGATTTCAACAACTTCATTGAATTAGCCATTCATTGTCTACTATTTATAAAATAATTAAGTTGGCAATTCTTCTTTTTCTCTCTGGTTTTGCTTTTTCTCCCCACTTTTACTTTTCTCTCCTAGTTTGGCATGTAATCTATTATTAGTAAAAAAGATAAGATAGGGTGGAGAGAATAATCAAATGAGAGAATATCAGATAATGCCGAATATATAACAATCTTTACACATATAATGTACCGTCGAGTATATAGATATACATATTCTATGCGAGCCACTGTTTTTTGCCCTTTTCTACCCCTTAAAATAAACATTTCGCAAAATCTTTTCTTAGTGGGTGTCTATGATATGAACAGAATATAAATTCTTTAAATTTCAAGTCTCTCGGTTAAGGAGATTTTGCTGTACGTTGATTCTACGTCAGTCAGTCAATCAGGACTTTGCCGCTTATATTAGACAAATAGATTCAAAATAAATTGGTAGTGCTTGAAGTCTCAGTTCCCGTGACATCAATCAGCCGCCATCTTGGATTCCCAGTTAATCCGACCAAGTTGCTATTCTTATTTTTTCTTTGGCCCATCAGACCGCACATTTTGCATATTTTTCTATATTTTTAGTAAGAGCGGAAATACGATTTTAGGGGGGGGGGGACACGCAAAATTTCGATGTTTTTTAACAAAATGGCGCCGAAAATTGAAACCTTTCCCTAAGGGATATATATATTTGTAATGTACTCTTCAATACCTTTCATTTGATACCCCACCCAAAATTTAAAAAAAATATTTATTTTCGTGTGACATGAATTATCCGCCATCTTGGATTCCCAGAAAATCATATCAAATTGTTAATCTTATTTTTTCTATGGCCCACCAGACCACACATTTTGCATATTTTTCTATATTTTTAGTATGAGCGGAAATACGATTTTAAGGGGGGGGACACGCAAAATTTCGATGTTTTTTAACAAAATGGCGCCGAAAATTGAACATTTTTCCTAAGTGATATATATATTTGTAATCTACTCTTTAATACCTTTCATTTGATACCCCACTTAAAATTTAAAAAAAAAAAAAATTTCGCATGACGTGAGTTATCCGCCATTTTGGATTTGAACAGCTGATAATATTGAGTTCGCTATATTTTTCCTGTGTGCGCGTCAAAACGATCTTTAATATTGGAAAGTTTCACGTTTCTATCTCTTTTATTCAAAAGTTATTGGAACCGTACAGAGTGACAGACAGACAGACAGACAGACAGACAGACAGACAGACACATGAACGAAACTATAAGGGTTTCTTTTTTTGGTTTTACCAACCACCCTAAAAAGCAGTCAATTTCACGTATATTCTTTTAATTTTACACCCTAATGAAGTCGATAAGTTGTTTTCATTACGATGTATATGCTTTCACTCTCCTCTTTATTTTGAATTATCTATAATTTATATATTTAAAAAAAAAAAAAAAAAAAAAAAAAAAAAAAAAAAAAAAAAATTGTACATTATAATTTAGTATGTGTAAAGGATAATGACAGGTTTCCACGAATCTTGACTTTTTAATTCTGTAAATCACAGGCGACGATCTTGTTTATAATTTTATCAAAATTATTTATATTTGTTGTCTTGCTGGTCTTAATTTAGTTAGTATTGATTAAGAAGGAATTAATTTAAATAAGTGGGATGGTGAGGTAGAAGGAAATGGTGGGGGAAATAGTGGGAGTTGAGTGGTTAAATCAAGTAAAGTCAGTAGAAGGGTGACGTCATGAAACCATGATTAGACTTGTTGTATTGACGTATTCTGTCTTATCCACTTTTCATTTTCTGCAATTCCCCCCCCCCCTTAATTCTATTTTGTTTCTTGTTTGTTATTTAGAAATGTTGATGCTACCATAACAAAAATGCGTGTGGTGTCGTGGGACATCCGGTAGGAATTATGTTCCTTACGCATTTCATTAAATATAAATTATAAAATCACACTGCTAAATTTTACGGTACGAACTACTTTTACATGGTGGAGTTAGAAAAGAGATAAAATTAAAAGGAACTAACCATTTGTACTTAAGGCAGAGTTAACACATTGAAAAGATAAGCATTTATTTATCATTGAAGATAATGTATTGTATATTGAGAAAAAAGTAAATCATGATGAGTTTATAGTTAGAGCAGATGCTTGTAGTGACTTAACACGACGGTTCCCTCAGACTCCGCCGGCATATTTATTTCTCCATTTAAAATATTATAAAATATATATCACTTCAATACGAAAAAACTTCTGCCTGACGACTGTTCCCTCAGACTCCGCCGGCATATTTATTACTCCATTTAAAATATTATAAAATATATCACTACACAAAAACTTCTGCTTGTATCAGGTTGAAATGTTACATGCTTGGTTCAATTGTACTTTAGACGATGTGTAAGAAGTTTTATTAAAATCGTTAAATTAGAACGTAAGATATCGGTAAAAACGTTTTTTTTCTATTTTAAAAGTTTAGGTCCGCTTTAATAAATTTAACGATCTTTATCACTTCATTGCAGTGTCGGTGTTCATTAACGCGCTACGAAAGTAACGTTATAGTTAACTAACCGAACTAACCGTATTCTTGTTTCGTTCGAAGAGGTCGCAACCGCCCGGGTTTACGAACACTGTCGGTTGTTTAGGTTGGTCTCTCCGGACTCACAGCTTACTTCTCGGTCGACCTGGTTAGTGTCTCCGAACGCACCCTCATGTTAGCCTTATTATCAATTAATGTTGTTTTCCACTATTGATACTCAAATTTTACTTATTACCTACATATATTATGCTTTTCCATGATTAAAAATTAAATATATATTCATTGAAATTAAAAGAACAATGAAGAATTTATAAATCTGAGAGTTATTTTGCAACTGGGTCAGTTACAAGTTACTCTCTCGAGGAACTCCCTTGAGAATGATCTCTGGATCCCTGCAATGGGTTCGTAAGGTCAGAAGTCACAGAACCTTCTGACAAGTTCTCTAGTCTAAGTCCGGAAGCTCTAGATTTATTAGCCTCTCCTCGCCAAAAAAAACCTACGTTATAGAAAGAAGAAACAATTTAAAAAAAAAAAAAAAAAAAAAAAAATGTAACATTGGTCGATTGTTAAAATGCAGTATCTCAATATTGATCCTTTATCGGAGATATAAAGGATGCTCCCCATTATGGATGGTCCTCATAAACGATGATCCTCACACAGGGTAATCCTCATAAAGGATGGTCCTCATAAAGGATGATCCCTATAAAGGATGATCCTCATAAAGGATGATCCCTATAAAGGATGATCCCTATAAAGGATGATCCCTATAAAGGATGATCCCTATAAAGGATGATCCTCATAAAGGATGATCCTCATAAAGGATGATCCTCATAAAGGATGATCCTCATAAAGGATGATCCCTATAAAGGATGATCCTCATAAAGGATGATCCTCATAAAGGATGATCCTCATAAAGGATGATTCCTATAAAGGATGATCTCTATAAAGGATGATCCTCATAAATGAACTAACCCCGTTACATCAATTGAGGAATGAAAGTTCCTTTATCGTTCTATATGTAGTAGTAGTAGTAGTAGTAGTAGTAGTTACCTAGTACTTCCTACTAGAAGGGGAGGACGAACCACTTGTTCGAACCTCGCAATCAGGCCTACCGTGGACCCATTTTACTTCCCCGTGGTGGAGAGTTCCAGCTACTTCACACATCATACATTTGTACATTGTACCGCCGAAGCGGGTATGATGTGGTCATTAGTAAGCTATATGAGCGTGCTTCAAAGTGTGGGGGAAGAGGACCCCTCAGGGGGTCCCCTCGCCCTACTCCGACCTCGAACCATAGATACAGATCACATCTCATGACACGGATCGAACCCACTAGACATCGTGGGGGAAGAGAACCCCTCAGGGGGTGTCTCTCGCCCTACTCCGTCCGCGATTCATAGATGCATTCAGTGTATCACGGCCCGGGATCGAACCCACGACCTCGAGTTGCCTCGACTCAGTGATAGCTGAGCGATGTCTTTACGACCTCGGCCACCCTGGCTCCCTGTCGTTTTATATAGTAAAGCGTATTTTTTGGGTTTCGAGGTCATCCTTGAAACTCCTATGCTTTTTGAAGTTTATCTGTTCGTTCGTCGCATCGTTTATATCTTTTGATCTATTTTAGCTAAAGATTTAAAATTTGTTATAAAAATTTGATATTTAAAATTTGTTATAAGATTGTTATAAAAGTAGGCAATTTTTTCGCCCTATTGCAAGAAAAATATTGCGACCGTCACAACTTGAATTTTATTACGAGCAATGGTATTAAAGTGTAGATTTCAGATAATATATCGTGTTTAAAATGGCGGTAATTTTACCACTAAAAGAGCCAAATTAGTGCCTACCTAAAATGCTAGGGAATAATATACACACCTTGGTTCTCCAAAGTGCAACTTTATACACATTGTTTTAGTGTGTAATAATAAACAAAAACAACAATGTAGGAAATATGATTTTTTATGACCGATGAATTAGTTGGTTGCTAGCAAGTTTACTTGACAGGAATTTTTGATTATCACTTAGTGCGTCAAATTTACAAGGTTACTGATATAAACAAGCAACCTGTTGTTTGGTTTTTTCTATGTTGAGATATATACACGTGGTGTAGCAGAGAGATTAAACAAAAGAATGTAATTTCTGAAACATTTAGTAGTGCTTAAGCTACACGAAGACTAATATACTTAGTGTTGTTAAAGGGATTCGTGGATTCTTTAATTTATTTAAGAAAGGCTTCTACAATGAAATAAATCTTATCAGGGTTTGTCCAATTAACCAATTTTGTTCCTTTGTCGTCTTGAAATAGAAACGACATTTTACTTCTTATCTCACTCTATGTAGCACTCTGTAATGTACTTACTAATGAAACACTCAGTAATGTACTTACTAATGTAACAGTAATGTGTAACGTTACAAGTAGTATTGTATTACCTTGTTAGTTTACTTATAATAAGGTTATCTCCTTGCTGTCACATGAATATTTTAATCATCGTATCTCACGATAAAAAGGAAACGAAGAATCCTTCGTCGTTTTTTTATGATATACAGTCGAATAGAAAGTTAAGAAAAGCCCTCCTAACTCAACTCCCAAAAGGCAACACCATGAATCAATTGTCTTAGCATAGAAGGAAACCTTCTAGCATTGTTGTTACAATAAAAGGCTTTTTCCCTTTGAGATACCTCTACCGCTTTTGAACTAAGAACGGGTTCGTGTAACCGAGAATGAGAAGCAGGGTAAAGTAGAAGAAAGACAAAAAATAAGACGAATAGACAACAGAGGAAAAAGTAGAAGGAATGGATCTAGGTCACGGTTAAAATGTAAAAAGGCCAAGATAAAAACAGACGTGAAGTGAAAGCCTACGGACTTCTTACTTACCTTAACAAAGATTTTGATTTGAAACTGCAACAACAAATACAAATAACAAAGGCGAAGACAAGCCAGCTTATAAAAGCATACGAAGATGAGTAGCCATAGAGATTATAAGTCCTACTTGCAGACTTTACAACGTAAAAATAACAAATTAATAATTTGGACAATGTTGAATGAACTCACGAATTTAATTGTAACTGAGATTTAAGTATTAAAATTTATCTGGCTATTAACTAAGTGTAATTTCTTCTCACAATTTTGAAATCAACATCATTTTAATTAACAAAACAATCTGCTAATTAGTGTGGCACATAGCTTCGCGTCTTATTTCGTATACTTTAATGATTTTATGCATTTGCAACGAATTATTAAATTTAAATCTGTGAAAATTGTTTTTGCTTTTTTACATTATAGAATTAAAGTATAAATTTCGCCTTTCTGTGGACCTGAACCTGCAGTTGACTGGTGAAAAGGTCAGGTTAAATCTGCTATTAAGAAGTGGGTATGGGATGAAGCAGAAAGGAAATGGTTAGAAACAGAGGGTTCGAAGGCAGTCCAAGATGTTACTGCCGAAAATAAACAAAAGGAAAACCAGATGGATGTTAGGACTGAGCAGGACCAACCTGAGAAATCTAGTTGGAGTGCTAACTGGACACTGCAGTCTCAGTAAAAATCTGACATTACTAAAGGTAGAAGAGGACTCCATATGTCCAGTATGTGGAGAGGAGGAGGAAACAGCTTACCATTACCTGGGAGTGTGTGAAGGATATGGGAGGTTGCGCTTTCATATATCTTATGGAAGGGAGGAATTGGGGTAGAGGAACTTGTTACACTGATGTGGCAAGACATCCTCTCCTTCATAATCCAAACAACAAGGTTTGAGAGTGAGGTGGTTTGATGGGTGTGTGAACGCTTGGGATTGGCAAAAAGAGATAGTCTGTTTGCAAGGCTAGGCCTCCTCGCCATCTTAGCAAAACTTTAAAGAGCGCAGCTGGTAAAATTAATCTAGCTATTGCTCCATGTGACTTTATAGACAGCCCTTTTTTTAAAAAAAAAATTCGTGTGGTGTCGTGGGACACCCGGTAGGAACGAAGTTCCTTACATTTTTCAATAAATATAAATTATAAAATCAAAGTGCTAAGTATACGTTGCTAACTACTTATACATGGCGGAGTTAGGAGACAAAATTAAAAGTAACTAACTGTTTGCACCTAGCAGAGTTAAGGCAAATTAAAAGAAACATGAAGAATAATTTTATATCATTAAAGCAAGCGTCTTAGAATAAATATGTATTGAATATTGAAAAAAAAGATAATCATGATGAGTTTTTCGTTAAAGAGTATGTTTGTAGTATATAGCCTGACGGAATAGAACTGTTTTCTACCTACCCGGCCTACTCATTTAAAATATTAAAAAATATATCTCTTCCCTACTCAAAATCGTCTGCTTGTATACTTGTATCAGGTTGAAATTTTACGTGCATGTTTCAATTGTACTTTAGACGATGTAGAAGTTT
The DNA here is from genome assembly GCA_951217055.1 of Gerris lacustris. Lineage (NCBI taxonomy): Eukaryota > Metazoa > Arthropoda > Insecta > Hemiptera > Gerridae > Gerris > Gerris lacustris. The sequence continues at coordinate 10,629,529 of OX578281.1, forward strand.
TATTAAAATGGCTACGTTAGAACTTATGATATCGGTAAAAACGTTGTTTTCTGAATTTAAAAAGTTTAGGTCCGCTTTAATAAATTTTGCGATCTTTATCACTTCATAGCAGTGTCGGTGTTCATTTTACTAAAAAGAATTATTTATAAAAGTTGTCTGTCTCATTAAATAGACGAAGTTAGAAGTTTTTCCCGTCCAAAAATTTCAATTTGAAATTTGAAGCTTACGTTTAAGCGAGCGTTGCGCGTGAACGCTGGGTGGATAACGTTGTCCAACAAACTCAGCCTGGGCATTGGTAAAATGAACATGTGTACCAAATTTCAACTCACTCGGTCATCTTTTACTCAAGTTATCGTTATCAGTAGATTTCGTGACGGTTGGATTTGTAACGGTGATTTAGGTTTTTTTTTTTTGGATTCACTCCCGGGCTCCAAAACGTGCCATAAGGAAATTTTGTTCCGATAAAAAACTTTTTTGACATGGGGACCTCAAACGTGTAAATTCATCAAAATCAAATTTTCGTGGCATACGATACTTTTACTCTCTTTATACCTATTACATATTTGAGAAAGTAAAAACATATGTAAAATGATATATTTTACTATAAATAATATTGAACATTGTGCATAAAACGTTATCTCTTTGCTTATTTATTAGATATCATTTTATACTGAATTAATATTATGATTAACTTATTTATAAACTGCAGTACATAATATGAGTAAGATACGAAATTAGAAAAATCTATTTCAAGGGCAACTAAACTGTACATTTTTACATGAGAATAGCATTATCCAATTTATCATGTGGGCTTTGCATGAACTTTTATGCAGCTGTCTAGTATGGAAGGCAAGTCTTGATATAGTGTTATTTCTTCCTCGTTTCTTCTATGTATATTTCCTTTTTATTAGACAATCTATGCTTAATTTAAAATTGAATTCTTTGTATGTGCATTGTGCTTAATCTTTTTATTCGAGCTAAATAATCCTCATTCTATGGTTTCCATTATTCTGGCACAACTTAAATTGTATTTTTGCTGTTTTCCTTCCCAATGGATTTTTAAACTAACTTTGTTATTAGATTGCAAGATGCCAAAACCAATATCAATTAAATATAATAAATTCTCTAAATTTAATTCTTCTTTGTAATGAAAAAGTGTTTATGTTCCACAATTTAAGTAAATTAATATTTCTAAAAATAAAATTTAATTTATATAAGTGTATATTACATGCATAGAATTTATTACGGACGATTATTGAATGCAGTCTTCACCAACCTTTACAACTCTTAAGTAATATTAATAATAATGAGGCTGTACAGTACAGGGAGGGTAAATGCGGCTCCCAAAGCCGCGGGCGCGGCTCTTAAAGAAGGAAAAGCGTAAGGAACTTTTAAATCAGGGAGGCGAAGAGGCGCGGAGTATTTGGACCCGCAGCCAGAGCTAGGAGGCTGTGGCTGCGGGCTGCTGAAGGTACTAAATATGAAAATTTAGAGCGTCAAATAATTTACTTGCTGCAGTTGTCCTTGCGTTTATTTCTGTTTGGGTATTTTTTGTTATTCCCGCGTTTTCACGTATACAGGGTTGCACCCTTCACTTTTATGGCTGTCTGCCTTAGCAAACAACTGTGTAGAATGTGAAAAGGTTAAAAAAAAATCAAACTTTATTATAAAATCATATTTTTTAATAAAAAAAACAATAAAACTCAAAGTTCATTGACCTGGAGGCCAATATGATACAATGTCCGTTAGAATTTGTTCAAACAGGTCTCGAAGGTCGAACAAGGACATATTTTTTAATTGGTTGTGGCAGACTTAACTTCATATAAATAATATTAACATAATATAATAACACATTATTATAAGGGAGCAACCCTGTATATGCGAAAAAGTGCCCGGTAGGAATTGGGGGGGGGGGGGGGGGGAATAACAAAAAAAGACCCTTCTGTTTTTATGTTACCAACGCTACTGAGCCACCTTATTTAATGATTGCACCTATTTTAACTACCCTGTTCTTAGTTGTCCAGCAGCAGATTTTCAGATCCATTGTTTTGTTACTGTTCTTCATTCCTCTCTTTTTCAGCTCATTGTCTTTTTTTCCTGATAATATATATTTAAAATATTATAAAATATTATTTTATATTAATTTATAATTCATAATAATAATTTAAAAAAAAGGTTTAAACGAACAAACAAAATAAGGGTTTTACAAAACACTAAATTATTTTTGAAAAGAACTTAAGTTTCGACCACTTAAAGCCTTTTCTTAACAAATATAATAGGTTCTTTGTGAAATACAACGTCAAGATTAACTTTAAGTTAAAAAGAGTTAAGAAAATAAATTTACGAAACAGAAAAGGTCCTTTAGCACGAAGGAGTACACTCAAGAGATGCTTAGTAAACCAGCTTAAAGAGCCGTATTGATTGAAAGTCTAATACTCTGATGAAATGTTAAAGCAGTTTTTTCGCTTCATTTAATTTATATCATACTTTAGATCTTACTTGGGGACAGTATTTGAAATAAATGCGGACATAAAAACAGACAAATGCTATGGAGATCCAATTTAACTAAGATTAGGGATACATTTTATAATGCATATATATGTGTCTGTGTGTGTATTTATGTGTGACTGTATATATATGTATATCTATATTTATTTTGATCTTGAACTTTGGAAGAAATTAAATTTTATGATTTTGGTAAAATGCTATATAAAAATATTTATAAAGTATCCTCTTAAAATTAGATGGCGGCAGTGATCCCCTCACTTCTTATCTCTAAGTGGAGAATTTATTGAGTATTAGGATTTTTAAAAGACATCATATCATTTTTTGGAGGGAGAAAAGGTGCCATAATTTTTAATCAAGTGAGTCCTCTTCTCGTTTTTATTATAATTAGACTGCCAATTGGTGTGGCACATAGCTTCCTCGCATCCTATCACGAACTTTATTGATTTTATGCTTTTACCAGCCATTATTGTGTAATTAGCTTAATTGTTTCCCGCGTTTTTTTTAATTTGTCAAAATTGTTTTGATTTTTTACATTAATTGAAGTATCAATTTAGCATAAGTTAAAGAGCGTAGACGGTTCAAATTAATCTGGGGCAATCTGTTGGTTACTTTCGATAAGCTATAAAAGTTTCATACAAATCAGATAAGTACTTTTGGAAGCTATAAATGTAAATAAATGTATGTTTGTGCGCATGTTGAAGAGAAGCAAGTGAGTGCAGAAGGTTTAAATTTATAGGGGAACAACTATGAGTAGACCTACCATACAGATTTCATTAAAATCGAACGTGTAGTTATTTAAGACATTTTGGTTCGCAAATTTCAACGACAGAGCGACAGACAGGCACGGAACAAAATATTTTCCCTGATGTTTGTCTTGGAATTTTTGAAATCGGAGACATAAATTATTTTCGTTTTTCAGAACGATAACATAGCTTCCGCTAACTTCAGTAAGCTTGGAAGCAAAATCAAAACAATTTTGGCAGATTTAAAAAAAAAAAAACGGGAGGAAAATTAATTAAATTTGACAATAATAGGTTGGAGGAACACAAAATCATTATTGTATATGAAATAGGACGTAAGGAAGCCATGTGGTATACTAATTGGCAGAGGTTTTTTTATTTATTTCATATAAGTACTGTAAGGAGTGCGATTATACTTTATAAATCACTTAAGCAGTTTTAAACCAACTAGTAAATACAGCAGAGATAGAATTTAACTTAATATATAAGCCGATCAAAGTTATAACTTGATAAGTTATGAACATTTGAAAATGTTTCACATTAAACTGATTATGTTTACAGTTGAAATTTATAAAGAATGATTAAGTTCCATGAAATTTTTCTTTTTTATTAATTGACCTGTATCTAGGGCAAAAAAAATGGCAGATATGTAGGTATAGAGGGGGAAATTTGACTCCACGAATAAATCTTTACAAGGGTCATAATCTCCGGGTATTATTTTTAATTGGATGTAATTTGAGCTTTAAAAGAAAATGATAAAAAAAATAAAATTTATTTTTAGAGAGTATAATTATTCGGTTTTAAAAAGCTTACAGAACTTGAGCTGATATTATTATATTGCAATAAACAGTCAAAAAATGTTATCAATATCGTAACGGGCAAAATGAAACATATTATTTTTTTATTACCTTCCATTTTAAAATATTCATTCTAAGCTATTTATTTTTTTTTTATATAATAAAAAGTAATAATTCTACCATTTTAATGCTTAAATATTAAGTGAATATAATTTAATACGAACCATTGAAGAAAATATGTCAGATAAAGAAGGCAGAAGTCAATAAAAAAAATAGGATTTATTCAATTCCATATTTCTCCTTTATTTTTTTCCCTTATTTATTGTAAATTAATATTATTTTTCCGCTACTTGAAGCGATAAAAGAGAAAGTATTAATAGAAAAAAAAAGAATATTCTGAATGGAAAGACATTGTCTAGTATATATAAATATCGAAATACCTCGGTCTGTTTTATTTGGGGGGGGGGGGGGCTATATCTGAAGTATATTCTACAGTCATGCACATGCATGTAACACTGTATTGTGATTACTTCTCCACGGTTACCTATTTGTAAAAGCCCATTCTAAATGATAAATTTTGAATAAATATTTAGGTCGCGCTAAAATACCAATAATTTAACAAATAAATGATTATAAGCATCCATTGATAAATTATATTATAATACGGTTTTTATTTCTTTTAAAATTTAATTTTGTGTGAAATAAATTTCTGAATCGATTTATTATTATATTTTTTTCCCCCGTATATTTGTTGAAATATTAAATTTATTAACATTATATATATAAATATTATTTTATTGTTAGAAATTAGTAGGTATCTCAGAGTTAAATAAGTTAAAATAAAATTGTTTTCTATTCTTAAATCAAGTTATAAGAATAGTTATTTACCCACCAAGGGACTAAAGTAAGTACTTGCACCCTGAGCGATGAAGTTGGTTCCTGAGGCGAAGCCGAGGGAGTTACTTATCACAAGAGTGCAAGTAATATTTACTCCCGAGGTATGTACAAGATTTTACCTCCAGAAGGGAGAAAAATCTTATATGGAAAGATTTTAATTTTAAATTGTTTTATTCAACAATAAATACATCTTTATATATTTATTTCAAACAACTTACTTACTTAATCGCGCTCTCTTCTACATAAAGGTATTGAGGGTTTACAAAGAGTTTTCCAAGCACTTCGATCTTAAGCCAACCTTCTAGCTTAAATCCAGGGCACACCACGCTTTTGAAGTATCGTCTTGATGTTATCCTCCCATGTAATTCTTCTGGTACCTCGTGGTAATTCCACTTCTTTTCCATTTATTCCTCGTATATTCAAAGTAGCATAGGTAATGGTCCTATTTCCACGCCAGGTCAACATCCGTTTAGCCAGTCCTGAATTTTCTCTTTGTTTACTTTTAGTACTTAGATCTCAGGAAATTGGAGGATTGGTCCAAAGTGCCCTAGCACAGTGAGGGGGCTGCCCTCTGTGGCCTCTGTGCTGGCCCCCCTCTGCCTCCAGTGCACTGATGTTATAGGCGACTGTAACCCCCTGGGAATTAGCCCAGACTTATAATAATCAGATGAGTACTTTCGAAGGTATAGTTGTAAATGAATGTATGTTTGTGTGCATGCGTAATGGCAGAAGGTTAAAAACTTATATGGGACTAAAAATGGGCTAATTGTGACCTACCATCCAAATTTTCTTTAAAATCAGACGTGGAGTTTTTAAGATATGTTGTTTTAACAAATATTGAACGACAGACAGACAGACACGGAACCAAATATGTTGCCTGATGTCTGAAACCAATTGCTGTCTTGAAATTTTTGAAATAGATGATATAAAATATCTTCGTTCTTCAGAATGATCACATAGCTTCCATTACCTTCGGTAAGCTCGGAACCAAAATTTTTTTTGAGGAATGGCGCAACTCTTAAATAATTTATAATAATAACTAGTATTGACCGGTGTTTTCCCTCGCGAATATAAGTAACATAAAAAAATCTTGATTCAATATATACCTATTATTAAAGAATAGGTATTATTAAGGAATAATTAAGATATCTGATCGATTCTCACAAGAAAATTTTGATGTTTTTTTGTTGTTGTTGTTATTTCTAGATTTAAATTATGCTGTATAGAAGAACTGTATAGAATGCATGTCCATATTTCACTCGATTACCTTCGTCTATCCTGAAAATCGAATCAACTTGAAGCTTTTTGCATACATTTGAAATTCTAATCTAACTACAAGGTTGAAACGCAGTTAGAAACTTCTTTCTCTTCATATTTGATAAGTAGAGTAGTGGGTCATTAACCAAAGTTTAAACTTTGTATGACTTTGAATACAGTTTGGAATAATAGAAGTTTGTTTATCGGTTTTCTTTTTACAGAAATATGTGAGAAATTGTAACGTTTCATTTTTAAGTTTTGATTATATATGAATATTTTGTTATGGATATGCATAATACGTAAATATCGGTTGTATTGTTTTATTTATCTAAGTTTTTGGAACGAAGTTCCTTATGGCACGTTCTGGAGCCCGGGAGTGAATCCAAAAAAAAAACGACCGAAATCACCGTCACGAAATCTGCCGATGACAATAACTCGAGTAAAAGATCACCGAGTTAGTTGAAATTTGGTACACATGTTCATTTTACCAATGCCCAGGATGGGTTAGTTGGAAAACGTTATCCGCCCAAGCGTTCACGCGCAACGCTCGCGTAAACGTAAGCTTCAAAAAGACGGGAAAAAATGTTATTATGATAGCCTGTTACTTGACTTGTTTATTTATTTTTGTTATATGTCAAAATGTCTCTTGGTTTTGTAAATATCGAAAATATAATCACGGTCTGGTTAAGAGTAAAATTGATCTGTGCTGACGCTTATTTCAATATAATAGGTATATTATTATAATACTGCGTATTTAATCCAAGAAAAAATTCTAACTTCATCTATACAAACAACTTTTTTAAATATTTTTGTTAGTAAAACGAACACCGACACTGTTATGAAGTGATAGGGATCGCTAAATTTATTAAAGTGGACAAAAACGTTTAAAATAAAGAAAACAACGTTTTTACCGATATCTTCCGTTCTAACGTGTAACGATTTTAATAAAACTTCTTACACATTGTCTAAAGTACAATTGGAATAGGCATGTAAAATTTCAACCGGATTCAAGCAAAAACTTAGTAGGGGAAGAGATATATTTTATAATATTTTAAATTAATGGCCGGGTAGGTAGAAAACAGTCCTAATTCAATCTAACATACTCTTTAACTATAAACTTATCATGATCAACTTTTTTCTTATATTCAATATATACATATTTATAGTAAGACGCTTGCTTTAATGATGCAAATAATGATTTTCTTTTAATTTTTCCTTAACTCTTGCTAGGTACAAACAGTTCGTTACTTTTAATCTTGTCTCTTTTCTAACTCCGCCATGTATAAGTAGTTAGCAATGTATACGTACTTAGCAGTGTGATTTTATCATTTATATTTAATAAAAAAAATGTAAGGAACTTCGTTCCTACCGGGTGTCCCGCGACACCAAACGTATTGTTTTATTTATAAAAATGAATCCCAACAAAAACACTAGTGTAAAAAAATGATCCAACTCTCGTGTAAAAAGTTGTGAGATCATAGGTTTAGCCAAGTCTCCCACTGTCCGAGTAAGTTCCACTAGGTCTAATTTATCCAGTGCAAGTACATGATGTTTGTCTGTCCCTCTCTCTATTCTCTTTCCCAAATCACTCTACATGTTAAAATGTAAAAACATTTTATGACACTGCAAACTTAAATCAAATAATTAATATTATTTTTTCATTATTTATTCGCAGCACAAGGATACACATTTGTATTCGACACTGCATTTAATTTTAATGTATTTGACAAGTCATAAAATGTTTTAAATTTAAACGTGTAAAGTGATTTGGGAGAGATAATAGAGAGAGGGACAGACAAACATCATGTACTTGCACTGGATAAATTAGACCTGGTAGAACTTACTCGGACAGTGGGAGACTTGGCTAAACCTATGATCTCACAACTTTTTACACGAGACTTGGGCTTTTATTTTTACACTAGTGTTTTTGTTGGGATTTCACTTCTTTTCGTAAATAATTTTTCATTGCCCCAAACAATTTTTCTTTTTTCTTTCTTTGTTCTTGTTTGATTGTTCTTGGGGTTTTTTATCTTTCTTTGTTCTTGTTAATCTTTCGTGTTTCTTCTTCGGTGGGTGTTCAAATTGAACTAAATACAATTATCTGGAGTAAATATGTTTACACTTTAAGATAACTTTCAATCAATACTTAAATATCGACTTTTAAACTTAGATAGAATTATTTTGCCGTTCGGCTGATGTTCGCATCAATGATACCTTTCTATAAGATAAATATATCCTTTACAATATATCTTAATGTCTGCCACTATTATGAAAATATAGACTTTTGATTTTTATATAGGAAAGTATTTGTTAACATTTTTAAATACCTCACTATAACGGACCTCATTATACTGGACTTAACAAAAAAAAATTAATTCACATAAAAAAAAAAAATGTCTTGTCTTTTATAGGTTTATGTTTGGTTAAGGAAAAGTTGTGAGACGCCCTGAGTCCGATTTTTTATTTATTGACATTTTCATGTTTAGGATATGGCACATAACTCAAAAAGCGTTACCGTTACTAAAAGTAACGCTTAAATACTCAGAAATGTGTGTCAGGGAGTTAGAAAGCTATAAGAGGTGTGCAATCCAGTCTACAGCTGTAGGACCTTCCCCTACCGCGCTTCGTAGGGCCGAAGAAAGTCGAAAAGAGTTCCACAGGTACCAGGAAAATAGATAGTTGCAGTGGCTAGTTCGTAGTTGCACTAGATGTTAGGGAGAGGAAGGTATCAACTGCTGACAAAGTTTTCTTTAGCTGTAAGCTGCTCACACTCCTGTAGATGCCCTCTGAAGCTCAAGCGAAACTTTGGGCTTCAAATTCAAACTTTGAAACATGGTCTCTTTACCGGAAGAAGTACATATTTTTACCTTTTTACTTCAAATTAAGTTGTTGCTCTGTTAAAATCAATAAAGTTAACTGTTTCAGTTTTGGTATTAGAAAGGCGGAGTTGTTGCTCACTGGTTTAATTATCACTACGCGAGGTTTAGTCTGCTAAAGGCAAGAAATTGAAAATTAATCTCGTTTTAAGCTGCTCTAATCTGGTTTTTTAAACGAAATTTCCCTGACATTCAGCGTTTATAAAATTTCCTCCTTACTCCTGTTTACCTAAAATCTTAAAAATAAATAATTTCACATATATTCTATAAATTAACAATTTTTTCATCAACCATCAATCTAACCAACTCTAAAATCGTTAATGGTTTATATTAAAAAAATCTATCTAGGAACTATTACTTTTAAAATGTTAGAACTTATTTTCACATGTATTGTTTTTTGACGGATTTCTTAGGTGTTGAATTAATAAAACTCAAAACTTGTTAGTTTTCATTTATTTTTTCCCTTACAAAAACGTTTCGACCCTTCTTAAGGTCATTTTCAATCTGTTTTTCGTTTACAGGAACATTTTTGATGTTAAACTTAAAATTCCTCCAAGAGAGTTCGTCATGATAATTTAAGAAACATGGGGTCTTGTACCATGTTTAATTTTATTATTGTATATTATACAGTTAGCATAACTATATTGTATTTAGTTTATGTTGTCGAAATGTTTGGTTTGGACGTAGTGTATTTATAATTAAAAATTCAAATTTTAATTATCATGACGAACTCTCTTGGAGGAATTTTAAGTTTGACATCAAAAATGTTCCTGTAAACGAAAAACAGATTGAAAATGACCTTAAGAAGGGTCGAAACGTTTTTGTAAGGGAACAAATAAATGAAAACTAACAAGTTTTGAGTTTTATTAATTCAACACCTAAGAAATCCGTCAAAAAACAATACATGTGATACTAAGTAAAGAAGGTGTTAATTTTAAGAACGTCATTTGAAGAACTTATTTTCTGTAGACAATTATTATAAAAATAGACTGTCAATTGGTGTGGCACGTAGCTTCCTCGCATCCCATCCACGTACTTTATTGATATTATGCTATTATAAACCATTATTGTCTAATTTGTTTAATTGTTTCCCCCGTTTTTTTAATCTGTCAAAATTGTTTTGATTTTTAACATGAATTAAAGTATCAATTTAGCAAAAGTTAAAGAGCGCAGACGGTTCAAATAACTCTGGGGCTATCTGCGGGTTACTTTCGATAAACTATGAAAGATTTATACTAGCTACTTTATTTATACTAAGCTATAGATGAAAATAAATGTATGTTTGCGCGCATGTGGAGAGATACAAATATGCGCAGAAGGTTAAAACTTATTTAGGACCAACAATGGGCAAATTATGACTTACAATCCAAATTTTATTAAAATTGGACGTTTTGTTGTTTTTAAGATATGTTCGTTCGCAAAAATTGTACGACAAACAGACAGACCGGCAGACAGACATGGAACCAAAAATGTTCACTGATGTCGGAAACGGATTTCTGTCTTGGAATTTTTGAAATCAGAGACATAAAAATGTTTCGTTCTTCACAACGACCACATAGCTTCAGTTACCTTTGGTAAGGTCGGATGCAATATAAAAATAAATAAATTAATTAATAAATTAAAGAAACTGCTAAATTCTAAGAAGAAAAGCTATAATATTTCTAAATGTTTTAAATAAAAAATCTATTTATGAACTATTACTATTAAAATGTTATGAATATATTTATCTTAATTATTTTTACTTTAGTATTACAGGTTTTATATAAACAAAATGTTTGTATATAAACATCATTTATTCGAAAGAGATTTAATTCTTATCAGTAAAATGTTATTTAATTTCAATTTTTAAGTTTTTGGTAGTATTCACACTTCGGAAGGTTTAAATTTTAATTTAAATCAAATTATAATTACTATTTACAACGGGAGACAGACAGAGAAAAATAGACTTCAGCACCGGGATTCTAACCATGGGCCTCCTTTATTTCTAGTCAAGACGCTCTAGCCAACTAAGCTACACTGAAGAATAATTTCCTCTGTCAATAACGATACCTAGTCCCGAATTAAGCTTTCAAATTTTTCCACAAGTCTAGAAGTCAACATTAAAGACATTAGAACTAGACCGAGAAATAATGCTTATAATTATAAAGTACCCAATTAGTACCTGCACCTAGTTCAATCAATTAGAAATTCAATTTTTAAGGTTTTGGTAGTATTCCTACTACGGAACGTTTAAATTTTAATTAGAATCAAATTATAATTACAATTTACAACGGGAGGCAGACAGAGAAAAATAGATTTCAGCACCGGGATTCGAACCACGGGCCTCCTCCATTTCCCGCTGTTCGAATCCCGGTGCTGAAGTCTATTTTTATCTGTCTGTCTCCCGTTGTAAATAATAATTATAATTTGATTTAAATTAAAGTATTATTTACTTTCATCCGATTTAAAACAAATTGTTTGTATGATATTTTCTCTAAATTTAACGAATTATCGTGTTTACTGATAACATTTATCTATAACTATTGTCGCATCCAAGAAAAAGAATTTAATTTCATGATATCTTTAAACTTATCTATATTGAAAGGTGTGCTTTTTCTATTGTATGTTACATGTAGTTACATGGCATAATCAGAATGACTGTGATGTTACATATCTATGTTACAGGTACAAGATAAAGTTTAATCCCTAAAGACTACTCACTCAATTATCATATAACTTGCATGTCAAACCAGACTGTTATGCAAAACTCGATTCATTTCTCGTGTCGACATTAGAGTCCGCATTTTATATCTACTTTCGTTTATTTTTTTTATGTTTATAGAAATAAATCCATATAACTTTTGATATTCTTATCTTTTGAGTCTCCATATAACGTTTAAATTATTATTAAGAAAGAGGAATAAAGAGCTGCATTAACTTGATGCGGAAACTATTAGAAATAAAGTTTTCTATTTCTTTTCTCTTATTGTCTTTGAAAATCACCAATCAAATAAGTTTTTTTTTTTTTTTTTTTTTTTTTTTTTTTCATTTATTGAATGTTCTTAGATTATATGAAAATAAGGATATATGTATATTCAGATAAGCAGATTGTAATAATTATTTTGGTTATACACATAATTATTATACTAACATGTTATTATGTTTTAGCATTCTTTATTTTAATCTAATTCAAAACACACTATCAACACTTCAAATATTGTACATTTGCTTATAATATATTATCACTAACATTTTAATTATAATTTCTTTTAAATTATTAATTTAATAATATTTTACTCAGTTTTATCCTAATAATTCATTTTATGAATTTAGAGTCGTTTACTATGGAATTGGTTAGACTTTATAATAAGGATTTATTTTTATAATAATAACAAAGGTAGCCAATTGAAGACATTGGGGGAAAAGATAATAAATTTCAGTTCATTGTCTATTGTGGTAGAAAATTGAAAAAAAAAATATGATTCAATTGTAATTTCGAAGGCAGGTTCTTCTTCTCTTGTCTTTATTCCTTTACCTTAATGCAGCTTTTCTTTCAAAAGGCCGATTTTTCATGCTCAAATGATATTTTTATTCTATCGTGTAAGCTTCTTATTCATAAATCATAAGTAAATCCATCATGATGTCAAATATAGGTTGAAGGTAGCTTTTCCTTTTTACTTTTATCCGCACAATTCTTATATATATATATATATATATATATATATATATATATATATATATATATATATATATATATATATATATATATATATATATATATATATATATATATATATATATATATATATATATATATATATATATATGTGTGTGTGTGTGTGTTTGTGTAAAAATGAAACTCAGACTTTCTCCTTATGGTCTATCGGATACTCAATAATAGTTCAAGAATTCACATTCCAAAAAAGTTTCATCAAACGCTATATTTCTACCCCTTTGCGTCATTTTCAAGCCTTTTACTCCACATTCCAGGCATTTACATTAATATAATAATTAAATTAATTATTATAATTATTAATTATTAAATTAATTATTAATTATAATTAATTAAATGAATTATTAATTAATTATTAAAAAATTAAAGGTAATTTCCTTCCTTCCTGTCCAAAAATCCTTTCCCTAATTACCCTTAATCTGTTTTAAACCATCTATCTCATAATATGTTAGAAATAACTTAGCTCAGGAGTCTTGAATCTAGTCCATGCATTGTTTGTTATTTTGATCACTTTTTATTTGTTAATTATTAATTATTTATTATTACTATTATATATTTATTAGTTGACTTAAGTTATTTTTTCTTGAATTATTTGATATTTATTAGCTAGTTAATCTATTTATTATAGACATATAATGTAAAATGTATCTTCTTAGAATCGTTAGAGTGCCTCTCTCGTGGTGCGAATACAATAAACTGTAGAGGACTCACATTAAAAATAAATAAATAAACTTATTACATTTTTTGCTATAATCCTCGAGAGAATTGGAGTCTACGTCTACATCTACCGTTAACAAAAATAAGTAAAAACAAAACTTAGTATATTTTAAGGTAGTTAAGGTTAATACACGTGTGGATACTTGAATAAACTGATAAGCCAAACTACTTTATTATAAAAAAGAAGCTCTAGGAAAAGAGATAAGAAAAAAGTAAAAAAAAAAAAAAACCAAACACGATGCTTCAACGCCCTACTTAAAGATATCATTAGGGGTAGTCAAGTCAGGGCCTAAACAATATAATATATATCTTTTTATAACTAATTGAGAATAATTTCTCTACAACGAACAAAAAACATAGAAGGGCTGTCGGCCATATAAGATTTAGAATAACGTATCTTAGCTAACCATGCATTGGCATCAAAACTAAATGTCTATGCAAATTTTCAATTCAATCGGTTGAGGTGAGGATAACTGCTTTAATATTCAGTTTTAAGATTGGACCCGAACATACATACATACAAACATAGCAAGTTAAAGTAAAGCTTGTAAACAGGACAGGATCTGACCGACAAACGTACTATCAATTCATACTGGCAGTGTTTTTGCCTCCCAATAAATCATCTTAGAAATATTTTTAGGAGTTTCTTGCTCTAGCACTCTAAGAATTTTTCATATTCTACCTACACTAGTTTAAGTGGAATCGGAATCATCTTTGCGCAATATAGAGAAATCTTAAGAAAACTATATGACTTTTTGTTTACTAACCGTACAAATATATATATAAAAATATCATCATTTTCAGGTAAAAATTACCTAATCTATTCAATGAGGTAGATAAAAGAATGAAGAAAAAAGAAGTATCCCTGAAATACAAAATCATATTGAGTTCAGTATCTGCATTTTTGAAAAAACGTGGATTCAATACTTAAACTATACGTAACAAGTGGAATTTTTTAATAACAAATAGGTTCAAGACAAATCACACAAACTTTCTCATTTATACGACTTCATAATTACTTAGCCCAGTGTTTTCTATTTATTACTTTTCGTAGGTAAATTAATTATTATTGCACATATTATCAAAATTTATCATAAAAATAACTTCTCCCCGAAAAATAATTGGCCTCGTAGTTTAGGCTCCAGGCGTCTGCTTAGACAGACGACACAGACAGACATTTGTTTAAAAACCACTTTTTTATCTCAGGGGATCAAAACGTGTAAATCCATCAAAACCTCAAAATCGAATTTTCACGCCATCGCAATACTTTTTCTTTATATTAGAAACTCGCCGGTCTTGGCTGGCCTGCGGCCAGCCTTTGCCCGTCGAGTGGCCAGGTAGATATATATATGCCAGGTACTTTTATATTAGTTGGTACTTGTAAGATCTGGTAATGTTGTAGGAGGCTGTGGAGTATTGTAGCCAAATGGGTTAATTATACAGTTATAATTCGCAGTCTATAAATGACAAAGTAAACAAACATTGAAAAGGTAAGAAAGTGAGCTAGAATCTTAGGCTGTGGAGTTGTAGAGGGGATTGAGTAAGGTGGGGTGACAGGAGCGACGGGAGGGGATGGGAAAGTCGGACATATTCCCGTCTCTGTCTCTTCTTACATAGCAGACTCTACACTCTGTTTCTCTTAGCACTGTTCCTCTTACATTTTCCTCTTTCAGGACCACCCATTTTTCTCTTATTGGTTTGAGATAATGAAAAGTTTGGCAGCGTTAAAGAAATTTTTAAGTTGTTCTTTAAACTATTCTATAAAATAGGAAGGCAATGCAATATTTCTGACAGAAGTAGAATAGATTTTACAATACTTCTAAAAATATATGTAATATTTCTACACCTTCGTTACTTCAGCGATTTTTTTTTTTTTTTTTTTTTTTATCTTGTTACATCGTTTTAAAGTAAAATATTAAGTAAAATGATAAAACTATTTAGTTATTAGTAAGCTAATTTTACATTTATAAATAGTTAAAAAAAAAAAATCCCATACGTTGATTAAATCTTTCACACGAAAATTGTACTTGCAGTAAGTTAATACAATAATTCTCCACAGATATTATCTCTTACCGTAACGAAACAATTTACTGAATATAACAAAAACACTATACAAAATAACAATATGCTTTACTTGACTCTTAAAACTAATTACAAAAACTTTTATACAAGCAATAAAATTGTAATTTCGATTTTAATTCATGCTACATGACATTATGAAATTTTGAATGAATTTTAGGGTGCTTCTAATGGTATTTCGTTATAAGTTGAGATCCCAAAGGTACAGAGGGCTTTATAACACCCAAGTTTTTAATTGATAGCCCACTTCCAGTGTATAAGTTGACACGAGTATGATTAATAACACAGATTACAAAATTTTCAAGTTGTTCCTGATTATTAACAGGGTAGAATTATTTTTTAATGATATAAAAATAATGAATCCTTATTATATCAATATTTTATAAATTGGTATAACACTGGTATATTATTATCCAGTCCAAATTTAAAAAATAGACTGCCTATTAGTGGCACATAGCTTCCCCTGAGTCCAGGAGATAGAGTGAAAAAAAGGTCTGACTAATATCAAGCTAGAATTTTGTGTATAAGTAAATCTTTTGGTGCCTTTTAGGAATATGTGGTTAGCTAAGTTCGTCTGTGGGACTTAGCTTAGCAATAGGTATTTGAAAAAAAAGCCTGAGGAGAGAGTACGAAATTAGTTAGTAGACCAAAAATCGAGTTGGCGATAGGGCACTTCTTTAGGTTGTTACTCCCCTTATAAAAAAAACTAAGGGGAGCAATAATCTAAAGAAGGTGAACGGTATGTTCTTCTTTAGACTGTTACTCCCCTTTTAAAAACAGAAGTGTGATTTTCCTTTGCCCCATTGGACTAAACATCCCTTTGTCTTAATAGTTATTTAGTCAGTCATTTATATTCTAAAAAAACATAGAGGAGTAACAATCTAAAGAAGTACCGGCGAGAGTTTGTCACTTAATAGGTTAGTTAGCCAAATATTTCTACTATTCAAAGAGGTCACCTATTAAGTGATAAACTATCACCAACTTAATTATTGGTCTACTAACTAATTTCGTACTCAGGATCATGAAAATCACATTGTCTACTATAAAGGGCGGGATATGGCGCTCTCCAACGGTTTGTTTTTTTCAAAGACATTGCCAAGCTATGTCCCTCAGACAAAACTTAGCCGACCACATATTCTTAAAAGGCACTAAAAGATTTACCTATACACGAAATTCTAGATTGATGTTAGTCAGACACTTTTTTTGTACGCTATCTTCAGGGCTATTAACTGAGCAGGCTTTTTTTATAATATAAAAATAAATTAATTCTTATTACATCAATTGTTTATAAATTGAAAAAATGGTATATTGTCAAGTCTTAATTTAAAAAATAGTCTGCCTATTATTGGCACATAGCTCTCGTCCAATTTATTGGATTAATAGTAAAAAAGACTTTACGCACAAATGTTCATTTGCTCAACTATAGTTTAAAGAAAATCGTCATTTCTGTCCGAATCATTTAAAATTCTATAAATGTATTGAGAGAAATTCGTTGACTCAAGTCGGGAGAAGAACTTTCCAAACAAATCCAATAATAAAGTTAAATAAAACCAGGGCCGGGCAAACTTTCAGTATGACTTCGTCCTCAGTTAAGACATTATTTAATGACTTTTTTTAACGCTATATTGTTTAGAAACTCAACATATTATTATTTTTCTAGTGTCGGGTAATTGAAGCGAGCGTAGCGAGCTTCCTACATTCAACGAAATATGCTCCGTGTCTGTCTGTCTGTCTGTCTGTCTGTCTGTCTGTCTGTCTGTCAGTAACGTTCACGCGTGTGACGATAACTTGAGTAAAAGTTGACCGATTTAGTTGAAATTTGGTATACATGATCCTCTTACTAATACTCAGGCTAAGTTCGTTGGACAGCGTGATCCGTCCAAGAGTTCGCGCGCAACGCTCGCGTAAACGAGAGGTTCAAAAATTAAATTGGAATTTCAGGACGGGAAAAGATTCTATCATCATCTATTCGATGAGACGAACATTTTTTTCAAATAACATTTTTTATTTAAACCAACAGCGACACCGCTATGAATTAATAAAGATCGCTAAAACTATTAAAGCGGGCCTAAACGTTTAAAATAGAGAAAACAACCTTTTTACCGATATCTTACGTTCTAACGTAACGATTTTAATAAAACTTCATAGACACCATCTGATGCACAATTGAAACAGGCATGCAAAATTTCAATTTGATACATACAGTAGTTTGTTTGTAGCAAAGAGATACAAATTATAAATATTGAAATAGAGATGTGTGGTTAGTGGAATAGTAAGAATGCGGAGTGGTTCCCTTACTACTAGCCGCTGCACTACTACCAGACCCATTATCTATCAACTCATCATGATTCACAATAATCTTTTTTTTCAATATTCAATACATATTTATTACTATACGCTCGCTTCAATGATAGAGCCACGCGATGCCTAGTTTTATTTATATTTGAAGTGGAATATGTGTTTAAACATTGTGAATTGAACTAATCATTATTATGAAGGACCATTTAAATGACACTTTATAAGTCCATGGTGACCTGTAACAGACCTGTAAGCATTATATATATATATATATATATATATATATATATATATATATATATATATATATATATATATATATATATATATATATATATATATATATATATATAACACATCAATTAAATACCGTATTTGCACACATAGGAACTGTTCCAACATCCGACATTACGTCATTAAGATGTTGGCTCGGCATTACGCCATGTCCTGCATCGTTTCGTCGCGTCCGACTCATCAGGGGCCCGACGATGCCCACCCAACTCTGGACCTATACTAGATCAAGAAGATCAGGTATATGGCTTATCAGAGATGAGCACGAGCGTGCTCTCACACCGCCATTCTTGCTTGGCTGATTGCACACTGCAATAAGCTACATAATTTGTGAGAGACACCAAGGGATGTGCCAAGCAAGCAAGACACATAGGAGCAATGTCTGATGTTTGAACAGTTCCTATGTGTCACGCTTGCGTGGCACATCCCTTGGTGTCTCTCACAAATTGTGTAGCCTATTGCAGTGTGCAAACACGGTATTACATTGCTGTTGTGTTTTGCCAGCCAAGTAAGTATAGCGGTATGAGAGCACGCTCTTCTCTAATAAGCCCAATATTTGATCTTCTTGATCTGGTACACAAAAAATATAAGAATACGTAAACTTTAAACACAAAGACAAGATCAATTACATGAAAGAAGAGAACAGAAAGATAAAACCATATGGGGATTAATAGTTAAAAAAAAAATGTTTTTTTTTTAATGATTTCTATAACTATTAATCTCGCCCTTATGGTGTAATCACTCCATTCTCTTCTTCTACGTGAGTAGAAGAAGAGTATCTTTTCTTAGTGTTTACACCTTCTTACTTTTTTATCTTTTATTTTTTATTTCTTACCATATTCTCTCCTCGTACCTCTTACTTTTGTATTTATATAGGTTCGCTCTAAAAATGGCAACATTAAAATAGTTGCCGAAACGTCGGCTATGTGAAGATTATTGGAGTCATTGTATTTTTAAACCCCTATATATATATATATATATATATATATATATATATATATATATATATATATATATATATATATATATATATATATATATATATATATATATATATATATATACATATATATATATATATATATATATATATATATATATATATATATATATATATATATGTATGTATACATGTGTTTGTGTGTGTAGCTCAGTAATTAGTTGGTTATTACACCTCTTTGTGACACCTAGATTGTTTTAAGTGGCAGTTCTAATTTGAAGTAGGGATGGTGGTAGAGTACTTAACCTAGTTGCTCTAGATTTTCTAGTAGTACATCTGTGTTGAGAACCTTCAAGCTATCACATATATCTTGGGGTTGTCTAGCCACTGAAGTCTTAAGTACCAGATTAACAAAGACCTTTGTTCGAATAAACAACTGTTGAAGACAGAAAATAGGGACCTTGTTACTGGAAGAAATGAAAGAAAGACTTTTCTTCAACAAAAGTAATTTTAATTTACAAAGACGCCTTTCAGGCATGAGTGGTCATCTTCAATGACGGAAAGTAATGGAAGAAGTGTGAAAAATAACGTGTGAAGGAATTGAGATAGAGAACGTGTGAAGGAATTGAGATAGAGAACGTGTGAAGGAATTGAGATAGAGAACGTGTGAAGGAATTGAGATAGAGAACGTGTGAAGGAATTGAGATAGAGAACGTGTGAAGGAATTGAGATAGAGAACGTGTGAAGGAATTGAGATAGAGAACGTGTGAAGGAATTGAGATAGAGAACGTGTGAAGGAATAGAGAAAGAGAACGTTTTATTTGAGATAGTTGAGAAAGAGATATATCTGTAGGATATTACTTGCAGTGGAGTAACATCTTATATTTCTCTATAAAGTCACCCAGCCTCCCAGTCAACTCCGCCCATTTCAACTTTGTTCAAAATACGGAAAATGCAACGAGGTATGCACAGAAAAACACAATACTGTGGACATACAATCATCATATCGCATCAGCGTCATAAGTTATTTTGCTTTCGAGCTTACTGGAGGTAACGCAAACATTGTGATTGTCCTAAACAGTAAAATATTCTTATGTCTCTGATTATAAAAAATTCCTGGTTAGAAATGGTACTTTTTTAGAGTGTTAAGGCGGAAACACACTACTATCATGTCACGTGACATCACGTAATGTGATATCACGTGAAAAAAGTGTGCGGTGCTGATTTAGTAAGGTTTGTATACACTACTGTCACGTCACGTGACATCATGTGACATCATGAGACGTGATAATAGTGTAGCTGCAATGTATATACAAACCTTATTAAATCAGCACCACGCACTTTTTTCACGTGATATCACGTGACGTGATGGTAGTGTGATTCCGCCTTTACTCCCCTTGTAAAAAATAATACAATATATACAATTTTACAACAATAATTCCTTAGATAACACTGGTCGTGTTCATTTACAATATATTTTAATTTGGCCGCCTAAATATTTAAGAAATTAAGTGATTTATCGACTAATAGTAATAATTTGGTAAATCTAATTACTGATTATTGTATTGTCATTGGAAATACATAATCTGTGCAAGTTTCAGCTTTCTACTTAGTCAGCAAGTTAGTTAAAAATCAATTGCAAGATGTGTACTGGACACACAAACGAACAAACCAAAAAACAAACAAACAAGAAAGCAAGCTAATGAAAACGTAGTAAAAAATCGGTCCGAGACAACTCAGACAAACTTTCTCATATACGAGTTGATAATTACTCAGCCCAGTGTTGTCCGTTTATTAGTTTTAATGTGTTCGTAGATACATTTAATTATTATTGAACATTTCATGAAAATGTATCATAAAAATAACTTCTCTTTGGTAGGGAATCGAACCCTGCGTAATTTAGACGCGAACAGAGAGAGGCCTTCCGTCCGCGTTTAAAGCTATTTTCTCAGGAACTAGATTTTTCTTGGTACAACGGCTTTCATCGTTAGATTAGTATTTAAATGGACTACAATTTAGAATTTCTTATTCCAGGTTTTTTTCAGATTTTTTGGGGGATAGCGCCTCTATATTTAACCTCGGGGTATATGGTTTTTCTAAACATGTATGCCACAATTCGTCAAAATCGGCCCAGTAGTTTAGACCTCACGCGTCTGCACAGACGACAGACATTCTATGAAAACCACTTTATTTGACTCGGGGGATCTCAAAAGGTCTGAATCCTTCAACACCACAAAATCGAATATTCGCGCGATCACAATATTTTCCCTTCATATGAGAAATTAAAATCAGAAGGGAGTAACAATCTAAAAAATGTTAATAGAATGTTCTTCTTTAGACTGTTACTCCCCTTATAATAACAGATGTCTGATATTCCTTTGTCTCAAAGTACATTTGACTAAACATGTCTTTGTCTTAGTAGTTATTTAGTCAAAGTCATTTATATTCTAAAAAAAAAGCATATCTAAAGAAGTAGCACAGAAATCAGTTTTAGTGTTGTATCTGCGTCTGTCGGTATGTCCGTTAACATTATTGTGAACCAACATATCTTAAAAATTACTCGACTGATATTGATGAAATTGGGATGGTAGTACACAAAAAACCAACAATTAGCCCATTGTTGGCACTAATTAATTTAAATTGTCCTATTAGCTTGTATGCCCATAGGTTTCTCTTTAACATGCCCACAAACATACATATACAGTAGAACCTCGATAAGAAGTGTCTCAAGGGGATTAGGGAAACAGTCTTGTTATCGAGGTACTCTTTTTGTTGAGGGTCGTGTTATCAAGGTTATTTTGGCTATCAGCCGTGTTATTGAGGTTAATGGGCGGGGTTTTTAAGACTAGACTTGTTTAAGGTCGACCCATTCCTGTGTAGAGTCGCGTTATAGAGGTTGACTTATCAAAACGACTTGTTACAGAGGTTCTGAGTTACGTTGTGAATTGGAAAAAAAACCGTGTTATTGAGGTTGTTTGGATAATAATAGTCGTGTTATAGAGGTTAATTTAACATCATGTGTTATGGCAATCTCAAGGGGATTTGAAAATTGCACTTTTAATTGAGGTTTTCGTGTTATTGAGGGTCGGGTAAGCGAGGTTCTACTGTATTACACCTATATGTGCACTAAGTTGTTTTTATTAGTACTCAGAGTTTCTATTAAATTACAAAATTGAACCTAATTAAAGCTCATATACTTATACAAATTCTGACTCGTTAGAGGTGTAATAATCATCTCTAAACTGGGAACTATGTTCACTAATACTATCATAGCTAACGATCAAATTTTTGATCTTATAATACGATCAAAATAACGAGGTATTTTAACTTTATAGTATAATCTAGTAAAACCTTTGTTTTGGCTTATGAATTGAACCTTTAAAGTGCAAAGCTGGTCTAGTTTTCCTGTGTTAAGTTGAGTTGGGTTTAAAACGTCTTTTTTATGATTCATGTTATAGTTTACCACGAATATATATATATATATATATATATATATATATATATATATATATATATATATATATATATATATATATATATATGTATGTATATATATATATATATATATATATATATATATATCTTCCTACCATTATGACGTCCATACATTAGGGATTTACCATCAATATGACGTCCGGGACAATATGAACTCCGTATACCGGACGTCACTTTACAACCCGTGTTAATTTCGTTCTAAATGCTTCAAATAAGCTATGTATGAAATCTGAGACGGAAGTAATAATGGTCGAAAATTGAAAAAAAATGTATATTTTTAGTTTCACTTATTTCCTTTAGGGGCGGTAGTGCTGTGGATGTATATCTAGAAATGTATATTTTTGTACAGTCGAAGGATAATCGGAACTCCGCAGATCGGGCAACAATGCAAGGTTTTGCCGCCCAATACCCCACCTTCAACATTCAAACCCTTTACGCTTGTATCTCTGATAAGGTGTGAGAGAATCAACCTTCTAGACTTTTTTTCTTGCCAGTTCTATTTCTATTCTAATAGCCCATTCATTTGGTAGTTTGGACAGGAAAAATTGGTAAAGAATTTTTCTCGACGGATCTTTATGTTTTTGAGGTGCTGAATCTGAAAATCTCATTATTGACTAGATTCGGATTTGGCTTCACCATAAAAAAAATGGCGAAAATCATAAAATGTTGGAAGTTGTTTTAGTTTTTCGCTTATAACTCCGAAACGACGCATCCTAGAGAAAAATCCCTTTGATAAAAAAAAGGTGATACAATTTTCAAACCAGCTCTTTGGCTTTATTCGTTCTTCAACCAAAAGTAAAGACATTCAACATTCTTCGAACAAAAGTAAAGATACCACTTTTTGGAAATTTCGAAAAAAATATTATTTTATTTTTTATTGACAAAATACGTTTTCTTCATAATTATGATCTTTTCGATGTATTTATATGGTTGTAGTCCGGTTCAGTGGCAAAAAAATACTTTATCAGAAGTTTGTTTATGTGTTTTGAGAATATCAGACCCATAGGATAGTTCAAAGTAAGCTTTTTAGCATTTTAAAAAACACCATCAACAGGGTACTACTTAAACAATACAGTGTGGCCTACAGACCCTTGCTGTGTGCTGACTAGCACACACTTGACCTGTTTATTTTATATTTGTAAGGTTTATTTTGTAAAAATTTTATATTGTCCTGTGAACCAATGATACTCATTTATAGAGCTCGTATTTTTATGTTTGGCACATTTTACTATTAAATGCATATGTTTTTATGTTTGTACATTAGATGCAATACTATACATTTCTTTACATAAATGGTGATTTCATTTCGTTTTCAGCTTCTGCACAAAGTACAAAAAGAAACCTAAAATAACGGCTCTGGTCTGTCTGTGCGTAGCTTGTTTCTATTAATGAACTACTATAGCTAGGAACGAAAAATTGGAACGAAACGAGATGCACTCAGGTGCATCTCGGCATTTGTGTCAACTGGACACTTTTTCGATTTTCACACTTAATATTTTCAAGATGGTGGCCAATAAGGCGGGTGACTAAAAAGAATGTTTTAGACACCATGACGTGTTATATATCAAATTAAAGGTCTTGAAATATAGAAAAAAGAATTAAACTATTAAAATTTCATACCTAATATTTTCAAGATAGCGGCAAATATAGCTGGCGACTACAAAAACGTTTTTAGTCACCATGGCAAGGTAAACATTAATTTAAAAGTCTTGAAGTGTAGAAGAAGAATGTGCAACTATTACAATTTTACACTTAATAATTTTTATCTACTTGCGGCAGCAAAATGAGGCATTATTGAACTGATTTCGGGCAGAGATTTTACTGCCTAGGCGGTAAAATGAGGAAAAATTTTACTGTTATAATGTTGGCAATAACAGTTTATACTATTATCTCTACCATATAAAATTATATATTATAGTTCAATACGTAATATTTAATAAATAAACGTTTTAATATTAAAATAATTTGTTTACATTTGTTAATTCTGTTAAATAAGTTCAATGAATAGTAGATCTTTAATTAAAAAAATAGCGGAGTCACTGGCCACACTGCAGCTTCATGTAAACATTCAACATTCATATTATTATTATTACTGCCATTCTAGATTAGACTAGCTACTATTCTTGATTTATTCTACTTACTTCTTTTATTCTAAGCAATAGCAATCTTTAATACTTTTAGTAATTTTTTAGTAAAAATATAAATAAATAGTTTATATTGCGTGCAATATTCATTCAGAAGTTTTGTGAGCTATAAACGTGTGTTTAGTATTTTGTTGTTATAGATTCAGTTTGCTATTCACTTATTGTTATTATTCCAAAGCTTCTTATTTGATTTCTTTATGAACATTAATTTTAGTTAATACGTATGTTATTATCTTATTATTGTAACATAGTAATTAACTATGTTACATTAATAAAGATGATAAATATGTTAGCAGTTTCATTTTTCTGCCGTTCGTAGATTAAATGTATGCAACAAGGCAGCAAAGGAAACATATATGCCTCGTTTATTCATTGCCTTCCTCGGCTGCGCCTCGACAGTCAAGTCGGTAAATTACCTGCCTCAGGTAATTATCATAGCCTGTCCTCGCTTTCGGCTCGGAGTTTAATCTAATCACCCGTCAGTAAAATTCCATTTTGCTGCCTAGTTATATAAATAACTATAACTTAATCGCAAAGAAGCCGGCGATTTGTCTGTGTCTAACGTTTACGTGTCCGAAGATAACCTGAGTAAAAGTTGACCGATTTAGTTGAAATTTGGTATACATGATCCTTTTACTAATACTCGGGCTAAGTTCGTAAACGTGAGCTTCAAATTTAAAATTAGAATTTCAGGACGGGGAAAAATTCTATCATGACCTATTCGATGAGACAAATAACATTTTTTAGTAAAACCAACAACGGCACCGCTATGAATTAATAAAGATCGCTAAAACTATTAAAGCTGGCCTAAACGTTTAAAATAGAGAAAACAACCTTTTTACCGATATCTTACGTTCTAACGAAACGGTTTTAATAAAACTTCATATACACCATCTAAATCTCAATGGAAACAGGCATGTAAAATTTCAACTTGATACATATGTATACAGTAGTTTTTGCGCATCGAAGTGATACACTTTATAATACATAAATGAAGTGGAATGGCCGGGACGTGTAGAAGAGTTAAGGAATAGTAGATTAACCCTTCTCCCCCACTGCACGACTCTATTACTTGCATATTCTTATAATATCAACTCATCATGATTAACTATCTAATATTTATTCCATTACGCTCGCTTCAATGATAGAGCCACGCGATGCCTAGTAATATTATTATTTGAGTACAAATAGTAGTAATAATATAAAATCTGGGATGATTGTGACGAAAAGTATAATTTGAATACGAGTTTTGTTAGTTATCTTATCTAATCTGATGTGAATATGAATTAGCTTTACTTGATAAGGAAATGTGTCCCTTAAACTTAAGTAGTCATATCTACATACATCTCTGTCGATTGACTTTGCTTATATTATGTATTTCTCTTTCTCTTTTAAGAGTGATTGAACTAAGGGGAAATTAATAATTTATTTAAAATTATTTATTTATTAGCCTAATTAATAAAATAATTAAATATTACACGCATAAATTTAACGGTACTATATATTGAATTTAAATGTTTATTGCACTGTCATAAACACATAATAATTATAATCATATACCCGGTATTTGCAAAAATACCGGCCTTTTTCTGTTATAATAAAAATTAATTACTTAATATTAAACAAATTCTCAATATGATGTGTTAAAGTAATAATGTGAACTTCACAAATTAGTATAAAAAAAGCCGCCCCTTACACCGAGTTTTAATGGAAGAAAACGGGAACATGATTTATTCACGTATATAATAGGGCAGTGTTATTTATTTATTTTTTAATTGAAGCTATGTGATCGTTCTGAAGAACGAACATTTTTATGTCACCAATTTCGATTTCAAAAATTCCAATACAGAAATCCGTTGCACTCACCAGGAAACATTTCTGGTTCGAGTTTGTCCGTCAGTCTGTCCACAATTTTATCATTCATGTAAAATAATTTTTACCTCCAGCAGGGAGAAAAAGTGAACTTTCCTCCCTAGTTTACAGGGAGGGAAGTTACTCATTGCACCCGGTCGGGTTAGGTTAAACAGGGAGTAATGAAAAATAAGTAAGGGAGTAATCATGGAAGTTCATGATTGCCTCCAGTGTTGCCCTAGCTAGATAAAGCACAAGTAAATTAGGTTGGTGCTAATACACATTTCATTTACTAACTTTTGTTTAATGTCGAAGTCGAAATCTATAATGTCATCTTCACACATGTCACGTAAACGGTTGCCATAGTGATTCATCAGTAAAAGGAACAAAACAAGTTAAAAGTGGAAACATAATTTCTAAATGTAGATTAACTAATCCATATTTAAATACATCAGCTGTCAGCACAATATACACACGACTCAGCTTCCAGCTGATTCTCCCATTTAATTTTAGCATTGAAATTCAAATAATTGAAGCGAGCGTAGCGAGCTTCCTACATTCAACGAAGTATGCTCCGTGTCTGAAACGTACGACGATAACTTGAGTAAAAATTTACCGATTTTGATGAAATTTGGTACACATGTTCATTTCACCAATGCTCAGGACGAGTTCGTTGGACAACGTTGCCTGCCCAAGCGTTCGCGCTCAACGCTCGAGTAAACGTGCGCTTTAAAATTAAAATTGGAATTTTTGAACGGGAAAAAAATCTAACATTATCTATTCGATGAGACGAACATGTTTTACAAATAACATTTTTCAGTAAAACCAGCAGCGACACCGCTATGAATTAATAAAGATGGCTAAAAGTACAGTGTAACCCCTCTTAACCGGCCTGGTCGGGACCAGGACCTGGCCGGTTACCCGTTTGGCCGGTTGATCCGAGGTTCTCGTGAAAAATAGAACCAATAAAAAAGAACCTATATATTTTATCATATGTCATGAATAAAAAAATAATTAAGACGTTTTGCACCTTATTTTATTACCTAATTTTATTATAACTTATTTTTTGATAAGGCAAGCACACAACTGAGTGAGTAACGTCCTCTCTCCTCTTATCCTCAAGAAATTTGTTTTAACGAAATTCGGAGAAAGGCTCCGACAAAGCAACAGGTGAAGAAAAAAGAATCACAGAGATGTTAATTGATTCCTAGAAATATGTAGTCATAGAATCAAACGCGCTCCTATTTTGTCCACCACATCAACGTCACGTGACCCCCCTTTATTTACCAGGAAATGCCGTCAAACAATCAATGTTTGAGCCACCTGCAATCTAATATTTTGTTTTTTAATTGTATCTGCATCGACTATAGTGATACTACTAAAGTTGTATCAAAAAAAAAAAAAATCATATAATAGGCCGGTTAATCCGAGGACCGGTTGATCCGTGGCCGGTTAAGAGGGGTTACACTGTATTAATAAAGCAGGGAGGGAGATGTGTGGTTAGAGGAATAGTAAGAATGCGGGGTGGTTCCCTTATTACAAGCCGCTGTACTACTACTATACCCATTATCTATCAACTCATCATGATTCATGGTTATATATTGTTTCAATATTCAATACATATTTATTTCCATACGCTCGCTTCAATGATAGAGCCACGCGATGCCTAGTTATTATCTATAATCTAATTTTAACGTGATTAAACTTATTTAGAGAATTGTTATCTAACTATATTTTTTGTTGAATAACGTAATTTAAAATTAAAATCTATCCATATTTTTTTCTCCCTTCTGGAGGTAAAATCTTGTACGTACCTTGGGAGTAAAAATCACTTGCACCCTCGCGATAATTAACTTAAAAATTCCAAGACAGAAATCCGTTTCAGACATCAGGGAACACTTTTGGTCTCGTGTCTGTCTGTCGGTCTGTGTGTCCGCGAATTATGAAACGTGTGACGATAACTTGAGTAAATGTCGACCGATTTTGATGAAATTTGGTAGACATGTTCATTTTATCAATGCCCAGGACGAGTTCGGTGGACAACGTTATCCGTCCAAGCGTTCACGAGCAACGCTCGCGTAAACGTGAACTTCAAATTTAAAATTGGAATTTTAGGTCGGGAAAAAAATTAAACTTCATCTATTCAATGAGAAAAACTTTTTTTCAAATACAATTTTTTAGTAAAACCAACAGCGACACCGCTATGAAGTGATAAAGATCGCTAAAACTTTTAATAGTTTTTATCTACGATTGATACGAAATATAAACATTATATCTTTGTTTAGATGCGAAGAAAGTGATTATTTACGTACTTGTATTCATTGCGCATGCGCGCCTCATAGTTCTGAATAATTCCTCTTCTTTACCACGCTAGCGCGGTAAAGAAGAGGAATTCTTCAGCTTTACGCACGATTAGCGAGTTTGTTTACATTTAACAAAACTAATTTGCTGTTCTTTTTTTAAAGTAACTGTTTATATCGAGTTTTTAGTGAAAAACAATGAGTGAATCAAGTGACTTTGACGAAAATGTGGAGAATAATACTCCTCCAGAGATAATTAATTCGCCAAAAAATACAACTCAAGAATTAATGCCATCTTTATCAAGAGAGAGAGATACGAACTTACATACAGCAAGTTTATTTTTTTCTGTATTTATTATTTAAATCTAACAATCGTAGATAAAGTACGGTACGCAACTCGTGCGAAAACGGCATTTTGAATTGCTTTTTTAATTGTGGTTTTACTACCCTCGCTGTCGCTCGGGTGCAAACTACACACTCGCATGCAAAATACTACTTTCCGCACTCGACGCGTAATGTACTATTACACAATAAACAATATAACATTAAAGTAATATAACAATAATTTTATTAAAATTAACATTAAACATTAACATTTAACATTCAAATCGGATTTTAATGTTAAAATAACAATAAAGTACATGATAGGATGCGAGGAAGCTATGTGCCACACTAATTGGAAGTTAATTTTTTATGTTTTAATTAAGGTTTGAGAAATTTACCCCTAATAGCAATGCATAAGAGTATAACACTATTTAAAACTGATGGCGGTGTAAATACCGCCACGCGAGTGTTCTTGTGTAAAAAAGGCGCGAGCGCTCGAGGGTTAAGTATATGACGGCTGGACTATATAATATACCTAATACAAATGAATTAAGATTTGGCAACACCGCTGGACGTCTTATTGGTGCAGTTTACTAAAAGTATATACAGTTGGACGTGATATTAACTTATCAGTGGACAGAATATACATATAGTGCCACATCGGAGGTAATTTAAAAAGTTGTCATAATGGTGTAGAAATGAAAGTGGAATTACGAGAAAATGTATATTGCTAATAAACATATATATTACAATTTTTTGCGATCAAAACTCTATATTAACCCGCAGTACCTTATAATTGAAAGCAAATTATCAAAAATGTTGTTATTTCATGAGGACGCCAAAATGTATGATTTGTAAAAAGACGTCTCAATACACAAAAATGTATATATATATATATATATATATATATATATATATATATATATATATATATATATATATATATATATATGTATATATATGTATCTAAATAAACATATATATATAGTATATATAATAGTGTGGATTTATTTTTTTTTCTTTTCCCTTCCCATTCTCAGAATTCATCGCCATGAATTAATTCTTCTACCGAAAACTTTTTCAACCCCTATTTTGTTTTAAAACAAATTAGAAGCGTTTGCCACAGTATACATTTCCAGCAACCCCTCAACACCCTTCTAGAAAATATAAATAATGATGCTTTTTTAAAATGTATGTTTTTTTTTTTAGAATATATACCGTTAATTTATATTTATATAATAAATTGCTAAAATATAAACTATATTTTAGCTAAATATATTTAGTTACATATGTCTATGAAGTGAGGGATGAAATATTTACATTATATGTCAATACGCGTATACTTCTTACTATTATGAACTTAGTGATAAAATTGGTTAAAAATAATTTATTTATGTGTAACATTAATTAAAGCGAGCGTAAGCGATCTACTTACATTCAACAAAATATCCACTGACAGAATAACAGACAGACAGGATCTGTCTGTCTGTTTGGCTGTCTTTGTATAACGTTAACGTGTCTGACGATGACTTGAGTAAAAGTTGAACTATTTGGTTGAAATTTGGTATTCGTGTTTCATTTACTAATATTAGGCTAAGTTCGATGTAAGTTGCAACCGAGAGGTTCAAATGTAACATTGAAAATTCAGGACGGGAAAATCTATTATTACCTATTCGATGAGACGAACATTTTTTCAAATAACATTTTTCAGTAAAACCAACAGCGACACCGCTATGAATTAATAAAGATCTTTAAAACTATTAAAGTGGACCTAAACTTAAAAGAGAGAAAAAATAGTTTTTACCGATATCTTACGTTCTAATTTGAAGATTTTAATAAAAACTTTATATACATCGTCTAAAGTACAATTGTAACAGGCATGTTAAATTTCAATTTGACTCAAGCAGAAGTTTTAGTTTAGTGAAGCGATACATTTTATAAAAGTTGAAAAGGAGATGTGTGAATAGTGGAAATAGTAAGAATGCAGGGTGTCTCCCTTTCTATAAGCCTCTGTACTACTATCATACCCTTTAACTATCAACTCATGATTATCCATTTTGTCAACATTCAATTCATATTAATGTATTACTATACGCTCGCTGTAATATTAAACATTACGTACTAAACAGTTTAATTGAAAGATAAGAAATTTTTTAAATAATTTATTGCTTCCAAGCTTCCCGAAGTTAATGAAAGCTATGTGACCGTTCTGAAGAACGATCACATAATTCATAGTCATTACTTTTGAAAATATTTTAGATGGAATTTCCCACGATGAGAGTCATTTGCGACATAACCCTCATCATGAGCAACTCCCTTGAGAATTTTTCCTATAATGAGTTGTCAACGTCTGGATACAGAAAATCTGTGACATTGGTCTTCTTCGGAAAATCTATATTTATTTAACTTTGTCAGAGGAAATCTACGCTATAGTATGTATTTAATAATAGACTGCCAATTATTGAGGCACATAACTTCCTCGCATCCAATCATGGTACTTTATTGTTATATTAGCATTATTGTTATATTACTTTATTGTTATATTATATCAACATTATTTAAAATAATGTTGATGAGGGTATGTAAAATAAATATAACGAAAGGAAAGACCTGTGGCAATATTCAAAGTGTTCAAATTCGTAAAGCAAAAGTCGGTGGGAGTGAGAGTAGGTTAATAGTTTGAGAGCAGTTCGATAATGTGTACACAGAAGTGAATACAACAGTGTACAGATAGTGAATGTAGCCTGGTCGCCTGGTCTCGAGGTCCCTAGGCTCGCTGTGCTATTGAAGAGGAAGGTCAATATGAGAGGTGAGGGAACCAAGCCACCTCATATTCCCCTCGTCTATCTCTCTCCCCGCGTTCTCTACATAATAAAAACTATTTATAGTTTTAGCGATCTTTAACACTCCATAGCGGTGTCGCTGGTTTACTAAAAAATTGTATTTGAAAAAAATGTTTGCTCATTAAATAGATGAAATTAGATTTTTTTCCCCGACCTAAAATTCCAAATTTAAATTTGAAGTTCACTTTTACGCGAGCGTTGCACGCGAATGCTTGGGCAGATATCGTTTTCCAACGAACTCCTCCTGAGCATTGGTAAAATTAACATGTCTACCAAATTTCATCAAAATCGGTCTTATTGTACTCAAGTTATTGACACTCGTTTTTAGACAGGGGGTCGCGGCCGCACAGACCGACAGACAGACACGAGACCAAAAATGATGCCAGATGTCTGGAAAGGATTTCTATCTTGAATTTTTAAAATCGGAGACATATACTTCGTTCACACATCATTTTGAAAGCGTTTCGGATCCAATTCGTTTTCAAAACGATTCGCGTTCACACAACAAAAAATACAGGTGATCGAAATATTTGTTTTCGATATTTCATAACGGTGACGTCACGAGTAAAACCTTCTTTTTTTATTTACAAGTTATTAGACGTTTTTACAGGTTCTTTATAGTATTAACTTTTGTTTAAAAATGTTTTTGAAGTTTAAAACAAGAAATGGAAGCTCACGAAAACAAAGAACTTAAAAAGTGGTAAAGAGTAAAATAACCTGATATCTCGATCCCCTCTACGACCTGTTCATACGCATGTTTTGAATTTCGATCCCCCGTTCCGATCACGTATTTTTGGTGCAGCGGATTTAACCCGATACGATCCGTCGATCTTCGTTCGTACAGCGTTTTGAACTAGCGGATAGTTTTCAAAACCCTTTTCAAAACGATGTGTGAACGTAGTAATATAATGTTTTCGTCATCGAAAGTGAACACAATGCTTCCGTTACCTTCGGTAAGCTCGCGCTAGCAATATGAATTTATTATCAATAATATGTAGATGTACTTAGTATTTTTTTAGAAAATGTAGAATATCAAATCATTATTTTATGAGCCTAATATAAAGTGTATTTTCCTATCTTCTAATTTCACTTATGTCTTTCTCATGTTTTCGAACTTTGTCATAAAAGTGAGTCTCCGTATACATACGAAGTAGGATATTTGAAGTTACCATGAATCAAATAATACTGGTACATCTAAAAATAATATAGAGTTGAATGTCTAGGAGGATCCATAGTACAAACATTTATCTGTTAAAATTCAAGTTAGCCTGAGTAGCGGTAGAGTTCGCGTGAGTCGATACTATAAAACGTGTATCCGACCTCTATTCCATCAGATGCCTTCTGATTCCGTCTTATACCTCGATATTGCCTTTCTACTCGTATTCCATTATCTCCTCCCATTTTTCTCTTTGTTTTCTATAGTTCAATACTTTGAGTTTTTATCACGGTATCATATAGGTGTAAATTATTTATTGAATAGAAAAATTATAATGGGGAAAAATTGGAGAATTAGTTTTCCAAAGGCATATACACAATAATATGTGTGATTTGATATTATACCTCGATATTCCCTGTTTCGTATTTCCTACTCGTATTCCATTATCTCCTTGTTATCACGTTATTAGAGGTGTAAATTATTTACTGAACTAGAAAATGATTATAGGAAAGAATTAGAGTATCAGTTTGCCCAAAAAGATTAAGTCACACACGTTGAGATCACATCTATAAACATTTTAGAAACACTAATATAATATACAATTCAATTCCCAGAGCGATGAGACATCTTGTTCACTAATCGAAATAATTCAAGTAGAAAAGAAAATATAAATTACTTTATTTTCAGTAGGGAGAAAAAGTTATAATTTTGAATTAGTTTAGAGGGACTAAAGTAAGTCTTTTCATCCCTGAACTCAAAAAGTAGGGCGAAAAAGTAAACTAGGGCAAAAAAGTAAATATTGCAACTTAATTATTTTATAAATAGTAGAAAATGAATGGCTAATGTATTGAAGTTGTTGAAATCAGGTTGGTGACACTGCTATTTCGACCATGTTTATCTTTGTTTATAACCTGCATCTAAATAACCTTCTATTTGAGTTTAATTCAAATTCTTATTTGCTTTTAATATTGAATCTCTTATATCTGCTATTAAAAGTGCTAATAATTATTGTTATTTATTAAAATAATAAATAAAAACTGTACAATGGACGAAAATGTATATTTTCTTCCTACTGGAGATAAAATATTGTATGTACCTCGTGAGTAAAGTGCCATTATTCCCCTCGCGATAATTATCTTTCTCGGGAGCTAATTAGAGTTATTCCCTCGGCTTCGCCTCGGGATTTGAGGGACCATGGTTCCTTCGGTTTCGCCTCAAGAACCAACTTTTTCGCTCAGGGAATAATGGCTTACTTTACTCCCTAGGTGCATAAATAACTATTGTTGATGTCCGGAATTACACCATTCATTATAACGTCAAAAAATGAAGTTGGAATAATTAGTAGGTAATTGTTTTCACTTTCGTACCTATATAAGACGGCTTTCACACTGCGCGCAAGTCCGAGCGAGACCGAGCGTATCCGATTTCACTTCAGAACCAAACAATGTATCAGCATGCTACATTGGGCTATTCACACTGAACGCCGAGCGAGTCCAGGCCGAGCCGAGCCGGTCGAGTTATTTCAAACATGTTTGCTTGTTAAGCGTTTTCGGCGGCCGACACACGACAACGCGTATTCACCAAGCACTGAGCTGCAGCCGAATAAAATCAAATTTAAATTAATCGAAAACTATGCTATATAAGATAAAAAAGTACGTGTGGTTTTGCGGGGCAAAAAAATTGAAAATATGTGTACAAAACTTGTTATGCTACGTGTATTAAAGAAAACACTGAAGAATTATAAGGAAGCCGCAAAAATCATCCCTTAAAAACAAAGGGTTGGTAAAAAGGCGACCTTTATATATTTCTGCGCTTCTCCGTCTCTTAAACACCTTTTCACCGAAAGTAGACAAAACAAAAATTTGAATTTTGGCAGTTATGTAATGTGCAATAACCCAATCACTGGAAAATTATAAGGAAGCCACTAAAAATGCATCCCTAAAAAACTAGGGGTTGACTATTTTTTTTTTTTTTTTTTAACGAATATTCGGTATGTATAACATGGAGTGTAACATGAAAGATAACATGGAGTGCAACATGAAAGATAACATGGAGTGTAACATGAAAGATAACATGGAGTGCAACATGAATGATAACATGGAGTGTAACATGAATGATAACATGGAGTGTAACATGAAAGATAACGACATGGAGTGTAACATGAAAGATAACATGAAAGATAACATGGAGTGTAACATAAAATATAACATGGAGTGTAACATGAAAGATGAGGAACATGAATTGGACTAAGGGTATCTTGAGACCAAATATTTATTTTGTGTTGTTTTTGTACCAATCTATCTTGGCACCATGTAACCGTGACTTTAAAATTATTATTAATTTATCATTGAACAGAAATGTTTTGTTTAAAAGTTAAAACAAAGAGCCATATTATTAATAGCCCATTTTAATTGTCAATTTACTATTGCAATCATTGTTCCTCTTATTTCTTTCCGATTATCAATTTTAATTAAACCATTCGTTATTTGACTTTAATCAATTACAAAAACTAATCTTGCCTTTATAACCAATCAATCCCTTTTCTATATTCACTTAATCAATCTCTTTACTTTAACTAAGTTCATCTACAAAATCAGCCGTTTAAATAGTTGTGGCTTTAATCTCTGGTTAACTTTTTCAATTTAATAAACTTTTCTAGTTTTAAATTGTCTATTTATTAATATTTCTTATTGTTTACCGGACAGACTGATATTATTAGTACAATATCTACAATATCCTTTTCACTACCGTGGTGTTTAAAAACTGACAAATTATTCTCCTAATGTATTTATTCATTATGACTTAGTTGCAGAAAATTAACACAGGAAAAGGGTCCATATGCGTAAGTCCTTAATTACTTTGATTTGTGACTATGAACATCCCTGTTAGTTCAGGAGCTAGCGTACAAAAAGTGTTTGACTAACATCAAGCTAATTAATCTTTTGGTGCCTTTTAAGAATATGTGGTCGTCTAAGTTCGTCTGTGGGACATAGCTTGGCAATAGGCATTTGAAAAAGTACAAACCGGTGGAGAGCGGCCATGTCCCGCCTATTTTGGTGAAAAATGTGATCTTCGTGATCCTGAGTACAAAATTAGTTAGTAGACCAATAATCAAGTTGATGTTAGTTTGTCACTTGATAGGTGATCACTTTGATTTGAAGGAATATTTGTTAATAATACAAATAACCTATCAAGTGAAAAACTAACATCACCTTGAATTTGGGTCTACTATAACTAATTTTGTACTCGGGATCATAAAAATCAAATACTTACTTACGGCGCTTACAGACCATGTAGGGCCCTTGCCTCCGTCCTGACAGCCCAATCTGTCCCATTCTCAACCTGCGTTCTCCAGCGCCTAATACGCAGGTGTCGCAGATCTTGCTCTACATCTTCAAGCCATCTCAGCCTTGGCCTGCCACGTAGCCTTCGTTCGCCTGGATGCCCTTCAAACACTTTTTTTGCCGCTCTGTCTTCGCCCATTCTTTGTAGGTGTCCTAGCCATCTTAATCTGCCGCTCTTTATTTCAGCTACTATGTGGGGTATAAAAATCACATTGTCCACCGAAATGGGCGGCACGTGGCCGCTCTCCACCGTTGCTTGTTGTAGTAAGTGGTTAACGTCAGTTTTCTACATTTTCGAGATGGGATCACTAGTAACTCTAGGTCATAGAACTTCTAACAACTTCAATAACGCAAGTATGTGTAAATGCACACAAAGGGTCCTTAAGTAATTTTACAAATAGCACGAAATCCTTAACAGTATAATCGACCCGGCGCGGCGGCCGTATTAAGCCGGCCATACACGTTGTGGTATACCCGACAGGTGAACCCGATGTAGAGGTAAACCGGGGTGTGTGTACTATCAAGTTATGACATTACTGTACAGTTACGATAGAACTCTCGCGCGAGTTTACCTGCACAGGTTACTTACACGGGTTTACCATATACATCTTTATTATACAAACGTAACGAAATTTCTCCGAAGTGTCTAGAACTTCTATCTTGAATATTGTATCATCTATTTATCATAAACTATTCCCCCTTAAAATATATTTAATCCCTATAAGTTGTTTTGATTTTTTACATGAATTAAAACATCACTTTAGCAATATTTAATGAGCGCAGAAGGGTTAAAATTAATCTGGTGCTATGTGCTGTCTACTTTAGACAATTCATCCAAATTTGATAGCAATCAGATAAGTACTTTTAAAGATATAGGTGTAAATAGATGTATGTTTGTGCGCATTTTGAAGAGAATTAAATGAGCGCAGAAGGTTGAAACTTATATGGAACCAACGAAAAGCTAATTTATCTACCATAAAAATTTCATTAAAATCGGACGTATAGTTTTTAAAATGTTAGCTCGCAAACATTTACCGGCAGATGGAACCAAAAATGTTTCCTGATGTCTGAAACGGATTTTTTGAAATCGGAGACACCGAATATTTTTGTTCTTCAGAAGGATCACGTAGCTTTCGTTACCGTCTGTAACTATTCCTCAATGTTTTCTGCAATTTTATTTTATAGATTACTTTTTATCAGAGTAGATATGAAATATCTACATGGGTAAATATTATTTTATTTGCCTGTTTTTTCCTCTATTGTATGGTACCTTCTTTCTATTATTTCAAGGATTTTATTGGGCTTAGTTTTTGTTTCAAAAACTACGACAGACTACAGAAAAAAGAGATTTTATCAAAGTATTATGCCTTTTTCGAGGTAAATTTTTAATATTTTCTTTTTGATATCATTGTACTCGTACTTATACACTTTTGATATCACGTATATTATTTTGATAAAGATAAAAAAAAAATATATATATTGTTATCCGCGTAATATGCACCAAAATAATCGTTTCATAAATTTAATTTTTGTATCTTAGTGATATTCTTTATTTTGCAGACTAGATAGAAAATTAAATTTTTATTTTACTTGTTTCTTTTCTTGAACAGTGCGGTTTTCTTTTATCTCGGTTTCCAGTGTTAACACTTATTTAACTAATTATTATTATTATTATTTTTTTTTTTTTTTCTCATTAGATATTTATTTTATTTTTACTTTTTATTATGAAAGTTAAACATATCACGGTAATATTATTTTATTTTTATCTCAAAATTATATAAGATTGGAGTGGTGTCTGTACATTTATCGGATTGGGCTCAAATTTTGTATTTACACTACATGAGTAGTCCTGATAACGAATTTAAGTTTAGAAAATTTTGTGTCTGTTTGTTTGCGAGTCAATCACGTCCAAACGACTGAACAGATTTTATTGATTTTTGGGTACAACGTTAAGCTCAATTCTGCGGGTGATATAGGCTATAAAACTTTTTGCTAGCTTTATTTATATGGGATGGAGAATGGGGCGTCTAAATAGATTTCTAAATTCTATTTTATTTTATATATAAAAATTTATTTAACCAAAATTGCAGAAGAAGCTACAGACAATATTTTATGTTCTGTGGAAATTTCTGTAGGAAGAACTGTTCAATCGCTGTCAAAATAATTTAGATTAATTTTTTTAAACATATATTATTTAAATAGTTTATAAATCATCAAGAAGACATTTGTTTATAAATCACATCTTACCATGCCTAAACCTTTATAACATAATTATCACCGCTTCTTTAAAATGCTAAAATAAAATCTTCAAGTGTAACGTAGTATAATAATTTCTAAATTATATTGATATCTGCCAATAGGTATTGTACAAAATTTAATTCCTAAGGGGAATATAGGGAATAGTAAGAAAAGAAGGGGAATTGAGTCCAGACTGATTTTCTAAAGTTAGGAAGTTAATATTTGAGAAATGGCTCCTATTTTGGATGTAAACATATAAAATATATATGTTTATGCAAAGATAATTCCAATTTTAACTCAGGAATGTGAAAAGACACCAGGGGGGGGGGGGGGGGGGATACAGAAGGAAAATACCGCTACTTTTCCTCTAAAGTTAACATTTATGAATTTTTCATCAGTTGTCGAAATTAATTGGTATAATAAGGAGCAGGGTTGGAAAAAACCCGGGTTTTATGGAAAAAGCCCAATCCACCTGGGTTTTTTAATAAAACCCGGGTTTTTCTGGGTTTTTATGGATTATTTGGGTTTTTTAAAAAATAGTTATTTTTAACATAGAAAAATGTGTAAATGTAACAAATCTTATTAAAATGACAAATTGTGTCTAGCATACCCTATAAATAA
This sequence comes from Gerris lacustris, assembly GCA_951217055.1. NCBI lineage: Eukaryota > Metazoa > Arthropoda > Insecta > Hemiptera > Gerridae > Gerris > Gerris lacustris. The sequence goes on from OX578281.1 coordinate 10,668,957, forward strand.
GCATGTAAGTATTAGGTTTTTTCTACGAAATAATAATAATAATAAAATTAATAATAATAAAAATCGGTCCAAGACAACTCAGACAAACTTTCTCATATACGAGTCCATAATTACTTAGCCCGGTTACTAGCTTTCGTATGTACATTTAATTATTATGGTACATTTCATCAAAATATATCATACAAATAACTTCTCCTGGGCGGGGAATCTAACACGGGCTCTCTCCGTCCCAGTTTTAAGCTATTTTCTTAGGAACTAGATTATTCCCAGGAAAACGGCTTATATCGTTAGATTCGTATTTAAATTGGCTATATTTTAGACATTTTTTAATTAAAACCATCGGAACCGTTTTCAAGAAAGAATTTTTTTTTGGGGGGGGGGGGGGATGCACCCTCAAATTTGAAGCTAAAATTCATTTCTCAATTTCGCCTTGGGGTATGATTTTTCTGAACATGTATGCCAAACCTCGTCAAAATCGGCCTAGTAGTTTAGGCTCCTGGCGTCTGCACAGACAGACATTTTTTAAAAACTACCTTTTTGGACTTAGGGTACCTCAAAATATGTAAATCTATCAAAATCTGAAAATCGAATTTTCGCGCCATCACAATATAGAGAAAGTAATAGTGTGTATTTATTTTAGTGCCTACATTTTATGTACATTACATTGTTATATCTATCTATATTATTATAAAAGTTTTGTAAACAAACAAGTTCAGTGAGAGTGGCAAATTGTAAAAAGTTATGAAAGTTTAAATAATTAAAGATTTCTAAAAGCGAAGGTTCATGGCCGCTTTTCTGGGGTTGACGAGCGAAGCGAGTAGTGAGCGGAGCCGCCTAGTTTATATTATTTTATAAACATTTTTTTTAATAATATTAAAGTAATTTAATTTTTCAGCATAATACATATTTATACATTTACATTTTGATATAAATAAAAATTGCTTTTGCCCAAAAATAAAAAAGAGAATTTTGGGAATTAACAGGATTTAAGCCATACAAAGCTCAAAAATAATTTATAGTTATCATCGAATTAGGATATATGTGATATTCTGCATATTTTTTAGTCTCAGCTCTTGCAATCACACAAGAATTCTTGATATAATAGAATAAAATATTTTTATTATATATATTTTTTAAAAAACCCACAAAAAACCCGGGGAAATTAACATGGGTTTTTTTCATTTTACCCGGGTGGGTTTTTTAATATTCCCCACCCAGGTGCCAACCCTGATAAGGAGGGGGTATAGAAATAAGGGGAGGGATAGAATCTAAATATTCTCGATTAGAAAAATAATTTAAAAGTTTCTTGATAGTAGGTTTATAATCCCATCAAATTAAAAATAACTCACTTCACAGCGAAGCAAGGATATCCAGCTGTTCATTTATACAATTTTTTTTTTTAAGTACATATTTATTCGAAAAGGAAATACCTTAATTAACAATTTTCAACAATTTGATTTTCTTTAATTGAAGTAAAAGTGTTTAAATTAACACCCCCCCCCCCCTAACACACACACACGCACATTATATATATATATATATATATATATATATATATATATATATATATATATATATATATATATATATATATATATATATATATATATATATATATATATATATATATATATATATATATATGAACGTATTATGAAATTAAATTGACAAAAAAGCGAGTGAGTTGGAAGCTAGGTTTTCAGTTTTTCTCATTTTTTTGAGTTTGAGTTGTTATAAGTGATATATTAGGTTTGTTCCAACCGAGCATTGAACCGTCCGCGGGATCGTCACCGGCATGCGCAGTAGATAAAAGCCGTTCCAAGCTGACTTGGGACAGTGTTTCGTACCGTACACGAAACTGTTCCAACCCCGGCAGGGATCGTTTGCGAACCGTTCACTGTACAGTCCCAACCATCCTCTGACAATACCATGTACTGGTTTGTATGACATGCGCAGTTATGTCAATAATTACAAATATCAACAGGAAGGTTTCCTTAATGTTTTTAATACAGTGCGAATAATAGTCCTAAACTCGTTCCAACCTGACTGATGATTTTACTACAGTACAATGTTAGCGCATGCGTATAAAACTTGTCCTAAACGATTCCCGAACGATCCGCGGGACGATACAAAGGACGGTACAAATAGCGGGGTTGGAACAAACCTAATATAGTAGATATATTGTGATATATAGTTATAAGGGTGTTATAAATCTTTGCCTTATCGTATGACAGATGCTAATGTCAATAAATGTTTATTATGTGGCTGAATTTTGTTATAGAATGCATTGCAATATTTATAGGTGGCAAGTGATCAATAAATATTCGAGGTGAAATTTATAATGAGTCGACCGTACAATTAGTAAATGCTGATAATTTTCTTTGCAATTGCTTCAGCCCAAGTTAGCTTAATAAGTTCAATTTAAATCAAATTATAATTACTATTTACAAGGGGAGACAGACAGAGAAAAATAGACTTCAGCGCCGGGACTTGAACCACGGACCTCCCCATATTTCCAGTGCGGGTGCTCTAGCCAATTAAGCTACACTGAAGAATAAGTTGATATAATTATTATATAATAGCATTTTTAATTTTGGGCATTCTTATAACTATAATTTATTACGACGTTTTGTTTTTAATACTATTTTAATCTAGTTAAAAACTTATTGATTTATCTTTTTGTTTCGTTTAGGCCTGTTAAAGTTGTTTTTAAATTTCCTGTAATCTTCGCCTACTTACTACCGTTTTAGGTAGATTACTATAGTCGTCCATTTATTTCTGTATCGGTTTCAGAAAGTTGGGAAAGGAGTCGGGCAATTTGAAGCTCAATTTAAGCTAACTGGGCCCAGCAAGGGAACGGCTCGCTCTAAATGATGTCCTAATTATACACTTAGAAGAATAGATAGAACAACTGTAACTTTTCTCTCATTAAACTTTTCTACTTTTAATTACACAATTAGAGAAGTTAAGGATGTGTTAAATGTTTCTCACGACATGTTTTACTTTTGTTTAATAAAATTATTTAAATTCCTAAGCCTACTATTTTATTGCGTCCGTCCTAAACGAAGGAAACGAAAGCTATATAATTATGCGTGACCATACTGTGAAACGAACATTTTGCTTACGAGCTTACTTAAGGTAACGGAAGCCATGTGATCGTTCTGAAAAAACGAAAATATTTTATGTCTCCTTTTTTAGAAATTTCAAGACAGAAATCAGCTTCATGCATCACGGAACATTTTTGGTTCCTTGTCTGTCTGTCGGTCTGTCTTTCACTCAATTTTTGCAAACAACATATTTTATCAATAACTCGTCCGATGGTAAGTCATAATTAGCCCATTATTAGTTCCACATAAGTATTAACCTTCTGTGCCCATTTGCTTGTTATCTACATGCCCACAAACATACGTTTATTTACACCTGCATCTTCAAAAGTACTCATCTAATTTTTATGAAATTTGGATGGTTATCGAAAGTAGACCATCGAAGATAGCACTAGATTCATTTCAACCGTCTGCGCTCTTTAACTTTTGCTTAATTGATACTTTAATTCATGTAAAAAATCAAAGGTATTTGAACAGATTTGAATAACTGGGGGAAAATTAGATAAATTAAACAATAATGGTTTGTAAAAGCATAAAATCAATAAACTACGTGATAGGATGCGAGGAAGCTGTGTGCCACAATTAGCAATCCATTTTTTTTCCAATTTCAAAAATTACAAGACAGAAATCTGTTTCATCTGGCATCAGGGAATATTCTTAGTCGCTTTATTGTCTACTTATTTATTCCTTTTCAGTGGTGTGCGCTAACATATAGGACATATTGAAAACTTCGGTTTATCAAAACTGAAGCGGGTAATTAGATATTTACGTACGAGATATCATGTCTTAAAACTAAATAATCATAATAATAAACTATTATCTAAGATTGATACGAAATATAAACATTATATCTTTGTTTAGATGCGTAGAAAGTGATTATTTACGTACTTGTATTCATTGCGCTTGCGCGTCTCATAGTTCTGAATAATTCCTCTTCTTTACCACACTAGTGCGGTAAAGAAGAGGAATTCTTCAGCTTTACGCACGATTAGTGAGTTTGTTTACATTTAACAAAACTAATTTGGTGTTCTTTTATTAAAGTAACTGTTTATATCGAGTTTTTAGTGAAAAACAATGAGTGAATCAAGTGACTTTGACGAAAATGTGGAGAATAATAATCCTCCAGAAACAATTAATTCGGCAAAAATGCAACTAATGAATTAATGCCATCTTTATCAAGAGAGAGATACGAACTTACATACAGCAAGTTTATTTGTTTCTGTATTTATTATTTAAATCTAACAATCGTAGATAAAGTACGGTACGCAACTCGTGCGAAAACGGCATTTTGCATTGCTCGTGTGGTTTTACCACACTCGCATGCAAAATGCTACTTTCCGCACTCGACGCGTAATGTACTATTATATTTTGGAATTAAACTTTTGCTTTATAATTAGCGAGAGATTTAGTTTTTTTTATGAAAAAAGATGTTAATAGTCACACACATAAATAGGCTCATAGCGCCTTGCGTCCTACTTCATATACTTTAATGATTTAATGTTTTTACAACCTACTACTGTAATTTTATCTAATTTTCAGCTGTTTTTCAAATCAGTCAAAATTGTTTTGAATTTTTAATGAATTAATGAATCAAATTAGCAAAATTTAAAGAGTGCAGACGGTTGGAATTAATCTGGTGCTGTCTTTAGGCAACCATCCAAATTTCATAATAAATCAAATGCGTACTTTTGAAGATAATGGTGTAAATAGATTTACGTTATAGGACCAACAATGGGCCAATTATGATCTACCATCCAAATTTCCATAAAATCAGACGAGTAGTTTTTAAGATATGTTGGTTCGCAAAAATTAAGCGACAGACTGATAGACAGACTTCAGAAACGGATTTCTATTGTAAAAACGTTTTCTATTTTGAAATTTTAGAAATCGGTGACATTAAAAGTTTTTACCTCCAGCAGAGAGAAAAAGTGAATTTCCCTCCCTAATTTAGATGGAGGGAAGTTACTCATTGTACCCGGTCGGGTTAAACAGGGAGTAATGAAAAATGAGGTAATCATGAACTTTCATGATTCCCTCCAGTGTTGCCCTAGATAAAGCACAAGTAAGTAAGGTTGGTGCTAATACACATTTAATTTACTAACTTTTGTTTAATGTCTAAATTAAATCTATAATTTCATCTTCACACATGTCATGTAACCTTCTCAACGGTTGCCATAGCGATTCATCAGTAAATAAAAACAAACAAGTTAAAACTAAAATCATAATTTCTAAATGTAGATGAACTAATCCATTTGTAAATTCATCAGTTGTCAACACCATTCAATACACAACTCAGCTTCCAGCTGATTCTCCTATTTACTTTTAGCATTGAAATTCCAATAATTACTATCTATCATTTAATTTTAACGTGATTAAACTTATTTAGGGAATTGTAAATATTATATTATCCATTTTTTAAAAATTAATATAAAAATATGTATTTTTTGTTGAATAATATAATTTAAAATTAAAATAATTTCATATTTTTTTTCTCCCTTCTGAAGGTAAAATCTTGTACGTACCTTAGGAGTAAAAATCACTTGCACCCTAATAATTAACTCCCTCGGCTTCTCCTCAGGAACCAACTTCATCGCTCTGGGTGCAATCACTTACTTTACTCCTTTGGTGCGTAAATAAATATTGTTCTTCAGGAATATCACATAGCTTCCGTTATCTTGGTAAGCTCGGAAGCAAAATTATTTCTATGATTTGTATCAAGAAGTATAATAAATTTCTAAGATATCTAATTTAATATGTTAAACCAGGATAGGCTGAGATAGGCTGTGTAGAACTAGGCATGGGCAAGGATACTAGACTCTAGCCAATAGAATGGTTTAGAGGGGAGGGAGGGATATTATGTCCCCCGAACTAAATTACTAAGATATGCGGTAAAGTACGAAACAGAGTAAATGTAGCAGATAAGCGGATTTGAGAACAGGTGTAGAGGCGAGGCTGAGGATGGCTGCTGTATACATGGGGTTCCTCTCTGTAGACTTAGGCTCTATAGACCTTCTCTCATCTTAGCCATCTCTGATTCAGCTCGAACTTAGATTATTCAACAGCTGATGACAAATTCATGTTCAAATAAATGCACAGGCGTTTGTAAAATTATATCAAATTAAACACTTTTTACGAAGCAACATATTTTAAAAACTACACGTCCGATTCTAATGAAATTTGGATGGTAGGTCATAATTAGCCTATAGTTGGTCCTATATTAGTTTCATCCTTGAGCTCTTATTTGTTCCTCGTCTACTATCTATTCTAATAAATTGTAATCTATAAAATAGAATTGAAGAAAAAGCTAAAATTAATAACTTTGCTTTCTGAGCTCGTTCTGCTATGTGATCGTTCTGAAGAACGAAAATATTTTATGTCTCCGATTTCAAATATTCCAAGACAAATCCGTTTAAGACATCAGGGAACATTTTTGGATCTGTGTCTGGCTGTCTGTCTGTCGCTCAATTTTTGTGAACCAACATATCTTAAAAACTACTCGTCCGATTTTAATGAAATTTAGATGGTTGGTTATAATTAAGCGTATTGTTGGTCCTATATAAGTTTCAACCTTCTGCGCTTATTTGTTTCTCTTCCATAGTCACACAAACATACATTTATTTACACCTATATCTTTAAAAGTACTCATCTGATTTTTATGAAATTTGGATGGATTGTTGAAAGTAGCCCGCAGATAGCACCAGATTCATTTCAACCGTCTGCAGTATTTAAATTTTGCTAGCTTTTATAAACACAATAAATCAATATGCCACACTAATTGGTAGACTAATTTTTAAATCAATTAAATGTGACGTAATGGAATTTATGTGAGAAAGTTAGTCTGAGTTTTTTAGAACCGAATGTTTTACTTTTATTATTTGAAAACTCATGAGGCGTAGATTTAGAATATTTGGGTTCTTTTTATTAGTTATTTATCCTGCCTGATAATGAAATGGAGTAATATTTTGCATCTAATCCATTGCCGATTCACAATTCACAATTAATTCTTAATAATGGAATGAAGTATTTATAATATAGCCCTGATTATTTTCTACGAAGGCTTTGGAATCGAAACTATTCAGGCGTTTCATTTAATTACTTCGCCTCAAATTATAGAAAAACCAACTTATTTGCTTTACTAACATAGGGTATGTATATATTTATAAGTAAAAATTCGATTTTGATTAGCCGACTAATTATTACCACTACTATTACACAAAACGTTGAGATTAGCACCTTTCTATTTAGAATATTTTTCATTATTATGTTTGATGGGTGAATTAAGTGTAATTGTAACAAAATCAAATTTGTAGCTTGAGACGTTTCGACTTTTAGGGACATCTTCTGTCACAGTTTTATTAATTTAAAATAACAGTGAGATAAAATTAAAATTTCAATTCAGTTCCTTTATATTTTAAAAATTCTTTAAAAACAAAAGAACACTAAATAACAAATTTTTAATAATAATAATAATAATTTTAGTTTTTAATAATAATTTTACTTACAATGAGGGGTGTAAAAAGTTAAACAATTTGTTGATGTTATGTCTATCTCTATTAAAGGGGGTCTTGATTTAATTAAAAATTTAAAAATTAATTATAAAACAATTAACAATTGACGTCTGAAATAACTTCATAACATTAACTCATTTTTTAATTAATAAAATTATTCTATTGTAAAAAAAACAAAAATAACAAAAAACAGTACTTAAATAAATTTGAATAAGAAATATCACTGATATTGTTGGGAGTTTAATTGTTACTATGTTATAATTTAATTACATTTAATAATACAACCATAATAATTCATCTATGAAATATAATAGTACATTACGCAGCTAGTGCGGAAAGTAACATTTTGCATGCGAGTGTGGAGTTTGCACCTACCCGAGCGATGGCGAGGGTAGTAAAACCACACGAGAAAAGCAAAAAACAGTTTTCGCACTTGTTACGTACCTTACTTTATCTACGATTGTGGATTTTATTAATAAATACAAACAACAAATAATAAACGTCCTTTATGTAAGTTTGTTTTTCTCTTTTGATACAAATGACAATAATTCATTACTTATTTGTATTTTGTGCCGAATTAATTATTTCGGGAGGAGTATTATTCTCCTCATTTTCGTCATAATTACTTAAATCACTCATTGTTTTTCACTAAAAACTCCATATAAACCATTACTTTAATTAAACAAACACCAAATTAGTTTTGTTAAATGTAATCAATCTCGCTAATAGTGCGTTAAGGTGAAGAATTCCTTTTTTTCCCCAACTGGGGTGGAAAAAAGAAGAATTATGAACGCGCATGCGCAATGAATACAAGTACATAAAGAATCACTTTCTACGCATCTAAACAGAGATACAATGTTTATATTTCAATCGTAGATAAAATAATTACAAGATAAAAAGAACTTTTTATATACTACGATTTTAAATTTGCTGTCGAATCATATGTAATGTTGATAATATAATTGTCATTGTTATAATATATAATTTTAGTAAAGAAAAATATATACTTCCAGATTTGTCTCACGTCGATTAATTTATTTCTTTTCGCTGTCATTCAATGTTTACCTTTTAATAAAAAATCACAAATTTGACACCCGTCAAAATGAAGATTGTAAATACTATGGTATATTTTAAAACAAATAAAATAACTGACGGATGTTTTCCGAACTAACTTTCCATACAGCAAAATTTTCTGAAAACTATTTAAATTCTGCTGAATGATGGCTAAACGTATTAAAATAATGCATTGCCATCGTGTTCTGAGCTATTCTAAAAGTTTCATATGTCTAGCTACTCGGGAAGTTTGTTAGAAATCAATTGCAAGATTTGTACTGGGCAAACAAACAAACAAGAAAGCAAGCTAATAAAAACATAGTAAATTTAAAAAAAAATCACTAGTTAATTATAGCTTTAAATCTGTATCTTTTATTAAAATAAATTTCCATGTGATCTGGAATTCTATTTGCAGAAACAATTTAAGAAATCCACCCTTTACCTATTTTCTATTTTGTAACCTACATTTTGTCTCAATAACAACAACAACAAATTTGCAAAGGAAATACGATGTTGTTGCCTGTGTTGTTGTTTTGAAGGGAAATGAAGTAGGATAAGGGCATAAGAGATTTCATTGACTTTACCTCACCTTACCGTCACATATCCATCCCACCTGACACATATATGCTTTATATCCTTGAAACATATATGCTTTATACCCTTGACGCATATATGTCTTATAACCTCAAAGCCTCTACATACTACATCTTTCCCTTCTAACCCCTTTACTAAGGCTTCCTAGTAAAAGAGTTAGATTAGACATCAGGATTACACTATCAACTACAAGCCTCTTATCCCTTTTTTAAATTATTTATAAATCCTTTGTCAATATAATTTACTCTCTTAATTTAACAAATCCTTAAATATGAAGAGAAACTTTCCATGATGTTTCAATTCGTATTGAATCATGATTTTGTATTTAAGAAGCTAGGTGTTTCCATGAGTAGTATTGAATCCGTTTTCAATATATAAAACTTTCATTAGGTTACAATGATAAAGGTTATAAATAAGTGTGTAACCTTCACCTTTTATAACCAGGTTTGCTACGTTTGTTTTTGATAACAAAACTAAAAATGATAACTAAAAGTTATTCAAATTTTTAAGTTTTAGGTAGTATTCTTACTACGGAAAGATTAAATTTTAATTTAAATCAAATTATAATTATCAATAACTACTGGAGACATACAGAGAAAAATAGACCCCTGCACCGACCATGGTCCTCCTATATATCCGTTACAGGCGCTCTTACCAACTGAGCTATGGGAATACTACCTAAAACTTAAAAATTTGAATTTCTAATTAATTGTACTAGGTACAGGTACTAATTGAGTACTTTATAATTATAAGCGTTAATTCTCAGTCTAGTTCTATTGCCGCTAATATTGGCTTGCTAGATTTGTAGAAAAGATTGAAAGCTTGGATTCGGGACTTGGTATCGGTAACGACAGAGAAAATCATTCTCCAGTATTGCTCAGTTGGTAAGAGTGCCTGTAACGGATATACAGGAGACCCTTGGTTCAAGTCCCGGTGCTGGGGTCCTCTCAAAAAAAAAGGAAGATAAAGGGAGGGAAAGGAGGGGGGGGGGGGAGGAAGAGGAGGGGGGGGGGGAAGGTTTTGGGGAAATTCAATTTTTTTGGGATTTTTCTCTGTATGTCTCCCGTATTTAATGATAATTATAATTTGATTTAAACTAAAGGTTATGTTTCAAAGCAAGGAAAGGGTAGAGGGTTCATTGTGGGAGGGTAGGGGGCAAGGAAATGGTTCATTGTGCTTTCATGTTTTTAAAAAACAAAACTAAAAGTTATAAATAAAGTTTATATTTTTTGGTTGATTGGAGTGATGTTTTGACAGATTTGACTTGTTTTACCAGAAAAACCGCTAGGGGCGCTCATACTTATACTCTGCGCATGTCAGGATCGAGTTCAGGTGTTTCCATGTGTCTTGATCCAGAATTTAGTGTATTGAATTTGGATCAAATTCGTACTCAATCCTTATTTAATCTAGGTTTCCATGGAAAATTTGGATCCAAAAACTGTATTCAAATTTCAAAAAAACTGTATTGAATCATCATGGAAACGTGGTATATATGTGTCTTTTATTATAATAATAATTATCGTTGCGTATATTACGGAAAACGCCACAAACAGAAACCGCATTTTGTTGAACGAAATACTTAAAAATTGTAATAATTTTATCTCTTATATAGATAATTATGAATTTATCAATATTTAGTGTTAAAATTTACGTTTTCAACCTCCAACTTTACAATGATAAATAATAATTGCATATTCATATGAGATATGTCCTTTATTGGAATGGTTTTATTTGTATAGTCCTTACCTTATTATATTATGCAAATATATGTGGAAATATTTTTATTCTTTATTTTTAAATAACACAATAACTAACATAATACTGTTCACTTATTTATTGTTTTACAAAATCTAGTTTATTTTTACCACTGTTTAATCTCAGTTGTGTTTTTTTTTTTTAGGTATTTCCTTTTTGAATCTTGAAGTCTAGCTGTAGTAAAATGGGTATGTTGCTTATGAATATTTTAAGATATAATAATAATAAATTAGTATATCGAAATTCCAGTTTTAAGTAAACAGTCACCAATCATTGCAATAGTGGTAAACAGGCACGTGATAGGCCGTTGCAGTGTGATGAAGAATTAATATATAATAATAATTGTTTTTATCTGGTTGTAGGTATTTCATATTTATTACTCTCTCACACACAATAAAACGAGTAATACAATTGCCTCTGTAGTTCTATTAATGCAGGAGTAAGAAGCTTTGAAGTCAAAAACCGTATTTTTAAAAAAATATGGTCGCAATTTTGGTTCTCCATAACTACCTTACTCTTATAAAGAACATAATATGTGCTAGATAAGCTTAAAAACTGCCGCATTTCGTTAGCTTTAATTTGATATAACATATGTCGTACATAATTTAAGCATTAAGGCTGTATACTGCTAAAAATAAATACAAAATTCGCTTGATGTTTTCAATGACTTTTCTTTTTATTTTTTTTAGCGATATTATATTTATTTTCAGCAGTATTAAGAATAAGGCTTTAATTCTTAACTTAAGTGTGGCATATGCTATAATAAAATAAAGCTAATCAAATGGGGTCATTTTTAAGCTTATATAAAATATAATTTGATAATAAGAATAAGGTAGTTATGAAGGACCAAAATTGTGACATATTAATCACAAAAATATAATATTTGATTAAAAGCTTCTTACTCCTGCATTAATAGTGCTATAAAAGCAAGTTTATTAGTAATTTTAAAGGGAATTCTTTAGCCCTTTAACATACATTACAGTAGCCTTAGCCACTTTCAAATTTTTCAAAAACATAAAAAAAAATGTAGTTACATATTTCATTGTTCTATTTAAGGGCATAAAATTCCCTTTAAAATGGTGTTTTGATTATTTTTCTGGCTTATATAGCAAAAATAAACTATGAAAATTTTTCTTCGAAAAGTCATGATGTTTTTGAAAAATTTGAAAATGGCTTTTGCTGCCGAACGTTTTAGAATCGAGGTATGGTTCATAGAGACTTTTAATATTCCATTTAAGGTGGTCTAACTAAATATTTAATTAAATATTTATCTATGCATGTGTAAGTGTAGTAAACGTGTGAGTGTGTAAATTTATATTTATAAATGTAGCACTGTTTTTCATTGAAAATAATTTCGGGGGTATCTTTCTAACAATTAATACTGGCATGGGGAACAACAGTTTTTTTTCTGCTTTTATTAAAACAGAACTGTTCCTTCGTACGCAATTGAACAATCCCATCTCTACATGCTGAATAATGAAAAATAATATATATATATATATATATATATATATATATATATATATATATATATATATATATATATATATATATATATATATATATATATATATATATATATATATGCTTTAAAAAAAACGTAGGGCAAGAAAATGCTAGAATTTGTAATTTTCTGCTATTGTTATTTCTTGATTACAGTGTATGTGAAAGATAAATTATTTTAAGACTACATAAAATAAACAAAAATTCTTTCTTAAATTAGGAAACTATAAACAGAGATGCGATACGTGAGAAGAAAAACTTTTCGAGATTTTAATCGTCTTTTGGACCTAACAATTTCGAGATTAGTGTTACAATTGTGGAATTATCAGAGTTATAGTACATTGCGCGTCGAGTGCGGAAAGTAGCATTTTGCATGCGAGAGTGGAGTTTGCACCCGAGCGACAGCGAGGGTAGTAAAACCACACGAGCAATGCAAAATGCCGTTTTCGCTCGAGTTACGTACCGTACTTTATCTACGATTGTTAGATTTAATAATAAATACAGAAAAAAAATAAACTTGCTGTATGTAAGTTCGTATCTCTCTCTTGATAAAGATGGCATTAATTCTTGAGTTGTATTTTTTGCCGAATTAATTATTTCTGGAGGAGTACTATTCTCCACATTTTCGTCAAAGTCACTTAATTCACTCATTGTTATTCACTAAAAACTCGATATAAACAGCTACTTTAATAAAAAGAACAGCAAATTAGTTTTGTTAAATGTAAACAAACTAGCTAATCGTGCGTAAAGCTGAAGAATTCCTTTTTTTCCCAACTAGGGCGGAAAAAAGAAGAATTATGAACGCGCATGCGCAATAAATACAAGTACGTAAATAATTACTTTCAACGCATCTAAACAGAGATATTATGTTTATATTTCTTATCAATCGTAGATATACATATTTATTATATCAGCGCAGATACATTTCCTCATTAATGGAAAATCAATACAGTTGAACTAATAATGCAGAGTGTATTTTGCTTGACTCTAATTCCAAACATCAGATCAAATAAATATTATTTATTTGATAAATTATCATATCAAGTAAACATTATTCATTTGTATATTTGTAGGTGGATTCTATTGTGGGTAAAAAAATGTATCTTTCTTAATTTGGTGTATAGAACACGTTTCGACCTCGCCGGTCTTTTTTAAGCCTAAAAACAACATTATAGGACCTACCTACAAATATTTGTAATTACAAAAGGGCAAATCAAGATAGATTATTTATTTGATAAATTATCATATTAAATACATACAATTTATGTGATAAATTATTTGATCAAATTAACACAATAGGAGTACTTACGAGCTTTAGTTAATCGTACTAAACTGTGTTGTCAGTTAAGTTGGTTTTATTTATTTATTTAGTTGTTTTAGGTGCAAGACTACAGGGTTAAAGCCCCTATACAATAGTTAGTTGCAAGTACATGGTATAATTTATCACTACAACTATTACCAATTACAATCATGCCTATTCTTTAAAAAATCAACTACTAATTTTCTTTGAAAATTCGCTAAAATAATAAAAATAAAAAAATAAAAAATAAAACAGGAATGAATTAAAATTAAATAAAAAATACAGCAAATAAATAAATAGAGAAAAGAAAAAAAAGTAAAATAAAATAAAAATAATAATAATAAAAATAATAATAATAATAATAATAATAATAATAATAATAATAAAAATAATAAATAAAAATAAATAAATAAATAAAATAATAATTAAAATAATAATAATATACAGTAAAACAAGACTATCGTAAAATAATTAATTGTCACAGTAGCAGTCGGCGTCCTATAGGTAGCGTATTAGTCAGGTAAGAAGTTGGTTTTATGATCCTCCATTTTTAACAAATAACTAGTTATATACCTTTATCATTTAACTTAGCTTTGAGTGAGTTAAATAAAGTTTGACAAATGTTAAATCAGGTTGATCATGGAGGTAGGAAATAGTACATTACGCGTCTAGAGCCTAAAGTAGCATTTTGCATGCGAGGGTGGAGGTTGCACCCGAGCGACAGCGAGGATAGTAAAACCACACGAGCAAAGCAAAATGCAGTTTTCGCACGAGTTACGTACCGTACTTTATCTACGATTGTGGATTTTAATAATAAATACAGAAAAAAATCAATACACTTCCTGTATGTATAAGTTCGTATTTATCTTTTGATATAGATGACATTAATTTATTAGTCTTATTTTGTGCCGAATTAATTATTTCGGAAGGCGTATAATTCTCATTTTCTTCATAATCACTTAAATCACTCATTGTTTCTCTAAAAACTTGATATAAACAGTTACTTTAATTAAAGATACAGCAAATTAGAATGTAAACAAACTCGGTAATCGTGCGTTAAGGTGAAGAATTCATATTTTTTTTTACCTAATGCGGAAAAATTGAGGAATTCTTTACCTCATTATGAACGCGCATGCGAAATGAATACAGCTACGAAAAAAATCACTTTCTATACATCTAAACAGAGATATCGTAGTTAATAGTTATTTATGCACCTAGGGAGTACATATATAGGAAGGGGGGGGGATGGTTTTTGGGGCGAAGCCGAAGGAACCATGGTCCCTAAATCCCGAGGCGAAGCTGAGGGAATAACGCTATTTCGCTCCCGAGATGAAGCCGAGGGAGAAAACTATCTTGAGGGAAATTATAGCACTTTACTCCCGAGGTACATACAATATTTTATCTCCAGTAGGGAGAAAATACACATTTTCATCCATTGCACACATTTTATTTATCATTTTAATAAATAACAATAATTGTTAACACATTTAATAGCAGATAGGTATATGAGATTCAATATTAAAAACAAATAAGAATTGGAATTAAACTCAAATAGGAAGTTATTTAGATGCAGGTTATAAACAATGATAAACAAGGTCGAAAAAGCAATGTCGCCAATCTGATTTCAACAACTTCATTACATTAGCCATTCATTCTCTACTGTTTATATAAAATAATTAAGTTGGCAATCCTTCTTTTTCTCCCTACTTTACTTTTTCGCCCTACTTTTACTTTATATCCCTACTTTTTGAGTTCAGGGAAGAAAAGACTTATATTTAGTCCTTATAACTAATCCAAAATCATAACTATTTCTCCCTACTGGAGATTAAAATGTTTTGTTACTTATGCCAATAAATAACTTGTTAAAAAATAACTAGTTATATCCCTTTAAAATTTGTCTCAGCTTTAAATGAAGTTTGAAAGACGTCAAATCGGGTTGAGATCATGGACTCAAATCAAAAAAACTGTCTAATAGTGCATGTTTAAGCCACTATAAAGCGCCACCTGTTTAACATTTAACTTACAACTTGTCTTCTTACTTGTCAAGATTCGTCACAATCTTCAATTTCTAACATTTAACCCGTTAAACAAAGATCCTCAATACCATGTATTTATTTGATAAATGATCAGATCGCTGTTTTTTTAGCTGAATTAGAATAGTTTACGCTTCAGAATTAAACAGTTTGCTGCGGTTCCTTGAGTTTTATTGGGAAACAGAATAATTTGTAACACCATAAAGAGAAAATATAAATTTTAAATAATATTTTTGTACCTATAATTTAACTTTGAATTTCTGAGGACCAGACCTTTATTTTATTAATGCCTTATTAAATGGTTTATTAAAAATTAAACTGAGATTATTTTTAAATAAAAAAATAAAAATTGTTTTGCTTTTCAATAATGTTTTTGACCAGTTTATTCCGGAGTTAAGTTATAAAAAGAACTTTATCTTTCATCTTGTACATCTTTTGTGATAAGAATGTAGCGCAAAAGGGTTTTTGGGTTCGGGTGATGGTAGTGGGGGTGGGGAGGGGGGGGGGGGGGGGATTCAGAGTGATAAATGAATGCCCGAGTCTCATTTGTCCTTTTTAGAAAAATATCTTTTTGAGGGAAATGAATCTGACTTGACGAGTGACTTATAAACATGGGGTGGGGGGGGGGGGGGGGGTGAGGACTAAGAAAATGTCAAACTCTCTTTTTCTCTCTTACATTCCTTTTTTTTCATATTTTGAAAAGGAAATAATTTTGTTAAGGATAAAAATAAACAGAAATGAGAGATGTCAAATTTAAATTGGGTTGTCGCCGATTAATTAAAAATAAAATCGTTCTTTTTGGTGTTAGCTTGCTTATTTACTAAATTTTAGATTAATCTTGTTTTGCTCTCTTCTTTATAAATTATATTTAGATCTTATTAATAATAATGAGGAGTTGTTAATTTTTATACATCATCAAATAGTCCAGAAAATAACAAGTTAATCTTTGATTATAAATAATAAGTTCATATTTTGGTGCCTTTTAAGAATATGTGGTCGGCTAAGTTCGTCTGCGGGACATAGCTTGGCTATAGGCATTTGATAAAAACAAACCGGTGGAGAGCGTTTTGGTGGACAATGTGATTTTCATAATCCCGAGTACAAAATTAGCCAGTAGACCAAAAATCAAGTTGATGTTAGTTTGTCACTTCATAGGTTAGTTAGTCAACTACTACTCTAAATCAAAGCTGTCACCTATTAAGTGACAAACTTATATGAACTTAACTTTGTACTCTGGATCATGAAAATCACATTGTCCACCAAATTGGGTTGGACATTTTTCAAATGCTCATTGCCAAAAAATGTCGCTCATAGACTATCTTAGTCAACCATATATTTGTCTAGGAGATAGCGTGCAAAAAAATGTCTGACCTAACATCAAGCTAGAGTTTTGTGTATAACTTAATATTTTTGTGCCTTTTAAGAATATGTAGTCCGTCTACGGGACATAGCTTGGCAATAAGCATTTTGAAAATCAAACCGGCGCGGCGGCTATGTATTCCGTATTAAGAAAACTAAAGTGCGCTTTCTTCGTAATTAGAAATTTAAGGAGATATAATTGCACAGAGACACTTATGACGGCATATTACGGGCTAGTTTACCCTTTCTTGTTATTCAACATTTTGGTATGGGGCAACCTGAATCTAAAAGAATTTTCACTATGCAAAAGAGAATTATTAGGACGATTTTCCATCTAAATAATAGGAACTCCTGCAAAGATTATTTCAAAAAATATAATATCTTAAGTTTCCCCAGTATTTTTATAGCAGAATCTTGCATATTTGTAAGAAAGAATCTTTCAAACTTTTCTAAATTTTCAGACATCCACCATTTTAATTCAAGAAATTAAGACAACACAGTTTTACCTTCCTGCAGAACCAATCGACACAAATACTCACCACATAACATGGCCCTGCAATGCTTTAATAAATTACCCCCTGAAATCAAAAGACTACCCATAAATCAATTTAAAAGGCATTTAAAAAAATTGTTAATAGCGAAATGTTGTTATCGTGTTACTGAATTTTTATAGATTGTTTACATTTTTGTTAATTTATTTAGCTTATTCTCTGTTATTTTGTTATTTATTGTTTGTTGTTAATTGCCTACATTGTGTTAAATGACATACTACATCTGATTTTATATTAGTAACGTAATAAAGAAATTTCTATTATATTCTATATGTCCTGCCAATAATGGTGAACAATGTGATTTTTATGATCCTAAGTACAAAATTAGTTAGCAGATCAAAATGTTGATAGATGTTTGTTTGTTCTCTAATCAACTATTATTCCAAATCAAAGTCTATCAAGTGACAAACTTACATCAACTTAATTTTTGGTCTACTAACTAATTTTGTACTCGGGATCATGAAAATCACATTGTCCATCAAAATGGGTGGGACGCATGGCCACTCATCACCTGATTGTATTATCTTTCCCAAGCCATGCCCCGCAGACGAATTTAGCCTACTACATAATCTTTTAAGTGCTATTGGTTCCGGAGATATCTTCGTGTTGAATTTTACATATTATTAATTTTTGTTTTACTTATTAATTTAAAATCAAGGGGGTGAATCATTAAAAGATTTCTGAGCGAGCTCCTAGGGACTAAGAGGAACCAACCTGCAAAGTAATTGTCAAAATAAAATTGTATCTACACTTTGGATTATTCGAATGCTATTCGTTTTTGACTTTCCCTAAACATTGCTGAGTTGAATTATTCGAATGATAACAGTTTTTGACTTTCCCTAAACATTGCTGAGTTGGATTATTCGAATGCTATTCGTTTTTGACTTTCCCTAAACATTGCTGAGTTGGATTATTCGAATGATAACAGTTTTTGACTTTCCCTAAACATTGCTGAGTTGGATTATTCGAATGATAACAGTTTTTGACTTTCCTTAAACATTGCTGAGTTGGATTATTCGAATGATAACAGTTTTTGACTTTCCCTAAACATTGCTGAGTTGGATTATTCGAATGCTATTCGTTTTTGACTTTCCCTAAACATTGCTGAGTTGGATTATTCGAATGATAACAGTTTTTGACTTTCCCTAAACATTGCTGAGTTGGATTATTCGAATGATAACAGTTTTTGACTTTCCTTAAACATTGCTGAGTTGGATTATTCGAATGATAACAGTTTTTGACTTTCCCTAAACATTGCTGAGTTGGATTATTCGAATGATAACAGTTTTTGACTTTCCCTAAACATTGCTGAGTTGGATTATTCGAATGATAACAGTTTTTGACTTTCCCTAAACATTGCTGAGTTGGATTATTCGAATGATAACAGTTTTTGACTTTCCCTAAACATTGCTGAGTTGGATTATTCGATTGCTAACAGTTTTTGACTTTCCCTAAACATTGCTAAGGTTTCTCAACTTCTTTGCGGTCTGTATTTATTTCTTCCTATATTAAACTAGGCATCGCGTAGATCTTTCATTCAAGCGAGCGTAATGGAAAAAGTATTGAATATTAAGAAAATAGTTTGTAATGATGACTTGATAGTTAAAGAAGATGATTGTAATTGTGAGGGAACAGGAGTATTCCTAGTTATCGTCACACGTTTTGTGAATCACAGATAGGATGCATACAGTTTATGGAATGTATGAAGTACGAAACTCGCGTCAATTAGTTTTTACTACGTTTTTATTAGCTTGCTTTCTTGTTTGTTTGTTTGTTTGTCCCAAATCTTGCAATCGACTTTTAACTAACTTCCCGAGTAGCTAGACATTTTAAACTTTTAGAACAGCTCAGAACACGATGACAATACATTATTTTAATACTTTTAGCAGAATTTAATTTGTTTTTAGCAAATTTTGCTGTAAGGAAAATTAGTTCGGAAAAAATCCGCAAGTATTTTATTTGTTTTAACATATCCATATTTACCTCAGAGTAAGGAAGGGGTAGAGGGAGCAATGCGATTTGAAAAGCGGTTTATTATGCGACACCCATATACTAAACCTCTCAAGCGAGCTCAATCCGAACTAAAGTGACAAGAGCACGATCACGTGGTCACTGGTCCTTGTCTTATTGGTCTATTCCTTGTCCTTCCGTGCCCACGGAGGCTTGTCAAAAAACCTTTAACCTCATCTTGTGCTTTGTTTGATTGTTTTATTATCGAAATGTCAAATATGTAAGAGAAAAATCTTATGTGGCTGCTTTAGAGGACGATTTTGTTTTATAAGTTTGCTTTTGGTTATCTAGGAACTATTACATGTTATTAACAACGTAAATGGCTTTAGATAATTAATACAGTTAACAACAAACATTAAATTAAATATGTATTTATAAAGTAAACTGTATTAAAATATTAAATGTCGTAAGTAAATATCACATTATTCTTATCCTTATCAGCTGACATCAGATAAATTTCAAGTTTTTATCGAGATATCGATACTGTTTCACCAAACTGCAGCTTGGGAGGTTTAGTATAGGGGTGTAGCATAATGAACCACTATTTGAGACCCCGATTCTATAGTATTGTTCCCTCTACCCCTTCTTTACTCTGAGATATTTACAATCTTCATTTTGACGGGTTTCAAATTTATGTTTTATGACAGAAAATTTAAAAACGTAGTATATAAAAAATTATTTTTATCTTGTAATTATTATCTATTAATTTAGACATCTATGTATATATGTTTCAAATAACTCCTCTTATATTATTGATTGCACTATGACTATTTCACCTATTACCTATAATCTCCCCTCCCTCATCAGCATATTTTTGCCTAAAATTGAATAATTTAATGACTAATTTCTGCTTTGTATTTTGGCCTTTTCTTCACAATATTATCTACTTCGAGTTAAAATTGTGTCAGCTATTGTATACTGCAGTGTTGAATCTAAGTCAGAGAGTATTATTGGTTTTCCGCTGATTCTTGTACATTCAAGACAGGTAAAGGTTATAGTTGGCTTGAAAGGGCTCGAATTCCCACTCTTTATACTTAAATGATCAATAAATGTTAATTTTATGTAGGGGTAAAAAAAAAAAAGAGAAAAAGTTAGCTAAAATGTTACAGTCTAAATTATTAAGTTCAATGTAATACTTAAAAAGAAGTACTAAGAACATTACAGCGTTTTTATATTACAAACTATTTGACCATGGCACTACATTTGAAAAGAAATATGAATAATTCATTTAATATTATTTCGCAAATAGTTATTTATGTTTAATGACAGTACCAGTGATTTTGTATTTTTCTCGTATAGTTAGTAACCACTAACCACATCTAAACAGCTATTATTATGCGATAAGCAACAACAACTTATGCTTGAAATTGTTGACTTTCGAGATGAAGCGTATTATTGGTCATTGCGCAATATTACAGATTCTAATATTTAGCTCTTGACGTTAAAGCATATCTCGATCCATTTATGTTTCATATTCTATATTATATGTATTATATTTAGTACTTGACACTAAAGCCTATCCCGATCTATGTATGTTTCATATTCTATATTATATGTATTATAATTAGTACTTGACGCTAAAGCTTATCCTGATCTATGTATGTTTCATATTCTATATTATATATATTGTATTTAGCACCATATGTTGTTTCTTGAGTTCTTTTAACATGGATCTGTTTTTTGGGCTGTGAGACAGTAGAGATTTTCGTCACGTAAAAAACGAGCGCACCACGGAAACCGTTTTTAGAGGGGAAAGTGTTAAAGGTTGACTGAACTGGATTCAATGCCTAAAACATATCCATTATTAAATCTTTTTTCCATGGAGTGGAGAAAATTTTAACACTGTCTTACCTATGATTTGATTTATATGAAAGGTTGTATAATTGATAGGTTGAAACATTGTATAATATTCTTTCATATACCCACAGTGTGTCCCAAGATAGGATGAATATTTAAGAGACAAGCTCAAACTTGTTGAGGTTTTTCCGCTATTCTTCGCCAAATCATCTTAGGTCGGTCCTCTTCTGTTGCTTCTCTGCCTGTTCCATCATTCTAGTGTTTGTCTCGCAATGCATGTTTGTAGCTCACTTTCCAAAGCCGTTCCACGACCTGTGACTTGACGAGCCTCTCGTGCTTGGATGCTCGTGTTCGTAGGCTTGTGGTTTGTCGAATCCTTAATGGGAAAGGTCGAGCCACCACGAGCCATATCGAGCATAGTATGATCGTAAAATTGCAATTTATTTCAATTCATCATAATCAATATATACAATCATCAATAAATCAATATATTGTTCATTAATCATCTGAACGAACTATATTCAAAGTTATAGTCAAAAGTAATTTCTTTTAAAAAAAAATTCTATTGTGTTTTCCAAAATCAATATTACACTATTTAAAATATAACATTTTTATATAAAGAAAAAAAATCTATATATTTATTCTTTTTCTTTTTATAGTTTGTAAAAAGGACGAGAATTGAAAGTATGAATGGGGTGAGTGAGGTAACAAAGTATGGTATAAGTAGATTTGGGCCGGGCTGGAGTTTATTTCGACAACCCTCGCTAAGGTTATATTCAAAGTTAGGGTGAATGTAATATGGGACAATGCTTGAAACTAATGGCACCCTAAGGTCAGGATAACCTTATGGTAACACATTGGAAAAGGTTTTACTTGTGAAACCTTCCACTTCGATTCTCTTCTCTATGAATAGGCACCCTGTTTTAGAAATCTTACATCCATTTTTTACCATCTAGTTTGTTTTTCCATTCATTCGTTTTTTTTTGTCATTACTTTATTGTTTTAAAAGAAGGCTAATTGATTTTAGCTAAAGAAATTGTGTTAAGGTTTGTTGAATAATTTCGCTTTGCGATTTTTCTGAAATTCATTATTGTGTTTAATAATTTGACGAAATTTCATCAAATAGTGTGCCACATCAAACTGGTGACAAGCCGATTTGACTTAGTTCTTCAAACTATGTGCTATTCTGCGCATGCCCCGGCCCTGGCTTTATCAATAATCAAAAGTTATCAATTATTAAATACCTGCTGATAACTTTGTTTTAAATAAATAAATTATTGATTCCGAGCTTACCGAAGGTAACGGAAGCTATGTGATCGTTCTGAAGAACCAAAATATTTTATGTCTCCAATTTCAAAAATGCCAAGACGGAAATCCGTTTCTGACACCAGGGGACATTTTTGGTTCCGTCTCTGTCTGTAGTACAAATGTTCCTATCCAACATATCTTATAAATTTAAAAAAAAATCTTTAAAAAAAAATTGGGTGGTAGTTCATAATTGGCTCATTGTTTGCCCTATATATACGACTCACCTTCTACGCTCATTTGTTTATCATCAACATTCATTCAGCAGGACGGGGCCACAGCCCACACAGCAAGGGTTTGCGTAAACGTTTTGCAAGACAGATTTCCCGGGCGTCTCATCTCTTTAAGAGGCGATTTAAACTGGCCAGCAAGATAACCTGATTTGGCTCCTTGTGATTTTTTTCTGGGGGGATACCTCAAATCCTTGGTGTATAGCGATCGTCCCAGAACCCTGGAAGCCCTCAAGAACAACATTCGAGCCAAAATTGCCGAAATTCCTGTGGAAATGCTTGACAGTGTGCACAAAAACTTAGAAAAAAGGCTTAATCAGTGTTTGGAGTGTGAGGGGAACCACTTATCCGATACTTTGTTTAAATCAAGGTAAATTTATATTTCCCATGTTATTAAATCAGGAAAAAATTATTAAAAAAAAAATATTTTATAACATTCTGTGTTTTATTACATTTTCAAATTCATACGTCTGCCGTGCTCCACCCTGTATAACTTCAAAAGCACCTATCTGATTTGTATGAAACTTTTATAGTTTATCGAAAGTAACCAGTAGATAGACCCAGGTTAATTCCAACTGTCTGCGCTCTTTACATTTTGCTAAATTGATACTTCATTCATGTAAAATCAGATCCATTTTGACTGATTAAATAAACCGAGGAAACAATAGAATAAAGTAGATGATAATGCCTTGTAAAAGCATAAAATTGATAACGTACGTGATAAGAAGCGAAGCGAGGAAGCTATGTGCCCCACTAATTGACAGTCTATTTTTTTAAACATCACACTAGTCAAAGCTCGAAGTCAACTGAAAAAGCAAGATGATGTCACACCAATCTGTCCTTGTGTAGACACAACACCCGATTGCTGTATGTTCAACTACACATCGAATTAACCGTGTTTGGCTAGCTTTGTAAGTGAACTATTCCTACCACCTCCCTTAAGGGGTTACTTCAACTTCTGTCCATTGCGTTTCATTTGGTATCATTTCCAAAATAGTACTTAATTTTGTAAATTTTCACATAACAATTACTGAAAAGTTCCCTTTAAGGTGATAATTGGAAGAATAATCTATTAAGTTAATCTCCTTTCATGTTTTTGTTTGGATATATTTTCTCACATGATATGGTACACTAAAATCCAATCTATTCAAGCCATCGAATATTAAAAGAGAATACCAAAACAAAATAGTTATTTATGCGACAAGTCCTCAAATTGGCAATTTTCTGCACTCAAGAGAATTCATTCATTTTCTCAACAACAATAACAACTACACCACCTGTTCTATTTAAAGCCAGTGTAATCAACTTTTTTTCAAGCTTATACGATGATATATATAGCTTATATATGATTTTCATGCTTACCCGGCTAACAGAGGCATATTATTTATGTTCGTAAGTTGGAACGCTGGAGTGTTCCCACACTTCGCATGCAAAGCCAGTGCGGTTCTTTAAACGCAGGAATCTGCTGTTTTGCGAGCTAGTTTGAGTGCAAGAACCTACCACTTTGTCGAGCAGCTGTAGGAAAAGTTTATTTCTAAGCAGGAAGGTCTCTGTAAAAAAACAAAATGAAATTAATTTATGAGTTCATTTTTTTACCATTCAATTAAGAAATTGTTTCTCTTATCTTTTGATATCAGTTCGTTCTAATGAAATTAAGTTTATTATTAGTATACTGTCTCCAACTAAGAAAAACCACGTTCCATTTCTGCATTAAAGTTATTCTAAAATCAAGTATAGTAATTAGTTTAAATACTTATATGAGCTACATAGTTATTTCGTTAATTGTACGTATACATTAATTAACTTTGGTGTTTTTATTTTGTATAAATTCCATTTAACAGAATTATAATTATACTATGACCGTTTAAATCACAAAATGCTTCTTTAGCATCTGCCGAATATCTTACATTTAAATGTTAAATTAAGCTAAGTGAATTTATCAGGTAATATATAACATTGAATTTGATTAAGATATGCATATAGTGAGTGTTATTATCCCAAACATAAGAAACATTTTACTCCATTATAAAGATTATTAATGTTTGGATTCCCTTGCAGATAATGTATTAATATATTGTAATGCAAATAACAGAAACATAATTTCACTTTATAATGTAAGTAGGATGGAGAGGGAGGGAGGGAGGCAATTAAGTCTCTATTTCTTGTTGGAATTTCTTGGTTTTAATGTTGTATGAATTTGATTTATTTTATTGTTCAGGAAGTGCAGATTCCATTATGTACTTCTATCCCACCTATTGTATTAAGATATTTTTGACTGTAATACTTTTATTAGGGCTCGTAGCCAAATACGAGGACCCTTACCTGATCTCTGAAATTACCTATTTCAACTAGAATTTTGTGATCTAATAATAATAATAATAATAATAATAATAATAATAATAATAATAATATAATAATAATAATAATAATAATAATAATAATAATAATTTATTTCCACCATACATAAATACGTGTTTCAAACAATTAATTTTTTTTTTCTTTCTTTTTTTGGTAGTACATCAAATAATAATTGGTGAGGGCCCTAAGTAAGTGTTAGACACCTAGAGAGAGGGCCCCGTCTCTAATACTATGTTACATTTTTCTTTTTATTTAAATTTAGAATTTATTTCTTAAAAAAAAAAAAAATTCTTCTTTAAATCTACAAATAACATTTTTATCAAATATAAAAATATTATTATTGGTAGTGTGATTATTTTTATATTTTACTTTGTGTTCTATTATAGTTATTTTAATTTTATTTTTTATTTCTTTATTTTAATTTATTACTTTTAAAATTAATAATTTATTTATATTTGGTATACCTATTTGTATAATTTGTTTTAATGATATTATATCTCATTTAACAGATGCTCTTTTATGTTCATTTTGAATGTGTTAAAATTATTTATGTTTTTAAGAGAGGCTGGAAGTCTGTTGAATAGTTGAGGTCTAATGTACGAAGCATGTCTTTGTTTTGTAGTTGTGCGGCAGAGTTGAGTTGTAAAAGTGTTCTGTGTTTGTGATCTTGTCAGGTAGTTATGGCATAATGTAGGCAAATTTTTATTGTAAAAATGAATTAAAATGGATTTTTCAAACAGTAATGTTATTGGCAGTACCTTGAAATCAGAAAAAGTTAATTTTGAAGAAAATATTTTGGGCTTTTTTAGTGCAATTTTTATAATAGTTTTTTGTATTATATTAGCAGGTTCTATACTGGTTGGGGAAGCCATTCCCCAAGCCAAAATACAATAATTTAGTACGGATTCTACAAGGGCATGATAGAGTAATTTTAATATGGTTTTAGTGGCAAACTCTCTAATTCTAATAAAACTGTAAATTGTTTTCCGTATCCGTTTTACCACCCAGTTGACATGTTCTTTCCATTTTAAATTGTTGTCTATTATTACCCCTAAGTATTTAATGGAGTTGGTTTTACTTACTGTTTCGTTACAAAGCTAGTTTTATAATATGTGGTGAGCTAAGTTCGTCTGCGGGACATAGCTTGGCATGGCAATAGTCATTTGAAAAAAGTAAAACGGTGGAGAGCGGCCATGTCCCTCCCATTTTGGTGGACAATGTGATTTTTCATAATCCTGAGTGAGAAATTAGTGAGGAAAAATCCAAGTTGATGTTAGTTTGTTCTCTGATAGGTTAGTTAATCAAATATTACTCCCAAATAGAGTGGTTATCTATCAAATGACCGATGGACAATGTGATTTTCATGAAACTGAGTACAAAGTTATAGTTAGTAGACCAAAAATCAAGTTGATGTTAGTTTGTCACTTGATAGGTGACCACTTTGATGTGGAGTAATATTTGAATAACTAACCTGTCTAGTCACAAACTAACATCAACTTGATTATTGGTCTACTAACTAATTTCGTACTCAGGATTTTGAAAATCACATTGTCCACCAAAATGGACGGGACATGGCCGCTCTCTACCGGTTTGTTTTTTTCAAGTGCGCCTATTGCCAAGCTATGTCCCGCAGACGAACTTAGCCGACCACATATTCTTATAAGGCACCAAAAGATTAACTTGTATACAAAATTCTAGCTTGATGTTAGTCAGACATATTTTACACTTAAAATGTATATTATTAATTTTTTTAAATATATAATTTCTTCTACTATGATAACTTTTTTGTTCATTTTCTACTTTACTTCATGACACTAAGGGAGAGAATCGTTGCGATATTTTTGTACAAGATTATTATTTTTGTTTTAGTTTTGTGATCTTTAGTTTTGTGAATGGTATATTATTCGAACCCTTGCATTCAAAGAATAAACGGGTCAAGTGTGTGCTAGTCAGCACACAGCGAGGGTCCGTAGGCCATACTATATAGTGTTTAACTGTAAAGTGTATAAACAGTGTTTTTTTAAAATGCTAAAAAGCTTACTTTGAACCATTCTAAGGGTCTGATATTCTCAAAACACACTCTGATAAAGTATTTTTTTGCCACTGAACCGGACTAAAACCATATAAATACATCGAAAAGACCATAATTATAAAAAAAACGTAATTTGTCAATAAAAAATAAAATAATATTTTTTCGAAATTTCCAAAAAGTGGTATCTTTACTTTTGGTCGAAGAATGTTCAGGAATTTTTTCAGATTTTTTGCACTTCACATAAGCGAGATAGAGTGGGGGGACACGTTTCAAACCCGCTTCAAACTCGCCTACGCTCGCCCTATTAAAGTTATAACCAAAGAATTATATATTTTTGTAATCAGCTCGACGTACCCTTTCATATGATACCCCTCACGGTGTCGAAAAAAAATTAAAGTTTTTTTACCCTAACTTTTTTGAAAAATATTTTTTTTAAGTCGCTATATTTTTTAAATATGTGGGCAGGTACAAGACACATACATGCCAAATTTCAATGTGATCGGACGAAAGATGTAGCCGTGAGAGCACGCGAGAGGACGGACGGACAGACACACGCAGGAAAATATAAGGGTCCTTGGTTTTGCCTACGGACCCTAAAAAAGAAGTGCTTTAAAGATGTCTTCTAAAGATATCAATAAAATTATCAAAGAAATCAGTGAAAGATCATAACTTAAACTTAATACTAGATGAAAACGAATTAAATTCTGCTGAAAGATGGCTAAAAGTATTAAAATAATTCATTGTCATCGTGTTCTGAGCTATTCTGAAAGTTTCAAATGTCTAGCTACTCGGGAAGTTAATTAAAAATCGATTGCAAGATGTGTTACTGGACAAACAAACAAACAAACAAGAAAGCAAGCTAATAAAAACGTAGTAAAAAAGGATGGTTTAACTAGAATAGGTTTACTTCTTTTCTTCTTTTAATTTATTTCTTTGCTCCTTTATTCATGTTTCAAAGAAGAGCAGGTTTAAATATTTGATTGTTTTCTAAGAAGTTTTAACCAACCTAGCTTAGAGGGTTTTTTTTGTGTCAAAAGTAAAAAAAGGTGTCTTTTATCAAAGTGAGATCAAAGGCTTAAGTGTTGACCACATCATTTAATTTTCAATGATTCTTTTTCTTCTTTTCTCACCTCACTGTTTGCCTTGAGGTACTACAAGTGAGACTTCTCCCGTTTAGTACCCCCTCCCCCACATCCAAAGTTCATTTCGTGAGAACCATTAGAGTTTGTGGGAAGGGCTATAAGATCAAGTGAATATAGAAGGATCCGACACCACCCCTACTTTCTAATGTATGGATGACCTAGTGAAGGCCAGGTCAAAGGTCAGACCTCCATTATCTCTCCCATAATGGATTACTGAAAAAAAAGTACTACTTTACAACTCTTTAGGTCAATTCTTTTCTAAACATTTCTTAGTTATACCCTTTTTCGATATTTCAATTAATAAGATATAATGCTTTTTATTATTGTCCATCAAAAAAATAATCAATAGGATAAAAATAAGGAATTCTTTTAAACGCGATTATTCAACTCAGAAATTGAATAGTTTCTTGCTTTTAGTTTTTATGGTTTTATTGAAGCGAGCGTAAGCAAACTAAAACATCCTGTCTGACAACGTCCTGTTGTTCAGTAAAGTTTACGTGTCCGACGATAACTTGAGTCGATTTAGTTGAAATTTTGTATTCATGCTCGTTTTACTAATTAATGCTCAGGAAATTTCGTTGGACAGCGCATTCCGTCTAATAAGTTTGCGCACAACGCTCAGGGTACCGTCAGCTTGAAATGTAAAATTGGAATTTCAGAATAGGAAATGATTCTATCAACACTTATTCGGTAAGAATTTTTTTTTTTTTAAATATTTTTTTTTTTGTAAAACCAACAGCGACATGGCTATGAAGTGATAAAGATAGTTTAACTGCGGATCTAAACGTTTAAAATAGAGAAAACAACGTTTTTACCGATAATTTATGGTTTAACGTAACGATTTTAATAAAACTTCATATACATTGTCTTAAGTACAATTGAATAATTAATAATTATAATAATAATAATAATAATAATAACCATTTATTGCTTATTTTGATAACAATTAACTTCCATAATTATAACATTGTACATTATTTCACCAGTAATTCGGCACATGGCCGTAATTCCCCTTAGGGGTTGGAGTTGGTCGAAGCCACTTTTTACTTTTTTTCTATAACACAAAATATAATCAATTAATAATTTACCAAATACAGATAATTAATAGATTAATTAATAAAATTAGATAATTAATAAATAATTTACCAAATCTTTCAATGCTATAACACTAATTACTAAATTTTTGAAAAAATTACATTAAAATTAGTTAATAATTTAACAAATAATTTAATAAATAATATAACAAATAATTTAATAAATAATTTAACAAATAATTTAATAGATAATTTAAAAAATAATTTAACAACTTAATACTGGTTAATAAATATTTAAATTAAAATTAAATAATATTAGTTAGTAAATAATTTAATAGATAATTTAACACCTATTTTATTTTATTTATTTTTATTTACTTCTCCCTATTGTTATATACTCTTATTAATTGAGCAAGATTAGTTTATTTAATTAGGCAATTTGATTTTTCTATTTTTCACTTAGCCAAACATCGCTGTACATGTACATGTCGGTCATTCTCCTCCATTCCTGTCTAACCTGGGCCACACGTTGCCAGGTCTCTCCTCCACATACCTTTTTAAACTCTTTGTCCCATCGAGTTCTCGGCCTTCCTTTACCTCATTTTCTGTCTATCGGGTAGAACTGTAAGGCTTTGTTTGTCCATCGGTTATCCACACTTCTAGCTATGTGCCCTGACCATCGCCATTTTCTTCGGGTAATAATTTTTTCTATATCTATATATATAAAATTAAAATTTTGTCTGTACATTGGTCAGAATTGAAAATTTTTTGGATACTTTTTCATTTTAGACATTCCAAAAACCGAATCCGGCCTTAACTTTTTTCGTGTATGTATGTGGGTATGTATGTGTGTCTGTCGCCCCAGTCAGACTTTATAGGCGCAAAACTGGCTAAATGAAATCGATTAATTTTTTTTCAGGGGTGTGCGCAAACATGTTGCGCAATTTGTAGGCTTGGTTTCATCTAAAAATATTGAGTAGAACCAAAGTTATTAACAATTTTATAAAAAAAAAAGTATATAAAACATAACCTAAAAAAATAGGTTGACCCGCCGTAAACAAACCCCACAGACTCGCTATTATATTATTACTTTACTACTATTATTATATACTTCTAGACCACCTAGAGACTTGCGGTTTATTGCGTTTGATCGGAAATTAGCCTAAGTCCATTGAAAAAATCCGAAAAGTTAAAAAAATATATCCCCCCTCCTAAAAAATTAAAGATGGTGGACGCACTTTAAAGTTTTTTTAGAGGCTTATTGTGGCTAAACGGTAAGTGGTATCGACAAGCTGATTGCGCCAGCGGTAACTAATTTTAAATGATCTACAACTTTGGACCTATTACTTTTTGTTGTAATTTCATCGGTTCTACCTTAAATAGAGCTAAATTTTATTTTTTAAAAAAGAAATTTTACTTTGAGCGCTTATGGCGTTCGCAATTGTTGACCGATTTAATTTCTGATTGGAGTGCTTAAACCTCACACTAATGCTCTTTAAATCGAGTATTTATTATTTTATTAATTGTTTGTAGAACTAGAGTTATTAAATATTTGCTGGTGCAACTGCCGTATTGAATGAAGAGGCTGGTAATTAAATAATGCACTATCATTGTTGATGTGAACAATGACTTCCCAGTCTAATTGGTTTTTTCTACGTTTCTTTTCTTATTCATTGTACCTTTTTTTAACATTGTTAGTTATTACTATATCACTTAGTTTCTATTGGCTATTTTTAAAATATATAGATAGAATCCAAACTATGATTTGGAGAGTATTATATTCTTAGCAATGGAATTAATGATGTGTAATATAGTCCTGATTTTATTCCTAGAAGGTTTTGGAAACAAAACTATTTAGGAATTTAATTTAATTGCTAGGCCTACATGATTATAGGAAACATAGCCACTAATACCTAGCATGAGCCCCTCGCGGAGCGTGGGGTGAAAGCTAGTCTAAAAATATAATTCTTCTATATCAAAAGGTTTGACAACAATTTTGAAAACTATAAACTCCCAGACTAGTTATAGTTTAGTCAGGTTATCATATCTCTGGTTCTAGTGCATGTCTCAATACCTACTGTGAATGTGTCAGTTCTGTTTTCAATTTAATAACCGTTTCCATAATATTCTTTCAAAACATTAAATTAAAAAATCGAAAATTTGCTCTTGTAACCAGGATCTCAAAACGTTTTGGAATCGTCGTTTCCATGGAGTTTTGAATACCAAAATGTGAAAACCCATGGGAATGTAATTATTTTGTTGTGCATAACAGTAGTTGGGGAATTTGAAGATGTTTTAATATCTATAGGAATTTATTTCTTAATTATATGTTATAATATTTTTTTCTTCACGAATACCAGATGAGATCATTAGTAGAAGGAGTACAGCCACTTTATATGCTAATTAGTTCTGGCCTCTTTAAAAATTGAACTAAGTTTAGTTTTGATACTTTAACTTTATGGTATTACTATAAATCTTTCTCAAATCGTTTAGATTTTTAAGCTTTGTCAATGTAAATTTGATTTTTTTTGAAGGAACATTTTATTTTTATTGATTACGCTCATAATTAAAACGGGCAAGCTAGTTTTTTTTTTTTTCTTACCTGAAGGAAAAGTATTGTTTTCACCCATGCTATCCAAAACCGAGATCTCTACTGAATTATCCGTTTTGGGTGTTTTCAAGACAAGTTAAGTGGTTTTTAGCTGGATATATGTCTCTGTGACTCACGCATAACTCTAACAGTGTTTAAGCTAGAGAGTTGAAAATTGGTACCAAAATTCAGTATTTATAATATAGTTGTGCTACCCAGTACATCATAAATTTGTGACGGGGTTAACCATTAGCAAAATTTTCTAAATTCATAAAAAATTAAAAACTATTTCTGCTACCCGGTACTTCATAGATTTGTGACGGGGTTAATCATTATAGTAAAAATTACTAAATTCATAAAAAAATTAAAAATAAAAGACGCTGAAATGTGCACTAAATATATTATATCTTTATATGACAAACATTTCCACTTAGGATAGGATATGGAGCGTGAGTGGAGTTCATCATTAAAGGTAGAAGGAAAAGTCTCTCCACGTAAGAAAATTTTTATTAAAAAACACAAAGCAGCTTTCGGCCTCTATAAGGCCATCTTCAGTGCCTAAACAAACAGTAATCGACCACTAATTAATGTCAAATGAAAATAAAAATAAAAACAAAAGAAAGCCGAGACATAATAAAAACGAATCAACCGCCATAGGCAACTAAAACCCAAGTAATAAAACAAAAATGAATTTAAAAATAACAATATAATAGTTTAACAATAAATAAAATAAAATAAAACCATAAAAACCAAGCTAAGAATAAATAACAAAAAAAAAAACAAAAATGGGATAAAACAGATGAAAATAAACATAAAATAAATAAAGCTATCGAAGAAAAGAAAAGCAATCGTACCGAAAGAGGTGAAAAATGAATC
Organism: Gerris lacustris; assembly: GCA_951217055.1. Classification (NCBI taxonomy): domain Eukaryota; kingdom Metazoa; phylum Arthropoda; class Insecta; order Hemiptera; family Gerridae; genus Gerris; species Gerris lacustris. Next base: position 10,702,091 of record OX578281.1, read on the forward strand.
ACCCAAAGGAACTCATAGGGTGAGGTGAGTCATGCGAAGCCAGACGCTGGCACAAGACTGACACGCGTTCTGGGTCTAGCCATGACCTTCAGAAGGGAAGACGCATCGCCCCTCTCATTGACGTTGCCGTCCGGCCCCATGCGTAGCTGGCTCCTATGAATTTCTATTTTCTCTAGTGAGTCCAGTATTCGACCTTTCTGGGCAAAATGCATGAACCCGATCTTATGTTCCGCGTTGAAGTGGCCGTGTTCATGAAGATGTTGGTAAAACCTACTGTTAGTGCGTTGCAAATGCTCTTTAGCTCTTATTTTATAAGAGCGTCCTGTCTGCCCGACATATTCAGTTTCACATTCACCACAGACCATAATATAGACCCCACTTTTGTTCTCTGGTAAAACCGGGTCTTTTACGGTACTCAGTTGAGCCCTCAGCGATCTGTTAATATTGAAGCCCACGTTAAAATTATATTTTGCCAAAGCCCTCCCTAACCAGCGTCTGGCTTCGCATGACTCACCTCACCCTATGAGTTCCTTTGGGTGATTCATTTTTCACCTCTTTCGGTACGATTGCTTTTCTTTTCTTCGATAGCTTTATTTATTTTATGTTTATTTTCATCTGTTTTATCCCATTTTTGTTTTTTTTTGTTATTTATTCTTAGCTTGGTTTTTATGGTTTTATTTTATTTATTGTTAAACTATTATATTGTTATTTTTAAATTCATTTTTGTTTTATTACTTGGGTTTTAGTTGCCTATGGCGGTTGATTCGTTTTTATTATGTCTCGGCTTTCTTTTGTTTTTATTTTTATTTTCATTTGACATTAATTAGTGGTCGATTACTGTTTGTTTAGGCACTGAAGATGGCCTTATAGAGGCCGAAAGCTGCTTTGTGTTTTTTAATAAAAATTTTCTTACGTGGAGAGACTTTTCCTTCTACCTTTAATTTCCACTTAATTTCGTATTGATATTTGCCGCCATTTTGAAAAAATCGACTTTTAAACTTTAATGTTGAATAATTTCGTTTTAAGCTGGATGTCTATTTGTGTGTCTGTCTGTCTATGTTAGTCACGCATAACTCCCATAGTGTTAATGCTAGAGACTTGAAAATTGGTACCAAAATTCATTATTTATTTATAGTTGTGCAACCCGGTACATCATAGATTTGTGACGGGGTTAATTAATAGCAAAAATTTCTAAATTCATAAAATTTTATACGCTGAAATGTGCACTAAATATATCTCTTTATATGACAAACATTTCCACTTAATTTCGTATTCATATTTGCCGCCATTTTGAAAATATCGACTTTTAAACTTTAAAAATTTAATGTTGAATAATTTGGGATCTTTACCGCCAATTGAGCTGAAATGTTCAACAATTGTACCTTTCTTTAACATAAATTAATCCTCCATATATAATTTTAAAATCTGCTGCCATTTTGGAATTATTTTGGTAAGGAAAATTTCCGAGAAGCCTCGCATTCAATTTTATTTTTATTTTTTAATTAAGTCCAACCTGACTGATAAGCTCTAAATACTAAAATTATTGTTAACGCTAATGTAAGAATTTATAAAGAAAACAAACAACGTTTTAATAAATATTAAACTATTAAAAAAATAAAACCAAATTCTCCTGTTTGTTTATTTATTACTGCGAAGCTCATTTAACGATATTCAAATTAAAAAGCACATTTTAATTTTAATTCTAAGAACGATTAAAAATAAGATGGAGGTAAAAACGTAAATCTATGATGCTATAAATACTTTTTTTTTCAATTACTGAAGAAGGAGATTAAAAACTTTTAATTGTAAGGTAATTGAAATTCTTTAAAGATAAAAGTAATTCATTCTATTTTTGGTGTTACGTCTGTATCAGCTTTTCAATTAATTGTTTAGAACCTTAAGTTAAAAACATAAGGTTTTGTTTAAATAAAAAGTGGACGTGGAGTACTTAAATTAGTACAATATACATTATTACACGATTATTGTACATTATTATTTCCCTTTATTATGTATTTCGTTCAATTCATCATTTGGTTCAATCTATTCTACATTTACTCTATTTAAACCGTTCTATACTAGGCATCGCGTGGCTCTATCATTGAAGCGAGCGTATTGTAATAAATATGTATTCAATATTGAAAAAATAGATAATCATGAATCATGATGAGTTGATAGATAATGGGTATAGTAGTAGTACAGCGGCTAGTAGTAAGGGAACCACCCCGCATTCTTACTATTCCTCTAACCACACATCTCCATTTCAATTATTATAAAATGTATCTCTTTGCTACAAACAAACTACTGCATGTATGGAATTGAAATTTTGTATGCGTGTTTTAATTGTGCATTAGATGGTGTATAAGACGTTTTATTAAAATCGTTACGTTAGAACGTAAGATAACGGTAGAAAGGTTGTTTTCTCTATAATAAACGTTTAGTTCCGCTTTAATAGCTTTACCGATCTTTATTAATTCAAAGCGGTGTCGCTGTTGGTTTTACTAAAAAATGTTATTTTGAAAAAATGTTCGTCTCATCGAATAGATGATGATAGAATCTTTTCCCGTCCTGAAATTCCAATTTAATTTTTGAACCTCTCGTTTACGCGAGCGTTGCGCTCGAACTCTTGGACGGATCACGCTGTCCAACGAACTTAGCCTGAGTATTAGTAAGAGGAACATGTATACCAAATTTCAACTAAATGTCAACTTTTACTCATGTTATCGTCGGACACGTAAACGTTACTGACAGACAGACAGACAGGATGCATATTTCGTTGAAAGTAATAAGCTCGCTTCCGCTCGCTTCAATTATTATTTACTTCTTTAGTTTAGCAGAAAAGTTTTTTTTTAAATGTTTAATCAACTCCTGCAAACTTGACTCTTTATTAAAGATTATCCTGTAGCGTTTTCCTCGTTCTCATGTACAATCCACAATAAATGTTAAATTTCTGAAAATAACCTAATTTAATTTTAATCAGCCCCCAATCGATAATCACTCCAACTTTTCAGTAATTACCTTTAAATCTCTATTTTCCTTATTGCTGTGGTGTTTAGGGATTTTGATCCCTAAACACCACAGCAATAAGGAAAAAGATGATCATTTATGCATTCATGTTGATTCTAATGTTAAATGACGGAATATTTTTGTTTTTTTATATTACAGTGCAAGAAAAAAGTCCGTTGCCATTTTATCAAATAGAAGGCCAACAGTTTCAAAATGGCGAACATTTAAAAGATTGTTTTACCTATAACTTTTACGCCATTCATTCTAATGACGTGAAAACTTTCAATTGGTGCGTAACATTTAAATATGGCGACCATTTAAAAGATTGTTTTACCCATAACTTTTACACCATTCATTCTAATGGCGTAACCTTTCAATTGGTGTTACATTTGGGGGGGGGGGGGGGGGGGGGCATTGGTTTCTTACAAAATATGAGAGGGATGAATAATCCCTTAAACATCTATTTTTAAGTGATTTTATCAATAGATTTTTTTGTGGTTTGTTTTTTTCAAAGTTTCAAATTGTTGTGTTAGGTACTTCCAAAGATACAGGTATCTTAACGACCGACAAACAAACTAAGGTAATTTTTAGACCGTAATAAAATCACGATCAATATTATTTATTGCTTCCGAGCTTACCGAAGGTAACGGAAACTATGGGGGATCGTTCTGAAGAGCGAAACATTTTTTGGGTCACCGATTTCAAACATTTCAAGACATAAATTTGTTTTAGACATCAGAGATCATATTTGGTTCCGTCTCTGTCTGTCTGTCTGTCGGGCTATCTGTCAGTCTTTCACTCAATTTATGCGAGCCAACATAATATCTTAAAAACTGCTTATCTAATTTTATTGAAATTTGGGTGGTGGGTCATAAATAGTCCATTGTTGATCCCATATTATTTCTCTCAACCATCTGAGCCCATCTGTTCCTCTTCTCCATGCGCTCAAACATGCATTTGTTTACACCTATATCAAGAAATTATCTGATTTTTTATGAAATTTTGCTGGCTTGTCGAAAGTTGCCCACCAGATTAAATTCAACCCTTCTGCGCTCCTTAAATTTTGCTAAACTAGGCATCGCGTGGCTCTATCATTGAAGCGAGCGTATGGTAATATATCTTATGTATTGAATATTGAAAACATAGATAATCATGAATCATGATGAGTTAATAGATAGTGGGTCTGGTAGTAGTACAGCGGCTAGTAGTAAGTGAACCACCCCGTATTCTTACTATTCCTCTAACCACACATCTCCTTTTCAATTATTATAAAATGTATTTCTTTGCTACAAAACAACTACTGCATGTTTCAAATTGAAATTTTGCATGCTTGTTTCAATTGTGCATTAGATGGTGTATATGAAGTTTTATTAAAATCGTTACGTTAGAACGTAAGATATCGGTAAAAAGGTTGTTTTCTCTATTATAAACGTTTAGGTCCGCTTTAATAGTTTTAGCGATCTTTATTAATTGATAGCGGTGTCGCTGTTGGTTTTACTAAAAAATGTTATTTGAAAAAAAAGTTCGTCTCATCGAATAGATGATGATAGAATCTTTTCCCGTCCTGAAATTCCAATTTAATTTTTGAACCTCTCGTTTACGCGAGCATTGCGCGCGAACTCTTGGGCGGATCACGCTGTCCAACGAACTTAGCTTGAGTATTAGTAAGAGGAACATGTATACCAAATTTCAACTAAATCGGCCAACTTTTACTCAAGTTATCGTCGGACACGTAAACGTTACACACAGACAGACAGACAGACAGACAGACAGACAGACAAGATGCATATTTCGTTGAATGTAAGAAGCTCGCTTACGCTCGCTTCAATTATACTTTAATTAATGTTCAACATCAAAACAATTTCAACAGTTTTAAAAAGGGGGAAAATTGAAACAAAATTGACAATAATTTTTATTATTGTCTTAATGATTAAAGGTATTAATCATTAAAAAGTAGAAAATAGTACGCGAGGAGGCTATGTGTCACATCAATTGGCACTTTTTTTTTAATGGATTGTTTGTTATAAAAATTAATAATGTGTATTTACTTAAACATTACATTTATATTATTTATAGTTAAATTCTTTGTATCACATTAGTTGATTGTTGGATTAAATTGTTTACACTATTTTAAAGTAATTTGAAGTCAAATAAAATAGAAGGTGGAAAAAAAATCCACGTATTTGAAAATCTGGGTTGTAGAGTACAGGAGCAAAAGTTTTGCCAATAGGTGAGTTGTTACCTTCATCGTGTGTTAAAACTGTAAGGAATTACTGCGGGCTTTTCACTCCAGCATAAATTCAGTTGCAGCCATAAAGATAGATATAAGCCATAAAGTCACAAATCTAACATTGTTTGGATGTATGTAAATATTCTTTAACAAAATTTTCTCTTATTTAGGTGTTTGTCCCGATATCTATTTTTTGAAGAGGAAAAAAGAGGAGATGAAACTTGTTTCTAAACCATTTATCTAGAACTCATTTGAAAATTATATTTTTAATCTAATTTTTTATATTCAATGCAATTTTGACGTATTAAAAGAAGAAACGGGGGAAACAATTAAGTGAATTAGACAATAATGGCTTGCAAAAGCATAAAATCAATAAAGTACGTGATAGGATGCGATGAAGCTGTATACCACACTAATTGGCAGTCTATATTATACATGAATTAATTAATATATTAATTTAGCAAAATATAAAGCGTGGAGACCATTGACATTTATCTAGAGTTCTCTTTGGGCTACTTTCAACATACCATCCAAATTTCATTAAAATTAAATAAGCCCTTTTAAAGATATAAGTGAACTTAAATGTATTTTTGTCCACATGTCGAAGAAACAACAATAGGTTGAAATATATATGGAACCAATAATTGGCTAATTATTATGACCATCCAAATTTCATACAAATCAGACGAGTAGTTTTTAACATACATGTTGGTTCGTAAAAGTTGAGTGAAAGACAGACATAGAAAGACAAATAGGGAACCAAGATTCCCTGATATCTGAAATGGATTTCTGTTTTGGGATTTTTGAAATCGGATACATAAACAAGTTTCGTTCTTCAGAACGATCACATAGTCTCCGTTACCTTTGGTAAGCTCGGAAGCATAAATGAAGATAACTGTGAACGAGTCTGTTAAAGTTTATTGAGTAATATTTTTGTATGGAAGTCTAGAAGTATAAGGTTTGAAGCAGCGAGTTGTGTCCTATTTCGGTTTTAATCGCGAATATGGACCGGTTAAGTACAATCGATTCGAGTTGAGTATTACTTGTTTATAAGAAGGTTTTACCTGTGTTGAGGTGAAGAATAATTGCTTGGTTTTGTATTTACGAGGAGTTTATAGTTTGGTTTTGCGCTAAACACGCATGTTAATAAGTGAACCACTCTAATAATTTGAGTTTAGCCCTACTGTTGGATATGGGGAGAGTTGGTAAATGTTTCTACTTCCTTCGTTATTATAGCTTACGCTGTCAGTTTACGTTGTCATACATCATAGGATTCCGTGTTTAGCGTTTTGGTAACATGTTGTTGAATTTATTCATTCAAAGTAATGTAAATATTATGTAAATATTAGAAATACATCATAGGTGAGGCAGTTTATGTACACCAAACATCTAGGAGTCATTTTAGTACGAAAGTTGTTCATGACGGTATAAACACATGTACTTATACGTGAAGCAGATAAATTAGGTACTCTTCCCATCCTATTCAACATTAATCTCATTGTTATTAATTTTCATCCATGCCACTGGACGTGCGGTGGGTGTAAAATCTAGTGAAGCAGGCCGGGGGGTGCGGGGCCCTCCTCCAGAAAATTGTAGAAGAATAGGGTGCAAATGATACATTTTTATGCTTTTTGAATGCCGTTATACTACGTCTTAGTAAGCGACGATACTTAAATATTATAATTCACGATGCAGGACGTGGCGTAATGCCGAGCCAACATCTTACTGACGTAATGTCTGATGTTGGAATAGTTCCTATGTGCCGCACTTGCGTGGCACATACCATGGTGTCTCTCACTCACACAAATTGTGTAGGTTAAACATAATTGTTTACAAGTAAATAAAATATACAAGTAGATGCACCAAAGCAAAGAAAACAGTGCTGTAAAAGTATCAATGCAGTGAGACGTGAGGCTGACTGAATCTCGTAGCTCTTAGCGGAGGGGGAGTCAAGTGCAGACGTCTGAGTTCGGGCGCACTCGGATTCACTCGGCTATTTTTTCAACTTCTTTTCAAACTTCTTTTAAAAAATTCTCAGGTAGTTTTCTTCAGCTCTATTGAAGGGTCTACGTCTCACCACCATAAGAAGTTAAATCTTCCTCGAGTAACCCATCTCGAGTAAGCATCATAGGCTCTGTTACCTGCTTCTATTTTCTGCGAAATCTCAGAACCAAGATAGTTGCTTAAAAAATAATCTTAGTTACGACTCCAAAATTAAATACTCTTACATCTAAGCTTCTCTGTCCAAGTCGCCTTTCCTCGTCCACCATCATTCATCCATTAACCATCATGCAGAACCATCTGCATTAATTCTTATTTTCATTCATAACCATCCTTATTTTACAATGGGGATGGTCTGCTGGTACTGCTGGGTATGGTCTGCTGGGGATGGTCTGCTGGGGATGGTCTGCTGGTACTGCTGGGGATGGTCTGCTGGAACTGCTGGGGATGGTCTGCTGGTACTGCTGGGGATGGTCTGCTGGAAGCTGCTTCAGGTATTTCCTTGAGTGTCTGAACCGGTTTGACCATCAGTGCTATGTCGCTGTCTTTCGTTGTCTGTTGTGCTTCTGTTTTGTTGAAGATGCTGTCCTTAATTGTCAATTTATATTTTTAAACAGCTGTTTCATAGCCACACAGATTTTAAAATTCCTGCTTTTTTAGAATCCTTTTAGCGAACTCCTGTGTTCACTTAGGCCTGGCGCACACAGGTCTTTTTGTCCGCAGACAATTTTTGTCACTACCTCAAAGTCTTATACAGTATATGGGAGTGCGCACACTGGAGGCAAAGACAGGTGCAAGACAAAAGAGTCCTCCAGCCTAGGAGATAACCCAACACTTTTCTGTCCAGAGACTACTTTGCACAAATCACAGCAATTTCCTCGACATCCATTTCGCTGGGTTCAAGATATGTAACTGTATTGCCTCCAGTGTGCAAGACTGTAGCAACACAAGTGTGACATAGAAGACACAACCAAGACAGTTCGGCAACAAGGCTGTAGCAACACAAGTGTGACAAAGAAGACACAACCAAGACAGTTCGGAAACAGTCTGCAGACTGCTTTGTCTCCAGTGTGCAAGGCTGTAGCAACACAAGTGTGACAAAGAAGACACAACCAAGACAGTACGGAAACAGTCTGCAGACTGCTTTGTCTCCAGTGTGCAAGGCTGTAGCAACACAAGTGTGACAAAGAAGACACAACCAAGACAGTTCGGAAACAGTCTGCAGACTGCTTTGTCTCCAGTGTGCAAGGCTGTAGCAACACAAGTGTGACAAACAAGACACAACCAAGACAGTACGGAAACAGTCTGCAGACTGCTTTGTCTCCAGTGTGCAAGGCTGTAGCAACACAAGTGTGACAAAGAAGACACAACCAAGACAGTTCGGAAACAGTCTGCAGACTGCTTTGTCTCCAGTGTTCGCCTGGCCTTACAATGATATTTCTACGAACAACTAAAAATTATGACTTTAATATTATGAAGAGATTTCTTCATGTGGCAATTTTAAATTTCTTGCATATTTTCACAAGTTCTTATCGCCTTATCGACGCCTCAAAAAGCGTCACCCTCCTTACAAATCAAGGGAGAGTGAAAGAGACAAAAAAAGTAATTTTCAACCTCTTTTAGACAAGTTAACAAGCTCTAAATTGTAACATAAACATTTCTTGTTTTATTTTAAGGAACAAAGACTTGAAGCATAAAGAATTTTCACTTGAAGCTTGCCCTTAACAAGCTTTTCACATGTAAAACTTTATACCTTTCCTTTCTCATTGGGTTGTTGAAACTTTATAATTTCCTCATTAGTGCATTCAACCTGAAAAACAACAGTCTTCTATCATTTCACAATTTCCTTTATCCTCCCATTTTTAATTTTTGTTTAATTAATATTATATTTACCTTCGAATTTTAAACAATTTTATTTACCTTTCAATTTTTTAAACCTTGGGAAAAAATAGAATTATATAATTTAACAAACCATATAAGGTATACCTAATAAAAGCGATTATGTTTATTATTTATTAATAACTTATACTTCAATAAATAGCTGGCTTACTTCATCTCTGTGTAAGGTGTAAGTTCTGTTAATATCAAGTAACATAATATAATGGTGGAATCGAACTTAATTTTTTTGAAAAGGAAAATGAGTAAAATAAGCCACTATCATTTAACAATTTCTAATACAGATAAATTAGTTTTGATGATTATAATATGTGTTTGTACGAAATGGATATGGAGCCTGACCTGGCCACATGTTTGGGAATAAAATAATCATAAAATAAAAGAGTAATTGAGTGAGTGGACTGTATTTTATAGGTTTGTAATTATATATTTTAAATGGTGCAGCATGACATATAAATAATTTTTAATTTAGCTGTTGGAAGAATGGTGAAGTGACGAAAATGTGTAAGTGGTGATAGAGTCTATCTTGAAGGGTGGAACACTTGAAGCTGGGTATAAGTTCTGATGATGTGGGTACTTCCTTGGATACGATGCCAAGTTCCTGAACCATTAACATTTCTGGGTACTAGAGTTATATCCACACTGAAATTATCCGTACTTTTATTTGATGGAATTTAAAATGCCTTCCTTGCCCCTCTTTCCCACAAAATTGGAGGGAAAGGCCCACTGCAGCTAATTCTAGCCAGGTTTGCCAACAGTGCTAAGGGGGGCCAAGTGCCTGAACAAAGAACTTGGAGGTTCCCCCAAAATGTGGAGACATAAAAGTGATTTTATGTTTAACGTTTAATAACATTAATCACATAAATATGGCTGTATTACATAAACAAATACTCAATGGTAAATTTAGGGTTTAAAGAGTAGAACTGTGAACTGATAGTTCACTTGACTAAGGTGGCTTTCACACGGAAGTAGCAAGTCGCAGGATGCATGCGTCCTGGTGGCAAGATGCAAGCCACTTAAACACCGGACTGTATAACTGAACGAGAGCTTACACACCGAGGATGCAAGTGCGACGTGCATTCTCGGTGTGTAAGCTCTCGTTCAGTTATACTATACAGTCCGGTGTTTAAGTGGCATGCATCTTGCCACCAGGACGCATGCATCCTGCGACTTGCTACTTTTGTGTGAAAGCCGCCTAAGTTTTATAACCAGTGACGGAAGATAATCTCAATAAACATTCGTTTTTATGTACAATGTACGTTCCAATATTAATCTTTACAATTACTGCAGAGAATAGACTCTGTATATAGATCAAGCCACTTATTGTATTAAATGCACCTTAATTATGCTTAATATTAATTTATAATCAGCTCTAAAAACCAGGAATACCTTTAAATTAATTGACCTTTCAGATTTTTAATAAAGATTTAAAAAACTATGCATAATTGCATATAATTGGTAGATTCAATTATATAATATAAAATATAAATAATTCTGACATTAAAATTTTTTGTGTTCTTTAACCGTCGACATTTAGACAAAAAAAAAATGTTTTTAGTTGTTAGAAACATAATGTAAGAATTATAAATAAAGAAATAGTGGAAACAATTGTCTTTTCTTTTGTAAATATGGTAAAATAGGATAAGGAATATGAAAAATAAGTGTTATTTTTTTAGGAAACTAGAATAAATTGAATTCATTGCTAAAGAAACAAGGCTAAGCTGTCATGCAAGGTTTCGTTTCGCTGCTTTTGTTTTAGTTCAAACGTAATTTAAATGTTTAACGATATCTTTTTATTTTAACAAATGGTAATTTTTAAATATTAGTGTTTTAATATTCAAAACAACTTTATTCTTTTAAAAAAACATAGATGAGGATTACTGAGTGTAGAGATAAATAAAAAAATAGTAGAAACTTAACAGACATTAATTTTTGTGTTAGTTTTAGTTTTTGGCCTTCACTTTTATTACACAAGCCAATATTGTTAACTATTTTGACCGCTTGAATAATTCAGAGTACTAAATGATTATTATTATTATTGAACCTATATTCATCTATTATAAATAAATAAAATAAAATAAAATAAAAATACCATTTATTGAAAGAAAAATTTACATACTTTACATACATTTTATTCTGAGTTTTACCCATGATTTCAAATCAGCAGAGCGCTGTGGTTCCCATTAAAGGGGGAATTGTGCAATACGCAGCTTGCGCTAATCTATTCATCTATTGGTGATATCAAATCTGTCAGTGATATTCATTTAGTCAACATGATAAGAAATTTATCTTATCTCTATTCATCTCTAGGTGCTATCTAATCTTTCAGTGATATTCAGTCAACATGATAACAAATTTATCTTATCTACAAACATCTTTCAGTGCTGTCAAATCTTTCAGTGATACTAATTCAATTAACATGATAAGAAATGTATCCTACCTCTATTTATCTCCAGGTGCCATCAAAACTTTCAGTGAAATTCATTCAGTTTACATGATAATAAATGTATCTTACCTCTATTCATCTCCAGGTGCCATCAAAACTTTCAGTGATATTCATTCAGTTTACATGATAAGAAATGTATCTTATCTCTATTCATCTCTTGGTTCCATCAAAACTTTCAGTGATATTCATTTAGTTTAAGTGATAAGAAATGTATCATAAGAAATGTATAAAAATAAATGTTGTTTTAGACATGATAATAAATGTATCTTACCTCTATCCATCTCTTGATGCTATCAAATCTATCAGTAATACTCATTCAGTTAACATTATAAGAAATGGATCTTACCTCTATTATTCATCTCTTGCCGTCATCAAAACTTTCAGTGATACTAATTCAGTCAACATGATTAGAAATGTATCCTACCTCTATTCATCTCCAGGTGCCATCAAAACTTTCAGTGATACTCATTCAGTTTACATTATAAGAAATTTATCTTACTTCTATTCACCTCCAGGTGCCATAAAAACTTTCAGTGATATTCATTCAGTTTACATTATAAGAAATTTATCTTACTTCTATTCATCTCCAGGTGCCATCAAAACTTTCAGTGATATTGATTCAGTCAACATGATAAGAAATTTATTTTATCTCTGTTCATCTCTGGCTATCAAATGTTTCAGTGATACTCATTCAGTCAACATGATAAAAAATTGATCCTACCTCTGTTCATCTCTTGGTGATATCAAATCTTTCAGTGATAAGAAATTTATCCTTGCAATAATAATAGCTCTGGTACACGATTATACTGCATCATCTTCTTCTGTCCTTCTCCAGGTCTTCTTAGCCCGACCTCTTCCTAGTTTTTCCAAGGAATTCTCCAATCAAAAACCATTTTCTCCAAAGCTCTAGCTATTTTCCTAAGAGTATGGCCAATCCGTCTTCTGTTTCATTTACGTATTTCGATTTCAATAGCCTTTCCTCTGTTGCTTATAAGGTCTGCTATAAACGTTGCAGTATACCTGACAGGTAAACCTGAGCGTATGTTCTCTCAATTTATGACATAACTTCACACTTGCGGTAGCACCCAAGCTCCGGTTTACATCTCACAGGCATAACGCAACGTTTATGGCCGGCTTAAAGCTTGATTTCAAACCATTTCTGGCCAAGATATTGTCAATATTTTCCGCAGGTTCCAAAATGAATAAATGGCTAACTAATTCATGAATAAATGGTAACTTATTCTTTACAGTCTCAAACATCTTGCAAGTTTTGTTTCCATGCAGGAGTACAGATTTTATATTGGTAGGAAAAATGCGCGGCTTTTTCCGGAGTGATATATCACTCTAAACTTCATTAAATGACTATATTATATGTATGTATATGTACTACGTACTGCAATAAATTTAAAATACATAATTTAATAGATACTCGTATCTTCAACATATTTACATGTATTGCAGATTTTATTTTTATTAATTATTACTTTTTATTAAGTAAAAGTTTCCTTATTAAGATCTATATTTCACTCAACTTAAGCAATTTTGAATCCAATATTATCAATTAAGAACGATTGAAATCATAAAGGTTCAGAATTAAAAAATACGTGTGGTGTCGTGGGACACCCGGTAGGAACGAATTTCCTTACAATTTTCATTAAATATAAATTATAAAATCACACTGCTAAGTACGTATACATTGCTAACTACTTATACATGGCGGAGTTAGAAAAGAGACAAAATTAAAAGTAACGAACTGTTTGTACCTAGCAGAGTTAAGGCAAAATTAAAAGAAAATCATTATTTGTATTATTAAATCAAGCGTCTTACTATAAATATATATTGAATATAAGAAAAAAGATTATAGTTAAAGAGTATGATTGTTAAAGGATGATGGATTAAAATTGGACTGTTTTCTAGCTACCCTGCCTATTAATTTAAATATTATAAAATAAATCTCTTCCCTACTCTAAAGCTTCTGCTTGTGTCCGGTTGAAATTTTACATGCCTGTTTCAATTGTACTTTAGACAATGTGTAAGAAATTTTATTAAAATCTTTATACGTTAGAACGGAAGATATCGGCAAAAAAGTTGTTTTTTTATTTTAAACGTTTGGGTCCACTTTAATAAATTTAGTGATCTTTATCACTTCATAACAGTGTCTGTGTTCGTTTTACTAAAACAAAATATTTATAAAAGTTTTTTGTCTCATTAAATAGATAAAGTTAGAATTTTTTCTTGGATTAAGTACGCAGTATTATAATAATATACCTAATATATTGAAATAAGCGTCAGCACAGATCAATTTTACTTTTAACAAGACCATGATTATATTTACAAAACCAAGTGAAAAATAAACAAAACAAGTCAAGGAACAGGCTTCCTTAGTAACATTTTTTCCAGTCTTTTTGAAGCTTAAGTTTACGCGAGCGTTGCGCGGTGAACGCTTGGGCGGATAACGATTTTCAACGCTCTCAGCCTGGGCATTGGTAAAATAAACATGTGTACCAAATTTCAACTAACTCGGTGATCTTTTACTCAAGTTATCGTCATCGGTAGATTTCGTGACGGATTTTCCGTGACGGTGATTTTGGTAGTTTTTTTTCGAATTCACTCCCGGGCTCCAGAACGTGGCATTAGGGACTTCGTTCAAAAATAATCGTACTTGAGGGGCATTGAATTTTTCTTAACCAAATAATTCCAAAAATGGTGGAAGATATTATTTGAATTATAGAGGAATTATTTATCTAAAAGAAAAGTTTTAAGTAGAGTGAAGGAGATTTGTTGGAATAAAAGTCCGCGTGTGGTTTACTTTTTTATTTCATACAAAGATTTCGCTTAGGGAGCCTGAGCTTCATCAGTACAATTCCACATAAAAAAAAACCTCTTAGAAAAGTTTTAAGTTTAAAAGTTCAAAACTTGATATTTATGAATGGTGGCATATAATATCAAAACCAAATTCAGTGGAAATATTGTTCTTATTAAATTTCAATGTAATAGGAAAAGTTTTCATTTTTTGACGAATTTTTGAAATGTTTGCTAACTGATTTAATGACGTCAAATTTTTACTTTCTCATATAAAGAGAAAGTATTGTGATGGTGCGAAAATTCGATTTTGAGATTTTAATGGATTTACACGTTTTGAGGTCCCCTGAGTCCAAAAAAGTGGTTTTTAAAAAATGTCTTTCTGTCTGTCGTCTGTGCAGACGCTTAGGCATGTTCAAAAAAATCATACCCCGAGGCGAAATCGAGAAATGAATTTTAGCTCTAATTTTGGGGGCGCTACCCCCCAAAAACTCTGAAAAAAAATTATTTCTCGAAAACGGTTCCGATGATTTTGATTAAAAAGTTCTAAAATGTAGTCCATTTGAATACGAATCCAACGATATAAGCCGTTTTCCCGGGAAAAATCTAGTTCCTGAGAAATTAGCTTAAAACGCGGATGGAGAGAGCCCGGGTTCGATTCCCCGCCGAGGAGAAGTTATTTTTATGATAAATTTTGATGAAATGTTCAATAATATTTAAATGTACATTTGAAAACTAATAATTGGAAACACTGGGCTAAGTAATTATGAACTCATATATGAGAAAGTTTGTCTGAGTAGTCTCGGACAGATTTTTTTAATTTTTCGAATGACATGACTATTATTGTAGGGACTGTTTTTTGTACCAAGTTTCAACTCGCTACCTTAAAAACTGTAGGGGTTATGAGTGTCATAGACAGACATCTAGCTAAAATCCACTGAAATAGTCTTTTAAAACACCCAAAACGGACAATTCCGTTGATCTTGGTTTCAGATTTTTTTTTTTTTTTTTTTTGGCAGGAAACTATACTTTTCCTTCAAAGGCAAAAACAAAAAGTATAAATGAAATAAACAACTTTAAAATAATTTATTAAGCTCCATTCGATAACGGAATTATTTATTCTTTTATTAAAAAAAAAAATAATAAAAATGAAGGGAAAATCTTTATCGAAAACTTCCTTTTAAAAACAGGTCTGAATTAATTAGTCCATTATCAGAAGTAATTAAGGTTGTCATAATGAAGACATTTATTGTGCGAGCACCGCAACCTTTTTTTGACGTAATGAAGTCTTTCTTTTTGCTTATCCCTCTTTTATCGCTTTAATAATTTAAAACCCTTAATAATTTGTACAAATGATTAGTTTTTCTCATAATTTTTTTTTTTAAAGGGTGTCTCTTTATAAACGGGTTAAAACATTATTGTTAATAAATTTTTTTCATCGCATTTTTAAATGTAAACTTTCTTTATTTTATTAAATTAAAGTACATAATATGAATAAAGCTGCTACTCTGTTCTATGAATAGGGACTGTTTAGAGGATCTATGTTAAAGACGTTTATTTTGTTTTGTTGTGAATTTAAAATGAGAATTGTTCAAAATTATATTTCTTCGTATTTTCTTTCATCTACTTTTATTAATTGCTTCCGAGCTTACCGAAGATAACAGAAGTTATATGATCGCTCTGAAGAACGAAACATTTTTAGGTCTCCGATTTCAAAAATTCCAAAACGGAAATCCGTTTCAGACATCAGGGAACATTTTTGGTTCCGTGTCGGTCTGTCGCTCAAATTTTGCGAACTAACATATCTTTAAATCTACTCGTCTGATTTTATCGAAATTTTTATGGTAAGTCATAATTAGCCCATTGTTGGTCCCACATAAGTTTCAATATTCTGCGCCCATTTGTTTCTTCTCAACATGTGCACAAACATACTTACGCTTATACTTACCTGATTTGTTTGATACTTTTATAGTTTATCGAAAGTAACCTGCAGATATCTCCAGCTTAATATGAACCGTCTGCACTCGTTTGCTTAACTTTTGTTTAATTGATACTTAAATTCATGTAAACAATCTAAACAATTTTGACACATTAAAAAATCACAGGGAAGTACTTGCGTCCAAGTACTTTTTAGGGTTTTGTAGATGATTAAGCATACCCGTTATGTAATTATGATTTTTTTTCTTCGATCCTAAGGGTCCCGGGTTCGATCCCCCGGGAGGTCACAATATTTTTTATAGGTAATAACGACAAAATAAATTACATTTTTTAGGAAATTTTCATCGCCCAACCATACGGTGTAACCATGAATCATTTCAAAATTTTAAGACCAGCCATTATATAAAATTTGGGGGGGGGGGATTTTTTTGGGGGTATATTTTGACTTAAAAATTTAAAAAAGCAAATATATATTTGTATACTACTCTTCAGCAGCTTTCATTTGATTCCCAACACAAAATTTTTAAAAAATAAAATTTTGGGCGCACTCCAAATTTTCGCGCACAAAATTGGTAATTTTTAAAACCTGGGAAGGAACTCCCGGAAATATCATCGCCCCACTATAAGGTATTAGTATGAATTATTTCGAAATTTTAGCACCAGCCGATCTATAGTGGTTGGGGGGGGGGGGGAATTTTTTTGTTGTATATTTTTATTTTTTTCCCCTTTAAGGAATGCAAATTTTTAAAAAGCATATGTATATTTGTGTCCTACTCTTCAGCAGCTTTCATTTAATACCCAACACGAAATTTTAAAAAAATAAAATTTTGGGCGCACTTCACTTTCTCGCGCCCAAAATTAACAATTTTTGAAAATTTGGGATGAACTCCCGGAATTTTCATCGCCCCACAATTAGATATTAGCATGAATATCTTATTCATAGCAAAATTTTAGCGCCAGCCGATCTATATTGGTTGGGGGGGGATTTTTTTGGGGTATATTTTGATTTATTTAACCAATAAGGAATGCAACATTTAAAAAATCATATATATATTTGCGTCCTACTCTTCAGCAGCTTTCATTTGATACCCTACTCAAAAAATAAAAAAAATAAAAATTTTTGAGTTTACGCGCAAATCTAATTATGAACTTCTGTATATTTTTCCTGTGGTTGGGTCAAAAAGTTGCACCAGTGTTTCAAATTTCAGTACTTACTCGCTTAAACGGTTCGGGCCCTATGTACCAAAGAGCAACGGACGGACGGACACATCACCCTCGGTATAAGGGTTTTGAGAAGTATCTACAAAACCCTAAAAACAGGGGAAACAATTAAACAAATTAGACAATAATGGCTTTTAAAAGCATAAAACTAATAAAGTACGTGATTGAATGTGAGGAAGCTATGTGCCACACCAATTGGCACTCTATTTTTTCTTTTAATGCTTGTATGCATTTTATTAAACGTACATTCTACTCTAGTATTGCATAGAAGTAAAATTGTTTACACTGAAGTACATTTATTTAGTACAGGAATTAAGAGTATCCCGGTAGCTCATAGTTATTGCACGGGCTTGCCACATAGAATATTCCGGGTTCGATTCCCGTCACTCAGGCTGATCGACAGATTAGAATATTAAGTTTCTTAACTGAAATTACCAATAACATTTTTTTACTTAAAATAGCTTTTCACTTTGTTTCATAATATTATTCGTCAATTTTCTTATCATACTTTAATTTTATTGAGAAAAAGTTGTAATGTAAATTTTAAAAAAAATACTACTTAACTTTAAATTTTATTTACTTTTTTACTGGTCTTATATTACTTTGCTTTGTAAGTTTCATGGCACATTTCCGTTTCCCCAATTTTGAACCACTTTCCGTGATTCAATCTTCCTCAAATTTTGCACATAGATACAACTTAGGCGAACAATACAGAAACCAAAAAAAAAAAAAAAAAAAAAAAAAAAAAAAAAAAAAAAAAAAAATGGCGTCAAATTTATTTGCTTTTCAAGTTTCATCGCACACCTATTATCCCAATGTTAAACCACTTACCTTCATTCAATCTTCCCCAAATTTTGCACATAGATACAACTAAGGTGAACAATACAGGAAAAAAAAAAAAAAAAAAAAAAAAAAATTGAAAATAAGACTAGTTTTGAAAAATGGCATTTTTATATTAATTATTTATTTACTTTTTTTTATTTTACTTTAAAGAAGATTTATTGAAAAATAGTCTGTCAATTAATGTGGCACATAGCTTCCTCACGTCCTATTTCGTATACTTTAATGATTTTATGCTTTTACTATACCCAATATTTTCCCCCGATTTTTTTTTTACATGAATTAAAGTATCAATTTATCAAAGCTAGACAATTGAAATTAATCTGGGCTATCTGTGGGATACTTGTGACAAGCCATCCAAATTACATAAACATTATATTAGTACTTTTGAAGCTATAGGTGTAAATAAATGTATGTTTGTGCACACGTGGAAGAGAAACAAATAAGAGCAGAAGGTTGGAACTTATATGGGACCAACAATGAGCTAATTATGACCTACCATACACATTTAATTAAAATGTAGTATTGAAAATAGTTCAATATCTGTAGTTTTTAAGATAAGTTGGTTCGTAAAAAGTGAGCGACAGACCGGCACGGAACCTAAAATGTTCCCTGATGTCAGAAACGGATTTCTGTCTTGGAATTTTTGAAATCAAGACCTAAACATTTTTAGGGTCCGTAGGCAAAACCAAGGACCCTTATAATTTCCTGCGTGTGTCTGTCCGTCCGTCCTGTCGCCTGCTCTCATGGCTACACCTTTTGTCCGATCACTTTGAAATTTGGCATGTATGTGTCTTGTACCTACCCACATATTTAAAAAATATAGCGACTTAAAAAAATATTTTTTAAAAAGTTAGGGTAAAAAAACTTAAGGGTTTTTTTCGACACCGTGAGGGGTATCATATGAAAGGGTACGTCGAGCTGATTACAAAAATATATAATTCCTAGGTTATAACTTTGATAGGACGAGCGAGTTTGAAGCGGCTGTGAAACATGCCCCCCCCCCCCCCCTCTATCTCGCTTATGTGAAGTGCAAAAAATCTGAAATAATTCCTGAACATTCTTCGACCAAAAGTAAAGATACCGTGGGAAATTTAAAAAAAAAAATATTATTTTATTTTTTATTGACAAAATACTTTTTTTTATAATTATGGTCTTTTTGATGTATTTATATGGTTTTAGTCCGGTTCAGTGGCAAAAAAAAAAATACTTTATCGGAAGTTTGTTCAAGTGTTTTGAGAATATCAGACCCATAGGATAGTTCAAAGTAAGCTTTTTAGCATTTTAAAAAACACCATCAAGAGGGAACTACTTAATCTATACAGTGTGGCCTACGGACCCTCGCTGTGTGCTCACTAGCACACACTTGACCTTTTTATGCTCTCTTATGAATTATCACAAAGCTTCTATTACCTTGGGTTAGCTCGGAAAATATATTGTACCAAAAGTTCTAATGATAGATCGAAGTTTAAAATGTTGTTTTTCCTAAATTAACTAATCAAAGTCACAAAAGTTTCGATTTCATTGATGATACAATTTGAATTAAAATTGAATGGGATATTGATCTATTTCCCCTTTTATATATCAATATCCACAACCATATCCCCATATGGTATGGTTTTTCAACTTCAAAGTATGTGTGTTATGTGTATTTTCCTGGTTGGTTTGTTGAGGTGAAGTTTCACTAGGTTCACTGTGGTAATATGTGACAAAAGTTTCACAAATATAGGTTAAAAGGGGGGGGGGGATGAAACTCGCCCTAATACAGTCCCCAGGGTGCAGTTGGTGTCCAAACATTTCAGATATACTGGAGGGGAGTGGGGTTAACGGCTGTATCATCAACAGTTATCCAGAAATTGCACTAAATTAAACTCAATCTACCTCCAAATATAAATTATGAAAGTCTGATCATATTGACCAAATTATGTTATAAATATATTACTAATAAATTTATCTGCATGCATAAAATCGATAACTATTTTATACCCCTAGAATATTCTGCATTTTTATTTATTACTATTGGGTTAACTTGCTTTTTTTTATAAGTTATCGTAGTTATTAATAATAAATAGGTTATAAATTATTAAATAATAGATTGTTATTATAATAGGTGATCATTATTATACCCATTACTCCTCTAGCATTATGTTATAATTACTCCTCATAATTCATTTTTTCTGCTTTGTCTATTCCTCACAGAATTATGAATTCTAATAGTAAAGCTAATAATGTATTATAGCTATTACAATATATTAAAGCAAAGCTTTAAATAACCAGGTATTACTTATAAAAACAATTCAATTATTGCTTCCAAGCTTACTGAAGGTAACTGAAGCTATCTGATCGTTCTGAAGAACAAAAAATATTTTATGTCTCCGATTTCAAAAATTTCAAGACAGAAATCCGTTTCAAATATAAGGAAACATATTTTATCTACTCGCGGCAGCAAAATTAAACATTACTTAACTGTTTTTAGGCTGGAAAGTACTATTTCCCTGATTTATCATTAAAATATTAAAAACAGGCAGGCAAGTAGTTAAATCATTAAGGAAAATACTTTCTCTGCCTAGGCAGAGAAAGTAACAGTGTTTACCATTGCGTGTCATAACCTCTTATTTTGGCAAGAACAGTTTATACTATTATCTCTATCTTATAACATTATATATTATAGTTGAATAAGTAATAATTAATAAATAAACGTTTTAATAATATGTTTATATTTGTTAATTCTGTTAAATAAGTTCAATGATTAGTAGATCTTTAATTAAAAAAATAGTAGAGTCACTGGCTATTCTGTAGCGTCATGTAAACATTGAACATCCTTATTATTTTTATTATTGAAGTCATTCTAGATTAGACTAGCTACTTTTCTTGATGTATCCTAGTTACTTCTTTTCTTTTAAGCAATAGAAGATATCTTTAACACTTTTATTAATTTTTTAGTAAAAATATAAATACATTTTTTATATTGCGTGCATTATTCATTCAGAAGTTATGTGTGTTATAAACGTGTGTTTTGTATTTTGTTGTTATAGATTGAGTTTGCTTTTCACTTATTGTTACATATTATTCCCGTTTTTTATTTGAACATTAATTTTAATTAATACCATATGTTATTGTCTTTATTGATATGACACATAGCTATTAATTAATGTTATATTAATAAAGATAACATTTTAGCAGCTTCATTTTTCTGCCGCAAGTAGATAAAATATTGTATGCAACAAGGCAGCAAAGGAAACATTTCTGCCTCGTTTATTCATTGCCTGCCTCGGCAGTCAAATAGGTAATTATCATAGCCTGTCCTCGCCTTCGGCTCGGAGGCTAATCTAATCACTCGTCAGTAAAATTCCATTTTGCTGCCTAGTTACTTAAATAACTATTGTTCCGTGTCTGTCTCTCGGTTTGTCACTCATTTTTTTTCGAACCAAAACATCTTAACAACTATTTATCCGGTTTTCATGAAATTTGGGTGGTAGGTCATAATTAGCTCATTCTTGGTCAACTTGTTGCTCTTCCACATGCGCACAAACATACATTTATTTACATCTATATCTTTCAAAATGCTCATTTGATTTTTAAGATATTTGGATGTTCGTTCGAACGAAGCCCACAGCTGGTAAAATTTATACTTTTATTCATGTAAAATATTTTGACAGATTTTTTTAAATAGAAGAAGGGAATAATATACTGCCAATTGGTGTGGCACACGGCTTTCTCGCAACCCATCACGTATTTTTATTTTTTTTTAATTTTATTTATTTATTTTTTTTATGCTTTTACAAGTCATTATTGTCTAATTCGTTTAATTCTTAGAATAATAGTATATATAGAAGGAGCATAGAATCGGAATCCTAAGCAATTACTAATAAGAGACTGAAGCCAACTTTTGCCGAGAGGTTGTGTCCTTAAGACCAGGCTGCCAACATAACAACACTCATTTTTTTCATTTAAACAGGAGAAGGTTGGCCATGCTTTAGTAATTGTTCAAAGCCCGCTCAAAAACATCAAGAAGAAAAACCCTGCCATTGGTTATTGTTTACGTTTCACTCTGACGTCATTTTTTACAACTCGCCCAGCATGATATAATAAACATTATTTTTAGCATATTTCAAGCTAAAATGAGATAAAACACAAAAAAAATATTACAATAAACTAAACTGACTATCAATAATTATAATTTAATAAAAAATTAAATTAAAAAACCGAAGGCAAATAATTTTGTAGTTATGACGTCACAAATTACAAAAATGAATTTGTAGAACATGGATTAAGGGACACAACCAAAGTTGGCTTCAATGTTATCAGTGATCCTCCTTCTATATATAGTATTATTCTAAGGTTTAATTGTATACCCCGTTTTTTTTAATCTGTCAAAATTGTTTTGATCTTTTACATGAATTAAAATATCAATTGAGCAAATTTTAAAGAGCGCAGATGGTTCAAATTAATCTGGGGCTATCTGCGGGTTACTTTTAATAAAATATAAAAGTTTCATACAAATTAAATGAGTCCTTTTAAAGCTATAGGTGTAAATAAATGTATGTTTGTGCGCATGTGGAAGATAAACAAATGAGCGCAGATGGTTGTAATTTCGTTAAAATCGGATGAGTAGTTTCTATGATATGATGGTTCGCAAAAATTGAGCAACAGACAGACACGAAACCACATATTATGTTCTCAAATGTCTGAATCGGATTTCTGTCTTTCAATTTTTGAAATATAAAATATTTTCGGTCTTCAGTACGATCACGTAGCTTCCGTTACCTTCGGTAAGCTCGGAAGCAAAATTAAATAACTAAGACGATTGTAGTTTTTAAAAGCATAACTTCATTTAGTAGTAGTAGTAGTCTAGTACTTTCTACTAGGACGGGTAGGACGAACCACTTGTTCGAACCTTGCAATTAGGCCATCACTTAGGCCCTTTGTACGCCCCGCGGTAGAGAGATCCAGCCACTTCACACATCATACCTCTGTACATAGTACCGCCAAAGCGAGTATGATGTGATCAATAGTGAGCCATATAAATCAGAGTGTCACGGCGAGGAATCGAACCCCGTCTCGCTTCACTCGAGATTCAGTGATGGCCGAGCAGACGTGGTTTAACCCACACGGCTACGCTAGCTCCCCTAACTTCATTTAAGTACGATATAGAACTCAAGGAAGCAGTGAGACCCACTAATTGGCAGGCTATATTTTACATTTCTACCAGAATAATTTCAAACTTATCTCTTCTCAGAACGATGCTATATATTAGGGAGAGCTTAATAAGATGAATACGCAATTAAGAAATATGGTTAATGTTTTTTTAACAGTTTTCAAACAAAGTTTTGTTTTGTTAGCTCCACTTTAGTTTAGTTCCGTGGGGAACTAAGTTTCTTAGTCCATAGCCCAGATTTATTTCACTTTTATTTTTCTTTCTTAGTTATACCATCTTCAGGCATTTCTCTTGAGTGTATTTAGTTGTTTCTATATTCCTTTCTTTTTTAAAATTAATTTATTATTTAGGAGGTATTCATTTTTGGAAAATATGAAAAACACCCCTAATAAAGAAAGCACCCCCAATTATTAATAATTACCCTGAAATATTGTAAACATTATAAAATTAACTTATCTTGCTAACGCTAATTTTGAACACTCAGTGTCGGACTGGCCAGGTCGGCAAGTCGGCATTTGCCGAGGGCCCACGGGCTCAAGGGGCCCAAGGAAGGGCCCACGATTTTAAATATTTTTATCCAATGCCGTAAGATGTATTCAATTGAAATAAATTATCGATAAGCATAAATACTAGCTGGTCTCTTGGCCAGCGCAAGGGCCGGCCAGTGAGCTCCAGCTATAGGCTTGGCACGTTCGGGAGAGCCCCAAAAATTTAGGGTAATCTAAAGTAACCGGAAATCACTGGATTTAAATTGTTTAAATGGAATAATTTATTTTTCGGAATCCTTTTGTTTATTGTCAAATAACTGCTGTATACTCAATTTGGTGACGTTCGGACCATAAATTAGGTTTTTCTAAAAAAAGTGGCAAGATTTTTCAGCTCTAAAATTTAGGAACATTTTTGGTCGACGATCCGATAAGTAATGTATATGGTCGGAAATAAGATTTTTCAAAAAAAAAAAAAAAAAAAAATGTTCTTAAACATTTTTTTTCTGCCAAGTATTTGGCAAGATAAAGCCCATCAAATATTTGTATGATCTGTTTTGTCAATCAGCCTAAGGTATTCTCTCGGGCAGGAATTATTAAGTTATTTAATGCTGATGAACTGTGAAAGACACATAAACCCAAATTATTAACAGGTACAAGGGGCGAACTTAGGAAAAAACTAATTATGTGATTTTGGTTACTCCGTTCGAATCCTATTTTAACAATATCAAGAAAATGTTTAAAATATCCATTTCAACCATAGTTTCATTGTTATGTAAGCCTACTTTATTGTCTCTTCAAAATAATTTTCTTCAAATCAAGTTTGCTTTTTCGTTTATTATATATTGACATCAGGTTGTAATATAATGTTTTAAAATTAGATTCTTATTTTAAGAAAATAAAATATAATATAAAGAATAAACATTGTGGCCTAAGTAGTGACTATGACATCATAGTTAATATTTGATAATTAATCCTCTACAAAATTACTATGATGTATATTCAGTATTCAGTATAAAAATTAAAACGTGGGAGGGGGCCCAAGACAAATTTTTGCCGAGGGCCCAGAAAGCTACCAGTCCGACACTGTGAACACTTTCTTGTTTATCAATTATATTTTTTTAAAGTTTAATTTACTGGTTTCATATAATTAAATCTTATAAAATATTTATTACCTCATCATTTATGTATAAAGAGAATGCATTGTGCTGGTGCAAAAACTTGATTTTGTAAGTTAAAAAATGTTTTGCACGTTCGAATGTCCTTTAAGTCTAATTCAGTGGTTTATAACATGTTTGTCATGTGTAGTATATGGAAACAGGTGGAGCCTTAACTGGTAAGCGAATTTTAATTAAATTTGGATTACATGTTCGAGGTGAAATCGCGAAATTAATAGTTGAAATTTGAATTCGGGGGCTCCGGCACTAAAAAAAAAAATCGAAAAATGCAATCCTGAAAAACAATTCCGACAATTTTCAAATTTACCCATATAAGTCATCTCAGGAAAAATGTAGTTTATTAATTATTGGTTGTTTTGACTGAGACCATAGTACTACTCTACTAGTAGTCTTTCACTTACTATGCTAACACGTACACTCAAAATGATTCAAAATGCCGAAACGCGTTTGTTTATAATGAATATAAAATTGTGGTTACATTATTGTTGTGTTACTTTCTATTAATCTTTTTAGGGTCCGTAGGCAAAACCAAGGACCCTTATATTTTCCTGCGTGTGTCTGTCCGTCCGTCCTGTCGCATGCTCTCACGGCTACACCTTTCGTCCGACCACTTTGAAATTTGGCATGTATGTGTCTTGTACCTACCTACATATTTTAAAAATATAGCGACTTAAAAAAAAAATTTTTTCCGTGGTAGGCTGTGAAATAGTAACTTTAGAGCCTAAAAAACATAGCTAAAATCCATTTTTTCATTACGTGGACTTAAAAAATCTTTTCATTACTCCTAGCTGTAAAGAAAAAATCTTTTACGTCCTAGGCACTAAAAGATTTTTTCTTTACGGCGGGTAGTTGTCGAAACTTCCGTTAGTAGTGCTGCATTCTTTGTAGAAATGCTTCTAGTACGATAAAAATCCGCTAGATGTCAATGCGTTTTATTTATCTTTTCTTATAGTGTAACCTCATTTTAAGGTTTCTTTTTTTAAGTCTTAAGTATGTACTAATATTTGTTATTATTATATATTGATTAGTGATTAATATTTAATGTTTTTTCATTGTCTGCTACCTCGGAAAAAATAGCATATGCTACGCGACTTTGAAGTGTTTTTTCTTTACCTTGGCAATATTTACTGTCTCGCTTCGCTCGACAGTAAATGTAATTGCCGCGGTAAAGAAAAAACTCACTTCACAGCCTTGTAACATAATATACTATTTCAAAAAAAATTAGGGTACAAAAACTTAAGGGTTAAAAATGTTACATTTTTTTCGACACCGCGAGGGGTATCATATGAAAGGCTACGTCGAGCTGATTACAAAAATATATAATTCTTTGGTTATAACTTTGATAGGGCGAGCGTAGGCGAGTTTGAAGCGGGTGTGAAACCGGGTCCCCCCCCCTCTATCTCGCTTATGTGACGTGCAAAAAATCTGAAAAAATTTCTGAACCTTCTTCGACCAAAAGTAAAGATACCACTTTTTGGAAATTTCGAGAAAAATGTTTTTTTTTTTTTTATTGACAAAATACGCTTTCTTATAATTATGGTCTTTTCGATGTATTTATATGGTTGTAGTCCGATTCAGTGGCAAAAAAAATACTTTATCGGAACTTTGTTTATGTGTTTTGAGAATATCAGACCCCTGCTGACCAGCACACACTTGACCTGTTTATTAGTCATAATTATTTCTGAGGTAGTGATGAAAGTAAATATGATTTTGCTGAATGCTTTTTAAATATTAAATGCTATTTAAATTTAGTATCACTATTTATATGAAAAAGTTTTGTTCAAATTTTTCGAATAAAGTTAAATAAAGTTTCCTTATTAAGTTTTATGTACTTTTCTTTATGTAGTTTTATGTCTTTTCTACTTTATACAAGTACATTATATTTTACAAGCCATATACAAGATTAGTGATAACTTTTTCCGTAACACAACTATTTTATATATATTGTGTTTAATCTATTTTATTGAACTTTTTTTGTACTTCTTTAGACTGTTATTCCCCTTTGTGTTTTCAGAATATAAATCACTGTAACTAAATAATTATTAAGACGAAGTAATGTTTAGTCCAATGTACATTGGGACAAAGTTTTTTTTTATAAGCTGTTTTTATAAGGGGAGTAACAGTCTAAATAAGATCATTCTGTACACCTTCTTTAGATTGTTACTCCCTTCTGCTTTCTTTAAAAAGGGATTAACAATCTAGAGAAGTGCCACAATTTTAATCGTATAACAAACGGCTCACACAACATATAAAATATAAATATCTGTATTTTATTTTTAATATGACATATAAGCGTAATTGAACTTCAGATTAGTATCATAAAATAATAAGTATTAAAAAAAATATATTTTACCTCAAGAACAGAGTAATTATCTGTTAAATTACATTCTTTCTCTAAATTTTTATTTTTATTTATTTTTTTATTTTTTTTTAAATTATAATTTTACTTGGAGAAAAGAGATTATTAAAAGAAAAAAGTATTACTAAATACATTTTTTTTACTTTACCTTTATCAAAAAAAAAAGAAAAATAAAGTTGAGAAACATTATTTTCTTATGTAACTATTATACAATTGAAGGACTTAGTTAAAATCTTTTCTAGCACGCAATCTTGTTGTACGAAACGTTTTTTTTTTTTTTTTGGTCTTACTTTATTTCTAGACTTTGCCATGATTATTATTTAATTCAAGAAAAGAAACGGGAGAAGAAGAAAAAAATCATATTTTTTTAAATACAGTGTAATAATAATATGTATTCTACATGTAATAGGTACATCTTTTATAAATAATACTATAGTATTTTAGAATATATATTTTTGAAGCACTTAAAGGATTTTTTTCTTCTTGTCATTTAATCCTCTTGTGATTATTATAAACCCGTTTAGAAGAAAACGTGAAAATGTTTTTTTTTCCTCTCGCGTATGTTTTAAGAGTGATTTATATCTATTTCAAGTGTCGTAACAAAACAATTTTCTAAAAAGAACAAAAAATAAAAACAGAAAAGAGCTCCTTGAAGAAACAGAAAGTGAAAAAGTGTAAGGTGGTAATATATATGTTTTTCCACTTAAGTGGTTTCATGTGAGATTATTTTGTTTTCCCTGATGTTAAAATTTGTCCAAACATCATGTTACGTTTTCTTTCTATCTCTTATTCCTCTTCTGTTTTTATAAAATGTGTGTCGTACATCTGTTACATTGTATTTCCTTATGATGTGACACAGTGATAAAAGATTTATAATGTCACCAGAACCAGAGGTCAAAATGATATATAATGTCATGTCTAAAAGTTTAAACTTGTGACAGTTAGAAAATCCCCCTATTAGACAAGATGAGATTTTTAGTTTGTTTGTGTTGTACGTGTTTCAGTTTCACCTGTTTCACTTCAATGTTGTTGTTTTTTTATAATCCTATAAATATATTATTTTTTTCTAGGAAAGTTATTTTTATTTCATTATTTTGCTTTCAAGCTTGTGAAAGGTAACGAAAGGTATGTGATCGTTCCGAAGATAACGTAAAATTCCAAGACACGAAATCCGTTTCAGACAGGGAGTATTTTTGGTTCCGTGTCTGTCTGTCTGTCGCCCAATTTTGCGAATCAACATAAATTAAAAACTACTCCTCCGATTTTATTGAAATTTAGTCCATTGTTGGTGCCGTATAAAAGTTTCAACCGTATTTGTTGCGCCCATTTGTTTCTCTTCCACATGCGTACAAACATACATTAATTTACACCTATATCTTCAAAAGTATACTTATCTGATTATTATGACATTTTTATGGTTCGTCGATAGTAGCCCGCAAATATCCCCAGATTAATTTCATCCGTCTGCACTCTTTAAATAGTGCTAAATTGATACTTTTATACATTAAAAGGGAGGGGAAAGTGAAATAAATTGGATAATAATGGGTTTGAAAAACATAAGATAATTGAATTTTACGAAATAGAACGCGAGGAAGCTATGTGCCACACTAATTGGCCGAGTATTTTTACTTCAATTGTAATAGATTTGGATTTTACTATTTTTTAACATATATGTGTTTTAGCTCTGGGGTACAGAAGAAATTTTCCTCATGCAAAAACCAACATGAAATATGTGACGCTTTTAAATATCGAGCCAGGAAGTTAGGATTTAACAGGAGGTCGATAGGTTTTCATTTATAGTACAATATTTTGATGATAGGCTGGCTGAATTTTTAATAAACGACATGGAACATGTGACGCTTTTAAATATCGTGCCAGGAAGTTAGAATATAATAGAAGGTAGATTGGTTTTCACTTGTATTCATTTTAGTACCTACTATATTTCGCCGAAAGAAGTTCTAAATTTTATATAAAATGATACCAGAGCTCCTCGTAAACCAAAACTGGATTAATGTTTCATAATTTCGCACCATAAGATCCATCTACTATATCAATTAGACAAATATATACTGGTTTTCTCCATTTGGAAAAGCATTGAAGTGTCGATTTGCGGATTCCATGCTCAAAAGCATATCCATGATTCAAATTATTCCTAATTAATGGACCAAATGAGTAATTTTAACTTCGCTTTCAGTCTCTTTTTAAATTATGACATGGTATTTTAATTTTACAGGAAAATTCTCTAGTTTCTTCTAGATGCAAAATAAGTCTTTATTCTTTTGTCAATTGGTAAGATCGTCTCCCTTTCCTGATCCTTGTTTACACAATCACACTATTACGCCTAACGAGATCGTCGAGAGTACTACTACGTATCAGAGTAATCTTGTGGAAATTACAAGTACTATCGCTATTATGTGATAATGTCAGATCTAGGAGGTCACAGTTCAATAACTCGCCCATTGTATACTCGTAGTTTGTTCAATAAATATCGGTAATAAATTTATGAAAATAGATTTATTTTAGATATATTTTCAAGAATTAATTAACTCCAGCTGATTGTTCCGTTGTTCATATCACCCTTGAAGTTCGCAACTGCAACGCTTTTTAGGCACCTGTCCAAGTCCCTTAGATAGCCTCAATTGTTCCAAAACAATGTCCTTCCAAAGCTCATTTTTGATATGAGTGAACAATAAGAAGTCGTGGGAGTGTAGGTGGTTGTGACAGCACGTATTGGTTGGCCAGTGCCTCCATCACAATTAGTGACGTGTATTTGGGTGAATTGTCGTGATGGAGTATCCTTCCCAGATATCTGCCATCTTCCTTCGGATACGGTGGGTCCTAATCCTCACACGTTTTCCACACATACCAGCACGTATTTGGTCTCTAAACATTGGTTCCAATTATTATGTTTCTTTTGACTTGCTATATATTTTACGTTAATTTATTTATTATATGTTTGTTTGTAAGTAGTGTCTATTATTAAATAAATGCTAATTTATTGCTTTTCTTTAATCCTTTATAAAGCCAGAATAAACTGGGGATAAAAACTTTATCTGTTTTACTTTAGGTAAAGGTTTTTAAACTATTTATGAGTCCTCAACAAAATCCAGTGCCAACTCCCCCCCCCCCCTCTATTTAAAAGTATATTTTGAAAATAAGGAAGTAATAGTGGTTATCTTTGGGCAGCGATAAGAGGAAATTCAAAGATTTTGGCTGAGATCCCGAATTAAGTTTTATTTACCAACTGATTTATAGCAGCAATAATTAAATTAACGTTTCCAAGTATGCGTATGCTTTCA
Organism: Gerris lacustris; assembly: GCA_951217055.1. Classification (NCBI taxonomy): domain Eukaryota; kingdom Metazoa; phylum Arthropoda; class Insecta; order Hemiptera; family Gerridae; genus Gerris; species Gerris lacustris. The sequence continues at coordinate 10,732,947 of OX578281.1, forward strand.
GCACTTAAAAATGGTTCCTAAGAAATTAAATAAATTGTAATTAACAAAAAGAAATTAAATTGTTTCTTAATGCATTGTTTTAATGAGGGTATGAAGTGTTAGAAGATGTTTTTTTGTGTTACGACTTAACAATTAAGAACAAAAATGTAAATCAACTTCTGTGTCATATAACATTGATCGCCAGAAGAAAAGTAATTAGCGATACATTTTTTCATTATTTATCGCTAATGGTTTTATGTTGTAAGGCTCGCTCCTAGCGTTACCCGAGAAACACCATACATTATTTTTTCCATATATACATAATACGTAATATGAAACAACATATTATGTTGTTGTTTATAATGTCTGATTTTTATGAAATTAAGCTCAGACCTTTAAAATTTGAATATATTGAATGTGTTCGTTAGCCGTCATAATCGGTCTAGCCCTAGCCCTAGCCATTTCAACATGGCGGTCATTTAAAAGTTTGTTTTAGCAACAAGGCATCACGTGGATCCATAATTGAAGAATATTTACAAAATTGTAAATCACAATAAGATATGATTGTACTTTATACTTTAGACGATGTATACAGGGTGGGCCAAAAAAATACCGCACTTTTTTGAACACTTATAGCTCGGCTTCTGTAATAGATAGAGATATGGGGTTTGCGGGATCTGAAAACTACATTCTTCCACTTTAAATTTCATATCTATAACTTAAAAAACTATTAGGTAAAAGCCATACACTGTCTGTTTGAATTAAGGTCTTAAAAAAAGTCGTTGTAAAAAAGTTAGTTTCGGACTTGCATTCTCTTTGAAGGATCGTTCGGATAAGAGGATTCCGGATTAAAGGGATCCTACTACATCAGCTTTTCTTTCCAAATAATCGCATGAAAAATTAGAAGGGTCCTCAGTTTCTTATCAGACCCTAAAAATGAATTATTATAAATCAAATTATAATTGTTATAAACTACGGGAAACAGACAGAGAAAAATTCACTCTAGCGCCGGGATTTGAACGTTAAAATATGGATTATTTAGAAAAAATACTCTGCCAATTAATGTGGCACATAGCTTCCTCGCAAATAAAATACCAAATTAAGAAAAATACCTCGATAATCATAATCAAAAAGTGTGAACGGCGCATCACTGTTCCAGTAAATATTTGATAAAGTTGAAGAAATTTAAACATTTGTTGGAGAAACAAAGCCTCCAACAAGCACCAAAAGTTAGCGCACATAATTTAATAAACAAATATAAAACTGAAACCAAATCGTAGAAACCGCTGTATAAACTGTTTTCTTTAAATTTACCCCCTCAAAACTAAAAATAACAGAATATAGAATACAACAAAAATTAATCTACTATGCAAGAGCTTTTCAACGATATACATCATATTATAAAAGATTAACTTTAACATTTGTACCCCTGTACTCTGAGGTACCAAAGTTATATTTTTAAAAAACAAACAATACAAAAGGGCATTCATTTAACTAATAAATGCATATAAATAAAAAACCTAATATCAAAAAAGTATTTAAACCCTTTAACCTACAACAAAATTATAAATCGGTACAAAAGTATATGAACAACATTTTTAAAAAATAAACAAATAAAATAGCTTTAATGTACATATCAAGGCCTTTAAAATGATATATACGACACAATATTAAAAACAAAAAAAATGGTCACGTGACACGGCGCACGGGAAAAAGTTTACTCTCATGTTCTCAGCAAGTAGGATGAACTAATAAAATAAAATATACTCAATTTAAAGAACATTAGTGTGAGATTCAATCGCCGCAATCAGAAATAAAATCGGCCAACTATTATAGAAACTATGGCCATTCAAAGACAAAAATGGAAAAAAATAAAACCAAAAAATAACAAAATTATCACCATCTAAGGTACAACCGATGATGATACGATAAAAACTCATAGGACTAAAGTTGTAGATCTTTTAAAATCAGTTACCACTTGTGCTATCCATTTTCTAATACGACTTACCGTTTAGCCGCAATAAGCCCCCAAACCAGCTTAAAGATCAAGTCACCCATTTTTATTTTTTTAAGGGGGGAAGGAGGGGGAAAAGTGAACTTTGTATAATTATTTTGGTGCACAATATGGACGTTGCGCGTCGAATGGCGCAAACCACAAGTCTCTAGCTCTTCTGGAAGTGGGTAAACATTAATGTCAGTCAGTGAGTCAGTTAGCCATGCGGCTTTATAATATGAGACATATTAATATAGCAGGATTTAAAGTGCGCAGAAAGTTGAAATTAGGCAGGTGTTATCTGCAGGCTACTTTCGACAAACCATAAAAATTTCATAAAAATCAGATGATTACTCTTAAAGATATGGCTGTAAATAAATGTATGTTTGTGAGCATGTGGATGACAAACAAATAAGCGCAGAAGGTTGAAACTTATATGGGACCAACAATGGGCTAATTATGACCTACCAACCAAATTTCATTAAAATTGGACGTGTAGTTTTTAAGATATGGCGGTTCGCAAATATTGAACGACAGACCGACAGACCGACAGACCGACAGACCGACAGACCGACAGACAGACACGGAACCAAAAATGTTCCCTGATGTCTGAAACGGATTTCTGTCTTGGAATTTTTGAAATCGGAGACCTAAAATTTTTTCGTTCTTCAGAACGATCACATAGCTTCCGTTACCTTCGGTAAGCTCGGAAGCAATAAAACGTGTTTATTTAGACCGTTTGATGGTTTCTTGCATTTCCTTATATGTATGCAAAAACATTTTTGTAAAGTAGCTTCGAAGCCATGAAAACCTACCCTAAACCAATTTATTTCTTATAATAAAGAAATATGTATTCTTCTATTACCTAATGCACTTAGAATTTCACTTGTATTATTGATACAACTTGGGTTACATAATAAATATAATGTGGGATTTTTATTTTTCCCAAAAATATTTCCATGGGTCAAAACATTTTTGTATTATGCCTTGATTGATTTGTTGTCTTGCGTGTTATTATACTCCAGCTGTATATTTTATAATAAATTATTCATATTTCATCTTTTTTTTAAATTTTTTTATTTAATCTAAAAGAAGCTAAGTTAGTAGAGTGTGTTCCTTGTGGTTTTTAATTCTTTATAAGTTGGGTCAATTAAGGAAATAAAAGGCTCACTTTTACAATATTTCAATCCCTTATTGGACCATTCTCAAGCTGGCTGCCTAGAAGATTACATTGTGATGGTTATTATTAAAAATTATTGTTCGAACGTTAAAAAATGTTTTGTTTAAATCATTGTAATTCTTGAAATTTTCCCTGAATACAGATTCTTAAATAAATAAATTATTGAATGACCGCATATCAAATTCTAACTTCCACTCTTTTACCATTTGGGCTTAGCCACTGCTAAGTAATAATAAAATTAGAAATGTGGTATTTCAGTCATATATTTATTTGAAACTAATAGTGCCAATAAACCCAACCTGTATTCATGGAAATTACGAGAATCACAATAATTCAAACAAAAACTTTTTTAACGTTCAAACAAGAATTTTAGAACGAAATTCCTTATGGCCGTCACAAAATCGACCGATAACGATAACCGATAAAGATGACCGAGTTAGTTGAAATTTGGTACACATATTCATTTTACTAATGCCCAGGCTGAGTTCGTTGGACAATGTTATCTGCCCAAGCGTTCACGTGCAACGCTAGTGTATACGTAAGCTTCAAATTTAAAATTGGAATGAGACAAACAACTTTTTTTAAATACATTTTTTTAGGAAAACGAACACCGACACTGTTATGAAGTGATAAAGATCGCTAAAGTTATTAAAGTGGACCAAAACGTTTAAAATAAAGAAAACAACGTTTTTACCGATATCTTACGTTCTAATATAACTATTATATATATAATAAAACTTCTTACACATCGTCTAAAGTACAATTGAAACAGGGACATAAAATTTCAACCTGATACAAGCAGACGTTTTTGAGTAGGGAAGATATATATTTAATAATATTTTAAATTAGTAGGCCGGGTAGGTAGAAAACAGTCCTATTTCCTACCAACTACAAACATAGTCTTTAACTATAAACTCATCATGATTAACTTTTTCTCAATATTCAATACATATTTATTGTAAGACACTTGCTTTAATGATACAAATTATGCTTTTCTTTTAATTTTGCCTTAACTCCGCTAGGTACATACAGTTATTTAATTTTAATTTTGTATCTTTTCTAACTCCGCCATTTATAAGTAGTAAGCAACGTATACGTACTTACCAGTGTGATTTTATAATTTATATTTAATGAAAAATGTAAGGAACTCACGTATTGTTTTAAAATAATAACCATCACGATGTAATCTTCTAGACAGTCAGCTGGAGAATTATCCAAGGAGGGATCGAAATATTGCAAAAAAGAGCTTTTTTTTTTTTAATTTACCCAACTACTAAAGAACTAAAATAAGCGTTTTTCTTCTTTTCTCCTTCTTCTCAATCAGTTGATTCTGACCTCTAGTTTATAGGTTAGGTATATAAAGAGTGCTAGTAACAACGTATTTCAGTGTTGCCACCTTCTTAGTACGTTTATACTCTATAACTAAACCTAGTGCGAATGTTAGATCTTTATCTAGGTCAATATAAGAACGGCTGACGCTGGATAGACATAAAGATACGACTTGTTTTTTATTTTTTCCTTTACAAGAAATAAAGGTTTAAACGTAACATTTTCACTCTAACATATCTTTTCTTCCTCTTTACTTCCTTATCTAAATTTTACATTGAAGACTGATAAAGGATTTAGAAATTAGGATACCGCATCCTTTTAGATCTACAATATTGAATTATATATTAGTTTTTCTTCCACCTATTCCTTCCCTATTTTTTATTTGTATCGGATATATTTCTACGTACATTCTTATTTATTATTCAGAATATTACTGAATAAAATATACAAGTATACCTACGGGCACATTTAAACCAACTTCATGTATTTATCGTGCGTAAATGTCTCATAAAGTGTTGTAACATTTATTTTCAAACCTCAACCTCAAAGTACCAATCTTATACATTTTGAGTTCTTCTCCCAAAAAAATCTAAAGCCTTGTCCACACTAGTAGACATGTTGCGCGATTTTGGTCTCAGAGACATGTCTAGCGATTTGTCTATAGACATCGGCTAGGCAAACGGCGTCTACGGTCTTGTTGCTAGACCAAAAATCGCATGTCTATGGTTTTCCATTCTAAATGGTAGACATGGTGCAACGGTAGTCATGTTGCGCAACGTGTCTACAAGTGTGGACGCTAGACCTAGACCATAGACGGTCTCATGTCTATAGACACGTTGCGAGACATTTCTATAGACGGTCTATGAGACCGTAATAAAAACTATCTTTTAAAAAAGGTTCTAAGAAATAGCTATAATTTCAAGCGAGATCTTGGGGTTCGATTCCCCACGTGATAGATTTTTTTTTTATTATTAAACTGTCTATCAAAATGATTTATTAGTTGTAAGTAATAGCTTTAATTTCGTAAGAAAGGTGTTAGGGTTCGATTCCCCGAAAGATCTATTTTAGGTTTCTGTACGAAGTAAAAAAAGAAACCTTATATAACGTCTCTGTCTGTCTGTCTGTCCGTTGGCATGTTTCAATTCATAAACTGCTATAGCTAGGAACATGAAATTCGGCACACAGGTGCATCTCGGCATTTGAGACAACTGTACTCTTTTTGGAGATTTCACACTTAATATTTTCAAGATGGCGGCCAATATGGTGGGCGACTAAAAAAAAAGTTTTTAGTCACCATGACATGTTATACATCAATTTAAAGGTCTTGAAGTGTAGAAAAAGAATATGAAACTATTAAAATTTTACACTTATAATTTTAACTTAATCGTGCCGAAACCGGTGATTATCACCTCACGTACTTATACGTGCAGCGCGCCTTATTTGTTTCAATATAGAATTATTTATCAATCACTTTTCTATTTATTAGTTGTTACTGATTTTCGTAGTTAAATAATTAAATTTACCCACTATTACCCGCAAATCTGTAACACTTATTTAATACATGGTAAACTGAACGAAGTATGAGCATATGAGATTTTCTTTTTAAATGAAAACATGTTATTATTTGAATATTATAAATTGATCCTTATCTAAAAAGGATATTTGTTTATTAGAAAATAAAAAATACAAATAAAAAGAAAAAGTTCATTTATGTGTGTCAGGTGAAAAATCCGTTGAGAGTAAAAGGAGGAATATCGCAGAAGTTTGGAAAGTTTTTTTTATTATTGGAAATAGTTTTCATTTCGGATTCTAAAAATAGGGATTTCTTCTTTTTTTTGACATTGCATCACGCTATTTCCACCGAAACTTATATAGCGCCCTCACGAGGGTCTCAGGGTGAAAGGAAAGTAAAACCTTACCACTATTGTATTCAAACTCAAGCCAATATTGGATTATTTTATTCATATACATATATATATAAATATATATATATATATATATATATATATATATATATATATATATATATATATATATATATATATATATATATATATATAAATTTAAACAAGCACTTTATATACGTTGAAAGTGTTTTACATTTCCTTATTCCGTATCGTAATTATTCATTTTCATCTTTTAGACATTATAATTTTATAAAATTAAACATTTATTTATTGATTTTTGTTTACCGTCGGTGGATAATTAATGTTGTAATTACAAACCGCATTGCACCATAGGGTTGAAAAGAAGCAAGACAATCTCACGCTTAGAAAATTATGGAAGTGAGAAAAAATAAAAAAAACTTTTCTACATGTCGCTCATTAAAAGCTTAACTCCTGTCGGTATTGATTTCAGTGTCTTATTAGTGTAAAGGTGAAGGAAATAGAATTTATATTGGAAATTTTGATTCTAAAAGCAGATATATGTCAGGTCTCATTTGCTAACTTTTATAGCTCTATATTTCTTAAGCCGGCCATAGACTTTCCAGTATACCTGATAGTTAAACCTTTACAGGTAACGGAGCGTGTATGCAACCAAGTTATGCTATAACTGCACAGTTATGCTAGTACACACGCTCTGGTTAATCTGTGTAGGTTATCTGATCAGGTTTGCCGTTCAGCTATACTATACCACAACGTGTATGGCCGGCTTTATAAAATGCTCTGGTTTCCTGGGAGAACAGTTGTGACGTCACAAACGTTGACAGTATAAATAAATGAGAAAAGACTAAAGAGACTCTCTAGGGCTGCGCGGTAGTAGATGGAAAATCGGAACCACGTGTGCGTTGAGTCGGGGGGGACCGATTAAAAGTCAGACAGAACGTATAATGGCACCTACAAAAAGTCGGTCGTCTGCGCGGGCCTTTACGATATGTTGATTCGCAAAAATTGAGCAAAAGACCGACAGACAGTCACGGAACCAAAAATGTTCCCTGATGTCTTAAAACGGATTTCTGTCTTGGAATTTTTTAAATTGAAGTCATTAAATGCGATTATTTTTGTTCTTCAGAACGATCACATGGCTTCCGTTACCTTCGGTAAGCTCGGAAACAAAATAACTATAATTGAACATAGCTACAATTATTGTAATAAGAATTTATTTTAGTATTGTTACTAGAAGAGCCCTTTTAATCCTTATGTCCTATCTTTATTTTTTACGTACTTAAAAACCCCTTTTTAAGTACCTTGTAAGATTATAGAATACATATTTCGTCTCTCAGCATACCATAATCTCGCTTACCTATCATAAAAAAGTATTTACTTTTACATTTGCATAGCGTTAAATTAAATTTTACTAATTTTTTTATCTATATTACAATGAATTGCAATAATATAAATTATATTTCAACTATTTTCAAACGATTCAATTAAATTGTTTTTTGTCGAAAAATATTAGGTAAATAGGAAGAGGTTTCCTTTTTAAGCATACTTATCATAAAAAGCACTTACTTTTAGTGTAACGTTAAATTAAATTATACTTATATATAATCTATATTATAATGAATAGCAATAATCTAAATTATATTATAACCTTTATCAAACGATTCCATAACAATAGTTTTACCCGGAAAATATTAAATGGGAACTGGTTCTCTTATTATAGAATACGAAAACTTTATTTATTCTCTTGCGATCTCGATGTCTTGAAAAAGAAAACAACGTTATAACAAGATTAGAACCAATAGAATAAATGGTTAAAAACTGTAGATTCTCAACTTATTCTCGAACCCATTTTTTAATAAATATATCTAAATATGAAAAGTGGGATTTTCTAAGCTAGATCTTTTCATAGCCCCAAGGGGCCACAAAAACGCAAGTAAAACAACGGTAAAATGAAATGGGTTCGACCTTGCCTTATAATTCCCATTCTAATATTTCGTGCACAGAAGCCATTCTTATCCGAAAATGTAGAAGAAAAGGGGTTAAGGAATTTTTCCTGAATAGTGCGCGTTTTTTAGCATAGATTATAATTCGGCTTCTATTTAAGAAGGCATAGGTCAAATCAAAGCAAAAATAGTTTTTCCCTACTAGGTTATATAGATTAAGAATATTCTTATGTCAGTCCAGCCATTTTAGAATACAAGTTAATATTATTAATGTTTATAATATTTAAGTTCGATACATTTAGACCTCTTTATAGAGGCGTTTTCTTGGACATGGTTGACTTGTTTTATGGCCACCCTGTTTTTTTTTTATACGTGTTAAGAAGGTCTTTTCCCCTGTAAGAAAAACTGTATCCACTTAATAATTATGGCTAGAGAGGATAAAAAAAAAGTAGCACAAATATTGTCACCACAATTTTATATACCTATATTATATATTTTATCTCCAGTAGGGAGAACAAGTTATGATTTTGGATTAGTTTAGAGGGGCTAAAGTAAGTCTTTTTTTTCCCTGCATTCAAAAAGTAGAGAGAAAAAGTTAAACTAGGAAGAAAAAGAAGGATTGCCAACTTAATTATTTTATAAATACATGGTAGAGAATGAATGGCTAAAGTAGTGAAGTTGTTGAAATCAGGTTGACGACACTACTTTTTTGTTATTAGCGTGAATGATTGTTTAAACCTGCATCTAAATAACTTTCTATTTGAGTTTAATTCCAATTATAATTTTAATTGCTATTAAGAGTGGTAACAATTATTGTTATTTATTAAAATAATAAATAAAAACATTCAATTCAATGGATGAAGGTGCGATTATCAATGATGTGGAAGAACTGTTTCAAAATACGCCTCCACTTAAACTTTTATTAACATGTATGTAGTTGCATAGTAAAATGTATATTTATTAATTTTGTATAATAATGCTATTTTGATGGAAGTACAGTGAAGCCGAGTTGTTTATTATTAATATAACGTATGCATGTTAATGCATTTTCTCCCTATGGGAGATAAAATATTGTATGTAACTCGGGAGTAAAGTGCTATAATTCCCCTCGCGATAATTATCTCTAATTAGCGTTATTCCCTTGGCTACGCCACGGGAATTTAAAAAGTCTAATTCCCTCTGCTGCGCCTTGGGATTTAGGGACCATGATTATTTTGGCTTCGCCTCAAGAACCAACTTATTCGGTCATGGAATAACGGCTTACTTTACTCCCTAAATGCATAGATACATATTATAGATGGCTTGACTGCCAGTCAGGCAGAATTGACTAATTTATTTTACAAACTTAAAATTAAATTCACAGTAGCTAACAAAAACATTTGGTACACAGTATTGTGTACCAATACTGTGTGTCTATCAAAAGAACATTATCCGAAGTACACTGAAATCCGCTGCAATAATACATCAGAATCAGCTAAGAAAACCATTATAAAATTGTGGTGACAATATTGTTGTGTTTCTTTTTAACCTCTCTAGTCATAATTATGAAGTGGTGCCACAAAATCTCCTTCAAAACAACCAACTATTTGTACCCACTTACCTATACCCCGCTGATTTTACCCAAAATGAAGACGGGGCTATTTAACAAGATTTTGGGTACGGCCACACGCTGGTTCTGAATGAGGTTCAAACTCCGAAAACAAGCGCAAGAATTAATCTGACCAAAAACCACTTGTGTGGTAAAAAAACACCCCGCCAAGTCTGTGGTCCAAAAAAGTTGTGAAATCAACTTTCTGTCCCGCCAAGTGATGTTGGTACTTTCTCCTGGCCCAACACTGTCAACTTAGATATTTATCAGCGTCTTCTCCTTGGCGGTGTTCCTGCAGTACTTCCCAAAGTTAACTGGTTGTACCCCACGCATCCTCTGCAAAGAAAGTACTAGTTGCATGGGGTCATTCCTTGAAAGCTTAATTTGTATATTACTTATTTCTATTTTATTTGCTTTTTGATAATGGGAAAGATTTACAGCAATGATTATTGTGGCATCGAGAAGAGCCTTCAACAACACTGTTAAAAGGCTTTCCTCACACCGCCAAGGAGAAGAAGCTGATAAATATCTAAGTTGACAGTGTTGGGTCAGGAGAAAGTGCCAACATCACTTGGCGGGACAGAAAGTTGATTTCACAACTTTTTTGGACCACAGACTTGGCGGGGTGTTTTTTTACCACACAAGTGGTTTTTGGTCAGATTTCATGACTTTTTGTACGGTCCCTAAGGAAGGATTCTCTAAACTGTTTATTCCCACACATTTGAGTCAAATAAAAGTGAAGTTAAGAGCTGGACAAGGCCTATGGAGATTGGAGAACTACGAGCCCTATGACATTGAAAGAACTTAACATTCTTATAGTAGCAGCATAATATAAAGATTTTTAGCGGCATTTGGCCACCTAGATACAAGTATATATGTTAAAAGTAACTAATGGTATAATTACAATAATATATATTATTATTACATATATTGTTGATTATTATTATTATTATCATTATATATATATATATATATATATATATATATATATATATATATATATATATATATATATATATATATATATATGTATGTATGTAATAATTATTTTTTATATGTAATAATATAATATAGGCTCACTACTTCGCATGACGCTTACTTGGTTTCTCGCTCCACATTCAGCATAGGAATAAGTTGATTGATTGTAGGGGGGGGGGGGAGGATGAGTTGGGGGGGGGGGGGGGAATGCACTAGGGCTCTAGACAAATCCAAAAAGCCCTCATTTATTAAAATCGGTTCAGCAGTTTAGGCTGTAGGTGCGTCAACGTAAAATGAAGGAAGAATAAGAATAAGAATAAGAATAAGAATAAGAAGTCATCAAAACTACCATTTTCAAACCTATTTTTCTCTACTTCTACTTGACCAATTTCGACATTTTTTTTTTTAATTTTGATCTACAGGACACGGCCTTCAAAGATATTAAAAAATTATTTAGGTCGCTTGTATGTATTTCACGCTGCAGACCCTCAAAAACCCTAGTTCGTCACCTACAGTATATATACACTGGCAGCTTTTGTGAAATTTGAACTTTTTGACTTGGCGGGGCGGAACGCTGCTGCGTTCCTAAATATACACTGGCAGCTTTTGTGAAATTTGAACTTTTTGACTTGGCGGGGCGGAACGCTGCTGCGTTCCTAAATTAGTGTAGTTAAAGTTAAAGAAGGGTGGCCATGGTGGAAGCACGCAAGTGATTGCGCGCGCAGGGTTCGAAGATTGCTATCAGCGCTCTCGGACTGTACTGTAACTACTAACATCTGTTTTTTTTTTTTCAGTTGTTATGAAACCTTTTACTTGGTTTTATTTAAATACTTCTTGTCTTTGCTTCTTGTTTTTTCTTCATTTTGATTTTTTCACATTATTATAATGAATAGAGAAAGAGTTATCTGATTGTATTCACTTCCAATCTAAAATATTGGAAGATACGCACCCTATTTCATATGACAACTACGTGTTTTTGTTTATGTTATGACTGCACCTTTTTGAATTTGTCGCCACTGCGGCCATCGCTTGCTTTCCTCAAGCTGACATATCACGAGTCTGTTTTTCGAACCTGATCCTGACTCGAAACCAGCGTCCACTCTGAACGATCCCTTTGGCTACACTTGCTAGTTCACTAGCAGCGGTTCAGAGTCGTATTATTGTTTTGTTTTTTCTTCTATGATATTGAAATACTGCAGTGCTTACTTACCCAGTAACTGACCCAGATAGTTCACTTCTTCTGTGGCAATATAAACGCAACCGGTAACCTACTTTCCAGCTTGAACTAGCGGATCATAAACCATCCCTGTAAAAACTTACCTTTTGTGTTTAACGAATAATTATGTAGTTGTTTTAACTGAGATTTTATGGTACCACTTCATAATTATGACTAGAAAGGTTAATAAAAAGTAACACAACAATATTTCCACCACAATTTTATGTTAATAAACATACGCATTTTGACATTTATATCACCTTCAGTGTAAATGTTACCATACCGGGTGAAAGACTACAACGCTATATTATTTTACTAGCTTTATGACTTCAAATAATAAGTGACTAAAAAAAAACACGTAAAATAACACATCATTTAAGTATAGTAAAATACTAAGTATATGTATATGATATTATTATTTAACTTTGAGCAGTTAAATAATAATTATTTACCTGACTGCCTCTATATCCTTTACCTTTGGTTCCTAAACCTTCCGTAGCCTTATTCTACTCCTACTTTGTACAGTTATTTTAAGTCATAAAGCTTGTACAATAAAAGAGCGTGGTAGTCTTTCACTTAACTGGAGATGATATAAATGTCGCAACGCGTACCTATATTAATTATGAATATAAAATTGTGGTGAGAATAATATTTTTTTAAATTTTATTTGAAAGTTGCAACTACATAATGAACATGTTATAAGCAATTTTGATTCTTGTTGGAACGAAGTTCCTTATGGCACGTTCTGGAGCCTGGGAGTAAATCCGAAAAAAACGACCAAAATCACCGTCACAAAATCACCGCCACAAAATCACCGTCACGCAAAATCTACCGATGACAATAACTTGAGTAAAAGATCACCGAGTTAGTTGAAATTTGGTACACATGTTCATTTTACAAATGCCCAGGCTAAGTTCGTTGGACAACGTTATCTGCCCAAGCGTTCACGCGCAACGCTCGCGTAAACGTTAAGCTTCAAATTTAAAATTAGATTTTTTGGACGGGAAAAAATTCTAACTTCATCTATTTAATGAGACAAACAACTTTTATAAATATTTTTTTTTTCGTAAAACGAACACCGACGCTGCTATGAAGTGATAAAGATCGCTAAATTTATTAAAGTGGAACTAAACGTTTTAAATAAAGAAAAAGTTTATACCGATATCTTACGTTCTAATGTAACGATTTCAATAAAACTTCATACACATCGTCTAAATTACAATTGAAACAGGCATGTGAAATTTCAACCTGATACAAGCAGAAGTTTTTTAGTGTCGGTGATTTATATATTTTAATTGGAGATTCGCCGACGGAGGTCTGATGGGACAGTTCTTTTCTTCTCTACAACCATCTGCTTTAACTATAAACTAATCAAAATTAACTTTTTTCTCAATTCACAATACATAATTTATTGTAAGACGCTCTTTTCAAAGCTAATAAAAAGTTTTTCTTTTAATTTTGCCTTAACTTCGCTAGTACATATAGTAACTTTTAATTTTGTCTCTTATTCTAACTCCGCCATGTATAAGTAGTTAGTATCATATACTTAGCACTGTAATTATATCATTTATATTTAATATAAAGCTACGTTCCTACCGGGTGTCCCACGACACAGGAATTTTTTGTTACAATGACATGATTGACATGAAGTGAGGGACTGTCCATTAACAGTACTCACAGATGCTGACTTGGGATATTACATAAATAAAAAAAAATAAAAAATGGTTAGGTATTGTATTGAATGAATTGTAATGATAGGTTGTGGTTAACCCTAGAAAGCTAACCTGGAGTCAAAATGACTCCCATTTTTTTTTTCAACTACGAATGTACGGTGTCTGTAAAACACAGAACTCCCACATCTCAGCTATGCTATCTCCCACCCTTGAATGACCCTTCTACACTTCTATCAGTTCCATATTCAGATTCTAAAGAGGACTTATCGTTTGTTTTTCTGCAGTCACGGAGTCATTTTGACTCCTGTTTAGTCTTACACGTAAATATTTTGTAGGTCATTTTGACGCAGAATAGTATTTTTTAGAATAGTATGTCGTGTTATTGTTTATTTTAGCATTTTAAATCTTATAAATTAAATATTATGTAACTTTTAATTCAATAATTATTTCAAATTAAAGGTAATATAATTGTAATTTATTCATTTATAAGTATAAATTGTTATATTTTTTTTGTCGTTATATGTCTAAATTATATAAAGTTAATAGAATATGAATATAGTCAAATAATGGAGAAATAATACAATGATCTAAACGACATTTATCACTTGATGAAGGAAATGACCAATTCAGATACCGATTATAAAAAAGAGCGTATTCGACAATAAAGGTGACGGTTGTGATTTGGACCCTGATTTGAAAATAGAAAATGCTTTTTTTGATCCCATCAGCGATGATGAGGAAAATGATAGATTAATTAAACAATTTACGAAATAGAAAAACAAAAGGAAAGGAAAGAAAAAAGTTACATAAAAAAAAAGTAAATAAAACCACTCCGGTTGATAACAATACCGGATATGTAATAGTAGTCCAGATTGAAAAACCGGAATTAAAAGGAAAAAAAAAAATTTTATGGGAAACAAAGCACCTAAGTGTCCCTACAACTAGCACTAAAACGTGTTAAAAAAAAATATTGTACATATTAGGCCTTTATATTTTAATGAAACTGGGTATAATAGATTTGGGAGTCAATATGACTCAAGGTTAGTCTTAAGAGGTTAAAAAATATGGTTAGCGTTCTAGGGTATAGGATTAGAATGTTGGAATATGGAGTCATGGAAGGATTTGTATCGGGATATGGTTAGGTCGTGGACGAAAGGCACTTTAAGGCCATTGTGAAGGGTGATGTTAGAAACATAAAAAGGAGCGTTGACTATTCTTCTTAGGATTTTAGACTGTAGGGATTGGATACGATAGGAGTTGGAACGCTTGGTGCAACCCCAGAGTTCGATACCGTATGACCATATTATGGGCTTAATTATTGTGTTATATATGAGTAATTTGTTATGTGTGCTGAGTTTAGATGTATGGTGTAGAAGTCTATGTAAAAGTTTGTAGCGTCGGTAATAGTCTTGTCGTTTAAGTTTTGTATGGTGTGCCCAGGTCAAACGGCAATCTAGGTGTAGTCCAAGGTAGCGATCAATATAGTTGTGTTAATTTTTATTAACCTCTCTAGTCATAATTATTAAAGAGTTTAATCTTACCTACTACAATGACTTCAATCTTTTCTTTCTTCGAAATCTCTTCATGCTCCTATTAACGTAAATGTTTTTAAGAAAGTCTGTTATTAGCGTAACAATGTACCTTCTATTTAAGGCTACAATTTTACACCTAATCCTTTTTCACATACATTTTTTTTAAGCAAACAATGTAACTTCTATTTAAGGCTGCAATCCTAATCCATTTTCACATTATGTATTTTTAAAAAAACAAACAATTGTCCATAGACCTCAACATACAAATGTTTTCTTCATTATATCTCCTAGGTAATCCTTTATGACACCTGAGACAGTGACCTAGGAATCTTCTAAATATGTAATTATCTATTTTCATATATTATTTAATCTCACTTCCTCGATGCTCTATCTAATTCATTGCGTATAACCACTATCTCGTACTGTCATGTATAGCTTCAATCTATTATTCAATTATATATTTACCTATCTCTATCTTATTTATATCTTCTATATCTCTGAAATAATAATATCATTCGTCTAAAAGGCTTCTGCTGGGATATTTAATTTTACTTGTTAATTTGTGTTTTATCTATAATATTTTAAGAATTAATTGAACGAGCTTAGTGAGTTTGCTTATCTCCAGTAGGGAGAAAAAATGATGATTTTGTATTAGTATAGAGGGACTAATTTAAGTATTTCCTTCCCTGGACTCAAAAGTTTTTCGACCTAGTTTATCATTGCTTATTACCTGGATCTACATAACCTTCTATTTGAGTTTAATTCCAATTCTTATTTGTTTTTAATATTGAATCTCTTATATCTGCTATTAAAAGTGCTAACAATTATTGTTATTTAATGAAATAATAAATAAAAACTGTACAATGGATGAAAGTGTGAATTTTCTCCCTACTGGAGATAAAATATTGTATGTACCTCGGGAGTAAAGTGCCATTATTACCCTTGGGATAATTATCTCCCTCGGCTGCGCCCCGGGAGCGAATCAGCTTTATGCCCGAGGCGCAGGTTAGGGAATTAAAAATTGTAATTCCCTCGACTTCGCCTCGGGATTTAGGGACCATGGTTCTATCGGCTTCGCCTCAAGAACCAACTTTTTCGCTCAGGAAATAATGGCTTACTTTACTCCCTAGGTGCATAAATAACTATTGCTTGTTTGAAGGATAACTGGCGTAAAAATTGATCGATTTGAACAAAATTCGGAACACTGGTGCATTTCATCATTTGTGACAACTGTATAGTTTTTGAAAATTCAACAATTAATATTTTTAAGATGGTGGCCAATATGATGAACAACTATAAATAAAGTTATTAGTCAGTATGGCATATTACATAATCAATTGAAAGTTCTTAATGTGTAGACAAGGAATATGTAACTATTAAAATGCGACACTAAATATTTTTAAAATGGCGGCCAATATGATGGAAAACTATAAAAATAGTTTTAAGGAGCATTACATGTTATACATCGTTATAAAGGTATTTAAGAGTATAAACATTAAAATATAGATGTCTAAAAATGCAAGGAAAATATGATAGGGCTATTATTGTCTAGGCTTTTTCTGAAAAAGCTGTATAAACAGGCGAGCGGTAATTGTTAAATAGCATGTGACATGCTATTTTTAATATCTTTTCAGGCAGATAAACACTATGTTAGTTTTTCCCTGCAAAATGATTTCTCTTAGACATATTGAAATTTAATATGGCCGTCAGAGCAAATTTGTTTTCTATAGGAGTTATTTATCACTAGTATAACTAGTGTAACTGCTTCAATTTAGATTGGACTATATAATATATTGAAAACTCAGAAGACGGTACTTATTTGGAATAAAAGTCCTTTTTAAAAAGATTTTTTTATTACATCAAAGCTTTTGCCCAGGGAACGTGAGCTTCTTCAGTGATAATCTACAAATACATAAAATAGATAAAAATAAAAAGATAGACAGTAAATTAAGAAAAACAACAAAAAATGCAAACAGAAAATAACAAAAATGAGAGTGCCATAGGTTCTTACCAAGTGGTGAAGATCTAAGAATTAAGAAATTAAATTAAAATAAAAAAGTATTTAGGTTGAGGTTTAAATATAAATATAATGTGACAAAAACTAAAAAAACTTGCACATAACGTTCGAACTGTTTGGATGGAAGTGGACAAGTGAGTGGAAACAAACACATGAGACAACGAAGACAAGACATATTGTGGAGATTTTTTAAGGCTTGGTAAGAACCTATGTCACTCTCTTTTTTGTTATTTTCTGTTTGCATTTTTGTTGTTTTTCTTAATTTACTGTCTATCTTTTTATTTTTATCTATTTTATGTATTTGTAGATTATCACTGAAGAAGCTCAAGTTCCCTGGGCGAAAGCTTTGATGTAATAAAAAAATATTTTTAAAAAGGACTTTTATTCCAAATAAGTACTGTCTTCTTATTTTGAAATTCTTAAGAAGTCCACTATACCTCTCTACAATTTGAATAATATATTGAATTTGTATAAGATTTTATAAATTATATTTTCAAAGCTGCAATGTTGTAAAATAATCCGTAAAAATTGCAATATTACGATCCATTGAAGCTGATAAATATCAATCTTACATCATGTATATTAAAGTGATTTCCTATTATGTTGAGCCAATATTGATTTGTTAAATGTTTGTTGAATGCTACATTATAGACGTATAATAGGAAATACTGTTATGTTTACCTTCATGCAAAGTGTTGACGTGTTAAAATGGCTCAATTGCATTTATTTAAACGGTTGACGTGTGTTTTGATCGTAAAATCTACTCGGGTAATAAAGCCGCATAGTTGTTATCGATATAAAGTATTGGTTGTAATACAGCTCCTGTTTTCAACTTATAATACTAAAGCTTTATCGTTCTATGTTTATCAGATCTTAAAGAAAACCTAAGATAAGCATCTATAAGGGAATAAGGTTATAGATTATCATTAAATTACATGTGTAACTACATTTAGTGTTGAAATAGTATCGTGGCGACATAAACCACTAATATATATTTTAACTTTTGAAACTTTGAAATTTTAATAATATATCATAACAACACTTTTTAATGATATTACAACTTGTGTTTTATTCAAGTGTTAATTTTTATCTCACTCACACACACACACATACATACATATACATGTATAAATATATATATATATATATATATATATATATATATATATATATATATATATATATATATATATATAAAGATATATATATATATATATATATATATATATATATATATATATATATATATATATATATATATATATATATATATATATAAAATTGTGAGTTGTTACCGCAAGTTGGTATGTTATCAAATGAGGATATCCCTACCGTCGATACTTGCTTGATCTGGAGATCACTGGTCCGGTTTCGGCTAAACGCCATCATAAGCAGAGTCGAAGTCTCTCGTAGCACTCAACACACTCATCGAGTCTACATGAGAGAATGAAGTTCATTCTCTCATGTAGACTCGATGAGTGTGTCGAGTGCTACGAGAGACTTCGACTCTGCTGATGATGGCGTTTAGCCGAAACCGGTCCAGTGATCTCCAGATCAAGCAAGTATCGACGGTAGGGATATCCTCATTTGATATATATATATATATATATATATATATATATATATATATATATATATATATATATATATATATATATATATATTCAAAAACTGAAAAAACCCAGGGTTCGGTCACATAAAAAACCAACTCACAACATGCTGAAACACCCGACGTTTCGGTTTTATTTAAAACCTTCTTCAGAGGATCTAAAACAGAAAAAATACAAAAGGTTTACAAAGAATGCAATTAAAGTTAAGAGAATAGTTAACAGAAAAACTCTTATGGAAGCGCAAAGATTTTAACTTACATTAAGAAACGTTGGAGTGAGAATTAATATAATAAAAAAATGGAAAGAAAACATTAAAATTGACTAGATTAGCTAGGAACAGTACATAGAGAAACAATTAAAAAGTAAATAGAAAGATGTAACCAAAAAGAGAAGGTAACAATCTAAAACTAAAACAGTGGCGCCATCTAGCGGCAACACACCGAAACCACATTTAAATTGAATTCAATAAATATAAAAAAGTCCAACTGTAACGAATGGTAATTTTGGTCAATTTTCTAATTGCAATTTTGGTTTAAATAGTGTAGAAAATTGTTCAGGTTGGCCACTTATGATTTTGCTAGGTAGTTCATTATAATTTTGATTTCGTGGGTTTGAAGAAACCCCAATCACTTGTTTATTTTTTCTTACCATTTTAAGTTTTTTTATAAGTTTATTTTCTCTAAGCTTTAATAATTTTTATTAATTAGACAGTATAGGTTTTTCTCGTGGTCTGAGGATGCCATGTTGGATTTGTCCAGGCAGAGGCTCTTGGAACGGCGTGGCGGCCGGCGGCTTTGGCCGTGAGGCCAGACCTTAGCAATAATAGAAAAAAAGTCTTTTTTTTGTAAACTAGTTTTGAGTTTGTAATGTGTTTGCAAGTAAGGAATACCAGTGGTACTCCCAAACCATCTTTTTCATCAATTTTCTACATGTAGAAACCACATCCGAACCCTTCAAGTGAAGGTAAGCTTCGTTTTCGTTTGGTCAACCATATGGTCGCACCATTTTTAAGTTTTTTCCTGATTTATTATTTATTTTTAGGGTAGTTTGTCCAGGGCCGAACTTTCCGAGTTCACAGACCTTCAGCATCAACCATCACATTTTTTTTTTTTTTTCACAGCTAGGACCATTGTTTTTTAACATTAATTTTAAGACAATATATGTAATTTAATTTTTATGGGTTGGTTCTCCTCCCATTACATAAAAAGAACCTGGCGCTCAGAAAATATATATGTTCATTTTTCTTTGTTAATTTTCTTAATTCAGTTTTTTTTTAATAAGAAAACCCACCCCAACTACCAACTGAGCTGGGCATAATTCTAAATTAATGTGCTTGTCACACAGCAACCATTAAAAACATTAAAAATCCTCTATTCAATCATTCCAGAATACACAACATGTAAAATCTATATCGCTTCTAAAATTTAGAGATAATGGGTCCTTTTTAATAAAAAGAATTTCCAGGGTACGTCGTTTATGTTCATCTTGCTCCTTAGCCAACACCTTGACGTCTTGGTAGTTAAACTTGTGCCTTTGGTTCACCGCATGTAGAGCTAAATCTGTAGAAGTAATCATGCGAGTCCTAATACTATACTCATGTTGATAGACACGTTCCTTTAGAAACCTAGAGGTCTCCCCGTAATATACTTTATCACAATCCAGGCAACTGATAGCTTACACTACATTAGACTGTAAGTGAACTGGGTATTTATCTTTTAATTTAGTATATAGAGAGCCCACTCTGTATCTACTATAAAAGGCCAAAGAAATCTGTGGTATTTCTCTTCTTAAGATCCGTTGAATTCCCTGAGAAAGACCATCAATAAACGGCAACTTAAAGGGCGTCAAGGTGTTGGTTGAAGAAGGTGTGTACAAATATTGTAGAGGCTTGACCAGGATTGAGTTGTTTAGATTGGTTCTTTCATTGAAACATTCTAGACCAGGGGTTTTTATAAGATCTGACTGTTGTATAATATGTAAATAATGTTAGACAAATATATATTTGAGATTGAACAACTTGTGTTTTATTTAAGTCATTAATATAAATAATTTCGTCGTTAACAGCTATTTATAAATAATCCTAAGACTGACTGACTGGACTCATGATAAAACCCCTGAAAAAATAAAACAGTTTGAGACCCAGTACAAAATTTATTAACTCTCAGGAAATTAAATACATCTATATAGCAATAGTAGGTAGATGCCTGTGCTTATATATATATATATATATATATATATATATATATATATATATATATATATATATATATATATATATATATATACGTTTAACAAGACAATAATAATAAGTATAATTTATTTTCCTATAGGAAAATATATATAATTGAAGTAGGTAAACCATTCATTATTATAATAATAATTATAACAGAATGTTATTTATTATATAAAAAGAAAAAAAAAAAAAAAAATCAGGGTTAATTTATAATTAAAATGTAAGCTAATTAAGTAGCTATTAAACAATTGGAGCATGACTATGTAGGTCGGGGTATTTTATACCTCTTGAGCACTAGGGTGCATTGAATATTTCAATAGAACTTAATAAATCATTAGAAAAATCGAGCTTAAAATCTTTTAAATAGCTTGTTATAGAAATGAAAGTGAGATTTATACCTTAGAGAAAGTACAGGTATAAAGAAGTATAATAGTGATCTGAGTTTAGATGTATAAATAAATAAAATAACCATCTATGTTTAGATATACGACGAACAACTCCAACTCTATTCAGGGACTAGTCAGGTGTTAAGAACTAGACTTAACTTTATAATTCCATAGAGCCGACTTTTCGACAACATTAGTACGTTGTCATCATTAATGCAACAATAATAGTAGTAAAATAATAGTAAAGTTAGTTCAAGAAGTGTCATTGGGCCAGAGAACAGAGAGAGTAAATGATAGAAAGAGCATGAAAACCCGTGACATAAGAATAAAGTAAAATCGGAGCAAAAAAGCTACTTACTTGAGTATAAAGTAGAATTAATAAGTAAAATCGGTTTGAGACAACTCAGAATAACTTTCTCATATAATCTCTACGCGTCTGCAGAGATGACAGAAAGACATTTTTAACAACCATTTTTGTATAGACTCAGGGGACCTCAAAACGTATAAATCCATCAAAATCTCAAAATCGAATTTTCGCGCCATCACAATACTTTCTCTTTCTATGAGAAAGTAAAAAGAGAGAAAAAGATGATAAAAATAATTATCAGAGAAAACGTAAAAATTATTCCAAACATGTAAACAAAAGTACTCAGTGACACCTGCGAACAGCGCCCAAGAGGTGGTGGAAAGAAGAACAATAGGTAACATTATAACTCCTTCATCAGGTGCCCCCAGCTGTCGTAACCTAGCGGTCAAAATAGGCACTAGAGAGTCTGAAATCAAAGAGGGTCGAGAAGAACCGGGAATAAAAGGGGGATGAAACAGATGTAGGAAGAGGGAAATAAGGAGGGGGGGGGGAATTAAGTTAAAAATATGCAAGAGAAAATGAGAAAAAGAAGTTAGGCTAGGCGCCCACTTGCGATTTCTAATCGCGCGATTGTTTAGTCGCGTTAATAGAACACATGGTTTTTAATTGGAATGCACCCATATGCGACTAAAAAATCGCGGTGATTAAATAACGCGATTGTCGCTCTTTTGGAATGAGACACACTGACAGGAATGAAATAGCACGCACTTGCGACTGTTTAGTCGCAAGTTTAGACTGAAATGTTGAATTTAAAAGGCTACTGATAAACGCTCTTTAGCGGGTATTGACTTTTCTCCATTTTGTGTCACGATATGTGATTTTTGGTTCAATTACATTAAGTAAATACTCAAAACTATTTACAATCATTCTATAAAACTTGAAAAATCACGGTATTATTACATAGGTTTTCATGCAACTTATAGAACTGAACTCCATTAATCTTTGGCTGGAAAGATGATGAACACAGTAATGTAGTTTGAGTCGTTTGGCTTTCATTTGGAGCAAAATAGCTATCATACAAATTGTTTCAACGAAATCCATTGTGAAACTAAAATAAAATAAGCGATTTATTAGTGCGCGCACCTCATAAATCTTAGCGACAGCGATTTTTAAGTCGCAGCGACAAGAAATCGCAAGTGGGCGCCTAGCCTTAATGATAAGGCTTTGTACAATGGGGCAGGAGGTGTTGTTGCATAAGTCACTAATGCCTGCAACATCAGATCTATAGTTTTATTGTATTTACATTATTAAGGACAAAAAGCATTTCTAATACTCACCTCTTCTGAGTATTCTTTTCGCTTCGAATAATACGAACCTTGTCCGCTTTAGTTTCTGGCTTAATGTTTAAGCCTCGTACAGACTGCCGAACCTAACAGAGAAAAAAAGCCGAGCACTGGTCTCTGCGCATGCCCAGACTGAGATGCGCATGCGCACTTTAGTGTGGGCATGCGCAGAAGCCAATGATCGGCTCATTTCCTCTGTTCGGTTCGGGAGTCTGGAAGAGGCTTTATTATCCACCGAGTCAATCGCAGCCAGCGGTGTTTGCAATTTAATATAATTTAATGCTTACTTAATATTAGCACTTATTAAATTAAAATGTCTAATTATCAGTGATTCAATTTTTCATCAACCTTACAGAAAATTAAGTCAGAGAGAAAAATTCTCCCCTAATAACTAATATTAATCTTTTTTGATACCACAAATATATAGGATTTTTCGTTTTAGCTGGAAAATGTTCAATAGAGTCTAGAATGTGAAAATAAACTATTGCACTATCAATGTCCGAATCAGATTTATTTCTATTCGTGTTTTATTATCAAGAGTATAAATTAATTACGATTTGACGTTGTCGGCAGGGTCGTAAAATGAAGACCATAAAAATAAGGTTTTTCGCTTCCTCTTTTATTCGCTTCACTTTTTTTATGTGAATGGAGAACCAATGAATCACATTCGAGATTTTTCTTCCCATTAATCATCAGTTTTCTTTAATTCATAATTTCATTCAGTTTTCTTTAATAATTATATTTTTTAATTTATGATATTACTATTAATAAATAAGATTATAATTAGTGAGTTACGGTTTAATAAAAACAGCATAGTTTAACCAACTAGTTTTCATCAGGGTTTGTAAATGATAAACTAGAAAGTAACTATTTTACATTATGAAGGTTAAAATTGGGATGAGGTAATGTAGGAATTCAGGATGTAGGAATTATTTTTTTAAAGATATGGGACTCAAGTTGAGGATTAGAGGACAAAATGGAGTTGAGAACATTAACAGTATGTGAACAGGTAGAGGTTGTTCATTCAAGGTTGTATAGGTTAAGATTGTACATTCAAGACTTTACAGGTTAGGGTTGTACAAGTTAAGTGTACATTCTATGTTATACAGGTTAAGAGTGTACATTCAAGACTAAACAGGTAAAGGTTGTACAGGTTAAGTGTATACATTGAGTGTTGTACATACAAGGTTGTACATAGTGCGAATAAAAGTGTCAGGTCAACTAAGACAGAGCACAAAACTTTTAACTAAAAAATACAAATACATAATCAACTTTAGTATTTGGGTTTATTATAATAATTTTATTATTGTTGTTTTGTATATTATGTCAAACACATTAATCACTTATAATGTTCTACTTATATGAGTTATTTATGGTATTTTTATGGCTCTCGATTTTAAATAAATTATTATGTATTATTTTATTTTTTGAAAATATTTATCATATTCAGACTGTCGGATATTGAAATAAATGATTATATTCATAAAGGTTGGATGCTACCACTTATGATATTATTCTTTTACAGTTTAGCCAAATAAAGTACAAATAATTAGATTGTGGAAAAATTATTAAAATTAAGTAAATAATTTAAAGAAATCAAGACTTATATACATATATAGAGTAAATAATTATTATTAAGTGTATAAAATGTAAGATATTGTACAAAATTTAAAAATATAATCTGAATTTAATATTTCTCATAAGAATTTAATCAATTATAATAAAAGAATAATTATTTGTTGCGATTGTAAATGTCATTTACACCATGCCGTTATGATCGTGATAATGCCGTGTCACGTTTCTCTGATAACAAGGTGACGTATATTTCTCCGCGCCGAGTACAGTGCGTACGAAGCCGGTATCTAATAGTGCGTTTGGATTTACGAAATAGTTTGAAATTCACGCGTGTTAAAGTGTAAATTACAGGTTCAATAATGTCGTTGGATAGAAGACCACGTGGCAGTCTGGGACAGGATGAAGGAGATACGTCACCCATTACTATCAACCCTCTGGAGCTGAATAGCAAACCCAACAGACTACCTCATGATTCAACCAAAACAGGTAATCACCAATATATTATATTCATTATTAACATTATCTGCCCAATATTTTTAAATTAATAAATTTAACAAAAATGTATCTTTAGATAAAGATCATGTTGAACAATAAATTTCACAATTTCTGTTGATATCAAGATTGAGTGAATAAATACCTTACATCATATGTCGTTTAACTAAATTGCTCCAGACCTTAAGCAGGGTTTATACGATGTCAGTTGTCAGTTGATGAATCAATTGTCAGGGGTAACTGTCAGGTGACTTAACTTAGTATGAACTGGCATGAATTATTGGCTTCGTGGAAACACTTAAGGTCAATTGTCTAGCCAATTGCCCCGACAAAAAATTAAGTCCTTCGAGGCACTTTCACATTTCAATTCAACAAAAAAGTGCCAAATTTGGTAGTGGATCAGCGAATTAAATATAATTCCTCATAGGACATTCGGCAGACGCGCATTCGGCCATTTCCCGACCTCTACTGCCGAGACAATTTGTATCCACGTGTAAATGAAATTTTTCAACTGGACTGGCCAGCGATTGACACGCAATCCGTGAGGACAATTGTTTCGCCATTTGGCATGATGTAAACCAGGCTTAACTGGTTGTGGGGCAGTCGCTGGCCAGTCCAGTTAAACTAAACCCTTTCACACAGGGATACAAATTGTCGCACCAGTAGACGTCAAGAAATAGCAGACTAACGTGAGTATCTTTCGGTTGCCACAATCTGACTGTTTGAAACAAAGACAACGCAACTGTCCTGATACGTTCACACGGTTTCAATTGTCGCAACAGTACGGTAGTGGAGGGCAGCTGGGCGCAGTTTGTTGTCCTCAGTCTAGACTCTAGACAATTGTACAAAAGTGTTTTCACGGAGCCAATAATGCCAGTAAACTGTCTTCTGACAATTGGCATTGAGTTCCACCAATGGTGACAGAAGTATTAATTACGTTTACATAGTGTATTGAAAACGATCTGAATACGGGATCTTTGCATGTAAACACACCGTATTTAATCTAGTTAATTTCAAGGTAAATACACCAAAATCTGGTACTGTATCGTATTGAACACATATTCAGTTTCATATATATGTTTTGTCTCTAGGTAACCTGATATATCGCCCATACAAACATAACCTTCTTTGACAGCTATCATAATTAACATGTGTCAAAATAAACTGTTTTCTGATGACGTCAGCACTGTATCCAAGTACTTTTAAATACCAACTTAATACGGTCATGTAAATCGACATCGAACAGTAATTCAAAACAGTAACCGCATTGAGTAACCGTTTGAATTTTGAGACAAACCATATAAACGTAGCTATTACAAACACTCTGAAGAACGATTTTTTTGTCTCAAATTTATAAAAAATGTCCTGGACAGAAATCCAAATCTCATTGGACCATTCGTCCAGCAATAGGACGAAAGGGAACTAATTGCAACACAATTTGGCACCAAATCTCATTGGACCATTCGTCCAGCAATAGGACGAAAGGGAACTAATTGCTACACAATTTGGCACCAAATCTCATTGGACCATTCGTCCAGCAATAGGACGAAAGGGAACTAATTGCTACACAATTTGGCACCAAATCTCATTGGACCATTCGTCCAGCAATAGGACGAAAGGGAACTAATTGCTACACAATTTGGCACCAAATCTCATTGGACCATTCGTCCAGCAATAGGACGAAAGGGAACTAATTGCTACACAATTTGGCACCAAATCTCATTGGACCATTCGTCCAGCAATTGGACGAAAGGGTATAACTTTTATATAAATATATAACTTTTATCTTTTAAATTTATCTCTTTGTTTGATTTTAATTATTAGTTTATTTGTCACAATCTTTTATCTTTCTCACTATTTCATTGAATCCCCTTGATTTATACTTCTTCCCTTTCCCTTTCTTTGAAGGGCCATAGTGCTTTAGCGAGAGCTCTCCATTAGATTTTGTTGACTGCTACCTTCTTAATCTTTCCCAACGATTTTTCCCCATTTTTGTTTATTTGCTCTTCTATACATCGTTTCCTTATCGTTTTTCCTCACCATCTGCTGCCTTGAGGGTTCAATTCTAAAGGATTCATAATTGAGGAGCTTGTAAAACAATTGATTGATCATAAATTTACATACTTATTAAATTTATAATCTCTTAAGACTCCTTTTGAATATATTTTAATGCTAAAACTGGCATATTGCATGTCTTAAATTTCCCTTTTAACCTTCAATTACTAATCCTATATTTGTAACAAATATTAAGTACAGTGAAATAATTGGTTGTCTTTATTCTTTAATTATATTGTTTGAAAATATACATGTTTTCCCAAAGATAAAATTAAATAATATATCAGGATTCAAGATATAAATAGGGTACTATTAAGCTTTGATACTATTAAAATATTTTATTTTTGTTATTTTTACTATCGGACTCCCGCCATCTAACCTCTATATGAAAAGCCGATGTTAAGTATTTTGTAGGTTTAACACTACTTAGAGCTTCATATTTTACGATTTTGCTAGTATTCATACTACGGAAAAATTAAATTTAATATAAATCAAATTATTATTATTATTAACTACGGGAAACAGACAGAAAAATACACTCCAGCGCCGGGATTTGAACCACGGGCATGAATTGTCGCGTTCTCTATATTTCCAGTATAGCGTTATACCATTATTTATCCAGTATTGCGCTATACCGTTATTTCTCGGTCTAGTTCTATGTCATTAATGTTGACTTCTAAGACTTGTGGAAAATTGAAAGCTTAAATTCGGGATAAGGTATCATTAACGTCAGAGAAACTCATTCTCCTGCGTAGCTTAGTTGGTAGAGCGCTATACTGGAAACATAGAGGCCCGTGGTTCAAATCCCTGCGCTGGAGTGTATTTTTCTCTGTCTGTTTCCCGTAGTTAATAATACTTATAATTTGATTTAAACTACTTAGAGCTTAAATTGTTATTATAATCTCAATGTTATACTATTAGCTTGTTATTTATTAAGTGTATGAACTTTATACTTTCATAACTTATAATATTTAAAAAAAAAAAAAATTCTAGTTCAAGGCTACATAACGAGAAAAACATTGACCGAGTTTTATGATATGTTCATCGATTGAAAACTATGATTGACAGAAATATATGAAGTATAATTATAAAAAAATAATTATGAACTAAGAATCGCGTGCATTTAAAGGTGAAGGGTGAAAAGTTATTTATATAATCACGCTTAATTCGAACTTATACAATAATATTTAATGAGGTATTATAAATAACTTTAGTTTATAACCTTAGTTGCATTGAACCTAAGGACGAGATATTTCGTTTGCTATTATAAAAACAATTTTATTATACTAGTATTTGACTGAAAACATTAATCATATTTATACTACTGTAGATCTTAATATTGCCGTTAAATTTATGGAAAAAAATTCTAAAGTATTTAAAACTGAGATTGTTTTTCAATTGTCGCGTCTACTATTGTTTACCATATTCGTAGTATATTACCCTTTATTTCTATACTATGCTTATTCCTATTCAGGTCTTTAGGGTATAAATAACTTCATTACCTACTATATACTATTTTTTACTACTATATACTATTTTTTCAATACTTTTTTTTAGCTATATTTCACCTCCTTTGAAGCATCTTCAAGCCTAAAAAAAGATTTTTAAATTTTATGTCCTACATCTACATTAAATTATATACATATTACATTATTACGTTATCATATGTTACAATATTACAATACTTACATTACTTTTAAACAAAATATAACATTAATTAATAAATATTAAAAATTTCAAGATAAAAAGAACTTTTTATATACTACGTTTTTAAATTTTCTGTTGAATCGTATGTAATGTTGATAATATAATTGTTATTGTTATGTAATATATAATGTTAGTAAAAAAAAAAAATAGTTCAGAATTTATTTACTTCACATAAATGACAACCATCCAGAGAGCTGATCTTAAACCTATAAAAGGATAAATCTTTGTACAACGGATCTCCCCAACACCAAATCTAAGCGTGCCATCGATATATTTGAAATAATATAATCGATAAATAATATAATC
Organism: Gerris lacustris; assembly: GCA_951217055.1. Lineage (NCBI taxonomy): Eukaryota > Metazoa > Arthropoda > Insecta > Hemiptera > Gerridae > Gerris > Gerris lacustris. Next base: position 10,762,275 of record OX578281.1, read on the forward strand.
GATATTTCCTGTTTTGCTGTCATTCAATGTTTATCTATCACAAATTTGAGACCCGTCAAAATGAAGATTACGTAAATATTGGATATGGCAAAACAAATAAAATAACTTGCGGATTTTTTCCGAACTAACTTTCCGCACAGCAAAATTTGCTGAAAACCAATTAAATTCTGCTGAAAGATGCGGCTAAAAGTATTAAAATAATGCATTGTCATCGTGTTCTGAGCTATGATAAAAGTTTCAAATGTCTAGCTATTCGGGAAGTTAGTTAGAAATCGATTGCCAGATTTGTACCGGACAAACAAACAAACAAACAAGAAAGCAAGCTAATAAAAACGTAGTAATTATATCACATTTGTCTATTACAATTTGTTGAATTGAAGTTATTATTACCATAAAGATTTGAATAAGAATAAGCGTACTATTTTATTCTACGTCGGTGTTATCTATAACATTTCGGGTATATGTAAATTACACCATTTTTGTAGCAGAAATAAAAAAGAATGTTTTACGGAGTAAGAAAAGTAGTGTAAATTGCACCACTACTTCTCAAAACAAGTCAAGGAAAATAGTGTAAATTGCACCACTGCCTTCCAGAATGAGGTAGGTCAAACTATGTAAATTGCACCAATTCTTTTCAACCTCTTTTCAATGGTTCCATTGTAAGTAATAGTATATTATGTTACTAGGCTGTGAAGTGATTTTTTTCTTTACCGCGGCAATTACATTTACTGTCGAGCGAAGCGAGACGGTAAATATTGCCAAGGTAAAGAAAAAACACTTCACAGTCGCGTAGCATATGCTATTTTTTCCGAGGTAGCAGACAATGAAAAAACATTAAATATTAATCACTAATCAATATATAATAATAACAAATATTAGTACATACTTAAGACTTAAAAAAAGAAACCTTAAACAGAGGTTACACTATAAGAAAAGATAAATAAAACGCATTGACATCTAGCGGATTTTAATCGTACTAGAAGCATTTCTACAAAGACTGCAGCGCTACTAACGGAAGTTTTGACAACTATCTGCCGGAAAATAAAAATCTTTTAGTTCCTAGGAAGTAAAAGATTTTTTTTTTACAGCTAGGAGTAATGAAAAGATTTTTTAAGTCCACGTAATGAAAAAATGGATTTTAGCTATGTCTTTTAGGCTCTAAAGTTACTATTTCACAGCCTACCACGGAAAAAATTATTTTTCACAATGTTCATTGGGACAAAGGAATATCACACTTTTGTAATTAAATCTAGAACAAAGCCAAACAATCAAATAAGACAAAGTTTATTAAAATACATTGGACTAAATGTACAATGTATTTTGGGACAAAGGAACATCACACTCATGTAACAAAAAGTGACAAAATCCATTAGTCCAATCATTAAGTTAGACAAAGGGACATTTAGTGGTGCAATTTACACTATTTTACTCACTTCATTTCAAGAGGTAGTGGTGCAATTTACATGGTTTGACTTACTTCGTTTTAAATTTGAGTGATGCAATTTACATACTTTGATTTACTTCGTTCAAAAAAATGGTGCAATTTACAATTCCCCAATACATATTTAAAGTTATATTCTTCTATACCTTCTCCATAAAAATATATCTTTTAATTGCATCTTTTAACATCTTTTTTGCATGTTTTTAACAGTCAATCTTACTCCCAGTGGGGGATTAAGGGTGTCATCTATCATCTAGGGGGTGGGAGGAATATATAGCGGGGGCGGGGTCCTCCCCCAGAAAATTTTGAAAATACTACCTCTCAAAACAGCGCTTTTAAGCATATCTGATGTGAAATTTGGTAGTTCGGTGGCAAAAAAGTATAATCAAGGGGGGAGCGGTCTATTAAGATAAAGGAATATTAAATATAAAACTGCCCCAGGAGTCTCATTGTCTTTAGGAGACAAACACACAAACCTTTGATACTTTTGTAGGGCAGAATATTGTTTAGAACCAAGGGGGTGCTAAAGTAGAAAAGTGCCCGTATATATTGAGATTTTGATGGATTTACGCGTTTTAGTCCAAAAAAGTGGTTTTTAAAAAATGTCTGTCTGTCGTCTGTGCAGACGCCTGGAGCCTAATCTACTGGGCCGATTTTGACGAAATTTGGCATACATGTTAAAAAAAATCATACCCCGAGGCGAAATCGAGAAATGAATTTTAGCTCCAAATTTGGCGGCACTACCCCCCAATAACTCTGAAGAAACATGAAAAAAAATTATTTCTCGAAAACGGTTCCGACGATTTTGATTAAAAAATTCTAAAATGTAGTCCATTTGAGTACGAATCCAACGATATAAGCCGTTTTCCCGGGAAAAATCTAGTTCCTGAGATAATAGCTTAAAACGCGGACGGAGAGAGCCCGGGTTCGATTCCCCGCCCAGGAGATGTTATTTTTATGATACATTTTGATGAAATGTTCAATAATAATTAAATTTAAATACAAAAACATAATAAATGGAAAACACTGGGCCAAATAATTATGACCTCGTATATGAGAAAGTTTGTCTGAGTTGTCTCGGACCGATTTTTTACTTTCTCATATAAAGAGAATGTCTGTCTGTCGTCTCTGCAGACACCTGGAGCCTAAACTACTGGGCCGATTTTGACGAAATTTGGCATACATGTTCAGAAAAATCATACCCCGAGGCGAAATCGAGAAATTAATTTTTGCTCTAAATTTAGGGGCGCTACCCCCAAAAAACTCTGAAGAAACATGAAAAAAAATTATTTCTCGAAAACGGTTCCGACGATTTTGATTAAAAAATTCAAAAATGTAGTCCATTTGAGTACGAATCTAACGATATAAGCCGTTTTCCCAGGAAAAATCTAGTTCCTGAGATATTAGCTTAAAACGCGGACGGAGAGAGCCCGGGTTCGATTCCCCGCCCAGGAAAAGTTATTTTTATGATAGATTTTGATGAAATGTTCAATAATATTTAAATGTACATTTGAAAACTAATAAATGAAAACACTGGGCTAAGTAATTATAAACTCGTATATGAGAAAGTTTGTCTGAGTTGTCTCGGACCGATTTTTTTGTACTGCAAGAGGCACTGATGATGGCCTTTTGAAGGCTGAAAGCTGCATTGACATTAAAGATATTTTAATTTACGTGGATAGACAGTTTTGTGTTATTCCTTTTACCGGAAAATCTTTTCAGTTTCCGTTTTTCTTTTATCAATGCTATAAATTATGAAATTATTACTGTAGGCTATTTGGGCCTAACAGTGCTAATTCTGATTCTGTTATCATTGAAAGGTATTGTAAGTGGGCAAGTTTCTGTCAGAAAAGCAACGACTGACCTCTTCGATCGCCCTACTTTTTAACTACTTGACCATAAAAAGAAATAAACGATAAGGAAATCTTTTAATGGACCAATAAGGTGGTCAAATTACCTGACCTACTTTTAGCTTAGTTTTTATTTAATGTACATCAATTTTTAGCAATAACATCATTATGTGTTTTGAATTATAACTTTTTTTCGGATTTTATAATACTGACTCATAGCAAAAAAAAAAAATCAAAGAGAAAATTAATTACTTTATTCTTCACAAACAAAATAAGCTGAAATTTATAAAATTGCAGTTTTGACGATTTTTATGCAAAAAAAGTTTTGAATAATATTAATACCTAATAATAGTAGATATATTTGCTTTAGATAACATTATTTTCTTACAAAGGGGGAGACGCGTAGATCTTTTTTTCAACATTTCTTTAGACTGCTACTCCCCCAATAAGAAATTAGAAGGGAGTAACAATCTAAAGAAGGCTTAAAGAATGTTCTTCTTTAGACTGTTACTCTCCTTATAAAAACAGAAGTGTAATATTCGTTTGTCCCAAAGTGCATTGGACTAAACATTCCTTTGTCTTAATAGTTATTTAGCCAAAGCATTGTAAAAATACTTATATCTATTTATATTAAAAAAAAAAATAACATATGGGATTAACAATCTAAAGAAGTATCCTTTTTTAGAGTTAGTAAAATCAAAAAATGAAACCCTTATAGTTTCGTTCCTGTGTCTGTCTGTCACTTTGTACAGTTCCAATAACTTTTGAATCAAAAGAGAAAAAAAGATGAAACTTTCCAGTATTAAAGATTGTTTTGACGCGCACACAGGAAAAATATAGTGAATTCAAAATTATTTAAATCTTATTTGCGAAATTAAACACAATTAAATATTAAGTTTTGCATTACATACTAAGTTAATAAGTTACCTCTATATTTTATTGCTCAAAATACAATATTCAAAAATAAGATCATTTATATTCTCATAAATTAAGAAGTTTTGACTTACATTTCTTTTTTACTATCACATATTTAAAGTTAATTATGTAATAAATTGTTAAATAATTCATAAATATAAAACAGCATTTAACTATTAATTCGTTTTTACATCTGTCAATATTATAGAATGAAATTATTAAGTTAATATTTAGTGTTAATTTTCTCTCGTTTCAAAGTTCTAACTAATATATTTTATTAGAGCATAATTTCTGTATTGTGATAGGTCGATTGACTTACATTACTGGCTTAATTAATTGAGCAACTACCATCTGATTTTGGGTGTCTAGGTATTAAATGGATGGCTTAATGTCACCTCAGTGTACTGTTGGTTGAATGTCAATTATATGAACTCCTCAGGGTAAAGGATCAGGGCAGACAGTGTAGGATTATGCAGAGTTAAGGTTGCAATTCTGTACCTTAGGGAAATTGATGAATATTCAACATAAATAATTTTTAACATGAATATGTTGTAACTCTGGGTCACGCAAAAAACAACAGGAAAAATGTCACACTTTTAAATATCGTTCCAGGAAGTTAGGATTTAGCAGGATGTCGATAGGTTTTCATTTATAGTACAATATTTTGACGATAGGCAAGCTGAAGTTTCAATAAACAACATGGAAAATGTGACGCTCTTAAATATCCTGCCAAGAAGTTAGAATATAATAGGAGGTAGATTAGTTTTCACTTGTATTTATTGTAGTACTGTATTTCACCGATTGGAGTTCTACGTTTTATATAAAATGATATCAGAGCCCCTAGCGGATCAAATGCTAATCAAAATGGATTATTGTTTCATAATTGCATACCTTAAGATCTATCTACTATATCAATTAAACAAATAATGTTTGCGAACTTTCTCCACTTCATGGAAATATTATTGAAATGTGAAGGCAATGCCCAAAAACATATCCATGATTCAATGTTTTTTTTTCATGGAATGGAGAAAATTATTATTTTTTAACTTTTTTTTTTTTTTTTTTTTTTTGTTCTACTAAATTATTTTAAGTAATTAAGCTTCATATACCATTCTTCTAAATACACTATTACATTACATTCTTAATTTTTGCTTCCAATTCTACCAAGGTAGCGGAAGCATTGTGTTCACTTTTTGGAGATGGATGTTTTTTCCCCTCCAAAATTAAAATTTTCAATCGCATTTTATGTTTTAGACCTTCCTGAACAAATTTAGTATAGTGTTTGCCTGTCTGTCGGTTGGTTGGTCGATCTGTGTGTCCACGAATCCTTGCCACAAGCATAACTTCCTCAATTTTCATCCGATTTCTATGAAATTTTCAAGGATTGTGCAGGCTATGCCCTATATGGTACCGTGAGCATCAATGGTAAACTCTGCTCAGGCGCAAACGTAAAATCCTTCAAACGTCAATTTCTCGCTAACTAATGGTCCGATTTCAATGAAGCCATATGCATTTTTTTCATGATTGGCTCAGTCGTAGTCGCTGCACATTCGCAAACGTGGGTTTTTTGCCACACGCATAACTTCCACAATTTTCATCCGATTTCGATTAAATTTTCAGGGACTGTGCAGGTTATACCCTCGATGGTACCGTATGAATATCATTGTAATTTGATTTATTGTAGTCACTGCGCATGCTCAACCGTATAAATCTGTCGAACATCAATTTCTCAAAGGCTTAAACCGATTTTGCTCAGAATTCATGGATAGTTAGGGACTGACCCATAGATGATCCTCATTTGAGGAAACTACGTTTCACACTAATTGGCAGTCTATTTTTTTATTACTTGAGATGTATTAAGTATATTGAAGATCTGTATTTATTCTATTTTGAATTGAATCTTACTTTTAATAATTTCTAAGTTGTATTAGCTTAAAAGGATTTCTCTTTCTATTAGATAAGCCGATCACAATATCAGTTTAATTTGTTAGAAAACGTTATTGACCAAGGAATTGAAAATAGAGAACTAGTGTAGCATTAAACTGACAAAGACAACCAATACTTGTATCCCATTTCAATTATAATCTTTTAGTTAATTTGTAGTCCTTTTGCATTTACTTAACCCTCTACAAAGATCCTTTAATTAATTTTCCTTTTTCGTTGTTAGTAACTCTTGTCTTCGATCCATCCTACTCTCTAAATATCTTTAACAAGTGCGTCACTATCTTCAATTAAAATGACGCTATCCGGCTCTCCCGTTATATTTCAATCCAAACCACCGGATTTCCGACTCAAATACAATCAAATTAATCCGTATCCATTAAATAAATTAAATCCTTAAACGTAATAATTAATTTCTAATTATAACTTCCTTTTCTTTGTACTAACGAATTAAGAGGTATTTATTCAAATTGGGCAGATTATGTTAAATGAATATATTATATACAAAATACAAATAAAAACTTTATTTCAGATTATTATTAATTAAATGGTATCTAATTATATTTTAAATTTAATTAAATATGTATTATAAAAAATAATTTATTTACAAAGCTAACGAAATAACAAAGAGGCGCAGTCTGGTATTATTAATTAAAAAGGTTTTAGTAGCTTCAAATATATACTTTACTTTTTCGTCGTGTTTATGTATTATGTTTAAAAAATATGATGTTATAGTAAAGTTAATGAGTTTATTCAAATATCAGACTGCGCATGGTTATTTAATTTTTTAAGCTTATGAGTAACTTTTTATTTATTTATGTGGATCAATAATGTTAAAAAAATTGTATTTAAAAGAACCTACTTAATTAAAAACTTGCTATTATATTAGTCCAGGAGATACCGTGCAAAAATGTGCCTGACTTACACCAAGCTAGAATTTTGTGCACAAGTTAACCTTTAAAAGTATTTTAAGAAATGTAGTGGTCAGTTTGTCTGCGGGATATAGCTTTGCAATAGTCATTTGAAAAAAAAAAAAAAAAAAACGGTTGAAAGGGGCCATGTTCCGTCCATTTTGATGGACAATGTGATTTTTATGATCCTGAATAGAGTTGGGACATTGATAGCTTAACATCGATGTTTTCGATACAATGACATCGAACAAACATCGATAGTTTTGATACAATGACATCGAACAAACATCGATAGTTTCGATACAATGACATCGAACAAACATCGATGTTTTCGATACAATGACATCGAACAAATATCGATGTTTTCGATACAATGACATCGAACAAACATTGATGTTTTCGATACAATGACATCGAACAAACATTGATGTTTTCGATACAATGACATCGAACAAACATCGATAGTTTCGATACAATGACATCGAACAAACATCGATGTTTTCGATACAATGACATCGAACAAACATCGATGTTTTCAATACAATGACATCGAACAAACATCGATGTTACTCAAACCCTCGTAAGAAAACATCCATGTTTTTGATACATCGATATCTACCTTTTAACCCAACTTGACGAGCAAAAAAAAACGTAGAAGCTCTCAAACCCACCCATCTCCGCCAAAAAAAAGTCGATTGCTTTCAAATATCCCCCTGGTGACTATTTCCGATGTTTGTCGAAAAAAAAAAATCGATGTCGTCTGATACATCGAAAGGTCAACATCGATGTTTTCGATACATCGACGTCCTAACTCTAATCCTGAATAAAAAATTAGTTAGTAGACCAAAATTTGTCAAGTCGTTTTTCTTCTAGTATATTTATCTTGTTAGTTTGTCACTTGATAGGTTAGTTATTAAAATATTATTCCAATTCAAAGTGGTCACCTATCAAGTGATAAACTAATTCAACTTAATTTTAATCCTAGAACAACCCTACATATATTTGTTACGTGAACTCCACACAGGGGTCAGAGAGACCCCAATTAATTAATGGGTTAAATTAATTAATTAAACATTTTCTTTTTCTCTTAATTATATATTTCTGTAATTATAATTTGTCATACTAAAAATACCATTTAATTTTGACCAAAACAAATAAGGATTTTAAAATTATATAGTATACATACATATTTTCATCAATTTTTTTTTTTTAGAAAAAATTGTACTTTAAAAAAATATATATATAAAATTTTGTGTTCGTTAGATTGGGTTAATATTTTTTATTTATATATATTAAGAGTTTTTTAACAGAAAACAGAAACAAAAATGATAATAAAAATTATAGATTTTCCTTCATACTCTGTCAAAGTTAAGCATTTTTGGCCTCAAATCCTTACTGTGATCCACTGAACCTGAAACCACTAAAAGTTATATTCTTCTACTAATAGTACTAAAAGTTTTATTTTGGAACTTTTGACAGTCTTAAACATTTTAGCAGCCCCCAAAAAAATATAAAATAATAATCTTTCCTAAGGTTGTCTTCAGGGGTATTAATAAAATAAAAAAGCTAATCCATATTCTTTGCTATTTTATTTATTTATCTTAAGGCGATATTTCGTCTCCAAATTGAGACATTTTCAAACCTTCATCAGTCATTTAATTAAATTACAGTTTTAAAATATAATTAAATAGTTATTATAAATATTAATTAAATTAGTTATTTAATTAATTGAATATGGATTAGCTTTTTTATTTTATTAATACCCCTGAAGACAACCTTAGGAAAGATTATAATTATATTAAAGGGGACATCATATTAAAAAATGGAATATAAAATAAGTTTTTTTAATATAATAAAAAAATAAGACAGTTGACAGTGGTATATAAAACAATTACGTTAATGGCTCACAGGGGTCTATGGGACCCCAACTCTAATTCTAATGAATACTGACAGAAAACTAAAACTAATAACATAGGTATTGTTATCAGTATTCACACAGAAAGGTTCAAAGGTAAATTAGAAGGGAGTCTAGGTTTAGAGAAATACAAATAAAAAAAAAAAAAAACTTAATTATAGTTTGTATTGGGTCTGTGGGACCCCAAAAAGGCGTTCTAGGGTTAACTTAACTGACCACATTATTCTTAAAATGCATCAAAAGATTTACATATACACAAAATTCTAGCTTGATGTATGTCAGACACGTTTTTGCACGCTTTCTTCTGGTCTAATATATGATACCATTGAATTATAATATGAAGATCTAAAGTTTTCAGAGGCAAGAGTTTGTTTTACTCTATGATAGTTCTGGGTTGTGTGACAGAAGACGAGTTAATGAGTGGCAAGGCGTCCAGGGCAAGACTCGATCACCAAGATTCAACTTCAGCAGGAGTCGATCTCAGAGGTCTTCTAGGCTTGGACGATGGACCATCATTAGCAGCTAAGAACGCTGCTAAACAGGTAATATATTTCAAAACCCATTGTGATAGAATAAGAAATAAGTTATTAAAAAGAAATAGTTAAAAATAGTTATTAAAAAGAAAAAATAAAACGTCGGAGTTCTCAGCTGTCGTATTAAACAGCTGATAGTTATTTGGAAACATTTTTATTCATAAACAGCTGAAATCGGATCAAAAATAGTAATATTTCTAATTTTTAATTAAAAATGATTTTTTTCCCTGTTTTTCTCTTTTACCCCCCTTTTAAATGAAAATATGACAAAAGTGAACATGACAACGATAACTTTACTCTTAAAGAGCTTTTCAATGACATGCATCATGAAGGGCATATACTATTTTAACTTTTGTACCCCGTACCACGTACTTTGTACCAATTTGAACCATTTCAGATTTATACTTTCCTGTGGTTGGTCACTATGACCGTGTCGAATTTTGTGTGGATCGGTTCAGCCGTTCAGGAGGAGTATGTGTCCAACCAAATGCAAAGTGTAGTATAAGAGCTTCGCTCAGCTGAACAATATAGTTTCGTAATTTCTCTTAGAGGCAGAAATACATTACCAAACTAGTAGCATGGTGTTAACAATAAATTGCTAAGTATGAGCTTGAAGCCCACAAAAAGGTTCGTTTAGCAATTTGATAAATAGCTTGTTCGTTAACCAGCATAATCGGCCCAGCCATTTCAAGATGGCGGTCATTAAAAAGTTTGTAACTTTTGAACCATTTATTACAAATGCCTTTCAATTAAACTACTTCGAAGGGATTAGCCCAATCCGTTTCTATGATAACAAATTTTTAAGAATTTATTCGGGGATGGGGAAACATTTTTTCTCACAAAATATACGACGGAAGAAAAATTTCTTAATACCCGTTTTTTGTTTTTTGACAAAGAATTTCTTTGATTGCTTCGTTAATTTGTTAAAAAATAGAGGGGGAGGGGGAAATTTGTTTTACAAAATTAGGCATACATGTTCAGAAAAAGCATATCTCGAGGCGAAATCGAAAAATGAAGTTTAGCTCCAAATTTGGGGGCGCTACCCTTTAAAAACTCTGAAGAAACGTAAAAAAAAATATTTATCTCCAGTAGGGAGAAAAAGTTATGATTTTGAATTAGTTTAGAGGGACTAAAGTAAGTCTTTTCATCCCTGAGCTCAAAAAGTAGGGAGAAAAAGAATAAGTAGGGCAAAAAAGTAAAGATTGTAACTTAATTTTATTTTATAAATAGTAGGAAATAAATGGCTAATGTAATGAAGTTGTTGAAATCAGGTTGGCGACACTGCTTTTTCGACCATGTTTATCTTTGTTTATAATTACCATCAAAATGACCTTCTATTTAAGTATAATTCCAATTTTTATTTGTTTTTTATATTGAATCTCTTATATCTGCTATTAAAAGTGCTAATAATTATGGTTATTTATTAAAATAATAAATAAAAACTGTACAATGGACGAAAATATGTATTTTCTTCCTACTGGAGATAAAATATTGTATGTACCTCGTGAGTAAAGTGCCATTATTCCCCTCGGAATAATAGAGTTATTCCCTCGGCTGCGTCTCGGGAATTAAAGAGTCGAATTCCCTCGGCTTCGCCTCGGGATTTAGGGACCATGGTTCCTTCGGCTTCGCCTCAAGAACCAACTTTTTTGCTCAGGGAATAATGGCTTACTTTACTCCCTAGGTGCACAAATAACTATTATATATCGAAAACGGTGCTCATGTCTTTGATTAAAGAATTCTAAAATTTAGTCATTTTAAATACAAATCTAACGATCTATGCTGTTTTCCCGGGAAAAATCAAGTTCCCGAAAAAATTACTTTAAACGCTAACGGAGAGAGGCCGGTTTCGATTCCCTGCTGAGAAGTTATTTTTGTGATAAATTGTGCTAAAATCTTCAATAATATTTAAGTGCACCTACGAAAACTTGAAAACTAATAAATAGAATACACAGGGCAAAGTTATTATGAACTCGTATGTAAGAAAGTTTATCTGAGTTGCCAGACCAATTTTTTTCTACATAATAGTTAGTGAGGTGTGAAAATCGTAACAAGATTAAATCCTCTCTGGGCTGCTGTTGGTTTCAAATTACAGTTATCAATCTCATTTTTTTTCTGCGAGCAGTAATTTATTGAAAATCCATCCCACCAGTAAAATCAAGATAAGAGTAATTCATATTTTGTAAAAAAAATCTGACAAAAAACTCACTTCCCCCTAATCACTTGTACTTAATTGCGATCCCTGATTACATCTCAAAAACCATCTCACTTCATTATATTTTTCATTTCATTGATTTTATTTATAAGTGTTTTTTGCTTCTGACCTTACCGAAGGTAACAGAAGCTATAAGATTGTTCTGAAGAACGAAAATATTTTATGTCTCCGATTTTGAAAATTCCAAGATAGAAATCCGTTTCAGACATCAGGGAACATTTTTGGTTCCATGTCTGTCTGTCGGTCTGACGCTCTGACGCTCAATTTTTGTGAACCAACATATAAAAACTACACGTCCGATTTTAATGATATTTGGATGGTAGGTCATGATTAGCCTATTGTTGGAGCATATGAGTTTCAACTTTTTTTTTCTCTCTTCCACATGTTCATATTCTTCAAATTAAAACTGTTTGTTGCTGTGTGTTGCTGTGTGTTTTGTCGGGTGTTGTATGAAATCTTAATGTACCATACTCGTTACGTTCCTTTTGATATTTTCATGCCTTGGCTATGGCACATAACCTTGAAAAGCTTTACCATAAAATAGCATTACACGAGTAGGGAAGATATAGGAACAGGAAGTTAGGAAGATATAGGAGGTGTTCAATCGAGACTTCCCGCTCTAGGCAGGCATAGTGTGTCCTACTACCGCGCTTGGTAGGGGCTACCCACCCCTGCCCTCCCGATCGGCTACCTACCACGTCTCACTCTCTTCGCTACTCGCTACCACTCCAGTAGTCGCTCACGAGCCCCAGCAGCCCCCCCCCCCCCAACTACCACTTCTGTTCTACTGCTCCGATTTGCATCGGACAAACGCCATAACCCTTAGACTGTTATGTCTAATAAACTTAAATACATAAAATTACTTTTTACATTATTATTATTTTTTTTTTGTTAAAATATAATTTTTTGCATTTATTATAAAAATATGGGTGAAGAAGCTAAAATATTACTTCTTAATAAACTGGAAAGTACTTTCTTTCTTCGTGCTACATATGCTCGATTTAATTCCTAATTTACAAACGCAAGCATCTGCACGCTCGATTTTTTTGAAATTTTCATGTCTTTACTTTGGCACATAAACTTGAAAACCTTTACCAAAAAAGACACCAAAAAGCGTTATATAAACGTTACCAAAAAACGACACCAAAAAGCGTTACACAAACGTTACCAAAAAAACGACACCAAAAAGCGTTACACAAACGTTTCCAAAAAACGACACCAAAAAGCGTTACATACAAATGTCTCACTGTCTTGCAGACTCGTATGCAAGCAATTTTTAGTAGTAAAAACTATCATTAATACTTTATAATTGCTGGGAATAATAATTTAAATTATGTCTTTTTCATAAGTAACAAAGTTTAGAAGATTCAAATTTCAACTTTTTCACGTTTATGCATCTGAAAAAAAAACAAAAAAACTTTTGTTAGAATAAAAACAAAAAATGTTGGCTGTGTTAAAATGTGCAAATGATTTAGAACCGTGTGGCAGGACGAGAGAGGTTTAACAGTGGTTTTAGATACAGAAGTGGTATAAATCCCGGTGAAATCTGAATATGAGAAAGGCTGTATTGTATTTTAAATTCAATACAAGCTCTAATGCTTCATCTTCCATTCATGAATTGTGAATATAACACGATTTTAGGAATCGGTAAGCATTACAGCGCCATTAAACCCCCCTCTTGGTCTTTCATAGCATTGGATTAATAATGCTGTTGCATAATAAGTAGTTTAATCATCAAAACAAATATTGAACTAAGGAGTTTAAATAATGCAAACAGATTATGCATAATTTCTGTTTTAAATTTACTTTCTTATAACTTGTAGGTGTAATTTAATGATGATTATGTTGATGTATGTGAGTATTAAAGACAGATTGCTTGTGTATGGTCACCATGCTATATTGAAGGTCACCATGCCACATAGAAGATCACCATGCTATATTGAAGGTCACCATGCTATATTGAAGGTCACCATGCCACATAGAAGGTCACCATGCTATATTGAAGGTCACCATGCTATATTGAAGGTCACCATGCTATATTGAAGGTCGCAATGCTATATTGAAGGTCACCATGCTATATTAATGGTCGTCATGCTATATTGAAGGTCGCTATGCTATATTGAAGGTCACCATGCTATATTGAAGGTCGTCATGTTATATTGAAGGTCACCATGCTGTATTGAATGTCACCATGCTATATTGAAGGTCACCATGCTATATTGAAGGTCACTATGCTATATTGAAGGTCACTATGCTATATTGAAGGTGTCCTTGTCATCTTGAAATTAAACCAAGAAAAGATAAAAGGACAGAAAAGACTTTTTACTTTTTCATATAAAGAGAAAGTATTTTGATGGCGAGAAAATTTAATGGAATAAGTTTTGCCTTATTTACGTTTTGAGGACTCCTGAGTCCAAAAAAGTGGTTTTAAAAAAATTTCTGTCGTCTGTGCAGACGCGTGGAGCCTAAACTACTGATCCGATTTTGACGAAATTTGGCATACATCTTCAGAAAAATCATATCCTGAGGCGAAGTTGAGAAATGAATTTTAGCTCCTAATTTGGGGCGGTACACTCCAAAAGCTTTGATTGGGGGGCTACACTCAAAAAACTCTAAAAAAGAAAAATATTTCTTGAAAATGGTTCCGACGATTTTTATTAAAAAATTCTAAAATGCAGTCCATTTACAAACATAACTAACGATATAAGCCGTTTTCTGGGGAAAAAACAATCGAAAAGAGGTCGGGTTCTATACCCTGCGGAGGAAAAGTTATTTGTATGACACTTACATTTGATACAATTTTTAATAATATAATTAAATGTACTTTAACTAATAAATGAAAAACAATGGGCTAAGTAATTATGAACTCGTATATCGATGGCTAATAAGTGATACCTCGTATCTTCAAAACAATAGGTTTACAGGAAGAACAAATAACTATTTTAAAAGATAAATTTACTTTGATTGACTAAGTTTTTTATGTGTTTTATAAATTTTCTTCTGAAACATTGGTAACTGATGCCAAATTATAACAGTTCATAAAATAATGTAGTTACGAGTTCTCACTAGGTCACTTCATTAATAAAGTGAGCACGTACGAGGTCTCACTTACGAATTAGCAGCTCAGTTATGAGGTGTCACAACTAACCTTCACCAGAAACACATACTAGGTGTAGTTACAACCTATCACATAACAAATAGTTTGGGAATCTGATACGAGATGTCACGAATGCCCATTTTCTATGATAAGTATTTTTTTTTTTTTTTTTTTTTTTTCACTTAAAAGATCTCGTATGTACTTGCAGACAAGCCTTTCAAGGCCAATATAATGAAAATCTCAAAATCACCATTTTGGTAGTTACGAGGTATCACTTAGTATTAGCCATCGATATGGAAAAGTTTGTCTGTGTTGTCTCAGACCGTTTTTTAAAAATAACTCTCTTTATTTTTCTTTTCTCTAATTTTAAGAGACAATGTAGTTTGATTAAAAAGTGAAAGTAGAACAATTCCCTAAAATATGTTTTTCTTTCTGTAAAGAAATTTGTAAATTACCTTTTTTTTTTTTTTTTTTAGCCGTCTTGGCATTAAATCCTACTTTTGAATTTATTTATGAGAAATAATATCGAAAGTTTATCTATATTTGAAGATCTGAGTTTAATCAAGTTTAGAATTGTTTAGTCATTATCATTTATAATCAATTCGAATCCAAGTTACACAACTGTATCTGAATTTTCTACTAAAGTATAGTTACAAAACTTTGTCTTTAAACCGCTTTTTAAAAAGGTTTAATAAGACTTGGACCAAAAAGTGATTACAATCTTGCATAACTGTTACGCAACTACTGTATTGGATTTTTCATTTTTTTTATTTCAATTTCGTAAAACATATCTTCTTTTTTATTTTCTTTAGAATTTTATCCACTTACTGATTAAAACTTTTAATAATAGACCAGTTCTTTTAGCGAATTTTCGAAGAAAATTAAGCTTTTGCAATGGCTAAAAAAATTGTTGATAACTTTCTCTGTGGCAATAAGTTTTAGTCCATTCTTAATCGATTCCTGAAATTTAACATTTTTTTATTTATGTATGTATATATGTATGTGTCACTCTAGACGATATTTCACCCTAGGTGCACTTAATTATAATTTAATTTAAAGTAAAATTTAATCTTTCCGTAGTATAAATACTATCTAAAACTTAAAAATTTGATTTCTAATTAATTGTACTAGGTACAGGTACTAATTAAGTGCTTTATAATTATAAGCGTTAATTCTCGGTCTAGTTCTATTGCCGTTAATAATGGCTTGCTAGACTTGTAGAAAAGATTGAAAGCTTGGATTCGGGGAATTTGTATCGGTAACGGCAGAGAAAAATCATTCTCCCGTATAGCTCAGTTGGTAAGAACGCCTGCAACGGATATATAGGAGGCCCGCGGTTTTAATCCCGGTACGGGGGTCTATTTTTCTCTGTATGTCTCCCATAGTTAATGATAATTATAATTTGATTTAAAGTAAAATTTAATCTTTCCTTAGCATGAATACTACCTAAAACTTAAAAATTTGAATTTCTAATTAATTGTACTAAATACTACTAATTAATTAATTGTATCTAAAGACGATTCAGGCCATCCTAGAGAATTCATCTTATCGGTGAATATGTATTGCTTCGAATACATGTCGCCCTCGAAATAATAAACGCACCCCAATTTTCGAACCCAAAAAACAAACAGTAATTCAACGGATATAAGATCTTCAATACCACTGCTTTTTTCTCTTAAAAAAAAAAAAAGAAAGAAAATGCTATATAACAAAATTTCTACATAGAGATTTTTTTTTTTTAGAACCATAAATTTCATTACATGGATGTCCGACTGCATTTTATTAAATAAAACATAAAAATAAATTATGCTTCATAGAAAGCATTGAGGTTTTCTGCCAAACCTTTCCCTTAAGTCGGCCGCGGCAATACATGTTTCGATATACCTGACAGATAAACCTACACAGGTCAACTGTACGAGTACATATATTATTTCATTAGTTCCTATTTGCTGAGGACATGAGAGTATGAGAGTAAACTTTTTCCCGTGTTCCGAGTCAATTGACCACTTTTTTGGTTTTTAATATTGTGTCGGATATCATTTGAAAGGCCTTGATATGTTCAAATGGTCATTAAAGCTATTTTATTTGTTTATTTTTTAAACATTTTGTACCGATTTATAATTTTGTTGTAGGTTAAATAATTTTTGTTATTAGGTTTTTTATTTATATTTATTTATTAGTTAAATTAACGCCCTTTTGTATTGTTTGTTTTTTAAAAATATAATTTTGGTACCTTTAAAACAAGATTTGGGAGGTCATGACCCCTATGACCCCCCCCCCCCCTGTATCCGCCCCTGCGCTTAGCTTCTAATGCAACACTACGTAGATGTGTAGATAGATATATATTGTAGAATAGTGTAATTTAAAAAATAAATAAATAAAACCTGACGAAAAGATAAGGGGTGAAAGTATGGTTGCTAAATATGTTTTTTGATGCTGTATGCAGAGTTTTTCCCTTTGGTAACACTACGGTGAAAAACCTCGTTACCCTCGCGGGGCTTACGAGAACTAGGGTAGCAAATTAAAACCCTGATCCTCCGCCGGGTATACCCAGTACCCAGGTGGACTAGAATACCTTCAACCTGTAACACCAAAAAGCAACAGCACACTAGATAAAAATTAAACCATGAAAAAAACTCGGTTCCGTTCTATACTAAGAAAAGTGAATTTAAAATTAGTTTGTATATCGTAGAAAATTTTTAGAGTAAATTCATAAAAATTAAGAGAATGGTTTCCTTTAACCCTAGAACGCTAATCATATTTTTTAACCTCTTATGACTAACCTTGAGTCATATTGACTCCCTAATCTATACCCAGTTTTATTAAAATATAAAGGCCTAATATGAACAATATTTTTTTAACACGTTTTAGTGCTAGTTGATGGGACACTTGGGTGCTTTGTTTGCCATAATTTTTTTTTTCCTTTTAATTCCGGTTTTTCAATCTGGACTACTATTACATATCCGGTATTGTTATCTACCGGAGTGGTTTTATTTACTTTTTTTTATGTAGCTGTTTTTTCCTTTCCTTTAGTTTTTCTATTTCGTAAATTGTTTCAATTAATTTATCATTTTCCTCATCATTGCTGATGGGATCAAAAAAGGCATTTTCTATTTTCAAATCAGGGTCCAAATCACAACCGTCACCATTATTGTCGAATACGCTCTTTTTCATAATCGGTAGCTGAATCGGTCATTTCCTTCATCAAGCGATAAATGTCGTTTGGATCATTGTATTTTTTCTCCATTATTTGACTAAATTCATATTCTATTAACTTTATATAATTTATACATAAAAAGACAAAAAAAAATATAACAATTTATACTTATAAATGAATAAATTACAATTATATTACCTTTAATTTGAAATAATTATTGAATTAAAAGTTATATAATATCTAATTTATAAGATTTGAAATGGCCAAATAAACAATAACACGACATACTATTCTAAAAAATCATATTCTGCGTCAAAATGACCTACAAAATATTTACGTGTAAGACTAAACAGGAGTCAAAATGACTCCGTGACTGCAGAAAAACAAACGATATGTCCTCTTTAGAATCTGAATGTGGAACTGATAGAAGTGTTGAAGGGTCATTCAAGGGTGGGAGATAGCATAGCTGAGATGTGGGAGTTCTGTGTTTTACAGACATCGTGCATTCGTAGTTAAAAAAAAAATGAGAGTCATTTTGACTCCAGGTTAGCTTTCTAGGGTTAAAAATGTGTATTTTGCATTCGAGCTTCATTCTGAGAAACGATTTTTTTTCTTTCTGTGAATTCAAATATGTTCAAGACCAAAATCCGTTGCAGATATCGGGTAACAGGCAACATTATTGGCCTTGTGTCAGTCGTTAGACTTTTTGGCGAACCAACATATCTTAAAAGCTACTCGGATTTTTATGAAATTTGGATGGTAGGAATTTGGCTAATGTTGGCCTTTCATTATTAGAAAGAAGTTCCTTGTGGCACATTGCAGCGTCTTGAACCCAGGAGTTAATTAGTAACGAAATCGACCGGCACAAAACTAACCGTCACAGACTCTAACGATGACGATAACTTGAGTAAATGATGACCGATTTAGTTGAAATTTGGTACACATGTTCATTTTACCAATACGCAGAACGAGTTCGTTGGACAACGTTATCTGCCTGCAGGAGTCCGCGCGCAACGCTAGCGTAAATGTACTCGTAAGCTAGGAAAAATTAAAAATAGGCATGTAAAATAGGAATTTGACAACGTTTTTATTAGCTTGCATTCTTGTTTGTTTGTTTGTTTGTTTGTTTGTCCGGTTACAAATCTGGCAATCGATTTCTATCTAACTTCCCGAATAGCTAGACATTTGAAACTTTTAGCATAGCTCAGAACACGATGACACTGCATTATTTTAATACTTTTAGCCATCTTTCAGCAGAATTTAAGTAGTTTTCAGCAAATTTTGCAGTGCGGAAAGTTAGTTCGGAAAAAATCCGCCAGTTATTTAATTTGTTTTGCCATATCCAATATTTACGCTATCTTCATTTTGACGGGTCTCAAATTTGTGATAGATAAACATTGAATGACAGCAAAACAGGAAATATCGATTATATTATTTATCGATTATATTATTTCAAATATATCGATGGCATGCTTTAGATTTGGTGTTGGGGAGATCCGTTGTACAAAGATTTGTCCTTTTATAGGTTTAAGATCAGCTCTCTGGATGGTTGTCATTTATGTGAAGTAAATAAATTCTGAACTATTTTTTTTTTTACTAACATTATATATTACATAACAATAACAATTATATTATCAACATTACATACGATTCAACAGAAAATTTAAAAACGTAGTATATAAAAAGTTCTTTTTATCTTGAAATTATTACATTTGTTTTAATTAACCTTTTCTATTCAATGAGACAAACAAATTTAATCAATACATTTTGGAACAAAGTTCCTTATGGCACATTAAAGGGTCTGGAGCCCAGGAGTAAATCTGGAAAAAACTGAACCAACCGTCACAAAATCCACCGATGACAAAAACTTGAGTAAATGATGACAGAGTTAGTTGAAATTAGGTACACATGTTCATTTTACAAATGCCAAAGATGAGTTAGTTGGACATGTTATCCACCCAAGCGTTCACGCGTAACTCTCACGTAAACGTAAGCTTCAAATGTAAAACTGGAATTTTAGGACGGGAAAAAATGTTATCTTCATCTTCATTCAATGAAACAAACAACTTTTATAAATATGTTTTTTTAGTAAAACCAACGCCGATACCGTTATGAAGTGTTAAAGATCGCTAAATTTATTAAAGTGGACCTAAACCTTTAAAATAGAGAAAACAACGTTTTCACCGATATCTCTTATATTTCATCGTAACGATTTTAATAAAAGTTGATACGCATTGTCTTAAGTACAATTGAAACAGGCATGTAAAATTTCAACCTGATACAAGCAGAAGTTTTTGTGTATTGAAGTGATATATTTTATAATGTTTTAAATGGAGTAGTTGGCCGGTGCGCGAGGATTAGGGAATAGTCCTGTTCCATCATTTACTACAACCATCTTCTTTAACTATCACGATTACTTTTTCTGAATATTTAATATTATAATATATTATATAAAATATATTATAAATATATTATATATATTTAATATATAAGACGCATGCTTCAATGATAAAAAAAAGATATACTTTTTCTTTTCATTTTCCCTTAACTCCGCTAAGTAAAAGTAGTTACTTTAACCCTTAGTTGGTAACTCATCAATTAATTGGGGAAAAAAATAAAATAAATTAGACAATAATGGCTTGTAAAAGTATAAAATCAATAAAGTTAGAATTTTTTCCTGTCCCAAAATTCAAATTTTAAATTTGAAGCTTACGTTTACGCAAGCGTTGCGCGTGAACGCTTGGGCGGATAACGTTATCGAACGAACTCGTCCTGGGCATTGATAAAATGAACATGTGTACCAAATTTCAACTAAATCGGTCAACTTTTACACAAGTTATCGTCATCGGTAGATTTCGTGACGGATTTTGGTGACGGTGATTTTGGTCGTTTTTTTGGATTCACTCCCGGGCTCCAGAACGTGCCATAAGGAACTTCGTTCCAAAAATAAATCTGTAAATTAGAGTAAATTGATAATAATAATAATAATAATGGTAGAGCGCTATACTGTAAATATAGAGGCCCGTGGTTCAAATCCCGGCGCTGGAGTGTATTTTTCTCTGTCTGTTTCCCGTAGTAAATAATAATTATAATTTGATTTAAATTAAAATTTAATCTTTCTGTAGTATGAATACTACCAAAATGGTAAAATATGAATTTATAATAATAATAGTATTACTAAATACTTTGTGTTGCTTTTGGCTTGTTGAAAATCCTATATATAGCATATCGTTCTACCGGTTTTATTTATATCACTAATAAAAAGCATGTAAGTGCAGTTTAAATGAATATAAATCTTTATCGTGGAAGAAACGTGTTGAGAACTTTAAATTGCTGTTTAAAGTGAAAAGAGATAAAAAGTAAGAGAAAAGAAGGGTTTTAGCAAGTGATAACATCCTGGTAGGAAAATGAAGAGAAACAGGAAATGAAAACAGGTTGTAGCTATATTAGAATTAATCGTAAGTTTACAGCAAAGAAATTCAATTTGAGATAAAAATGTTAGAGATAACATTCCCCTTAACATTCCTAATTTAAATATCAACGTTTTATATTTAAAAACAATCACTGAACCGCTTTAATCCTGGATAAACTTTACTTGATTACAATTCTATTTAAGCTGTTTTTTTGCAGAGAAAATTTACTGTATTCAAGTTTTAGAAAATTCATATAAGGTTTTTGAACAAAGCATAATTTGTTACAAATATATCATTTCGGCTGCATTAACTCATTCAACGTAAGTTCTTAATTTCATCATAAAATAAACACTTATTTCACACAATACAGTCAGTGTTATATAGCACGTTCCTCAAGCCTATGGTTGCAAAATATTATTTGGGTCATGAAAAATCTTTGAATTTATTCAGACTTCAATTAAACAATAATTTTACTTTAAAGTTAGGAAAAGTAAAAATAATACTATATAAAAAAACAAAACATATACACATAAGTTCAATGGAATTAAAATATGTTCGGTGTATAAATTTAATTAAATAGAGTAAAAATGATAAATGTATATATCGATAATTAATTAAATTTGGAAGAGATAAAATCAAATATAATTGAGAGGTCGACAAAATAAGGTGTGTTGCAATGAGGAGTGACAAAACTTTCTTGAAGCTTCGATTTCTTTTCTTTAAACATCAGTCCGCCAGTACAATTTCAGAATTAAGCGCTTTATGGTAATAGAATAGAATAGAATAGAATAGAATAGAATATATTTGTTTTAGATTGTTACAAATCGTACAAATAGGAGTTCATGTGTTTACATCATAAGTACATAATAATAATAATAATAATAAGCCACATACATTCTTAATAGAGGTCAACAAGTAATTAGGTAGTATTTATACGTGAAAGTACAAACAAATTCTTCTAAAAATACACATAAAATTACTCGAAGGTTCTTAAAAAAAAAAAAAAACAAATAAAGGAAAATGGCTTCGCTCAGTTAATTGAAAATAAACTAAATTGAATTTAAGCTTCCTGCATAAAATAAAAAAAATTAAAGTAAGATTTTTTTCTTTTCTTAAGATTTTTACCTCATTATGTTTATTTAATTTGTTCATTTAATTAACATATTATTGTTGTTATTTTTAAGTTTGTTAATTTAATTTATTTTTAAATTGTTTGTTAGTTTATTCATTTCATTATTTATTTTTCGGTGGGTTTATAAGCTGGAGTGTTCTTATTCATTGAGTAAAAATGATCTGGTTTTTAAGGCTCCTATGGTAAAATAATAAATGCTATTGATTTTGTCCATGGTGGGCTCTTGTAGTAAATGGGTTATGGCATATTTTTCGTCAAAAGGATTGAGTTTATATTTTTCAATATAGTGCTTGCGGAATGGTTCGTAGTGAGGACAAATAAACATGAAGTGAGTTAGGCTTTCCTCCTGATGAAGATTGCATATAGAGCACTTTTCTGCGGAATTAATTTCATACTTATTTCCCTTGTGAAAGATCTTTATTTTTTCCTTGTTGCATAATCTTAGTTGGCAAATCATCCTCATCTTGTGGATGGATATTCTTTTTAAGGCATATTCCTCGCCCAGACCAAGCGAACTTATAAGTCTGTACGACGGGTTGTAAGAAGATGATATGCACGATTCCACGTCGAGAGAGAGGCTATGGTTGGACCAAGCTTCCATGGCATTCTCAATAAAAGTATTTGCAATGCTGCTGTCTTCTTCATCAAAATCGATTGCCAGACCTACTGTTGCCAGATGTTGTTTTAGTTGCGTGTACCAGTTGTACTCGGCTTTGTTATCAATGTTTTTATCTAGTCTTATAAGGACAGTCAGACACAGCTTGGCAATATCGTCTTGAGGTTTGTTCAATACGCCCTGTAGCCAACTTAGTGCCCTCTTAAGGACAGCTGTGCTTAATGGAGTGAGGTTGAGTTCAAGACGGACGAAGTGGCTTGGCGTATTCCATGGAAGTAGAAATAAGCGTTTGTAATATGTTGTCTGCACAGATTCAATGTTGTTGAGATATCTCAGCGCCCACACCTCGGACCCATAGAGTAGCGTAGAGCTTACAATAGAGGAGAAAAGCTGTTTCTTAGTGGTGAAGGCATCGGATTTAGATGATTTCAATAAGTCTTGCACTCGATAGGAAGCTTGAATAGCCTTTCTTTTCATATCTTTACAGCATTGGATGAATTTTGTTGTACTTGAAAAATTTACACCAAGGTAAGTATAATTTTTTGTGTATTCTATTTTCTTTTTCCCCATGAAAGACGGCTTGAGGTGGCACTGGTGGGGCGATTTGTGAAACGGGAGGATTTTGGTTTTGTCGATATTGACTACTAGAGAGTTAAGTTCGCAGTATTTTAATAGTATGTTAAGCTTTGTTTGGACGTCATGCCATGAATCAGCCAAGAGTACGAGATCATCCGCAAATAGAAGTATAAACAGCTCATAAGCATTATCCAACGAAAACCCTCTAGCACCTTGTTCCTTAAAGAAGGAGACAATGTCTGATAAGTATAGGATAAAAAGTAATGGGCTTAAGGGGTCTCCTTGTAATACGCCTTCAGTGAGGTCTATGGGGTTTGAGAGTTCGTTCCTTACTTTTAGTTTTATTGTTGCTTGATTATAGAGGCTCTGAAGAATTGTAATAATTTTTTTACTGACACCAGTAGCCGCTAATTTCTGCCAAAGTTTTCTATGAGATATGGAGTCGAAGGCACGTCTTAGATCAACAAAAATGGCGAAAACATAGCTTCCTTTCCTGCGAGTGAAGATCTGAGCAACGGAGGCTAAGGTGAAAATATGATTAACACAACCCATGTTTCTTCGAAACCCAGCTTGTTCCTTCGGCAGCTTATTATTGGACTCAGCCCAGTCATTAAGCCTGGCAGTTAAGATGTTAGTAAAGATTTTAGTTATGACGTTTAACAATGCTATTGGTCTGTAATTAGAGTGGGTTCGTTTGTCCCCCTTTTTATGGACTAAGCTGATAAGAGATTCGCACCAATTTTGAGGCACGCATTCTGTATCAAGAACCTTGTTGAACATGTTCTGCAGATAGTGGATCCATGAAGGAGGCAAACATTTCCAAATTTCCGCTGGTATTAAGTCAGGCCCAGGAGACTTGTTGTTTTTAGATTTATTAATAGAGTTTATAACTTCCTGTAATGATATTTCGTTATCTAAAGAAGTATTTCTGGGATTGGAATAAGTGATATCGTTTGGAATATTTGCTCGTAAAGGATAGATCTCTGAAAAGTAATCGAACCAAGATTGTAAGTCTAACTCGTTATGTGGGTGACATTTAAACGATAGTTTTTTAACTATTTTCCAAAATTCACCTGTGTTTTTTACATCGGCTAATGAGTTCAAAATATTATTATGATAAACTTTTTTTAATGATGTAGTAAGCTTTTTCAGAGTTTTTTTCAGGCTTATATATTCTGATATATCCTTTTCAAGGTACCCATGAGAACGGCAGTATCTTATTTTTTTCTGGATTTGCCTTTTTAACTGTCTGCATTCCATTGTCCTCCAGGGCTGTCTATTTGGTTCCTTATTTTTAACTGCCGGGTTAAGGGTTATCAACAGCCCAGACTGTTTCGAAGCCTCAAGTATAGCGTTGATAAGATTTGTACTTAGATTGTTGACATCAGGAGAGTGAAAATATATTGACGGTGTTGAAGAGAGGAGAGTTATCAAGTTTTCTTGGAAGGAGGGATCCCACTTGATCCGATTGACAGGGATATTTAAGCCTTGTTTGGAAACATGTTCCGTATGTGTGGTATCTTCAGCTGATTTAGGATCAGTCAAGCTTAGTGTGCAAACCAAATGATTGGAGTGTTCAGAGAAGGGTTTCACCTCAAAATCGTGAATTAAGCTGAGACCACTGTACTGTACCCAAAACTGGTCTATAGCACTTTTCCCTCTCTCGTTTATAAACGTATAGTGCCCTGGTGAGTCTGATAATGTTCTGCCGTTACATATTACGAAGTCAAATATAATTGAGAGGTCGACAAAATAAGGTGTGTTGCAATGAGGAGTGACAAAACTTTCTTGAAGCTTCGATTTCTTTTCTTTAAACATCAGTCCGCCAGTACAATTTCAGAATTAAGCGCTTTATGGTAATACAAAACTATAATTCAAAAGAGATACAATAAAAAAAATGAACAAATCAACCAATGTCATTAACCGTATTAAGCTGGTACAGTCACTCCTCCAGTAATAATATTAGTGGAATTCAGGCTTTTGGGGCCTTGTATATCCCCTGCAATCCTTGGATTATGTAATATGCAACACACTGTATTCAAGGTAGGGTCGCGAAAATGTTAAGGAGACAATTATAGGGTCGTGGCATCAAAAAGGTTGGGAAACGCTGTCGTATAGGACATTTTTTTGGTAGTCGTACGGTTGTAGGTACAATTTACCCAATAGCCTTCGTTCATGGCTTGAATTGATGAATCGTTTGCTATAGAAGGACAGGCGACACATACGTGGTATATAATGTGAACTGCTCCATTGCATTGCGCCCTCCACCATTTCCTTCGCCGGCTTGATTTACAAGACATACGTGGTATATAATGTGAACTGCTCCATTGCATTGCACCCTCCACCATTTCCTTCGCCGGCTTGATTTACAAGACACCGTCAGTCGACTCTCGCAGGGGCATATTCCTTAACTTTAATCCTACGCAGTCAGATGTGTTACTTGATAACGGAATTTGACATCCAATTTTAAAATACAAGTATCTTATTCACTTTTCTTCCCGAGGATTATGTGTCCGTCATTGTTTGCCCGACTTAGTTTTGGAATGGGCTCAGTTAATTGTAGAGTAGACCTGAAAACGTAAGTGGGTTTTATTGATTCGCATTATACAGAGTGGTCCAAAAGTCTCCCCCCCCCCCTCTTAACTTTTGAACGGTTTGAGATAAATTAATGAAACTTGGGGGATCTCTACCATGCAAAGGGAAGTTTGTTTTCATGCGATCACCCACTAGGGGCAACCACCCACTTTGCCCCCAGGCCACCCAACTTCAAAATTTCAAATAGGAGTGTATATTTTTGATAGCATATTTGGATTCTACAGTGAAAAATAATAAACTTTTACTTGTAACTTTTTTTTCTATTCCCAATATTTTGCCCCTAGGTGGGCAAAGATAGCAAAATTACCCTACCGATAATACGTTGTAAAATCTAAACGGTTAGAGATAAATTAATGACACTTAGGGAATCCGTACCATGTAAAGGGAAGTTTGTTTTCATGCAACCGCGCTGTAGGGGCAACCTCCCATTTTGCCCCCAGACCACCTAACTTCAAAATTTTGTCCTAGAATGTATATTTTTGATAGCAGATTTAGATTCTACGGCAAAAAAATAAAAATATTTTACTTCAAACTTTCTTTTCTACCTCTAATATTTTGCCCCCTATAGGGGGGCAAAGGTATAAAAATCGTAGATTTCAGCACCTGGGGGCAAAATGGAGGTTGCCCCTAGTATGCAAGTTGATGATTAAACACTTCCCTTTACATGGTACAGATCCCCCAAGTTCCATGACTTTATTTCTAACCGTTTAGATTTTATAACGATCTAAGTGTTATTTTTTTACTATTTCGGAAGGGTTATTTTGCTATCTTTGCCCCCCTGTAGGGGGCAAAATATTGGAGATAGAAAAAATAGTTTCAAGTAAAAGTTTATTATTTTTCACCGTAGAATTCAAATATGCTATCAAAAATATACACTCCAATTTGAAATTTTGAAGTTGGGTGGCCTGGGGGCAAAGTGGGTGGTTGCCTCTAGTGGGTGATGGCATGAAAACAAACTTCCCTTTGCATGGTAGAGATCCCCCAAGTTTTATTAATTTATCTCAAACCGTTCAAAAGTTAAGAGGGGGGGGGGGAGACTTTTGGACCACCCTGTATATATTTAATTATCGTTAACATGTGACACTCGACGTCGGCGAACGATGATTTGAATTCCTCTTAAATTTGATGTGACATGTAGCATTAGAAACCTATTAATAATAGGCAGTTGTATCTGACTGTCTCAACCCCTGTCTATTTTCCATTTACGAATTTCTCGGGATAATCAACTAACAGATTATATCAGCCTATTTCAGCCTATTTAATTCAATGACTGATAGATTCCAACATTCTGAGTAGAAGAGTTAAACTTATTTAAATATAATGCTTTAACCTGCTTAGAAAATATTAAATTATCCTTTGAGCAAATTTAAAATTATTATTTTAGGTCTATGAATGAAAGTTCGTGTGACCATTGCAATTTAGAGAAAACCGGTTCATTCTATTTTAATCAGTATGCAATCCCATTTTTACATCATGTTTTGAAAATTATTTCTCTAAGATGGTGGCCGTAAGCAGTAACACATCAATGAAGATAATTTCGGATGTTTATGGATGATTTTCAGCAAATTGCGATGGGTATAGCAGCAATTACTTTAGTGATTCTGTTCTAGGGTTCTTCTAAGGTGAGAGGGCGATGTTTGAAAAGTTTATCTTTAATGTAGCCCGTGCTTTTTTCAGCCACACTTATCTTGGGTGACAAACCATTACATTTTTGAAGAGGAAAACACGACCTTAACTGCCGTTAACATTTGTTTCGATCACGACAAATGTCGCTGTTTCGATGTTACTAAATTGACTTGATCCCTGATTGGAAGAAATGGCTGAAAAACAAGTCTTGGCGGTTGGTGGTTGATGGTTTGAACAAGACTGTGCTACAGCCCGCTCAAATCAAGATTTACTTTTTTGAGTCAGATATTCCCTGCTCGGCTGGTCTCTCTGAGGGGTGACGTAGGGTGGACCACCTGATTTGAGCGTGTTCGATTTTTTCTTTAGAGCCACCTTAAAGATAAGGTTTTCAAATATAGCCCCTACATATTATAAGAACTGAAGAGCATAGAATCACTGAATAAATCGCAGCCATACCCATCGGAAATGTACCGAAAACTTCAGTAATTACCTTCATCAATGTATTGCTGCTAATAACCACCATCTTGTAGATATGGATGGGATTTCCCACTGATTCAAATTTATTAAACCGCTTTTCTCTAAATTGTGCTCTTCGTTATTTATAGCAGTCGGTTCAAGCACACCCTGTATTTGATTTATCATATGAATCAAACTAATAAATCAATCAATTATAATCATATAAATCACACTAAAGTGAATCTTTGGTTGAAAGGTATGCATACACCGGAATCCAAAGTGTTACTAACATCCATTTTCATGTTGTCAACATTTTGTTGAGACACAAGAACAACACTGGTACAAGCAACCATCAACATTTTTTTAATGCAATTTCACCCGATATTTATTCCGTTTCCATGAGTTTTCAAACCCGTTTTGAAAAGGTTTTGGTTTCAAACCGAAAGTGTTTCCTTAAGGAGTTTTCAAAACAGTTTTCACAACCATTTTGATAACTATAAACTCCCACACTAGTTATAGTTAAGTCAGGTTAACATTTCTCTACTTTGCATACCAAGTGCGCATGTCTCAATTCTGTTCTCTAAAAGCGCATGTCTGATTACAAAACCAAACATTTGCTGTTGTGACCTTGAACTCAAAACGTTTTGAAATCGCCGTTTCCATGGGGTTTTAAATACCCATGGAAAACGTATAGTAAATGACGAGTACATGTCAACTTGTTGCTTGTTGCTTGTTGACGGGATACATTACAGCAACATCACCGTCAACATGTTGCTAACATATTGTTGCCTGGTGTGTACTAAGATTTAAGTCTCTAAACATGCTCTTTAGGAACTCTAGTTTACTTTTTTGAACTTTATTAACGTTTCTTAATCGATTTTTTCTTCTTCTTATACGTTTCCTAATAGATTTTTCTTTTCTTATACGTTTCTTAATGGATCTTAGTTTTGGGTTTTCTTGACAGGATCCTTGACCTATTGTACAGGATAATTGGAGGTGGTTGAAACGCCAGGAGTCAAACTTGATTGGTTTCCACTATACAAAGTAACTCCCTTTAAAGGGTAAAAATCTATTTTCTGGTTCCCGCCTTTTCATTTAGTGGAAATGTCACCTTCTTGCTTTTATTATTCTTAAAAACACCTTCGATGTTAGGTGTTTAGCCTTCAACAATATAGAGTTTATATAAGAATCTTTATTATATATGAATCTTTATAAATAAACAACCAACATTGCAAGTTCCATTTAATAATATTGTAACTCGAAGTGAATATGACACTTTTGACTTTTTTTATTGGATTTTAATAACGTTATTTCCTCTTTTGAACTATTTTTTCCAATTATTACTTCTTTTCGTCATCTTGACAAAATTATGTTTAGTTTCTAAATAAGTTTTGATCGAAGTTTTTAAAAAACTAAAGCAGCCCCTACACGATCAAGCCGCTTGATCAAAACATCGCGTTAAGCATGATTGATAGTCTAAGAACCCGTTTGATGCTTGAGTCAAGCCTTGACGGAGATTGATGGAAAGTTTGAATGAGTCAAGCGGCTTGACGGAGCACTTGATAGTCTAGAGCAATTTTGATCAAGCATTCCGTCAATCACCTGCTCGTCGACACCCCAAAACCTGATTCGAACCCATGGTATCTTCACAATACTGATTTATTACAGTCCAGGAGGAACAGTTCACTAGTCGAAAACTCCGCTACAAATGAGTGTTGATGAAAATATTGATGGGATGCTTGATGCGCCCCAAGGCGGCTTGAAGCTCGTGTCAATCAGCTTGACGCGATGTTTTGATCAAGTGGCTTGATCGTGTAGGGGCTGCTTTATTTATATTTTCATATTTTACGATTTTGGTAGTATTCATACTACGGAAAGATTACATTTTAATTTAAATCAAATTATAATTATTATTAATTACGGGAAACCGACAGAGAAAAATACACTCCAGCGCTGGGATTTGAACCACAGGCCTCTATATTTCCAGTATAGCGCTCTACCATTTGTTTCCCGTAGTTAATAATAATTATAATTTGATTTAAATTAAAATGTAATCTTTCCGTAGTATGAATACTACCAAAATCGTAAAATATGAATTTCTAATTAATTGTACTAGGTACAGGTACTATTTGGGTACTTTATAATTATAAGCATTATTTCTCAGTCTAGTTCTTTGTCATTAATGTTGACTTCTCAGATTTGTGGAAAATTGAAAGCTTAAATTCGAGATCAGGTATCAATAACGTCAGAGAAAATCATTCTCCTGCGTAGCTTAGTTGGTAGAGCGCTATACTGGAAATATAGAGGCCTGTGGTTCAAATCCCAGCGCTGGAGTGTATTTTTCTCTGTCTGTTTCCCGTAGTTAATAATAATTATAATTTGATTTAAATTAAAATGCTTTATTTATATTAAATAAAACTCTGAGATTAGACACTGTAAATCATCCATATTTGTTCAAATTTGTATGCAGACCTATTTATGACAATTAAATATTTCTAATGGTTTTAACTGATTTTCTTTTTTTTAAATTTATTAAATAAAATGTTAAATATTGATCTAATTAACACTCAAAGGGTTCTCCAGATAAAATTATTTTTTCATCCTCGACAACGTCATTAACTTATTTAATTTACATTTTTAGGTTTCAGTACGAAGTACGAAAATAAACCTTATATGACGGTTCTGTCTGTTTGTCTGTCGTCGTTGGCATGATTCAATTCATAAACTACTATAGATAGGAACATGGAATTCGGCACACAGGTGCATCTCGGCATTTGTGACAACTGTACACTTTTTGGTGTTTTTATACTTAATATTTTAAAGATGGTGGCCAAATATGGCGGGCGACTAAAAAAAGGTTTTAGTTACCATGACATGTTATACATCAATTTAAAGGTCTTGAAGTGTAGAAAAAGAATATGCAACTATTAAAATTTTACACTTAATAATTTTCACTTAATTGTACAAAACCGGCGACATCACTTACGTGAAACGCGCCTTACTTGTTTTTAAATACAACAAACATTGATACAACTATTGTATATAGTTATTACGTTAGTATGTACAAATAGTCTACCAATTAGGGTCCTCGCGTTCTATAACGTTCTTAAATTATTTAATGCATATACAAACCATTATTGTCTAATTTATTTAATTTTCCTCCTTTTATTTTAAACCTATCAAAAGATAAGATCATTTAGTAAATTATTTCTTCTCCAGTACCGTTTAGGATAACGATTTTTCCTTTTATTAAAGTAACCTTACATTATTCAGGCACAAGTTAAATGCACCGAAAGCAATTTCTCTAGAAATCGTGTTCAATTTTGTTGCAAAACTGGCTATGATTTCCGTGTAGATGTCGACAAGAGACATTGTTTAGCGAGACTTTAGGGACAATGTATCGCGACTATCCCTATGCAATGTCGCGCGACTTTGTCACTAGGAGCAGCACAGTGTACAGTATACATTATACACTGTAAGTACCCCTTGGGAAATATTGCTTCGATGTCAATTTTTTTATATATTATCCTCTTTTCTCTCTCTCTCCCTCTCTCTCTCTCTCTCTCTCTCTCTCTCTCTCTCTCTCTCTCTCTCCCCCTCCCTCTCTCCCCCTCCCTCTCTCTCTTTCCTGTTCGTTTTTTTTCTCGTAGGATTTCCTAACAATGCAAGTACAACCAAACTGAACTCTCATTCTTTATGCTATCTATTATTATTTATTTTTATTTTTCTATTCCTTTCTTCTTAGTCTACTTTTCTCATCCTGTTTCTACTATTTAAGACCGTGCATACGTTTATTTTATTCACCTTTCCGACCCTACTCATATTATTTATCCACTTTAAATAACAATTGTATTTAAACTCGAACTACATCATTCTCTTTTTTTTATAAAATTAATTTCTTATTGTTCATTTTCTGTAACTTATACATATTCATTTAACTTTTAACTTTTTTTTATATATTTTTTTTTACAACAACACAACAATTTTACCCATATGCACCTATTTTTTAATATTTACATTTCTCTTTTAATATTATTAATAATAATAATATATATGTATATACTAATAATTAAGTTTATTTATTATTATTAATAATAATAATATATATGTATATACTAATAATTATGTTTATTATGTTAACATCCTTATGTGTAATTTTATTTAATTATGAATTCGATCCCTTTATGTATTTTTACAATTGTGTATTGTATAAAAACTAAATTTATTCTTATGACTATGTGTTGGTTACATTAGAAAATCCAATTTCTAAAGTTTCCTTGCAATTCTTGGTAGATATTGTATTTCTGCAAGGATTTTTTTATATTTATATCTGCAGGTTATATGTATCATTTTTTTTTTCTTTAGTAACTTTTCACCCCTTAGTTCAATATTTCTTGTTTTTAGAATAATCTGAGAATTTATTGTTTTATTTATTTTATTATTATAAATAATATAAAGTTTGAATTTTATTGTGAAACATTTGACTCGTTTATGTAGTGGTAACATTCACAATTTGGTTTTAATTTAGTTTATTGTAGAATTATAAATTTAATTTGATATAATTCATTTATATGAATTAATTATATAATTTAATTATATTAATTATGAATTATCTAAGTGTAAAAATGTGTTGTGACACAGCTTGAATACGATAATATTACGAATAGTTAAAATAAATAGTGCTATAACCATGAAATATATATTTTTATCTACGATTGATACGAAATATAAACATTCTATCTCTGTTTAGATGCGTAGAAAGTGATTCTTTACGTACTTGTATTCATTGCGCATGCGCGTTTCATAATTCCTCTTTTTTCCACCCTAGTGCGGTAAAAAAAGAAGAATTCTTAACAAAATTAATTAATTCGGCACAAAATACAACGAATGAATTAATGTCATCTTTATCAAAAGAGAAATACGAACTTTTTTTCTGTATTTATTATTATAATCGTACAATCTTAGATAAAGTTCGGTATTCAACTCGTGCGAAAACTGCATTTTGCTTTGCTCGTGTGGTTTTACTACCCTCGCTGTCACTCGGGTGCAAACTCCACACTCGCATGCAATATGCTACTTTCCGCACTAGACGATTAATGTACTATTAAAGGCCTGAAGAAGTCTCTAAAGGAAAGGACATATTTCATAAGCTGTAACGTGTTATAGGTATTATTTATGTTCTGGTTGAAAGGTGTATAAGGTAATTTTATGACTCTTATCGGCCAAGTACCACATTCCACATTGTCTGGTCTCTCCGGGTGTCGAAGTTAGTTTTATCGTTGGTGTTTGCACTTACGTTTGAGAGATAGATTTTGACACTCTGTCCGGAACATCTGTATTTTTTCATCGCTATAAATTACTAAATATCTGCTGCCAGCGTTTTAAGTGAACTTTTATGGCTGTGTCCCGAATACACTTTCAGT
Source organism: Gerris lacustris (assembly GCA_951217055.1). Classification (NCBI taxonomy): domain Eukaryota; kingdom Metazoa; phylum Arthropoda; class Insecta; order Hemiptera; family Gerridae; genus Gerris; species Gerris lacustris. Next base: position 10,796,087 of record OX578281.1, read on the forward strand.
GGATATCTTACCATTAAGGAGAAAAGGTTTCCGCTCCTCTAGATGTTTTTTCCCGACCATAATTATCAGTATGTAGGTAAAATCTACCAGTATTTCATATTAAATAAAAGTTTTTTTAACTCGAATATCGGTCATCTTTATCGATTTTCTGTCTCTAAACCTGTATTTTTTAACACTATTCCAGCACTCTGGTGGTAATTTGTTCCGTCATTTCATCAGTTTGAGATTTTTTCCTTTTTTCCCCCCGGGGGACTTTTAAAACTAGGCATCGCGTGGCTCTATCATTGAAGCGAGCGTATTGCAATAAAATACTGAATATTGAAATTTGTTAATCATGATGAATGTCATAGTTGAAGATAAGTGGAAGAGGGCAGTGTGAGGTAGAGTGGGGGTACTCGGTACAAAGCTTTACTTCCTAAACAAACCTACACACAGTACGACTATAAGAATCTTAACCACCCCTAATAGCTTTTAAACTAATATTATAAATATATCACTTCATTAATCAAATACTACTGCTTGTATCAAGTTGAAATTTTACATACTTGTTTCAATTGTCCTTTAGACTATGTACATGAAGTTTTACTAAAATCGTTATGTTAGAACGTAAGATATCGGTAAAAAAGTTGTTTCTCTATTTTAAAAGTTTACGTCCGCTTTAATAGTTTTAGCGATCTTTATTAATTCATAGCAGTGTCGTTGTTGGTTTTACTAAAAAATGTTATTTAAAAAAAATGTTCGTCTCATCGAATAGGTGATGATAGAATTTTTTCCCGTCCTGAAATTCCAATTTTAAATTTGAAGCTCACGTTTACGAGAGCATTGCACGCGAACTCTTGGACGGATCACGCTGTCCAACGAACTTAGCCTGAGTATTAGTAAAAGAAAGATGTATACCGAATTTCAACTAAATCAGTCAACATTTACTCAAGTTATCGTCGGACACGTAAACGTTACACACAGACAGACAGACAGACAGACAAGATGCATATTTCGTTGAATGTAAGAAGCTCGCTTACGCTCGCTTCAATAAAGTCCAAAGCTCACATGCGGGTCCAAGGAGCCAAACCCGGTTTTGTAATCCATCTTATAGTACTCTATCCTCTAAGCAAGCTGAAAGACCCACATTCCCTAGCTTAGAGGAAGTAACCTTAGTTCTTCTATCGGCAGGATGGCAAAGCCGAAGATTTTCCATCTCAGGTTTGTTAATAAGGACAGCTGCTAATAAGGTGATAAGGGGTTTCTACCTCATCCTTCTACCTGCATGCTAGGCTTTCTGCTAGGCCAAGCAGATGTAGGTGTTGATTCAGTATACAGTGTTCTTTACGTCCGAACGTCCAAAGCAATAAGGCCTCATGAGTGGATCCAAGGTGCAAACCTGGTTTAATAGTCTATCCTATAGTACCCTATCCTCTTAGCAAGCTGACAGACCCACAGAAAGTGAGCACCTTGTTTAGGGGGTAAGTAACCTAAGTTCTTCAATTGACAGGATGGCTAAGCCCAAGATTCTCCACCTCAGGCGTGTTAATGCAGGACAGCTGCTAATAAGGAGAGAGAGGGTTTCATCCTCTTCCTCGCACAGCCTGCACACTGGGCTTTCTGCTAGGCCAAGCGGATGTAGATGTCGATTTAGTCTACAGTGTCCAGTAAAAGTCCTGTCAAAAGATGGCACGATTGTTTTTTTAGCGAGAGCAGTGATCTGGTAAGATGCTGAGATGGTTCCCGGATCATCATTTTAGATTGTCGCATACCTGAAGCACTGTTCCATATTCTGTTGATATCTAACTTCATGAAAGTCCTTATGGAATGTTTCACTCCACAACATGGTACGCCAACTACTGGTTCTGGTGTAATTGGGGTATCAGTTAGAGATACCATTCAAATTAGTAGATACTTTTAAAAGTCAATAGACTTTGCATGTTACAATTAGATACTTTTTAATAAGCTTGTGTCTTACACTAAAGGAACTGTAGTGTACTGTAAGGAGTTTATAGAAAACTGTAAACGTAGCAGAAAGATATGGTGACGGTAAAAAATACCAGTGTTCCGGAACTCGGAGTAAAAATTATGTTCCGGGCAGAGGGCTATTACTCTTGGACACCCCTATTCTATATTCTGATAAGTTAATTATTGAAATTAAATACAATTAAGATTTCATCATTATTATACAAACGTATAATATATAATTAACAGCTTTGCTTATGAACTAAACATAAAACGAAACAGGTGTCCATATAACAACCACTCATGAATATTTTGATATTTAAATTCAGTACCACAATGCATGTTAAAGAAAATGTGAGTTTCTTGGCAGCTTTGAATTCGAGAAAATTCATGGAATATTCAGCAAACATACATTGAATTCGAGGCGACTTCGACATCTCGAATTCAATGTACGCGTTTGCTTTCTATATTGTCCATGAACTAGACCGAAATTCCTAGATAAAGCTTAACTGATATTTTTTCTTCGGTTGTCTTACTCCTCATTTGTCTTCCATGCAGCAGCCATTCTCTATTCTATTTTCGCCCTTTTTTCGCATTTTCTATCAGATCCTCAGAAAAATACTAAAATTGAAAAAAGGGCCAAGTTCTAGACCCCCTCCCAAAAAAGTCAGCCCATCAAAGTAGTTATACCTATACCTACCTTGTTGCCAAGTCTGCTCTTTCTTTAGTCTATAACCTCACTTCACTGTGGCTTGCTCCTTTCATAAGCAATACTGCTCTTTTATTTTTACTGCTTAACAAGTATCCAGTTTCTGAATGAGGCAATAAGTGTGCCAAATTTCAAGTACCTAGCTATTCTGGAAGACACATATTTAGGATCCGTTGGCAAAATCAAGGACTCTTATATTTTCCTGCTTGTGTCTGTCCGTCCGTCGTTCACCTGCTCTCACGGCTACACCTTTCGTCCGATCACTCTGAAATTTGGCATATATGTTTATAGTACCTACCCACACATATTAAAAAGATAGCGTCTTAAAAAAATTAGGGTAAAAAAATATATAATGTTTGGTTATAAGCTTTGATAGGGCTAGTGTAGGCGAGTTCGAAGAGGGTAGGGAAAGTGCCCCCCCCCCCCCCTCTATCTCACTTATGTGAAGTGCATCTTTTTCGACCAAAAGTAAAGATACCACTTTTTGGAAATTTCGAAAAAAATAATTGTTTTATTTTTTATTGACAAAATACGTTGTTTTATAATTATGATCTTTTCGATCTATTTATTTGGTTGTAGTCCGGTTCAGTGGCAAAAAAATACTTTATCAGAGTGTGTTTTGAGAATATCAGACCCTTAGAATGGTTCAAAGTAAGCTTTTCGGCATTTTAAAAGAACACTGTTTATACACTTTACAGTTAAACACTATATAGTGTGGCCTACGGACCCTCGCTGTGTGCTCACTAGCGCACACTTGACCTGTTTATTTTGATATTAAGTCAGTAACAAACGTAAAAGGGATATTATCGCATTTATATACACAAGTGTGATATTCCTTTGTCCCGAGGCACATTGGACTAAATATCCCTTTGTCTTAATAGAAATTTAGACTAAGGAATATAATATACTATTCTGTATATATGTTCCTTTTCCAAAATAACTATTAAGACAAAGGGATATAGGAGAGTGCTTAAGTAAAAAAGTACCAATTACTTTTACTTTACACAATTTTCTCTTAAATTGAAATTTATTAAATTTCTTATTCTATTCTGGTCTATAGGGTAAGTATATATAAAAAAAAAACCCTCACATCATCTCATTTTGGCAATATTTCGCCTCCTTTGAGGCATCTTCAGGTCCAAAAGAAGATTTTTAAATTTTAATTTCTCATATATCTACACAAAAGTTTTTTTTTTTTTTTTTTTTTTTTTTTTTTTTTTTTTTTTTTTTTTTTTTTTTTTATATGTATAAAGATAACAAATTTTTATTAGACAGATGTAATATTATTGTTGATAGACGCACAGGTGGATGGCCTGGAGAAATTTTAGTAAAGAAAAATAAATAAAGTTATATTTGTTAAGAGGAATTGTTAAAGGTTAGTAAATTATCATGTTTTTTGTATATTTATTATTTAATGTTATATCGTTGGAAATTAAGTTAACATGTTATAATCTGATGTAAATGTGTGAGATATATGAGAAATTAAAATTTAAAAATCTTCTTTTAGGCCTGAAGATGCCTCAAAGGAGGCGAAATATTGCCAAAATGAGATGATGTGAGAGTTTTTTTTTTTTTTTTTTTTTATACTTACCCTATAGACCAGAATAGAATAAGCAATTTAAAAAGCGAGGGGTAATACACTACGGATATATTAAATTTCTCATTTCGTGAATGTCGCTTGAATTTTTATACAAGCAGATGATATTATATTATCAATTTATTTATAATAATAATAATATATATTTCCACAAAATTTGGTACAGGATCTGGTTACAATTGCATATAGAATCATTAAATGTGTGGACCCTCGATAGTAAAAGATTACTAGAGTGAGGGCCCAGCCTTTGGCTTAGTAACAGTTATTTGGAAGATTATATTTCTATGTATTTTGTCTGATCCGAAAAACATTCTTTTATATTTAAGTATTTCCTGTTATGAACTAAAACTACAAACACTATTCAATTTCTTTTTACTTTACACAATTTTTTCTTGTTATGTACTTGTCGCACGTTCCATATTTACTTTCCTCTTAACCATACTTACATATTCTAAGAAGGGGAGAAAACGAGAGGGAACAGGAAAAACTGATGTTTTACAAGAGAGAAAGAAAAAAAGGGATTGTGGAATAGGATTAGAAACAGAAGGTTGGATTCCCTCAGGCTTCCTGTACTCGGCACCAATTTTCTCTTCCTTGCTTGCTTTAAGAAAATCCCCCAAAAAAATCACCTTTTCTCCACTGAACCTAAAAACCTTACCCCACCTTTTACTAAACTGAATTCCCCTAGAAAAAAAAAATGACTTCTTAGGATAAAAAGAATACACCCTGAAATTTAGATAAGTAGTTTGATTAAGAAATTATATATTTATTAAAAAAAATTAATCATTAATAATTAATACTAGAGCCTAACGAGTAATAACCTCATGATATGAAAAAGACATATTTTAAAAATATATGTCTCTCCTCCAAAAGTGGAAATACAAGAATTTATTATTGTAATTTTATCTAATTGATTTAAATTATTTAATTTTAACATATTTAATTGATTGACCAATTCATTTTATATCAATTATTATACCTGTGTAGTAGTTTTGTATTATCCTCAATCAATATTTTAGTTTCAAAAAGAAAATCCATCAATGGCCTATTGGGTAGTATTAATAAAAAATAAACAGGACACCCGGTAGGAACGATGTTCCTTACATTTTTCATTAAATATAAATTATAAAATCACACTGCTAAGTACGTATTCTAACTACTTATACATGGCGGAGTTAGAAAAGAGACAAAATTAAAAGTAAAGAACGGTTTGTACCTAGCTGAGTTAAGGCAAAACTAAAAGAAAATCATTATTTGTATAATTTAAGCAAGCATCACAATAAATATATATTGAATATTGAGAAAAAAGTTAATCATGATGAGTTTATTGTTAAAGAGTATGTTTATAGTTGATAGGAGACTGTTTTCTACCTACCCAGCCTACTAATTTAAAATACATATTATAAAATATATCTCTTCCCTATTCAAAAACGTCTGCTCGTATCAGGTTGAAATTTTACATGACTGTTTCAATTGTACTTTAGACGATATTTAAGAAGTTTTATTAAAATCGTTACGTTAGAACGTAAGATATGGGTAAAAACGTTGTTTTCTTTATTTTCAACGTTTAAGTCCGCTTTAATAAATTTAGTGATCTTTATCACTTCATAGCAGTGTCGGTATTCGTTTTACTAAAAAAAAAAAAAAATTAAAAAGTTGTTTGCCTCATTAAATAGATAAATTTAGAATATCGTCCTAAAATTACAATTTTAAATTTGAAGCTTACGTTTACGCGAGCGTTGCGCGTGAACGCTTGGGTGGATAACGTTGTCCAGCGAACTCAGTCTGGGCATTAGTAAAATGAACATGTGTACCAAATTTCAACTAACTCAGTTATCTCTTACTCAAGTTAGCGTCATCGGTAGATTATGTAATTCTATCCATTAGACATTTGAAGGGCTTTATTTTTAAAACAATAATTATTATATCTTTATCTCGAAGAAAAACACCAAGGAGATCAGGAATTAATTTCATATTTACTTCATCATTAGTACATGTCTTAATTACAAGTCCTTCATTCGTTTAACTTATTTCATTGTTTGTAGTAATTTCGGTAAATTCTATTAAAAGAGTTCTATGAATATTATTCATAGAACTCTATTACTCATATTATTCATTCTACAATTCTTCACTACTACTACTCATATTATTCATTTATTAATTATTTCAGATTTATATTTCTCTAATTTAAAATGTAATTTTTAATAAAATAAATAAAAACCATTTAAAACATGAAACATACATTTTTCTTTTAAGCATTAAATGTTTTTTAAGTTAACGAAACCCCAAAGCTTAATACAAATAAAAAAAAGTTTAACACTGTCAATATAACGGGATTAATGACCTTTTATAATATAAAAAGGTCAAAGATCCACAATTAGTATTAAACATAACTTAACGACTTCTTATTAAAGCAATAAATAAAGAAAAACTTTTTTTTCGTGTTCATTTTCATTCTATAATAAAATATTTTTAATGAATATATTATTATGGATTAAAAAAAAAAGAAAAAAAAATTCCAGTCTAGACATTTACTAAAAAACATTTTACACTCACAGTCTAAACTAAGAGGAACAGAAAGGGATGAAGAAAAACTACCCCTTTCCATTCATTACATACGAAACCCAAATTCATTTTCTTTTTTCTACCCCCTCCCTTACAGCAGCCTGACGATGAACATCCCCTCTCCATGGAGTTTATAATTGGATGGCAAGAGATGGAGAGAGGGAGACTCTATAGCGTAGGACGGGGGAAATGGGCTCTTGACGCATGAATGGGGAAAAAGAAGCTAGAAAAAAATTTACTTTTTTTCTGTTTGTATGCTTTTTTTTGCTCCAGAGGGCTTTAGTCCTTTCTAACCTTAGTCCCATTACAGTAAGTGAAGCAGACCTTTTGTTCATGTATATATATATATATATATATATATATATATATATATATATAACATTTCTATGTGGTAAAGCATTTAGAATGTTTAGTGTCAATGTTTAACCATGCTAGAGTATATTTATGTTTAACTTATTTTTTTGTGTATTTTAAGGTTTTCGTAAAGAGGTTTAGCTGTTTTTTCCGTGTCAACACAAATTCAAAATAATTCTTTTTTTTTTCTTTTTTTTTTATATAATATTACAAGTATGTTAAATGCGTAGACACATAATATAAGTTTATAAAAGACAATAATTAATGTAATGGTGGTATTTAGAACATTAATTACATAGATTTTATCAAGAGGTACATCAACAACTGAAGAACCAATAAAATAATTGTACAAGTATGTTCATCAATATTTTATATCCGGCAGTGTTTTCAACTTATTAATCGGTCATCATTAGTGCCTAAGCGGTAGATGAACTCTGTAGTTTATTTATTTATTTATTTATTTATTTATTTTATTTTTATTATACAAAAAAAATAAAAAATCTCACCAGCCCTAAAGCCAAAATAGAGATAAAAAAAAAAATAAATCAAAAAATGAACAACAGATTTTTACAAAACTGCAACAAAAATTTAAATATAGTACTACTAATATCTCGAATAACATGCATCGTAATTAAAATAATAAAAATACTGATAGCCTTAAGATGATTATGTGTAACTAAAACAAATAAAAGAAGTAGCAATAAAGTAATAATAATATTATAAATTTAATTAAAAGAAGTTACATCACAGTAAGAATATTTTTGAGCGAGTTTAATGAATTTAAATCACTTAAGGTGATATTTGATAGTTGAGAGACAGACGTTGGTTCTGCTACTGGTTCTGTTACCCACGAAGTCGCCCGCCATCTTGCGAAGGAACTACAGCCTCTTTCAGGAAGGACTTCGAGTTACGTCAAAAACTCGACCCACTTCGTTGAGAAATTGTCATCGCTGCACGTCGAGAAAGGAGATCTTCTAGTTAGCTTCGACATCGTGTCTCTATTCACTAACCTGCCGATAGACGACACCATCGCCATCATAAGAAGAAAGGTATGTGAAGACAAATCGCAACTCATAGAATATTGTCTCAACTTCTTATTCAACGGAGAATACCACAAGCAGATATAAGGTGCGCCCATGGGTAGCCCCTTGTCACTTGTAGCTGCTAACCTGTTCTTAGAAGACTTCGAAGATAAGGCCCTCGCTTCTGCTGCTTTGAAACCGTCTTGCTGGTGGAGATACGTCGACAATGTTTTTCTTCTATGGAAACACGGAAGAGAGACTTTGGATGATATCCTCCGTTATATGAATTCGATTCTTAAGAAAATTCAATTTACGTTGGAAATTGAAGAGAAGGACTGCCTACCTCTTCTGGATGTGCTGGTGACGAAGAAGACCAACGGAACTCTAGGACACTCCGTCTACAGGAAGCCCACGCACACGGATAGATACCTCAATGCAGCGTCACATCACTTCGGTCAACAGATGTCACAACAGGGTAGTAAGGGAGGCTATCGAGATCGAGAAACAACCGGAAAACTTCAACAGAGAGGATGGATTCATTCTTTCCCGGACTGGAAACCACTGGTTAGCACCTGTGCCAAGGAGAAAGCAAGAAGCGGCGCCGCGGTCACTTTTCGACTTCATACATCACCCGCTACACAAAGGAACACCGGCAAAGGCGACACCTGCCCGATTGCGAAACATCGGACTTCACCCCTTCGTGAAGACGATTTCACCGGAAAACCAAGCTCTTTATTACGAGTCTACCCGCGGAAGCCTATGCACCAAGTTATTTTTAGATTTCATTAAGATTTCGTTTAAAGTCATTCCAATTGTCAGTTGTAGGTTATGAGTTCATAAAGTATCGTAACATGTATTATTTTGAAGCATTTCTCAATTGTTTTGTTTGTTTCTTGAACTTACAAGGTTTAGATTTCTATACCATCATTAACTCGTTGTTAAAATCTATTCTTCGAAGTAAATCGTTCGAAGTAAACCTTGAGAGTTGACGATCCAAGAAAAATACCACCTTCATTGTCTCACGATACCGTATAAAATGAAAAACCCCTACTTCGTATATAAAAGGTTAAGAAAGGGAAAAACAAAAACGAAATAGTTTCAAGTTGAAAGATTGTTTTGTATTTTAGTCAGTATTTTTTACAGCGTTAGATGAGTATTTAGATCGAAGGGTTCGTGCCGGCATTTAACTGTCTCGTTAAATTCCAAATCAAGATGAAAACGGTGACACGGATCCACCCTAAACTTTAGACCGAGCAACTTTTCAACTATGATAGGAGTTTTACGGAAATTCAAGAATGAATCAAAATCTATACTCTTATTTACTCGAGAAGAGTCATATTTATAGTTCATTTAGATTTGATTTCCATTTAAATTCTCAGTTCTTAGATTTTGTCCATTTATATTCTCAGTTGTAGGTTATTAGTTCATAAAGTATGGTAATTGAAGCAAGCGTAACTAAGCTTCTTACATTCAACAAACTATACATCTTGTCTGTCTGTCTGTCAGTAATGTTTATGTGTCCGGCGATAACTTGAGTAAAACTTGACCGATTTTTTTAAATTTGGTATACATGTTCCTTTTACTAATGCTTAGGCTAAGTTCGTTGGTTAAGCGTTATCCGTCCAAGAGTTCGCGCGCGAAACGCTCGCGTAAACGTTGCCTTAAAATGTATAATTGGAATTTCAGGAAGCGGGAGAAGATTCAATCTTCACCTATTTGATGAGACGATTATCTTTTATAAATACAATTTTTAGTATTACTAACAGCGACAACGCTATGAGGTGATAAATATTGTTAAACTATTAAAGTGGACCTAAACGTTTCAAATAGAGAAAAAACTTTTTACCGATATCTTACGTTCTATCGTAAGGATTTTAATGAACCTTCATATACGTTGTAGTAGTAGTAGTAGTCTAGTAGGGTAGGGCGGGGCTAGTTGAGCAATTTTTTATATAATCTATAATAACTCCTAAACGGTACATCCGATTTACTTGATTCCTTCAACGTTTGATAAGTAATTTACCCTTCTTTAAATGTATTCAGAAAATAAAACTATTTAAGATCTGGTTTAGAAACTATTATCATTAATGCGAGAAACCTCCTACTTGCTCAACCTGCCCCATAGTAGGGGTAAGTTGAGCAAGGGCATGGGGCAAGTTGGGCAATGGAAAGAATAGGTTAATAGTGATGTGGAAATTGCTCAAAACTACAGTAATACTTCAGTTGATAATCAAATATATATTTTTTAAGTTCCATCTCTAATGTAGGTACAGAAACAACATCAAACAAACAACAAAAAATCTGAAGCAAATATAACACACTTTTACGACATAACTTATTATTTATCTTTGGATATTATTACACTCTTAGTACTTAAAATTATGCTTTATTATTAATTTTTAAGGATAAAAAAAAATGTAAATATAAAAACAATATAAAAATTCGAGGTTAGTAGGTAATTTCGAGGTTAGTAATGTAAAAATATTGATGGAGGGTTTATCATCAGTCATCTTATGAGAGTCATTCGTTTTACGTTAAATTCTTTTGCAGCTGCGTTCATGCTTTTGTACCCGGCCACACAGATTTTGCAGCTTCACTTGACTGTTGACTCGTAGCAGAACCCCTTGACGTTTTTTCGTTTATATGTCCGCATCCTAAAATGAAATGCAAGACATTTAACTTTTTCTTTTTTTTTTTATTAATAATTTCAAAATTATAAATACAATTATTATAAAAATTGTTATTACAAAGTATAAAAATGCATACCTATTTAGCCGTCTGCCAGAGTCTGCTTAGTATTTGTAAAAATAAAAAATAAACATTTAACTTTTTGTCGTAGTATAAGAGTGGGGCAAGTTGAGCAAGCCTGCCCAACTAGCCCCGACTAGACTTATAGAAAAAAAGTTAAGTTATAAAAAAAACGGGTAGACTTAGGACTAAATAACTAAGTATAGTCAAAAGTACAATAAATTCATAAAATATAAACACTTACGTGATTGCAGATGGTTGTTTTAGTACGAGTCTAGGAGAAAAATGGCGGTCCTCCGTTTTTTTACTTTTTACTAAGAAAATTTAAAAAAGTGTCTGTCATCTTTCTCGATTGTCTTAGGGCAACTGAAGGTCACGCGATGCGTTCTCCTTCCTCGTCCCCATATTTCCATCATTTGAAGTATTTTTGTGACATGCGTAGTTTTAGAGATATTTAAATTGCCCAACTTGCCCCTATGCTCAACTAGCCCCGCCCTACCCTACTTCCTACTAGAACGGGTAGGACGAACCACTTGTTCGAAGTTTGCAATTAGGCCATCTTTTACGTCCCGTGGTGGAAAGTTCCAGCTACTTCGCACATCATACATTAATTTGTACTTTGTACCGCCGTAGCTTGTATGGTGTGGTCATTAGTAAGCTATATAAGCGTGCGTCAAAGTGTGGGGAAAGAGTTCGCCCTGCTCCGTCCTCGAACCATAGATACAAATCACATCATCATGACACGGATCGGACCACATCAAAGAGTGGGGGAAGAGAACCCTACAGGGGGTATCCCTCGCCCTGCACCGTCCACGATTCATAGATGCAATTCAGAGTATCATGGCACGGGATCGAACCCACGACCTCGAGTTGCCTCGACTTATTGATAGCTGAGCGAGCGCCTTAAGACCCTTGATCGTGCTGTCTCCCTTCTTCATATACGTCGTCTTGCCTGTTGCAATTGTATTTTAGTCTTCATATACCTCATCTAAAATACAATTGCAACAGGCATGTAAAATATCGTCTTGACACTAGTAGAAGTTTTTGTGAAGTGAAGTGATAGATTTTATAATAGTTGAGATGTGTGGTTAGTGGAATAGTAGGAATACAGCGTGGCTCCCTCACTATCGAAGCGAGCTTCTTACATTCTACAAAATTTGTTTCCTGTCTGTCTGATGATAACTTGAGTAAAAGTTGACCGATTTAGTTGAATTTTTTTTTTATACATAATATACACATATTATGACATTATTTTCAGAAATGAAAGTAAACACAAAAATTTAGGGGTTTTAAGTCATTAGGTATGTCACGTTGTATAGCAAAATAAAGGTCATTTTGAGGAGGTTATGATAATTATTTGCCTGTACATGATAATTACGTAAGCTCGGAATATTAACCCTAGAAAGCTAACCTGGAGTCAAAATGACTCCCATTTATTTTTAAACTTCGAATGCACGGTGTCTGTAAAACAGAACTCCCACATCTCAGCTATGCTATCTCCCACCCTTGAATGACCCTTCTACACTTCTATCAGTTCCATATTCAGATTCTAAAGAGGACATATCGTTTGTTTTTCAGCAGTCACGGAGTCATTTTGACTCCTGTTTAGTCTTACACGTAAATTTTTTGTAGGTCATTTTGACGCAGAATAGTATTTTTTAGAATAGTATATCGTGTTATTGTTTATTTGGTCATTTCAAATCTTATAAATTAGATATTATATAACTTTTAATTCAATAATTATTTCAAATTAATGGTAATATAATTGTAATTTATTCATTTATAAGTATAAATTGTTATATTTTTTTTGTCTTTATATGTCTAAATTATATAAAGTTAATAGAATATGAATATAGTCAAATAATGGAGAAAAAATACAATGATCCAAACGACATTTATCGCTTGATGAAGGAAATGACCGATTCAGATACCGATTATGAAAAAGAGCGTATTTGACAATAATGGTAACGGTTGTGATTTGGACCCTGATTTGAATATAGAAAATGCCTTTTTTGATCCCATCAGCGATGATGAGGAAAATAATAAATTAATTGAAACAATTTACGAAATAGAAAAACCAAAGGAAAGGAAAGAAAAAAGTTACATAAAATAAAGTAAATAAAACCACTCCGGTAGATAACAATACCGGATATGTAATAGTAGTGCCAGTTTGAAAAACCGGAATTAAAAGGAAAAAAATTGTATTTTATGGCAAACAAAGCACCTAAGTGTCCCATCAACTAGCACTAAAACGTGATAAAAAAATATTGTACATATTAGGCCTTTATATTTTAATAAAACTGGGTATAATAGATTAGGGAGTCAATATGACTCAAGGTTAGTCTTAAGAGGTTAAAAAATATGGTTAGCGTTCTAGGGTTAAGCATCACTTTTATATAATATCTTTTTTTTATTTATAAAATAATTATTCAGTAAACATTTTATATTTGAAAAAAAAAAATAAAGTAAAGTTAATAATTCATTTGATTTTGCTTTTTTAGGATAAAGCAAACAGGTCCCTTCCTGTCATTTGTAAATGTTGTAACAGAGCGTTTAATGAAAATTGGCAGTTTGACATGTGTGACCTATGTCTAAAAGGTCAGTGTTGTTTGAACTTCATCCTTGTTCAGGATGCTAAAACTAAGCAATTAGGAAAATACTTGACATGAAATATCAACAGTCATTTAACTACTTTAGTCTTAAGGGAGATTTGAAAATCTTAGGGACTTAAAATGATCAATATTTAAGAAAAACATTTGTTGTTTAGTGTTTAAGTGGGCCTTAAACACGATCAATATGCACAGCAAATTCTGTATCGAATATCTTAAGATATTCAGGTATCCTAATTCGGTACTTCTTTAGATTGCTACTCTCCTATGTTTTTTTAGAATATAAATAACTTTGACTAAATAACTATAAAGAAAAAGGGATGTTTAGTCCAATGTACTTTTGGACAAAGACAAAGGAATATCACACTTCTGTTTTTATAATGGGAGTAACACGCTAAGGAAGACAGTTCCGAACACCTTCTTTAGATTGTTACTCCTCTCTGGTTTTATTATAAGGGGAGTAACAATCTAAAGAAGTACCCCTAATTCTATTAAAGATAAGTTTAGGCCATTCTATATAATAGTTTATCCGTATTCTCGAACGTTTATAAAATTAGAACTTTGAACGAACACTTTAAATAACCAATTCTGTAAACTGGTAAAACTTTAGCTTACATACTTTTTTGGTCTCCTTTGTATTGCATCCTTATTATTATGAGTGAATTATTTTTTAAAATCTCAAAACTTGGTTTTGTTACACGTGAGCGTAGTGTGTAATTTTAACTACAACACAAAAAAAAGCAAAAAACTTGAGCGAAAAAAGAAATAAAAAAAATAAAAGATATTGTATTAGAAAACTCAGTTTAAAGTATAAGTTCTTATGTGGGATTTTCCTTTTGTATATGGTAAATATTCTAGGCTTGGGTAAGAAGAATAAAGAATAAAGAAACAAAAGAAAATTATAAAATTTTTAAAAAAGTGTCTCTTGCTAAGTTTATATATATTATATATATATATATATAATATAGAAAAGTACGTTAAGAACATACATGGATTAAAATTGAATCTTTAATTTAATAATAAAAAAATCGGTCCGAGACAACTCAGACAAACTTTCTCATATACGAGTTTATAATTACTTAGCCCAGTGTTTCCATTTATTAGTTTTTAAATGTACATTTAAATATTATTGAACATTTCATCAAAATTTATCATAAAAATAACTTCTCCTGGTCGGGGAATCGAACCCGGGCTCTCTCCGTCCGCGTTTTAAGCTAATATCTCAGGAACTAGATTTTTCCCGGGAAAACGGCTTATATCGTTGGATTCGTATTCAAGTGGACTACATTTTAGAATTTTTTAATCAAAATCGTCGGAACCGTTTTCGAGAAATAATTTTTTTTCATGTTTTTTCAGAGTTTTTGGGGGGTAGCGCCCCCAAATTTAGAGCTAAAATTCATTTCTCGATTTCGCCTCGGGGTATGATTTTTCTGAACATGCATGCCAAATTTCGGCAAAATCGGCCCAGTAGTTTGGGCTCCAGGCGTCTGCACAGACGACAGACAGACATTTTTTAAAAACCACTTTTTTGGACTCAAAACGTGTAAATCCATCAAAATCTCAAAATCGAATTTTCGCGCCATCACAATACTTTCTCTTTATATGAGAAAGTAAAAAAAGAATATATAAACATTCCAATTGTACAATTAAATATAAAAGTTTTCTTATATGGGTCAGTTATATATAAATGTTTTACGTTCATTAAAAAGAAACAGGAAATATTTTGAGGCGAAAATCTAACGTTAGATTTAAAAGAGACGAAAAGAAAAAAACTTGGAAGAGTTATACCCCTCATCCATTATGAGAGTTTGACCCTTGTGAGAGGCAAGTTAGGTCCGGCAGCCCTTTCCATAAAACATTCATCATAGGGCTAAAAGGGCCCAGATATGTCCTTTTTGATGATAGGTCTCCAGCAATGAACCATCCTCGATATGATGTCTACATCTACTGACGAATGGGCTAGAAGAGAGGGAAGTATAAAGTAAAACATATTTGACACAAGATTAAAACGCATTTTTACGCATAAAGTGGTTTAAAAACCCGTGCAAAAATAATAAAGATTAAAATGCTTTGGAATCATAAAAACGGAAAATGTATGTGAATACATTTTTTTATATTTTATTTTAGGGAAAATAAATTGAATGGAAGGATTCAAATCATTCTAAAGAACGATTTTCATGTCCCCGAATTAAAAAATGGTAGAATAAAAATCCGTTTTAGACGCATCAGGGAACGTTTTTGGTCTCGTTTTGCCTGCGTGCTTACCAAAGCAATTTGATCGTCCTGAAAAACGACCATTTTGTCTCCGATTTCAAAAATTCCAAGACAGAAATCTTTTTTGAGTAGGGTATTATTTTAAAAGTATTTACAAGTAGATCACAAATATATAATGCATTCTTTAAATGGTGGCCACTTTACCTCCCCAAAATAACCAAAATTTACCCCCTTCCACTATACTAAAATGACTGGTCCTAAATATGTGAAAAAAAAAATACATAAACATACATCTCTGTCATACAATGATATTTTCGGGAATTCATTTAAAAAAGTCAAATTTTAGAAAACTTGGGTGCGCAACCATTGTGAACTAAAATTTTAATATATTTTGTTGGCTGTGAACCCTTTTTTCCCCTTCTGTTTAATTTTTTTAAAAATAAAAAAACTATATTTAAAATATATTTTTTCTTCTTCGACTTTTAGGGGTTCAAAAGTAAAGATACCACTTTTTGGTAATTTCGAAAAAAATATTATTTTATTTTTTATTGACAAAATACGTCTTTTTATAATTATGATCTTTTCGATCTATTTATTTGGTTGTAGTCCGGTACAGTGGCAAAAAAATACTTTATCAGAGTGTGTTTTGAGAATATCAGACCCTTAAAATTGTTCAAAGTAAGCTTTATGGCATTTTAAAAGAACACTGTTTATACACTTCACAGTTAAACACTATATTATAGTGTGGCCTACGGACCCTCGCTGTGTGCTGACTAGCACACACTTGACCTGTTTATTAAATAATAAAACTGTCCTTTATTCTCTCGTCAGCTATATTTCGCCTTAACTTAAGGCTTCTTCAGGCTACAATAATAATAAAAACAATATTAATATACAATTTTTTTTAAAACAATTTTCTTTGAATAAATTATTAAATTATCAATTAAATTTAAATAAATACCTGGTTATTATTGTTAGAACATAATCCGTTATTTCTTTTCTTTCTTGTTCAAAGACGAAGAAGAAAAAATATATTTTAAATATAGTTTTTTCATTTTTACAAAAAATTAAATAAAATTTTAATTTTTTTGAAATTTTTGAGTGGGTTATAATTATAAAGGCATTAGAAAGTAAATCACAAATATATCGAGTTTTTAAAATGGCAGCTATTTTACCTCTAAAATTACCAAATAAGTGCCTACCTAAAATTTTAAAGGAAAATATGCGCACTTAGCTCCTCTTAAGTGCATTTTTTTGGAAAAAATAAGATATAACAATGATTTAATGACTTAAGAAACCCTTTTAGTAACTTACTAACAAGTACTTGACAGGATTTTTTACATTAAATTTTCCTCAGCTTATACTTTTATTTGTGTAAAATAAAGAATAACAAAAATGTTGTCCCTACTGGCAATCAAAATAGATCAAGAAAAGTATTTTTTTCACCGTGAAAAATCCGAAACCGAGATATCAACGGAATTATTCTTTTTGGGTGTTTTTAAGACGATATGAAGGATTTTTAGCTGTTAGATTGTATGTCTGTATGGTGTCTATATCACTTATAACTCCCTCAGTTTTTAAGCTTGCGAGTTAAAACTTATATTGAAAATCAACCTTTGCATATAGTTGTGTGCTGCTTTAAAAAAGAAAATAGTTATTTATGCACCTGGGGAGTAAAGTAAGCCATTATTCCCTGAACGAAAAATGTTGGTTCTTGAGGCGAAGCCAAAGGAACCATGGTCCATAAATCCAGAGACGCAGCCGAGGGAGAGAATTATCGCGAGGGGAATAATGGCACTTTACTCCCGAGGTACATACAATATTTTATCTCTAGTAGGGAGAAAATACACATTTTCATCCATTGCACAGTAGTTATTTATTATTTTAATAAATAACAATAATTGTTGGCAATTTTAATAGCAGATATAAGAGATTCAATATTGGAACTTAAACTTAAACTCAAATAGAGATGATTAGTAATGACGTCACAAGATGGCGTAAGCTTTCGATAATTTATTCGATTCGGTTTGTTATGTTCCTTTTCCTTATCACCTGTTATCAATCCCATGTAAAATGAATGGGAGAATTTTCTCAACTTTTTAAATAATTAATTATTAAACCATTATTAATTTATAAGACTTTTCAACCTTTGAACGTTATTATACTAAGTCTATTTTAACAATGTAAGATAAGAAAACATTAAAAATTGCCGTTCTAGTGGTTTAAAAAAGTATTATTATGAGTGTGTTTTATTGTGGTGATACCGTCCGGGTCCGTTCTTATTTATTGTTTATTTTTTAAATCGTTTTTCTATTTTAGTTTGTATATTATGTCTTCCACCTTCTCGAGCGTTATGAAAATTTCATCTATACTTCATTTTTATCGGAGGACAAAGCTATTCTTCGTAAAAGTATGTCAGAGTACTTAAGTAATTAATTAAGTTGGCAATCCTTCTTTTTCTTCCTACTTTATTTTTTCGCCCTACTTTTACTTTTTCTCCCTACTTTTACTATTTCTCCCTACTTTTTGAGTTCAGGGAAGAAAAGACTTTCTTTGGTCCCTCTGAACTCTAAACTAATCCAAAATCATAACTTTTTCTCCCTACTGGAGATAAAAATTGTTATGTCATAAATCCATTTTGCTGAGTCAACAAAAAATTCTTTTTAAATGTAAAATGTCCACTGAATTTTGTTTTGATATCTGCCGCCATTTTGAAAATATTGACTTTTGAACTTTGAAACTTTAACGTTAAATAATGTCTAAACTTTTTCACCGATTGAGCTGAAATTCGCACCAATGATACGTTTCTATAAAATAAGTAAGTCCTCTATATTTGGTGCTATTTGGAAGTATCGACTTTTTGATTTTTTTTTTTAATAGAAAAGTGGTTGTAAATTTTATAAATACCTCACAATAATGGACCTCATTATACCGGAATTAATTTTTAATGGACAAACAAAATTATAATTCACATAATTAAAAGAAACTGTTGTCATTTATAGGTTTATATTTGGTAAGGAAAAATGTCCGATAGGCCTTGCATATGATTTTTTTATATAGTCATGTGACTATTTAGAGGAAGCTATGTGCCGCAGTAATTATCAGAGTATTTTTTTAATCGACTTATTTAATTTTGAGAGAAAAATATACGCGTATGTTGAGTAAAAACAGTTAGCAGAGATTTATGTTAGCAAGATGAAAGTAAAAGGTTAAGGGATATTAAAGACTTAAAACCGCAAGGAAAGTACAAAGCTTGTAACTTAGTGCGTGCACTGTTAAGGGAATAAGTTTCTATTGTTCGCTAAACACTTCCTTTTAAACTTCCTGTAAATAGAATTTAATAAAACCTTCTTCAGCCAAAATTTAGCTGAGCCTTTTCTCCTACATTTACAAGATTAATGATTTGGCTTACTTTTGTTTATAACGCTCAATTATTAAAGGAAACAATGAGAGCTTCAAATATTAATAAATATTAGTACAATATCTCCTTATCTGTCTATGTTATCTGTTGTTTTAGTAACTGATAACTGGAAAAAAATAGACTGTTAATTGGTGTGGCACATAGCTTCCTCGCATCCTATCACGTACTTAATTGATTTTATACGTTTACAGGACATTAATGACTAATTTATTTAATTTTTTCCTTCGCTTTTTTAAGAAGTCGAAAATTTTATGATATTATTATATATATATATATTTTTTTTTTTTTTTTTCATTTTATTGAATATCACAACTATATAGATTTTATGAATGTTATTAGTGATACTGATACATGAATTAAAGTATCAATTAAGCAAAAGTTAAAGAGTGTAGACGGTTGAAATTAATCTGGTGCTATATTGCGGTCTGTTTCGACCAACCACAAATGCTTTCGACAACAATGAGCTAATTATGACCTACCATCCGAACTTCATTAAAATCGGACGTTTAGTTTTTAAGACATGTTGATATAAATTGAGCAACAGACCGACAGACAGACACGGAACCAAAGATGTTCCCTGATGGATGAAACCTCAGACTAAGGAATAGTCCAGGAAAATATGAAATAATAGGGGAAATAATTTATAAAGTTTTGAAACTTTGTGAAAACACTTTTAAGGGGTGTAGTAGTAAGAAACAGTAAAGTTCCCCCCTCTTGAGGGGGCGCGTCTCCCACTCCCCCCTCCTTAAAGTCCAAAATTTACTTATTTTTCACTTTTTACGCAAAACGGTTTATTTTTTGAAGAGAAGTGTTATTACCAAAATTATTCCTCACATAATTCTGCACAAAAAATTATGTGAGGAATAATTTTGGTAATAACACTTCTCTTCAAAAAATAAACCGTTTTGCGTAAAAAGTGAAAAATAAGTAAATTTTGGACTTTAAGGAGGGGGGAGGGGGAGACGCGCCCCCTCAAGAGGGGGGAACTTTACTGTTTCTTACTACTACACCCCTTAATTGTGTTTTCACAAACTTTATAAATTATTTCCTCCATTTGCTGTTTTTTTACTAATTTACCTGGACTAGAAGGGGTAGAGGGAGCAATGCGATTTAAAAAGTAGTTCATTATGCGACACCCATATACTAAACCTCTCAAGCGAGCTCAACCCGAACTAAAGTGACAACTGCACGATCACGTGGTCACTGGTCCTTGCCTTATTGGTCTATACCTTGTCCTTCCGTGCCCACGGACGCTTGTCAACAAAACCTTTAACCTCATTTTGTGCTTTGTTTGATTGTTTTATTATCGAAATGTCAAAATATCAAATATGGAAGAGAACAATCTGATGTTATTGCTTTAGAAGATGATTTTGTTTTAT
Source organism: Gerris lacustris (assembly GCA_951217055.1). Taxonomy (NCBI): domain Eukaryota; kingdom Metazoa; phylum Arthropoda; class Insecta; order Hemiptera; family Gerridae; genus Gerris; species Gerris lacustris. The sequence continues at coordinate 10,816,649 of OX578281.1, forward strand.
ATAAGATTGCTTTTGGTTATCTAGGAACTATTACATGTTATTAACATCGTAACTGCCTTTAGATAATTAATAAGGTTAAAAAAAAACATTAAAGTACATATGTATTTATAAAGAAAGCTGAATTAAAATATTAAATGTCGTAAGAAAATATCACTTTAATCTTATCCTTATCAGCTGATATCAGATAAATTTCGAGTTTTTATCAAGATATCGATACTGTTTCACCAATCTGCCGCTTGGGAGGTTTAGTATATGGGTGGAGCAAGATGAACCACTTTTTGAGACCCCGATTCTATAGTATTGTTCCCTCTACCCCTTCCTTGCTCTGAGGGTGAAACGGATTTTTGTCTTGGAATTTTTGAAATTGGAGACATAAAATATTTTCGTTCTTCAGAATGATCACATAGCTTCATTTGCCTTCGTTAAGCTCGGAAGCAAACACAGTCCTTGAATCATAACTAAATGTAACCATGTAAACCCAAAATAACCCACAAATGGAAAACAATGATGGCATAAATTATTTTTTGAGCGGGCGTAGTGAGTTCTTTTCATTTCAGAGACTTGGGTATTTGAAAAGTTTGAGTTTTTGTCTCACATTAACCGGCGTAAAAAAAAATTGACGCATTTGAACGAAATTCGGCAAAAAGGTGCATCTTAGCATTTGGGAACTGTACAGTTTTTAGGAAATTCTCCCTTAATATTTTCTAGCTGAAGCCCAATGTAGTGGAGGATTAATCATTAAGGTTTTTGTCAGCATGACATTTTATACAATAATTTAAAGGTTTTGAAGAGGAGAAAAAGAATATAGAACTATAAAAAATGACAATTAATATTTTCATTATGAAAACAAAGGTTTTCATCAGCATGGCATGTGATACATAAATTTAAAGGTTTTTAAGAGGTGGAAAAGAGTAGGTAACTATTATCACAAAGTTTTCTTGTTTTTTCCGGCATTTTGAAAAAAAAAAAAAAAATATGGCCGAAATGATGGTGTTGAAATAGTTAAAAGAGAGAGAGAGATAGATAGATATTATTACATTTTAAAATGGCTGCCTCAAATGATCGAAAACACAAAAATGAAGGGTTGTTAAGTCATTATGTGATGTTGCATATAAAGCTAAAGTACATCCTAAATACGGGAGTTGGGAATGCAACGCATTGCTTGTTTAGAATAATTTTGAATAATAAGTTAATGTAACCGTGAACAACCCGAAACAAACCAACAAATGGAAAACACTGAACGAAAACAAATGATGTAATATGAAACAGCTTAATATGAGTTGTATTGAACAGGACATTTGCTTACTTTTTATTAAAAAGCAAAACTACAGCTTTCCAAATCAATATCAACTTGATCCATCATTTTAGCGAATTTTCAAAGAAAATACGCTATTGCAATGGCTTCAAAATTTTTGTAATGCGAATTTTTGAAAATTTTTTCCATGGAAATCCGTTTTAGACCATTCTGAATCGATTCCTAAAATTTAACACTTTTTTTATGTATGTACATATATATGTATGTATATATGTGTCACTCCAGACGATATCTCCCCTTAGGATGCACTTAAAAATTTCAAACAAATTTTAAAATGTCAATAATATCAAAAGAAAGGATGAGTTCGTTGGCCAGAATTTTTGGAGTCCATTTAGAGGTCAAATCTTGACCATTTAGGGTCAAAAAACGGTTTTCCCATTTTACCCCCCTTTTATGTGAAAATATGATAAAAGTGTAAATAACAACAATTACTGTACTCTTAAAGAGTTTTCATACGACATGCATCTTGAAGGGTAAATACTATTTTGACTTTTGTACCCCGCACCCCTGTGTACCAATTTTATTTTTCACCCGTGCAAATTCTAAACCAAAATTTTCCTATATTATCATAAGCCAATAAAACGCAGATTTCTTTGAAAAGTCGCTCAATAAGTCATGGTGCATGACTGGACTTTTTTACAAGCTTTTATTTAACTTGCAATGTTTGTATGTATGTATGTTCGGGTCAAATCTTGCAACTGAATTTTAAAGCAGTTATCCTCAACCGATTGAATTGAAATTTTTGCATACACGTTTAGTTTGGATGACAATGCATGGTTAGCTAAGTGACGTCATTCTAAATCCAATATGGCGGGCAGCACAAGATGGAGGACTATTTATTTTTTTAGCACGCCCATGATACGGGTATCAAATGAAAGGGTTTGGTGAGAAGAATACGAATAAAAGCTTGTATTTAAAAATCTTTTTTAAAATCAACTTATTAATTTCAAATAATCGTGCACCTCCAGTTATCCTCATCTAGACTTGGCTATTTATTATTTTAACTAGTAATTATACAAGACGTGTTTAGTACCAGCTTACCTACTAAGTCGAAATGTATTAAAATTATATTTATTGAAATGCTTAAAAGAAAATGCTGTTTGCATGGACATAAGACATAACTAATAAAATATATATTTTTTCGTAATGAAACCGATTATGACTTGAAAAGTTTTCAATGTAATAAAAGGAAATATAGTTTGCTATGATTTGAACTAGTTAGGGTCAATCGTAAACCCTAAGACAAATATCAAAAGTAAAGTAAGTACTCGGAGACACGATAATAATATTTCCTAGTCTAACTCAAATATAATTCAGAACTATTCAATAAATTCTGTTTCCGAATAATATATTTTAATAAGTTTAGGAATAATGTTTATTTAATATTATAATAGTGAAGGTTACAAATTTTGTATACTTGCATCCGTTAACATAGACCAAAATAAAATCTCTAAATAAAGTTTCTTATACTCAATACATTAATACTACATAAATACTTCATTCAGTGTTTTACGTTTGTTAGTTTTTTTCCGTTTTTCGTGTTTACATTACATTTAATTTTTGTTGAAGTTTTAACATTAAACTATTATTGAATTATTGTTTTATTTTACTATTATAATAATTGTATTTGATGAATTATAATGATTGTATTATTATTGAAATATTTATTATTGTATTTGAATGAAATGATCGTTGGTGTTATTCGATGTTAAGTTATCCAGGTCAGCTTTTTAGTCACTGATTTAGTTTTTGCAAACTCGAGATCATAGAACGCCTTCTGTTGAGGAGTCCCCATCTAAGGTGATGATTGAATCTTTTCCCCTCCTGAAATTCCAATTTTACATTTAAACCTCTCGTTTACGTGAGCGTTGCGCGCGAACTCTTGGACGGATCACGCTGTCCAACGAACGTAGCCTGAGCATTAGTGAAAGGAACATGTATAATAAATTTAAACGAAATCGGTAACTTTTACTCAAGTTATCGTCGAACACGTAAACGTTACACACAGACAGACAGACAGACAAACAGGATGTATAGTTTGTTGAATGTAAGAAGCTCGCCAGCGCTCGCTTTAATTATTACTGATCTTTTCATATGAACTCCCCTGATTCGGGGTCTACCCTCATTCAGACTATTTTTATTAATTATCATCGTTAGTTATTATGAGCAAATTGTCTCCATTAGAGAGAGTCGATGTACATTCTTGTTATTAGTGCAACTAGTGCGCAAAGTGGCACTTTGCTGCACTCGAGAGAAATATTTACTCTCGGGCTCAGGCGAGGGCGGAAAGGTTTCTCGAGTGCAGCAAAGGCACTTTAAGCTCGAGTTGCACATTAAATTTTCCTACAGTTAGTTTTTAATCTGTAAATAAAATATAAAATAATAGTGTTCATCAACATGTAAATACTACATTACGCGTCGAATGCGGAAAGTAGCATTTTGCATGCGAGTGTGGAGTTTGCACCCGAGCGACAGCGAGGGTAGTAAAACCACACGAACAATGCAAAATGCCGTTTTCGCACGAGTTGCGTACCGTACTTTATCTACGATTGTTAGATTTAAATAATAAATACAGAAAAAAAATAAACTTGCTGTATGTAAGTTCGTATCTCTCTCTTAATAAAGATGGCATTAATTCTTGAGTGGTATTTTTTGCAGAATTAATTATTTCTGGAGGAGTATTATTCTCCACATTTTCGTCGAAGTCACTTGAATCACTCATTGTTTTCCACTAAAAACTCGATATAAACAGTTACTTTAATAAAAGAACAGCAAATTAGTTTTGTTAAATGTAAACAAACTCGCTAATCGTGAGTAAAGCTGAAGAATTCCTCTTCTTTACCGCCCTAGGGTGGTATAGAAGAGGAATTCTTCAGAACCATGAGACGCGCATGCGCAATGAATACAAGTATGTTAAGAGGTAAGAATACAAGCATCTGAACAGAGATACAATGTTTATATTTCGTATCATCGTAGATAAAAGGTTTTACAATAGCAACTGAACCAGCTGTTCTGTTTATAGCCAGTGTTGCCTTTTTTGCCTGATTCAGCAAACCTGACCAAGCGCTGTTATTATTTTTTTTATCATAACACTTACTCATCACATTTGATTCTTTTTTTAGATTGTGTATCTTTACTTTTTTATATTTAACATTTTTATATTTGATATGTATGTAGTGTTTAAATCATGTAGTTAGTTAAAAAATAATCATTAGTTGTCATTGTTATTATTATTATAATTTGGATTATTTAAGTTCTTTATGTCCGTAAGCACTCCAGTGTTCCAACTGGAGTGCGGTAAAGTTAAATGAGTGCGGTAAAGTAAAACGAGTCCGGTAAAGTAATAAGTGCAGGATTCTGCTGTTTGCGTACTATTTAAAGTGCAATAACAACCACTTTATCGGTAAAATGTAGGAAAAAATATATGAAAGGTTGTGAAACATTTCATCAACCTGAATCAGAATTATTTGCCCCTGACATATGCATAAATTGCTTATGTCATTGTATTCATTTGTTTCGTTCTGATACACGCTATATGTCTGCATTATATTATAGATAAGACTTAAATCATATCTTTTAGTTTATAAATATTAACGTAAGGAAAAAAAAATGCAATTCTTTAGCTTCACGTCTCTGAATTATTCATTCCATAGAGATAAAGAGACGAAAAGATCGACTCGCTGCTACACAAAGGTTTCAAAGGGCAAACTCCGTCAAGTTTCCACTCTCTGCTTTTTCCCCCCCAAGATTTTAACCTTTTATCTTTTGTGAAAATAGATCAAAGTACGATAATTTATAGGATTTTTTTATGTTCAAGGTGTTAAATGTCGTGCATAACTTAAACATTTCTAAATTTGACAAAAAGGAAAAATTAATATATTTCATGGTTTATTAAATTCAATGTGCATTAAACTATAATTTATTTTAACTCCAGTAGGGAGAAAAAGTTTTGATTTTGAATTAGTTTAGAGGGACTAAAGTAAGTCTTTTTATCCCTGAGCTCAAAAAGTAGGGAGAAAAAGTAAAGTAGGGGAAAAAAGTAAAGATTGTTACTTAATTATTTTATAAATAGTAGAAAATGTATGGCTAATGTAATGAAGTTGTTGAAATCAGGTTGGTGGCACTTGCTTTTTCGACCATGTTTATCTTTGTTTATAACCTGCATCTAAATAACCTTCTATTTGAGTTTAATTCCTATTCTTATTTGTTTTTTTATATTTAATCTCTTATATCTGCTATTAAAAGTGCTAATAATTATTGTTATTTATTAAAATGATAAATAAAAACTGTGCAATGGACGAAAATGTGTATTTTCTTCCTACTGGAGATAAAATATTGTATGTACCTCGTGAGTAAAGTGCCATTATTCCCCTTGCGATAATTATCTCCCTCGGCTGTGCCTCGGGAATTATGGAGTCTAATTCCCTCGGCTTCGCCTCGGGATTTAGGGACCATGGTTCCTTCGGCTTCGCCTCAAGAACCAACTTTTTCGCTCAGGGAATAATGGCTTACTTTACTCCCTAGGTGCATAAATAACTATTTGCAAACATAATAAATAAATACTCTGCCAAATAGTGTGGCACATTCCTTTCTCAAGTTTATTTTTATCGCGTTCTATACTTATACTTCTTAAAGCCTATTATTGTTATATTTATTTAATTTTCCCCGTTTTTTTTAACTGTCAAAATTGTTTTGATTATTTACATTAATTGAAGTATCAATTTAGTAAAATTTAAGGAGTGCGGATGGTTGAAATTAATCTGGTGCCATTTGCAGGCTTCTTTCGACAAATCATCGAAATTTCATAAAAATCAGAGAAGTGCTTTTGATGATATAGGTGTAAATAAATGTATGTCTGTGCACATGTGGAAAAGAAACAAATTGGTGCAGAAGGTTAAAACTTATATTAGACTAATAATTGGCTAATTATGACTTGTCATCCAAATTTCAATAAAATCAGATATGTTGGTTAGTAAAAAATTGAGCGACAGACCGAAAGACACTAAAATGTTCTCTGAAGTCTGAAGTCCAAAACGGATTTCTGTCTTGAAATTTTTGAAATCGGAGGTCTAAAAAATAAAGCTGATGTTCTATTCCCATTTTTCTATAGTAATATTTTACTTAGGTTTATTTATAAGTAGCATATAAATGTAAGCGTATAATGTAATAAATGCACATTATAATCACCTATACTCTATACATAAAACTAGGTGTGCAATGCAGTTGTCTGCTTGCAATATTGAGCTGAGCGTGCATTTTAATCTTAACCAATCAACATTTGTATTATAGCATTTGTATTATAGCAACATTTAATAGCTGAAATCGGACCAAAAATAGTAAAATCTCTATTTTTATTTAAAAAGCATTTTTTCCTGTTTTTCTATTTTACCCCCTCTTAAATGAAAATATGACAAAAGTGAATATAACAACAATAACTGTACTTGTAAAGAGCTTTCCAAACACAAGCATCATGAAGGGCATATACTATTTTCACTTTTGTACCCCGTACCCCGTACCCCTGTGTACGAATTTGGACCAATTCAGATTTATACCTTCCTGTGGTTGGTCACTATGACCGTGCCGAATTTTGAGTGAATCGGTTCAGCCGTTTAGGAGGAAACTTTTGTACCCCGTTCCCCGTACCCCTGTGAAACAATTTGGACTATTTCAGATTTATACCTTCCTGTGGTTGGTCACTATGACCGTGCCAAATTTCGTGCGAATTGGTTCAGCCATTCAGGAGAAAACTTTTGTACCCCGTATCCCGTGTACCCTGTGTACCAATTTGGACCATTTAAGATTTATACCTTCCTGTGGTTAGTCACTAAGACCGTGCCAAATTTTGTGCAGATCGGTTCAGCCGTTCAGGAGGAGTATGCGTCAGAAAAAATGCAAAGTGTAGTATAAGAGCTTCGCTTCGCTCAGCTCAATTAGAATGGACAAACGTTCCAATAGCAATAAATCTAATATAAATCTTAAATGTACTTCTTAATAAGGGGGAATATATAAAATTATTTCCCTTTGAAATATTTATTCTCCTTAAGAACAAGGCATAATTGCTTCCCCTTTTGATGCTTGGCCCTCACGTATCTAAATGGTACTCCTAAATTTATGTTTTATAAAAGTAATGAGGACATCTAAAAATGACTTTCTTTTAACTTTGAATCTTTAATAACCGGGAAAAAGTTTTGAAAAGAAACTTTGAAGAAAGCCTTGAAAGTTAAAGCCATTGAGATTACGATTAAAACACCATTAACAAAATGCATTGATGTTTCTTGATAAGATACTGGAATAATTAATAGTATTTAAAAAAAAAAAAGAAAGTATTTATTATGTATACATATACATACATACATACATATAAATATATATATATATATATATATATATATATATATATATATATATATATATATATATATATATATATATATATTACACAATTTGCGAGAGACACCAAGGGATGTGCCACGCAAGCGTGACCCATAGGAACTGTTCCAACATCAGACATAACGTCATTAAGATGTTGGCTCGGCATTACGCCATGTCCTGCATCGTTTCGTCGCGTCCGACTCATTAGGGGCCCGACGATGCCCACCCAACTCTGGACCTATACTAGATCAACAAGATCAGATATAGGACTTATCAGAGACGAGCGTGCTCTCATACCGCAAAAACACGGTATTACTCTGCTGATGTGTTTTGCCAGCCAAGCAAGAATGGCGGTGTAGTGAAAAATAACGGTGTATTTACCTAAATACGCGACGAAACGATGCAGGACATGGCGTAATGCCGAGCCAACATCTTAATGACGTTATGTCTGATGTTGGAACAGTTCCTATGGGTCATGCTTGCGTGGCACATCCCTTGGTGTCTCTCACAAACTGTGTATTATGAACTCGTATATGAAAAAGTTTGTCTGACTTGTCTCGGACTTATTTTTTTGTTTGGAACCATAAATTCCGTTGTATGGAGATCTGACAGTAGTAGATACTAAATATGGTGAATTAAGTTAACTATGGAAATTTGACGTTATAAGAAAATTTACCATATAAACAGAGCAGAGGCAGGAAAAAGCGAGGGTGAAAGGTCTAAAAAGGTAGAGACAACACTCAACGGACCAGGAGAACGCACATAACAAATAATTTAGTATATGTAACGTACAAATAATAGTATAGTTATAAGAAAGGTTTATCACCTATAATTTCTTATTATTTAATACCTACTAACTATATATATATATATATATATATATATATATATATATATATATATATATATATATATATAATGTGTATATTTAGGCCAAGTCTGACACCGTTTTCCTCTGTGATTTTATTTGGTTTTGGGGCGTTTTTCATTATTTGAACCCTTTGATGCGTCAGAGTAAAAAAAATCGGAAAAAGTTCTGCGTCTGACAATATTAAAATGTTAACTGACAATATTAAATCAGCTGAATATTAATTAATAGTTAGTTTTTTTTTATTTATGTTAATTAATACCAGTGGCGCACCCAGGGGGCGGGGCACGGGGGGCACGTGCCCCCCCCAAAGCCAGACCTAAAATTTAAGTATGCAATTCCGCAGCACGTGTTAAAGTAATAGTGTTGTGATAGTCAAAAACATAAATAAATATATAAGTAATTATATACCTAGTTTAGCCCGACTTTTATTTTGGCGTTTAAAAAGACGTGCCCCCCCCCCCCCCCCCCCCCAAAGCCAATGACGTAAAATTTAAGAATGCAATTTCGCAGCACATGTTAAAGAAATAGTGAAAAAAAATAATAATTAAGTAATAATCTACCTAGTTTTGCCGGACATATGGACTATTATATAGGTACCCTACTATGTTTATTTTTAACCTAATACTATCAGCTAATTTCTGGTAAACTCAAAACATTTGGTGTACGTATTTTTTTTTTTTTTTTTTTTTTTTTTTTTTTTTTGTTAATTCACATAACTAAAATATTTTTAAAATGTACCAATTTATTTTTGTGGCTACTAAAATAAAACATTAATCTATTATATAATGAACAACTTTTAGTAATAAAATATGATTAGTATGTAAATATTTTTTTATAATAAAATACCCCGATCTTCATGTCCCGTTCATAAAAAACTTAAATTTATTTGTATATAATAACATTTTAGATGCTCTTAGAATAGGCTAAAAAGACGTTTTCAAGTAATGTAAACTATAAAAGTTTTCCCCGGGCCCCCCAAAAATAGAGCCCAGCCCCCCCTTCAAAATTGGCTGGATCCGCCCTTGATATGAAGTAATTTAAGAACAAAGAAAACCGGACTGTTAATTGTCTGTGATTATGCTAAGCCCCCATTACATCCCCCCCCCCTTATTTTTTTTAATCTGTGCCCCTCCCAAAAATAAATCCTGGGTGCGCCACTGATTAATACTAATTACTATTAATTAATGATTCAACCTCCTGTTGAACGCTTTTTAAATGTCTTTTCCAAAAAAAGAATCAATTAAAATACATTATTTGGAATTAAAATACGGTTTTAACAATATAAGAAAGTTTGTCTGAGTTGTCAAAGGACCAATTTTTTTAAATTGGGCTTAAATTAAGACATTTACAAAACCATTTTTCCACTTATAAATAAGGGTTTAAAATCAAAGGTAATATAATTTGATTTTCGACCGTCAAAAGAATTCTAACCCCTTTTTTCTATTCATTTCATTTCCTTCCATCTAAACCCTTTTGACCGTTTTTCATATAAGTAGGTATATGAAAATGGAAAAATATCTTTCACTCTATAAATTGTAATCCTCTATTTTTGATCCTTTATCTTTCCCTTCAAAAAGTTCTTTTCTGCTAGTTTTTCTCTCTCCTTTTTTTATCTTTACTTTTTTCTGGTGTTGAGCCAAATATAGAGTAAATGATACCAATTACTTCCTCCTCATTTTCATAAAGGTCTAAATATTGTTTTAGTATTTTTAGTGTCTCTCAGCATGTTTTTTCTTTGGCTTCGTAGATACATTTATTTTTTTTATCACTTTTATGTCCACCCTTTTCTTACAATCATCTTAACCTCTTAAGTGGTTATAAAGTATGTTGTCACTTAATATAGTTAAGGCAATTTTCGGGTTTTCCTTTTTTTAGTTCTAAGTAGAAGAAAAATAATTACATACTTTCTAATAGATATCATCTTTTAAATTGTATAAAATTATCATATTTTTTAGGTTTTTGCTTCCGACCTTACCGAAAGTACCGGAAGCTATGTGATCTTTCTGAAGAACGAAAGAATTTTAGGTCTCCGATTTCAAAAATTCCAAGACAGAAATCCGTTTCAGACATCAGGGAACATTTTTGGTTTCGTTTCATTTTTTATTTACACCTATATCTTCAAAAATACTGATCTGATTTTAATGAAATTTGGATGGTTACATTAATTTGGTTGTACTGTACATTCATACAAGTTTCATAATAGTAAATTACGCGTCTAGTGTGGAAAGTAGGTTTTTGCATGAGAGTGTGGAGTTTTCACCCGGAGCGTTAGCGAGGGTAGTAAAACCACACGAGCAAAGCAAAATGCAGTTTTCGCACTAGTTGCGTACCGCACTTTATCTATGATTGTTGGATTTTAATAATAAATACAGAAATAAAAATTTAATTAACTTCCTGTATGTAAATTCGTATTTCTCTTTTGATAAAGATAACATTAACCCTTAAATGCTAATGTTAGTCGAATCGACGAGCACAGTTTGAACCTTAACCTTTTACGCTCGTACGCGATGGTGATGGGTACCCCATCCTTCTGCAGTGCTTGCACTGGTTAGTAACACACCTGCCAGTGTAGCGGTAGTAGTCCTTTTGAGCCTACACTCGTTTTCTAGCAAATTCCCGTCAAAGCTACTTCGTCGATTCGACTGACGTTTAGACGTAGGGAATTAATTGGTCGTTGAATGAGCCTATAGCCTGGGAAAATGGGCCTGGGGTAAGGGGCAATAGGCCTAGGGGTAAGGGGCAATGGGCCTAGGGTAATTAACCTTGGCCCAGAGACCAGTGGCCGGTAATCTGGGGCCTGGAGCACTTAGCAAAGGACCTAGTGCATTAATGTTCACTCAATTTTAGATTCTTCTGATGTTCCTACTAAGTTATTTGTCATAAAATGTTTTTATATCTCACTAAAAGATTTAATTATGAGTTCTTAATAGCTTTCTCTTTATAAAAGTGTATTTTCAACCCAAAAAATGTATTTTCTGCATATGTTAGTCGAATCGACGAAGGTTTAGCAATACCAGCCATCCAATTACCATTAGCATTTAAGGGTTAATTCATTAGTTGTGCCGCATTACCGCCGGAGTTACCATTTTGTGCCGCATTAATTATTTCGGGAGGCGTATTATTCTCCTCATTTTCATCATAATGACATGAGTCAATCATTGTTTTTCACTAAAATCTCGATATAAACAGTTACTTATATTAAACAAACAGCAAATTAGTATTGTTAAATGTAAACAAACTTGCTAATTGTGCATTAAGGTGAAAAATTCTTCATTTTTACCGCACTAGGGCGGAAAAAAGAGGAATTATGAAACGCGCATGCGCAATGAATAAAAATTCGTAAAGAATCACTTTCAACGCAACTATACAGAGATACAATGTTTATATTTCGTATAAAATATCAAAAATTATCAGTAATAAGACCAACTAACTTAGTTTACCAGACTATATATTTTAAAATCTTTTATACAATTTTTAATAGCTATTTTAGTGTTATTGACCCTAATTTTTAATTAGTTCATAATTATAAACAAACACAACTTCGAAATAAAATAAGAAGTAGGTACTTGAAGCAAACTGTGAAGATTTTCCTTCTTTTGACGCTAAATTGAAAATAATATAATAGTATTAGAACGTGAAAATATTCAAAACAAAATGAGAGAGAGAGAGAAGGAAGGTAGCAAGGTAAGTTATAGGAGATAATTGTATATGCTCTTATTACAGTCAAAGCAGAGATAATAAGGATAAGGTTGTGGATTGTAGTGATAACAGATAACAGAGTAAGGATGTCGGTGTGGTGGAGGTTTTGGTATAATTGGCTTCATCAGTAGTTAGTTGTTAAAGTAAGAAATATTGAGTAGTAGGTTCAACACTGTATACTACTACAGGCGCTTGCCAAACACCAATTAGTAACTGAGGTGCTATATCCACAGTGTAACCGCCTGCGGCAAGCTTTATGCATGAAATCTTCAGCTTCAGACATCTTTTAACTCATTCCCTTACACTTTTCAACGTTCTACTAAAACTTCGCTTAAAAGGACATTCGCTATAAATTCCTTCCACATTATGTCATCATAAATCCTTCTTTACACTGTTTATTTTAAGCTTGAGCATATAAATTTGAAATAAAAATAGAACAATGTATTAATGTGTTAAGAATAATCTCGACTAATGATAATGCTTTATACATAGTGATATTAAAAAAAAAAAAAAACTCTGCCAATTAGTGTGGCACATAGCTTCCTCGCGTCCTATTTTGTAAAATGTCATTCATCAAATTGTTTTGATTTTTTACATGACTGAAAGTATCAGTTTAGCATTAGCAACATATAAAGAGCGCAGACGGTTGTAATTAATCTGGAACTATCTGCGGGCTACTTTCGAGGAACCATCAAAATTTCATAAAAATCACATGAGTACTTTTGAAGATGGAATGTTTGTGCGCATGTAGAAGAGATTTAAACCGGTGCATAAGGTTAAAACTATATGATACCAACAATGGGCTAATTACGACCTACCATCCGAATTTCAATCTAATCGGACCCAGTAGCGACCCAGGATTTTTTTTTGGGAGGGGCACAGATGAAAAAAAGGGGGGGGGGGGTGTAATGTGGGCTTAGCATAATCACAGACAATTAAGAAGTCGGGTTTTCTTTGTTCTTAAAATTATTTCATATTAATAGTGGATCTAGCCAATTTTTAAGGGGGGCTTGGCTCTCTTTTAGGGGGGTCCGGGGGGCCTCCCCCGGGAAAATTTTTATAGTTTACGTTACTTGAAAACGTCTTTTTAGCCTATTCTAAGAGCATCTAAAATGTTACTTTATAAAAATAAATTTAAGATTTTTAAGAACGGGACATGATGACCGGGGTATTTTATTTAAAAAAAAATCTTTCACGCGTCTTTTTAAACACGAAAAAAAAAATGTCTGCCAAAACTAGGTATATAATTACTTATTTATTGATTTTTTTGACTATCACAGCACTATTACTTTAAAATGTGCTGCGGAATTGCATACTTAAATTTTAGGTCTTTGGCTTTGGGGGGGGGGGGGGGGCACGTGCCCCCCGTGCCCCCCCCCCTGGGTGCGCCACTGATCGGACCAGTACTTTTTAAGATGTGTTGGTTGGGAAAAATTGAGAGACAGACCGACAGACAATACGTTTTCATTATGTTTCAATACGGGTTGAATACAGTTTTTGGATCCAGAGTGTCTATGAAAACTTCGATTCAATAGGGATTGAATAAGATTTAGATCCAGTTACGATACACTAAATCTGGGATCGTATCTGGATCGAGTTTCATCGAAACACCTGAACTGAGTGTGAGCATCCTTAGCGTGTTCCAACGTCCTTAGCATGTACTCCACTCTACCAAACACTTTTATTATTATGATTGGTGTAATGAAAACGGATTGAATAAGGATGAAAACGGATTCAATATTACTTATGGAAACACCTAACTTTGAAATCCCAAATAAGAATTCAACCTGTTTCCTATCACTCCCCTTCTTTGTAAGAATTTTATAATTCATAATTGAACAAAACGAACTTGATTTTATTTTGTATTTTTTCTGATTACCTTTTATTTGATCTTGTTTCTCAACATTTTACTGTAACTTTAAAGCCTGTTACTAATGAACCAGTATTAGTATTAGTCTTTGGCAAATAGGATTTGTTCTGCAGCTCTAACGCTGTTCCGTCTACCCAAAAAACACCTTGTAGACTGTTTTTGTCAGTTCACTTTAAAATTCAATCCTGGTCCATGTCCATGCATAGTTTATACGGTTGGCTTTGGACCCTACTATGACGTAGATATAAGGTGTAAGTAAAACACTGTGTCTAAAGATTGAGTGAGTTTGCTGGCAGTGTATACGTTGAAGGGTCGCCGAGTCAAGATCCCCTGTCTTACAGGATTGGTTGATTAGATATTAATAGTCAACACATCTCTCTCTTCCTTCCATGCTCTGCTGGAACACTTCGTCCCGCTCTTACCCTAACATACTTCACCCTCGTTGCATATATGTTCGTCTACCCTCTGGTTGCTTGGTTAATGCTTGTCAAGAGATTCCTATATCACCCTTATGTCATCCTGTTTCTTCACTTGTACCATCCTCCCAATCCAATTAACTGTGATGAACTTTATATTGCGCCCAGCTAAGCCAAACTTGCAACTCTATATTATTATCATCATTTTTGCAACTGTAGGAAAATATTTTTACCTTATTCCATTTTAAATATAATTTATTCTCTGCCAATTAGTGTGGCACATAGCTTCCTCGTGTTCTACGGTTGCATTGTGAACTTTAGAAAAATACTCTGCCAATTAGTGGTCCTCGTGTTCTAAGGTTGCAACTTATATGGGACCAACAATAGGCTAATATGACCTACCATCCAAATTACAATTAAATCAGATGAGTAGTTTTTTAGATATGTTCCTCCGCAAAAATTGAGTGACAGACTGACAGACAGCCACTTCACACATCATACCTCTGTACATTTTACCGTCGAAGCAAGTATAGTGTGATCATTAGTGAGCCATATAAATCAGAGCATCACGGTGAGGGATCGAACCCACTACCTCGTGTCGCCCTTGAATGGTGTCGCCGAGCAAGAGTGATAAGTAATTTTATCCACAAGTATATCCAATAGTATCAAAAGAAAAGAATAAACATAGATTATATTGGATTTCTATGAAATTACATCTTAGATTTCTCTGAGCGCCATTGTACTATACTTCTAGTATCAAAAGAATCTCTTTCACTTCTGGTTTTTACATTTTTTCTTAAGAACCGTTTATCAGAATGAAATTAATTTTTCAAAATGTTTCCTTCCATTAGAAGCTCGACTAATTAAATTGTCAGCCTAATTAATTTATTATTTATCAATTAAAGAAAAGGTCGAGAAATGGATCTTAATAGAAAATGAGCTAAATTGAAAAAGATATTGAAACACTTTTTACAATAAACTAGCTGAAGTATACCAGGTGTTGCCGCAACGGAAGGTGGGTGGGGGGGGGGGGGGGGGGTGCAAAATTGCATCAAGCTTGGAATAATACTGTGAATTTGTATAAAAAATAATAAAATATACACACTCTTATTTGTGCAGAGTGTCCAGTGACTAAATTACTAAATGAGCTTAAGACCGTATTCCGTAGACAATTTAAATGGTGGAAGTACCCTACACACCTTTGTACAAAACTTACGAAGTTATTGGCAATATTAAATTTAACAGTGTGTCTTGAATAATGTAAAGAGCATGTGTAATAATGTAATGTAATCTTTTATTATTATCAATACTTTTTTTTATTACTAACAGAAATGTAATTAAAGTTATGGTTAAAAATATGTATTTTTCGCGCTGGCCGGCGCTTGCGCCGGCCACAAGTTCAGCTAGTATTGCCTATAACATTTTAACTATTAAACTTTGGAAAAAATATATGAGACACTTTCAACTTAAAATTTTCTAAGGGATACGATCTTAAGCTATCTATGGTTATCGAGTCAAGGAACACCCTGTATATTCTATAAGATTATATATGCTAAATTGATTTTATCTCCAGTAGGGAGAAAAAGTTATGATTTTGAACTAGTTTAGAGGGACTAAAGTAAGTCTTTTCATCCCTGAGCTCAAAAAGTAGGGAGGAAAAGTAAAAGTAGGGCGAAAAAGTAAAGTAGGGCAAAAAAGTAAAGATTGCTACTTAATTATTTTATAAATAGTAGAAAATGTATGGCTAATGTAATGAAGTTGTTGAAATCAGGTTGGCGACACTGCTTTTTCGATGTTTATCTTTGTTTATAACCTGCATCTAAATAACCTTCTATTTGAGTTTAATTCCAATTCTTATTTGTTTTTTCTATTGAATTTCTTATTTCTGCTATTAAAAGTGCTAATAATTATTGTTATTTATTAAAATAATAAATAAAAACTGTGCAGCGGACGAATATGTGTATTTTCTTCCTACTGGAAATAAAATATTGTATGTACCTCGTGAGTAAAGTGCCATTATTCCCCTCGCGATAATTATCTTCCTCGGCTGCGCCTCGGGAGCTAATTAGAGTTATTATTATTTAAGAGTCTAATTCCCTCGGCTTCGCCTCGGGGTTTAGGGACCATGGTTCATTTAGCTTCGCCTCAGGAACCAACTTTTTTCGCCCAGGGAATAATGGCTTACTTTACTCGCTAGGTGCATAAATAACTATCGTACAGTATTATTTAATTTATATTTTTGTCTAATTAATGATCTATTATATATTTTTGTCTATTTTTTTGTTGCAGGTGAGTTATTAACTAAGTTTGATTCTTTAAGCAGATGCAATATCATAAACAACGTGAGTAATATATCATATATTTCTATTATCTGTATTTATTACTAATTGTATTTCGTGCTGGTGATCTAATCACGATTAAATAAGTAATCCAAAACAAACAATAGAATATCTCAATTCTACTACCTTTATAAATAATTATTATATTTTACTTTTAATTTAAATACAATTTTCTTTACACTGGTTATTCTCTTCTTTTAGTCTAATTTTATTTAATAGTTACTTTGAATTAAACATATTTAACAGTCAAATACTATAAATCTTCATTTAAACCATATTTCATCTCATCTAAATGTAGGAATAGGTGCGAAATAGAGTTGTAAATCAAATTTATCTTGATTTATTTAGATATAGAACAAGACGTATGTTGACATGATGTATGAGAATATATTTATTATTGAACATAAAGAATAAAAGTTTTGCGCGTGAGTGTAATATATATATATATATATATATATATATATATATATATATATATATATATATATATATATATATATATATAACCGTGGATAATGTGTAAAAAGGGGTTTATAAATGTCAATTGATTTATCGATATGTTAGGGGCACGATGAAATGTGCCCCACCAGCCTGGCACTAAGGTCAATTCAGCACTCAAGCCTGGTACACAATATTCCCGCTGAAACTGCCTTTTCTCTACGGGCACACGATATTTATTCTAGTATCTCAATCGGATATTGCCATGGAATGGAGGGTGGGGGGGTAGAACTAGTAAAAAAAGAAGAAGCAGAGAACAAATAACAACGAAAATCGAATATGTGGCTTTGACTTTCAGAGGTATAAAATATTATATACCTAGTTTCCAAGTACATATTTGTTTACTTTACTGATTAATGTGAATGTTCAACTGACGTAGAAATAATTATTATTTGGAAGCAACTAGTTAGAATATGTTGTTAAATGTTTTGATGTTTACTTTACATTATTGTGTTGTAAAATTCAATACATTGTCCTACCGAAATTAGAAAGAAAATTGGTGTTACAAAATCGAAAAAACTTCCTTAAATAGATTGTAAGACTGAATTTATACAATGATGTATAATTTTTTCCGTGGTAGGCTGTAAAATAGTAACTTTAGAGCCTAAAAAACATAGCTAAAATCCATTTTTTCATTACGTGGACTTAAATAATCTTTTCATTACTCCTAGCTGTAAAGAAACATGTTTTTTACGTCCTAGGACGAAAAAAGTTTTTATTGTACTGCTGGCAGTTGTCAAAACTTCCGTTAGTAGCGCTGCAGTCTTTGTAGAAATGATTAGTACGATTTAATTCCGCTAGATGTCAATGCGTTTTATTTATCTTTTCTTATAGCGTAACCTCTTTTTAAGGTTTCTTTTTTTAAATCTTAAGTATGTACTAATATTTGTTATTATTGTATTTGATTATTTATTAATATTTAATGTTTTTTCATTGTCTGCTACCTCGGAAAAAATAGCAAATGCTACTCGACTGTGAAGTGTTTTTTCATTACCTTGGCAATTACATTTACTGTCTCGCTTCGCTTAATGTAATTGCAGAGGTAAAGAAAAAACTCACTTCACAGCCTAGTAACATAATATACTATTTTGCTTCCGAGGTTACATAAGGTAACGAAAGCTTTTTGATTGTTCTAAAGAACGAAACATTTTTTATGTCTCTGATTATAAATATTCCAAGACAGTAATCCGATTCAGACATCAGGAAACATTTTTGGTTCATTGTCTGTCTGTCGGTCTGTCGCTCAATTTTTGCGAAACAACACATCTTATGAGTGCAATATTAGTACGTGCTGGGATGCGAGGAAGCTATGTGCCACACCAATTGGGAGTCAATTGTGTACAGATGTTGCAACTTTTATACTAACTAAAGGTCTAGTACAAAGCAGATAGCCTCGTCTTCTGCTTTCGTACCATAGCTGCACGGAACTGTTATACAATATTTTGTCAACTTTTAAAATTGTTTAAACCCTAACTTCGGCTAAGCGTGGAACTGTTCTACTGCCATATAAATTGGAGATCTCCACTAGGTATGAAAAATATTTTTACACGAATTCGCTAACGAACCCGGTGAACTCTAGCATTGAAAATGAAAAAATATTATTATATTTTATATGCTTGTCATTTAATAGTTAGAGTACACTTGAACTTAAGTATACCAAGGGGAAAAATATGTTACCTTTACACTCTAGTAATTAAGTGAGCGAAAAAAAACATAAGTGTGCACTACTGGAATATACCTCCACTAGACACGATATGCAAAGAAACACATTATAACAAGCAAAATATTGCATTATAACTTGCAAATAACTTTTTTATTTCACCGTCAACACAGTAAAAGTGTTATTTTTTATTTACTTTAAGCTTACAATACATTACTGTCACTGTACCATTTAAATAATTGTAATTGACAAAATAAATCTTTTTTTACTACGTTTTTATTAGCTTGCTTTCTTGTTTGTTTGTTTGTTTGTATGTCCGGTACAAATCTGGCAATCAATTTCTAACTAACTTCCCGAATAGCTAGACATTTGAAACTTTTAGCACAGCTCAGAACACGATGATAATGCATTATTTTAATACTTTTAGCCATCTTTCAGCAGAAATTAATTGGTTTTCAGCAAATTTTGCTGTACGGAAAGTTAGTTCGGAAAAAATCCGCAAGTTATTTTATTTGTTTTGCCATGTCCCATATTTACGTAATCTTCATTTTGACGGGTTTCAAATTTGTGATAGATAAACATTGAATGACAGCAAAACAGGAAATATCGATTATATTATTTATATTATTTCAAATATATCGATGGCATGCTTTAGATTTGGTGTTGGGGAGATCCGTTGTACAAAGATTTGTCCTTTTATAGGTTTAAGATCAGCTCTCTAGATGGTTGTAATTTATGTGAAGTAAATAAATTCGTAACCATCTTTTTTTCACTAACATTATATGTTATAATATAACAATAACAATTATATTATCAACATTACACACGATTCAACAGAAAATTTAATAACGTAGTATATAGAAAGTTCTTTTTATCTTGAAATTATTTTAGATATAAATAAAAGAACAAAACAATTATAATAAAATAATAAAAATTGTACTTTCTTGAGATTTAATGTCACTAGAGTATAAATGCAATTTACATTATTTATTTATAGAAATAGGGATGACAGATTTAAAGCATTTATTTAATTATTTAAAAACTTAATTTCATCCAATTCTTTTTTATTTTAGAAAAAATATCAATGTATCATATTTTACATTAAAGTATGACATAAAATGAAGGTGTGACATGGAAAGAAACACTTAAATATTAAATAATAAAAATATAATATTTTTTAAGCATAAATATTACATTGTAAAGCTAAGTGAGGGAGAAACGTCGCTTTTATTCTTAGTTTTAAACTATATACTACGCTATTATAATATCTGTCATGAAAAATCATTAATAAAAGATTTTCATTGTTGTTTTATATTTTAATGCATTTTATATTTTTGTAAAATGTAAGGAAGTGAGAAAATCATTTTTCTTATAAATTATTAAAAAACTAAAAACATTTTTTTTATTTCAATGTGTAATTCTGACAAAATATAATTCTTTTGATACGTTTTTCTTCTGGGTAAAATATATTCTTTAACAATAATTTACATTACTATATACAGTGAACTTAAAGAGTATACTATTATTATATAGCAAACCCTCTGTTCACTCGAACATAGATTATGTTTTTTGATTGTAGTTCCATATTATTGTTACTATTATGTAGCAAACCTTCTGTTCACTCGAACATAGATTATGTTTTTTGATTGAAGATCCATATTATTGTTATACTATTATATTAGCAAACCTTCTGTTCACTCGAACATAGATTATGTTTTTTGATTAAAATTCCATATTATTATTTCTATTAAATAGCAAATCATCTGTTCACTCGAACATAGATTATGTTTTTTGATTGAAGTTCCATATTATTGTTACTATTATATAGCAAACCTTCTGTTCACTCTAACATAGATTATGTTTTTTGATTGAAGTTCCATATTATTGTTACTATTATATAGCAAACCATCTGTTCACTCTAACATAGATTATGTTTTTTGATTGAAGCTCCATATTATTGTTACTATTATATAGCAAACCTTCTGTTCACTCGAACATAGATTATGTTTTTTGATTGAAGTTCCTTATGGCACCTTACAGCGTCTAGAGCAGCGGTTCTCAACCTGTGGTATGCGTACCCCTTGGGGGTACGCGAAAATGTGTAAGGGGTACGCGGTGAATTAAAAAATTTTAAAAAGGTTTTTTGTTTACTTTTCTGTCTAATAAATAAACACTTTTTAGTAAAATGTCAATTGAAAAGTCTTGTTTGGAATTAAAATTACCTATTTACAGCTGTTTCTGTGATGTACCAATATTAGCAGCAGTTAAACAAAACTTCATCTTATATAAAAAGTATTTATAAGAATAAGGGGTTGTTATTAGGGGGTACACAGAGTTAATCATACAAAATAGGGGTACGTGGGTTGAGAACCGCTGGTCTAGAGAATGGGAATGAATCCGATAATAAATGACCGGCGACAAAACCAAACGTCACAAAATCGACCGATTACGATAACTTGAGTAAAAGCTGACCGATTTAATTGAATTTTGGTACACATATTCATTTTACGTATGCCCAGGACGAGTTAGTTAGACTATATTATCTTCCCAAGCGTTCGCGTGCAACGCTCGCGTAAACGTGAGCTTCAAATGTAAAATTGGAATTTTTGGACAGGAATCGAATTCTAACATTATCTATTGAATGAGACAAACAACTTTTTAAAACAAAGTTGTTTAGTGAAACCAACAACGACACCGCTATCAAGTGTTAAAGATCTCTAAAACTATTAAAACTGACCCAAACATTTATAATAGAGAAAACGTTTTTACCTATATCTTACGTTCTAACGTAACGATTTTAATAAAAATGCGTATACATCTAAAGTACAATTGAAACAGGCAGGTAAAATTCAACCAGATACAAGCGCTAGTTTTTGTGTTGTGAAGTGATATATTTTGTAATATTTTAAATTAAGTAGGCTAAGGCGTACTCCTGTTCCCTCACTACTCGGCTCTTTACTACAATCATCCTCTTTAACTATAAACTCATCATGATTAACTATTTTCTCAATATTCAATACATAATTATTGCAAGAAGGTCGCTTCAATGATAAAAACTTTATTTTGCCTTAACTTCGCTAAGTACTAATAGTTAGATACTTATAATTTTGTTTCTTTCCTAACTCTGCCATGTATAAGTAGTCAGTATCGTATAACTTAGCAGTGTGATTTTATAATTTATATTTAAGGAACTTCGTTCCTACGGTGTCTCGCGACACCGACACCACATGCATTTTTTATACGACATGATGTATATCATTAACTGCACCACTAAAAACTTCAATAAAGATTAGTGCCTCACAATTATTAAATGATCCCAAACAGTTGGTTATACATTTATATTATGCAGTTGAATTAAAAACTAATGAGGGAGGACTTAGTAAGTTCGGACAGTTTGTTCTCTTAATCCAAAACTTAGTCCCTTTTTCTTATTTAGATGTTTTAGTCGAAGTTCTATAACTTTTTGATTTACTACGGTCTCAGCTCAACACTCTAGAATCATGATTAATTCAAGACAATTCTATCAAAGTCTTCACTCTTTTAACAATATCTTTTATTGATTCAATTTTAAAAAGAAACAATTTTGAGAAAGCCAGACTTCTTCTTCTGAATATTCGAGTAACTAGTTTTGTTTTTTATACTCTGATGAATGTTTTATTATGTTCTTTATTTACGCTTATTTCATTTCTATAAAGTGTGAAGTTATTGACATCGAGCTTAAATAGATTTTTTAAAAGGTGAACACTTTCAGTTTTTTTTTTTGTAAAAGTAAAAAAAAAAAGTATATATATATATATATATATATATATATATATATATATATATATATATATATATATATATATATATATATATATATATATATATATATATATATATATATATATATATATATATATATATATATATATATATATATATATATATATATATATATATATATGTATGTATGTATGTATGTGTGTGTGTGTATTTAGTTGATGGTATTGTTTTGCAGCCTATTTATTGTCAAATTTATTTAATTTTCCTACTGCTTTTGAAAACTATCAATTTTTTATTGCTTCCGATCTTACCGAAGGTACAGAAGCTATATATGATCGTTCTGGGGAACGAAAAAATGTATGTTTCCGATATCAAAAACTCAAATCCGTTTCAGACTTTAGAGAACATTTTTGGTTCCGTGTCTGTCTGTTGGTATGTCGGTCTGTCTGTGGCTCAATTTTGTGAACCAACATTATCCTAAAAACTACACTCGTTCGATTTTAATGAAATTTGCATTGTAAGTCACTATTAGCCCATTGTTGGTCCTATATAAGTTTCAACCTTCAGCGTCTATTTTTTTCTCATTTAAATTCGCACAAACATATTATATTTATTTTGATCTATATCTTAAAAAGTACTCGTCTGATTTGTATAAAATTTAGATTTTTTGTCGGAAGTAGACCGCAGGTACCATTTGATTAAATTTAACCCTCTGCGCTTTGTAACTTAAGCTTAAGTGATACTTTAATTCATGGAAAAAATCTTGATTTTGATTAAATTTTGATATTTTAAAATAAACTGGTAGTGCGTGAAGTCAGTCTCACGTAGAAAGGGTTCGTTGGTATTGTGAACATGGAATTAGTATAAGGGGAGGGGGGGGGGGGAGTTTGAAGTTTTTTGACAAAATGGCATGGAAAATTAATCTCTTTCTTTAAGAAGGCGGTTATTCTTGGATTCCTAGTAAATCAGATCGAATTGCTATTCTTATTTTTCTATGGCCCAGCAGAACGCACATTTTGCATATTTTTAGAAACAGAGGAAATATAGCTTTAGGGGTGAGGGGGGGGGGACCCGCAAGGACCCACACCATTTTAATGTTTCTTGACAAAATGGCGCGGAAAATTATAAGCTTTCCACAAGTGCTATATATTTTTTTAATCTACTCTTCAATACCTTTCATATTCCCTAATTTCCCCACTTAAAATTAAAAAAAAAAAAAAAAAAAAAATCGCGTGACGTAAGTTATCCACCATTTTGGATTTGAACCGCTGATAATTTTAAGTTCGCTATATTTTTCCTGTGTGCACGTCAAAACGATCTGCACGACGAATTGGAAAGTTTCATGTTTTTATCTCTTTGATTCAAAAGTTATTGGAACCATACAGAGTGACAGACGCAGTTACGAAACTAAAAGGGTTTCTTTTCTTGGTTTTACCAACGAAACCATAAAAAAACGGAGGGAAACAACTAAATAAATTAGACAGTAATGGCTTATAAAAAGCATAAAATCAACAAAGTATGCGATAGGATGCAAGGAAGTTATGTGCCACACTAATTGGCTGTCTATCTATTTTTTATGGTAAATATACATTTGGTTGTTAATGTATAAATGAAGCATAACTTAACTCCCAAACGCCATTTATCCTGGACCGTTGGTTCTTTTTTTTTCAAACAATTTAGGGATTCATATCCTAGTTATATGAATCCCTATGATTCGAATCAGTTAGAACTAACTGCTATTATGATCTGTTTTCCCCCTTATCTGTTGTTATCTATTCTTAATAATGAACATGACTTTTGCTTGTAAACCATTAATTTCACAACTAAAACAATATTTTATTAAAAAATAAAATTGTTAAAAGACTGTGTTAAGCACACAATCTTTAAAGAAAAGTGTTCATAAAACGATTTATAGTGAAGGCCTAAGACAATATTTATAATCCATTAGGGAACATCAAAGCACCATTATCATTATCTTGTTTATCGACAAGCGTCGTGTGTTTTTTTATGCCGCAACCATTGTATCATATTTTATAGAACAAAGTGCATTTTGTTGTATGAACCTTGTAAGTACACATTCTGTAATATCTTTAACATTATTTTTCGGGCCTGCTTTAATATTACAAATATTATGCGTTATTGTGAGTTACAATAAATATGAAATACATCTTTATCCATTGTCTTTTCCTAAAATATAACTGTGTTTACTCTTATATAGTATAGTATATTATATATTTATCTACGATTGATACGAAATATAACTATGTTTACTCTTATATAGTATAGTATATTATATATTTATCTACGATTGATACGAAATATAACTATGTTTACTCTTATATAGTATACTATATTATATATTTATCTACGATTGATACGAAATATAACTATGTTTACTCTTATATAGTATACTATATTATATATTTATCTACGATTGATACGAAATATAACTATGTTTACTCTTATATAGTATACTATATTATATATTTATCTACGATTGATACGAAATATAACTATGTTTACTCTTATATAGTATACTATATTATATATTTATCTACGATTGATACGAAATATAACTATGTTTACTCTTATATAGTATACTATATTATATATTTATCTACGATTGATACGAAATATAACTATGTTTACTCTTATATAGTATACTATATTATATATTTATCTACGATTGATACGAAATATAACTATGTTTACTCTTATATAGTATTCTATATTATATATTTATCTACGATTGATACGAAATATAACTATGTTTACTCTTATATAGTATACTATATTATATATTTATCTACGATTGATACGAAATATAACTATGTTTACTCTTATATAGTATACTATATTATATATTTATCTACGATTGATACGAAATATAACTATGTATACTCTTATATAGTATACTATATTATATATTTATCTACGATTGATACGAAATATAAACATTATATCTCTGTTTAGATGAGTAGAAAGTGATTATTTACGTACTTGTATTCATTGCACATGCGCGTCTCATAGTTCTGAAGAATTCCTCTTCTTTACCACGCGGTAAAGAAGAGGAATTCTTCAGCTTTACTCACGGGTAGCGAGTTTGTTTACATTTAACAAAACTAATTTGGTGTTCTTTTATTAAAGTAACTGTTTATATCGAGTTTTTAGTGAAAAAATATGAGTGAATCAAGTGACTTTGTTAATAATGTGGAGAATAATACTCCTCCAGAAATAAATAATTCGGCAAAAAATACAACTCAAGAATTAATGCCATCTTTATCAAGAGAGAGTTACGAACTTACATACAGCAAGTTTTTTTTTTTCTGTATTTATTATTTAAATCTAACAATCGTAGATAAAGTACGGTACGCAACTCGTGCGAAAACGGCATTTTGCATTGCTCGTGTAGTTTTACTACCCTCGCTGTCGCTCGGGTGCAAACTCCACACTCGCATGCAAAATGCTACTTTCTGCACTCGACGCGTAATGTACTATTACCTATATTTTTATTCTATAGTCATTGGATAAAATTAAACTATATACAACTGTAATTGTAATGATTGTAAACAGTACCTTTTAAATTTCGGGTTTCCTTTTTTTAGATTTTTCTTTCTCGTAAAATTAGAGCTCCTAAAAAGTCTCCATACACCGTCAAAATGTTTGCGCAAACATTTTGGTACTCTCATAATTTTGCGTATTCTACCCGCAATAGTTTTTTAGTGGAATCAGAATCATCTATTTACAGTACGAGTATACTGTCATACTCTCAGTTTAGAAATTCGTTTAGGATGTTTATAAAGTTCTTGACTTTTAACAGCGTAATTTACTCACTGTACAAATGTTTAAAAAGAAAATCATCTCTCTCATAAAAAAGAGCTATTAAAAGACGTAGAAAGAAACGAAGAAGTATCCCATAAATATGAAATTGCTCCGAGTTCAATGTCTACAAATTTGAAAAACTTGGATTTAATATCCAAACTAAACAAAATAAGAGGATTTTTTTTTTTTAAGGGAGGTTTTAATTATGAAAACGTAGATGAAGTTCAGTAATGTGTGAAAATGGTACGGAATAAAAATCTTCCTCTTTCAGGAACACTCATTTTACGAAACATCTATACGGTGATTTTTTTTTAGTTTATAGTTAGAGCAGATGCTTGTAGTGACGGAACACGACTGTTCCCTCAGACTCCGCCGGCATATTCATTACTCCATTACAAATATTATAAATATATCACTTTAATATGCAAAAACTTCTGCTTGTATCAGGTTGAAATTTTACATGCCTGTTTCAATTGTACTTTAGACAATGTGTAAGAATTTTTATTAAAATCGTTACGTTAGAACGTAAGATATCGGTAAAAACGTTGTTTTCTCTATTTTAAACATTTAGGCCCGCTTTATTAAATTTAGCGATCTTTATCACTTCATAGCAGTGTCGGTGTTCGTTTTACTAAAAAAATTATTTTAAAAAGTTGTTTGTCTCATTAAATAGATCAAGTTTCCCGTCCTAAAATTTTAATTTTAAATTTGAAGCTTACGTTTACGCTAGCGTTGCGCGTGAACGCTTGGGCGGATAACGTTGTCCAACGAACTCAACCTGGGCATTGGTAAAATGAACATGTGTACCAAATTTGAACAACATCTTTTACTCAAGTTAAAGTCATCGGTAGATTTCGGAACGTTTGGTTGTGTGACGGCGATTTTGTGACGGTCGTTTTTTTTTGGATTCACCCCCGGCCTCCAGAACGTGCCATAAGGAACTTCGTTCCAAAAAAGAACATCCAACAGCTAATCTGAGTAAACAATTTACGAGTTGTAAAAAAGCAAAATAACAAAGGAAAAGGACAGAAAAATAACAGATTTCACAATTTGCAAAATTGAAATTCTTGTAATATGGATTTTGGTGTGGTAAAGTAGGAGCTATTAATTCAATTAGTCAACATGATAAAACACACAATTAAGGGCGCCAGGCGTGACATAAATTATCCAATTATTCACACAAGTATTCCGATAAGCGTAGGATACGATAGAAAATAGGTTTGTCCAATACTTCACCACAAGAAAGATATTTAACCCGACTATTTCCATCAGAAATTAACTAGTACACGAATAATTTATTTATCGCAAATTCGGATATAACTGGATTTTATTATTGTAGAGGGGCCAATTTATTCTTTTAAGGGCTTTAAAGAAAGTTTTTTTTTAAATGTTAGCAGTGTTACTTTTTCTGTGATCTAATCATCCTCGAAAAATCGACCCTAGACCAAAACCCGATTTCACTAAAATTTAGCACTAACACTAACATATTAATCAGTTATAGTTAAATTTTGAGGGTTAAGAGATAAACTTTTTTTTTTTCTCAAACACGGTTCTAACAATTTAAAAATTTGTCTAACTAAATTATCATCTATGAAATGAACCATTGTATCTATGTATGTTCACAGACAACAAATTTAATAACTACACATGACTAAAAACTTTATGTTTTGTCGTCTGCCATTTTGAAAATATGAAGTGTGTAATTTCCGCATAATTGTGCAGTTGTCACAAAGGCTGAGATGCACCTGTGAGCTGAATTTTATTCAAATTGGTCAATTTTTAAGCCAGTTATCGCCAGACAAACAAATACACAAACTTTTCAAAGCCCAAGACTCTGAAATGAAGAATTCAGTACGTTCGTTCTATAAGAGTGATTGAGTTCGCTATATTTTGATTGTCGTCAAAACGACCTTTAATACTGCAAAGTATCTTTCTTTTTTATCTCTGTTGATTCAAAAGTTATTGGAACCGTACTGAGTGACAAACAGACACAGGAACGAAACTATAAGGCTTTCTTTTTTTTGTTTTACCAATATAAAACCCTAAGAAGGAGACATTTTTACTACGTTTTTATTAGCTTGCTTTCTTGTTTGTTTGTTTGTTTGTCCGGTACAAATCTGGCATTCGATTTCTAACTAACTTCCCGAATAGCTAGACATTTGAAACTTTTAGCACAGCTCAGAACACGATGATAATCCATTATTTTAATACTTTTAGCCATCTTTCAGCAGAATTTAATTGGTTTTCAGCAAATTTTGCAGTGCGGAAAGTTAATTCGGAAAAAATCCGCAAGTTATTTTATTTGTTTTGCCATGTCCCATATTTACGCAATCTTCATTTTGACGGGTCTCAAATTTGTGATAGATAAACATTGAATGACAGCAAAACAGGAATATCGATTATATTATTTCAAATATATCGGTGGCACGCTTTAGATTTGGTGTTGGGGAGATCCGTTGTACAAAGATTTGTCCTTTTATAGGTTTAAGATCAGCTCTCTGGATGGTTGTCATTTATGTGAAGTAAATAAATTCGGAACTATTTTTTTTTCACTTACATAATAAATTATATATAACAATAACAATTATATTATCAACATTACATACGATTCAACAGAAAATTTAAAAACGTAGTATATAAAAAGTTCTTTTTATCTTGAAATTATTATAAATATGAAATAAAGCAAAATTACCAAGGAACAAATTAGTCTTAGCAAGTAAAAGAAATAATTAAACTAATATAAATAAGGAGAAGATTTATTATGGGAAATAATTTTAACAAATTAACTAATAAATTAATTTTTAAAAAAATGATATTATGCTAATAAAAGAAAAATAAGACAAAATATATTGTGAACAGTGCTCGTAGTACACAGCTCTACATCCAAAGAAGAAGATTACCCTCTTTTTATGATGTTTATTATTTCCATTTTCTTCTATTCTTCGTTCTTTCTTTTCAAAACAAAAACAGAGTAGAATACGCTGAGGACAGATATTAGGGCATCTGGAAGCGGTTAGTTTCGATGTTAGGGCTAAGTTGTGGGTTCTGGAACACGGCCAGGTGGTTTTGGAACGGATCAAGGGTTAAAAACTCCTTCAAAGTGTTCAACACATTAACACTTGAACAACCTCCGTGTTCTTCAAAATAAACAAGGAACAATTACCCTGTCGTTTACTTACACTTGGCTGATGTGGTTTGAAATGTTTACCTGATTGACTCTGATATCGGATATATAAAATTTGCGAGAACATGTTCAAGATTAAATTAAATTTGCATGATGATCCTTTTTCTGGTAAACATAACAGTTATGTCACCAGCAGAATTTAACAATTTATAAAAACACTCCTTAATATCCAATAAATATTCGTAACTGTATTTGAAGCTTTTTCTGTGAACATTGCATTATTTAGAAGAATATATAAGGCAACTTATAAAAAGTCCAGTCATGCATCATGACTTAATGAGCGAATTTTCAAAGAAATGTGCGTATTATTGGCTTATGATAATATAGGAAAATTTTGGTTAGAACTTGCATGGGTAAAAAAAAAAATTGGCACACAGGGGTACGGGGTACAAAAGTCAAAATAGTATTTACCCTTCAAGATGCATGTCGTTGGAAAGCTCTTTAAGAGTAGAGTAATTGTTGTTATATATACACTTTTATCCTATTTTCATATAAAACGGGGGTAAAATGGAAAAACACGTCAAAAATGCTATTTTTGACCCTTAATTGTTAAAATTTGACCCCTAAATGAACTCCAAAAATTCTGGCCAAGAAACTTATCCTTTCTTTTGATATTATTGACATTTTAAAATTTGTTTGGAATTTTTAAGTGCATCCTAAGGGGAGATATCATCTGGAGTGATACATACATACATATATATAGGTACATATATATACATTCATACATAAAAAAAGTGTTAAATTTTTGGAATCGATTCAGAATGGTCTAAAACGGATTTCCATGGGAAAAATTTTGAAGCCATTGCAATAGCGTAATTTTCTTTGAAAATTCGCTAAAAGAAATAAACAGGTCAAGTGTGTGCTAGTGAGCACACAGCGAGGGTCTGTAGACAACACTGTATTGTTTAAGTAGTACCTGCTGATGGTGCTTTTTAAAATGCTGAAAAGCCTACTTTGAACAATCCTATGGGTCTGAAATTTTCAAAACACGTGAACAGACTTCTAATAAACTATTTTTTCCAGTGAACCTGACTATCAACATATAAATACATCCAAAAAAGCATAATTATAAAAAAAAACTTATTTTGTCAATAAAAACAATAATATAAATATATATATATATATATATATATATATATATATATATATATATATATATATATATATATATATAATATATATATATATAATATATATATATACATAAATATATATATATATATATATATATATATATATATATATATATATATATATATATATATATACACTTTTCTGCACACTAAATATGTGCTTTCAGAACGCAACATATCACTGGTACAGTTACATTTGTATAATTTGAAAATAACGTTTTACAAATATCAAAGCTTTTATACGTCACTTCTTTAAAAACAAAATTATATTTTTAAATTTAAACATGTTTATAAATTCTTTAAGTATAAAAATATATAATTAAACTACATTTAAATGAAATTCTATTCGTAGATTACAAACGCATAAAAAATAATTTCGCCTCTTGGTTTGGATTTAAAGGAATAATGTTGTGTTACGAGGACTGAGGATTATTATCACTTGAGTGATTTCTAATAGAATCTGAACTTGCGTCGGCTGTGCAGTGAGACGGGAATTAACCGCAAATCCTCCGTTTCAATGGGAATCAGTTTATACTGTGATGCGGTTAGGCTTATATGCAGGCTTTTGGGCTTTGTAATGAAAATTAAGGGCTCAATAATAATCATTTTCTTGTACAATGAATTTCCTCTATCGGTCAGTTAAGTGTTAAATCAATTTTATGAATGGAAGTAAAATATTTCAGCTAAAATTAGTTTCATTAATAAACAATGTTTTTTTTTTTTTTATATTGCTTCCGAACTTACCAAAGGTAACGGAAGCTATGTGATCGTTCCGAAGAACAAAATTACTTGAGGTTTTGGATTTCAAAAATTCCAAGACAGAAATCCGTTTCTTACATCGGGGAACATTTTTGGTCTGTAGCTCAATTTTTGCGAACCAACATTTTTGGTTCCGTGTCTGTCTGTCGGTCTGTCGCTCAAATTTTCTGAACCTACATATTTATCTTAAAAACTACTCGTCTGATTTTATTATTATTTTGTAATTATAGTCTATTCCAGGAGATAGCGTGCAATTATGTGGCTGACTAACATCAAGCTGGAAATTTGTGTATAAGTAAATCATTTGGTGCCTTTTAAGAATATGTGGTCGCCTAAGTTCGTCTGCGGGACATAGCTTGGCAATAATAGGCTTTTGAAAAAAACAAACCGGTGGAGAGCGGCCATGTCCCGCCCTTTACGGTGGACAATGTAATTTTCATGATCCTGAGTACTAAATTAGTCAGTAGATCAAAAATGGAGTTAATGGTAGTCTGTCAATTTAATGCTGACATCTTTAATTTGGAGTAATATTTGACTAACTAACCTATTAAGTGATGAACTATCATCTCTTGATTTTTGGTCTACTAACTAATTTCGTACTCAGGATCATGAAAATCACATTGTCCACCAAAAAAGGTGGGACATGGCCGCTCTCCACCTTTTTGTTATTTTCAAATGCCTATTGCCAAGCTATATCCCACAGACGAACTTAGCCGACC
The DNA here is from genome assembly GCA_951217055.1 of Gerris lacustris. Classification (NCBI taxonomy): domain Eukaryota; kingdom Metazoa; phylum Arthropoda; class Insecta; order Hemiptera; family Gerridae; genus Gerris; species Gerris lacustris. The sequence goes on from OX578281.1 coordinate 10,849,068, forward strand.
ACATATTGTTAAAAATGCACCAAAAGATTTACTTATACACAAAATTCTAGCTTGATGTTACTCAGACAATTTTTTGCACACTGTCTCCAAGACTATTAAATCCATTAATATACCTAATTATTATTATTTATTAAATTTCGGCACTACGTCTTATAATTTTATACCTTATAAATTGAATTCACCTAATGTAACAAATAATTATAACAATTTACTTCAACTTGAAGTGGAACTTCCATATAAATAAAGGCAGGACACTCATAAAATATTTGGTATATGTTTCTAAGTTTTGATATGTTTTCTGACAAGTAGACAGATAAAAATGTTTGCTACGGCTAAGTGGACTCTACTATCAGAGCTTTGGCTGAGAGTAAGCTCTTAGGAACACTCTTCTTAGAAAGCCATCCTTCGTTATTATGACAAACAAACAAATAGCTTCTTCTTACAAACTAATCCTTAACATACGTATTGACAATATTAAACATTTCTCCCAACTGACTCTGGCCAATATGCTTCTAAAACCTTACATACGTCTTATTAAATAATAAGAAATTATAGGTGATTGACCTTTCTCACAACTATACTATTATTTGTTCGTTACATATACTAAATTATTTGTTATTGTGTTCTCCTGGGCCGTTCAGTGTTGTCTCTATTTTAGACCTTTCACCCTCGTTTTTTCCTGCCTCTGCTCTGTTTTTATGGTGAATTTTCTTATAACGTCAAATTTTCATAGTAAACTTACTGCACCATATTCAGTATCTACTACAACAGTCGGATCTCCATACAACGGAATTTATGGTTCCAAGCAAAAATCGTTCCGAGACAACTCAGACAAACTTTCTCATATACGAGTTCATAATTACTTAGCCCAGTTTTTTCCATATTAGTTTTTGCAAGTAAATTTAATTAATATTCAACATTTCATCGATATTTACCATACAAAAAACTTCTCCTGGGTGGGGAATCGAACCCGGGCTTCCTCCGTCCGAGTTTTAAGCTATTTTCTCAGAAACTAGATTTTTCCCGGGAAAACGGCTGGTATGGTTAGATTTGAATTTAAATGGACTACATTTTAGAATTATTTTAATCAAAATCGTCGGAACCGTTTTCGAGAATTTTTTTTTCAGTGTTTTTTTCAGCACCCCCCAAATTTGGATCGTTTCTCGAATTCGCCTCGGGGTATGATTTTTCTGAACATGTATGCCAAATTTCGTCAAAATCGGCACAGTAGTTTAGGCTCCAGGCGCCTGCACAGACAGACTACTGACAGACGGACTTCAAACAGACGGACTACAGACAGACTGACTACAGACAGACAGACAGACAGACAGACATTTTTTAAAAACCAATTTTTTGGACTCAGGGGACCTCAAAACGTGTAAATCTATCAAAATCGAATTTTCGTGCCATCACAATACTTTCTCTTTATATGAGAAAGTAAAAATCGGTCCGAGACAACTCAGACAAACTTTCTCATATACGAGTTTATATTTACTTAGCCTAGTGTTTTCCATTTATTAGTTTTCGTATGTACCTACATTTAATTATTATATAACATTTCATCAAAATGTATCATAAAAATAACTTCTCCTGGGCTGGGAATCAAACTCAGGCTTCCTCCGTCCGCGTTTTAAGCTATTTTATCAGGAACTAGATTTTTCCCGGGAAAACGGCATATCGTTAGATTGGTATTTAAATGGACTACATTTTAGAGTTTTTTAATCAAAATCGTCGGAACCATTTTCGAGAAATAATTTTTTTTGGGTGGCACCGCCAAATTTGGAGCTAAAATTCATTTCTCGATTTCGCCTCGTTGTATGATTTTTCTGAACTTGCTCCAGGCGTCTGCACAGACAGTAATTTTTATAAACCATTTTTTTGGGCCCTCAAAACGTGTTACTCCATCAAAATCGAATTTTCACACCATCACATTACTTTCTCTTTATGTGAGAAAGTAAAAATCGATGTACAGATATTTCGTGAATATTCGTTGGAGGGAAAGAGTTTTATCCCGCACCATTTTCTTATTGTTCCGTAGTTTCCTTTAGTTTTAATATTGAATCCCGGTTTTTCTAAATTGTAGACACTGAACTCAGAGCGATTTCATATTTACGGGATACTTCTTTGTTCTTTATTTCTTTATCTACGTCTTTGAATAGATAAGGTAACTTTTCCTAAAGAGTTGCTTTCCTTTCAGACATTTGGACGGTCTGTAAAAAGTCAAGAGCCTTTTAAGCGTCTGAAGCTGATTCTAAACTGAGACTAAAGAGATTTCTCTGTACAGTGCAAAGATGGTTAAGATTCCACTTAAATTAATGGAGGTAGAAACGCAAAATTATTAGAGTGCTAAGCAAGAAACGCCCTAAAATGATTTTAAGAAAAATAAAGGAATCAAAGACACTGCTAATATTAATTCACAGAAAGTTTGTCAGTCTGTATCCTTCTTTCTATGAATTGTGTTCGTTGTAGTGAAAGTATTTTTGAATAACTTTTATATTGAGAATTCGTGGGGACATAACAAATATTCGTTAAAAGATTTAACGACAACAAATATCGTTATAGATTTTCTTTGTAAAGAAGATAGTTATAGATTTTCGTTGTAAAGAAGATCGTTATAGATTTTCGTTGTAAAGAAGATCATTATAGATTTTCGCTGTAAAGAAGATCGTTATAGATTTTCGTTGTAAAGAAGATCATTATAGATTTTCGCTGTAAAGAAGATCGTTATAGATTTTCGTTGTAATGAAGATCGTTATAGATTTTCGTTGTAAAGAAGATCGTTATAGATTTTCGTTGTAAAGAAGATCGTTATAGATTTTCGTTGTAAAGGAGATAGTTATAGATTTTCGTTGTAAAGAAGATCGTTATAAGAAGGTCACACTGTATTGTAGTTTTAAAAATACATACGAATTTTATCAAATTGCGTTACATAATAACAAATTTTGCGTTTCCCCCATTTAAAACTATATTTCCACTGTTTATAAAAATATGAAAAAAAAATGCAAAATGTGCGTTCTGCTGGGCCATAGAAAAAAATAAGAATAGCAATTCGATCTGATTTACTGGGAATCCAAGATGGCGGCTAATTGCTATCACGAGAATTTTTTTTTTTTTTTAATTTTGAGTGTGGTATCAAATGAAAGCTATTGAAGAGTAGATTACAAAAATAAATAACACTTGTGGAAAGCGTTTAATTTTTCCCGACATGTTGTCAAAAAACATAAAAATCCCCCCCCCCCCCTTTACTAATTTCATGTTTACAACACCAACGAAACCCTTTTTACGTGAGACTTCACGCACTACCAATTTATTAAGATATAGTTGTAATTAAATAAAATAGTTGTGAGTGAAGTCGAACGTAAAATGTGTTAGTACAAAAGGTTATTGTTTTTTGACAAAATGGCATAAATAAATAACCAATTTCCTCAAGTGTTATATATTTTTGTAGTCTATTCTTCAATAACTTTCATTTGATACACTCAAAATTAAAAAAAAATAAATAAATTGCGTTACATGAATTATCCGCCATTTTGAATTTGAACAGCAGATAATTTTGCTAGGTTTTTCCTGTGTTTGCATCAAAACGATCTTTGATACTGAAATGTTTCATGCTTTTATCTGTTTTGATTCAAAATTTATTGGAACAGTACAGAGTGACAGACAGACACAGGAACTAAACGATAAGGGTTTCCTTTTTTGGTTTTACCACCAAACCCTTAAAAAAAACGTTGTTCCCTTGTGAAAGTGAAGCTAATGGGCAGAAATGGTTAAAACTTGGGACTAACAATGGACTAATTGTAACCTACCCCACAAATGTCATTAAAATCGTTAATAATTTAAGATAAATAATTTAAGATATGCAGCCCAAAATGATGAAGAGACTGACAGTCATGCAAAAATATTCCCTGATGTCTGAAACGGATTTCTGTCTTGGACTCTTTGAAATCGGACACATAAATAGCTCACATGGCTTCCATTAGCTTCGATAAGCTCGGCTGAAATAGGCTAAAGAAATTATTATATATATCCAAAGTTTTGTATATTTCCAAGACCAATTATTACTTTGTGCAATTAATTTGTATTTTGTTTCATTTTATTCATGTATTAAATATAATATATAAAACATAATAATCAAGTCTTATTATGAAACATATCTTTACAAGTTTTCTTTTTAAAATTATATTATATTGTTCATACTGAATATGGTATTTAATATAATATATTCAAAGGAAGGTAGGATCTGGTTTAATTTAAAGGCACTCTATGCCCTCGAGTCATCTGAAGGGTCAATCAATGCCACCTAATTACTAAGTTCATTAAACATTCATTACCTTGACCGTCATATTCAAGTGGCATATCCACTTTTCACCAATGAATAATACATGTTGCTCTCATAATGAGTAACAATACACTGAATCTACCATAATTTTACACCTAAAATTTTGTATCTAATTTTATATTACATAAGTTTATAAGAAATATTTAAATATGTATTTGTATAAAATACTTTTTTCAATGTTAGTTAAAATACAGGTTTATTTTTAAATGTTTTAATATTTAAAATGAAAATATAAAAGAATGTGTTTCTAAGAGTTCTCAAGAGGTAGCGGTAGTGTCGTCACTCGATATTCTAGTTCTTGTATTTATCCGCTAGATGTCTACCCAGTCTTGATTTTTAGACAATTCTCTTTCCCAGTTCACTTTTTTATTCACTTAATATTTAATTTATATCTGAAATAAAACCTTTTAAGCCATTATCTTTCTAGATATAAGTAAAATAATAATTATTTATTTATTATTTACCTTTTTAAATGGTAGATAAAAGTAGAAAACGTTGTTTCAATTTAGAAAAATATACGAGGTTGACAAGAAGTGCTTTATCCTGTCAACAGATGTCAGGACAGTTCCTTTTTAAAAATAATTTTCACTCTCTTATTTCAATCGTCTTCAATTTTAATAAAGAATTATTTCACATAGTACGCAATAAGTCTTTAAATAGGAATATTTTGTTTTATAGGTTGGTGAACCTGATTTTTAATTGACAAAAAATAACATTAACCGCCTCTTTCATGAATAATATAAAAGCAATTTTGATCTACTTGCGGCAGCAAAATGAGGCATTATTGAACTGATTTTGGGCTGCAAAATGTAATTTTACTTCCTAGGCATTAAAGTCAGGAAAAATATTACTGAATATTTTGATGCCTAGGCAGCACAATTTTTATTTTTTATTATGTTGGCAATAATACTTTATATTATTATCTTCATCTTATAACATTATATACATTATATTATAGTTTAATAAATAATCTTTAATAAATAAAATTTTTATCTATAAATAATTTGTTGATAATAATTTGTAAATAAGTTATCAATGATTTGTAGATCTTTAATTAAAAAAAAAAGAAATAAGCGGAGTAACTGGCTATCTGCAGCTTCATGCAAACATGAATATTATAATTATTGAAGTCATTCTTGATTAGACCAGCTGCTTTTCTTGATTTATCCTAATTGCTTCTTTTCTTAATTTATTAAATATTTGCAAGATATCTTCAATAGTTTTAGTAATTTGTTAGTAAAAATAAAATAGTTTATATTGTTTTATGTATTATTCATTCAGAAGTTTTGTTTGTTTGTTATAAATACGTGTTTTGTATTTCGTCGTTGATTCTTTGATGTTGTTTATTCATTTTGCTATTCACTTATTGTTATTATACTAAAACTTCTTATTTGATTTTTTTGTAATAGGTGTACAATTAATTTTAGTTACTATATTATTAACTTATTAATATTACATAGTTAATAATTGAAGATGGTATTTTTACTTTTTTTTTTGTTGTTTTTTTGCCGCTCGTAGATAAAATATTGTATGCAACAAGGCAGCAAAGGAAACATTTCTGAATTGTGTATTCAATGCCTGACTTCGCCTCTGGCTCGGAGACTAATTTAATCACTCGTCTGTAAAATTCCATTTTTCTGCTTAGTTACATAAATAACTATTATATTAATTGTATCTTTTAAATAGTAAAATGTATTTTTAAAACTTCTGTAATCTGTCGCTGCCTGTAATCTATTACAGGGGTTTCAAATAAAATTGATCTCCATTTTTAAATGAAACCATTTTGAATTGAATCCGTCTTGAATTGAAATTCACTCTAGATCAATGCAGTTAATTCCTCTATTCAAGGTTTTAAATCTTCCAATTATATTTTATTAAAAAGATTTAAATATTTATTTATCTAAAGAGATTATCTTTAATCTGTAATCAAATTTTATACAAAATCTCCGATTGCTCTTTATTTCCCTTTAATTAATTTTTTTTATTAATAAATAACAAGTAGGGTTTTATGATTTTGTTTTTGAAATTCACAAAACAATATGAAGGTGTTAAAAGAGGGTCGAGGTCTCACGGAAACCATTAAACCACTGAACCACTGAACCACTGAACCAATTTAGTGGTTTTAATAATCAGTATCATTAAAGTATCAAGCTTTTATTTATTTTGTGTTGTTCGGATAAAATCTCGATTAAAAATTAAATAAATACAAAATATATATATATATATATATATATATATATATATATATATATATATATATATATATATATATATATATATATATATATATAAGCAATGTATGAAAAGGATAGATGCAATATGAAATATACATGCGATGTTTTATAAGTAATAAAAATATATAATTTATTTATAAATAATATCTCTTTGCAGATTAAAATGTAGTGATTAATGCACTACTTCATATGCATGACATAACAGCATTATTACTTAAGTCATATAATTTATAAATTGTAATAAAGGCTAGATTTGTAGAAATAGATCACCGTATAGGCATTTATTTACTTTAGCAAACACCCTTGGTTCAAAACGATAGTCTGCCCTACAAAAGTTTCAAAGGTTTCAGTGTTTCCCGAAGACATTGAGACTCCTGGGGCAGATTTATTATGCTATTTTACGATTGAGCCTTATAACTTGTAAGACTAAATCTTATACACAAAACTGTAGGAAAATTAGTTTTACAGTTTTCTTAGCGTATATTTAATATTCCTTTGTATTAATAGTTAAGTAGACTAAGGGATATTATCACATTTATATTCACAAGTGTGACATTCCTCATTCCTTTGTCCCATGGTACATTCGATTAAATTAATATCCCTTTGTTTTAATAGTAATTTAGACTTAGGAATATATACTACTCTGTATAATGTTCCTTTGTCTAAATAACTATTAAGACAAAGGGATATAGGGGGGGGGGGGGGGGGGGTGCTTAAGTTAATAAGTTCCTAAGTGTGATATTCCTTTATCCTAAGTTACATAGGAATAAATATCCCTTTGTTTTAATCGTATTTTAGACTAAGGAATATATACTACTACGAGTGCTCGTACGTAAGCTTACGTACGTGCTCGAAAATACTCTACCAATTAGTGTGCCACATAGCTTCCTCACGTCCTGTTTTGTAAAATTTAATGGTTTTAAAACCTATTATGAGTACTAATGTATTTCATTTTTCCTCCGTTTATTAAATCTGTCAAAAGTGTTTTGACTTTTACATTAATTTTGCAAAATTGATGGAGCACAGACGATGAAATTAAACTTGGAACATCTGCAGACTACTTTAACCAATCTAATCCATCCAAATTTCATAAAAATGAGATAAGTGGTTAAATGATATAGGGTAAAAAAAATGTATGTTTATGCGCATTTGAATGAGAAATAAATAGGCGATAAAGGTTGAAACTTATAATGGGACCAACAATGAGCTCATTATGGCCTACTATACAAATTTCATTAAAATCAGACGTGTAGTTTTTAAGATATGTTCGTTCGCAAAAATTGAGTGATAGACCGGCAGACAGAAATGGAACCTAAAATGTTCCCTGATGTCTGAAACGGATTTCTGTCTCGGAATTTTTGAAATTGGAGACCTAAAGAAATATTCGTTCTTCGGAGCGAACATATTATAGAGCATCCGTTATTATCGGTAAGCTCGCAAGCAAAAGTACCACACAATGAAAGGATAATAGAATATAGACGATGTATTAAATAGATAATAAAATATATAGATAAATAAAAACATACATTACGTAGGTAAAAAATAGTAAAAAAAAAAAATATATATATATTGTTTTCCTCTATTTAACATATTATCAATATGTAAATATTTAACGTATTTACATATTGCATGACTACAATCATATTTTTAAAGTATGAAAATAAATTAATGACATCTAATAAAACAAAAATAACTGGGTAACAAAATTTTTTTTTCTGTTAACTTTGACAGCTGACAAATGACAGTTGGAAATCTATTAATAAATGCTATAGCTTTATTTTTAAAGGAAACATACAATATAGTTGAATATGCCAAAAGTAAAAACGCTGTTGGTGAAAAAAAAAAAATAAAAAATAATAAATATATAGTAGTGTGTCCCCAAATCGATGCACAAATGGTGAAAAATACTAAAAAATATTGAATTAAAATTTTTTCTGGAGTTCTGCTCTGCTTGAATTGAAACTAATTTGTCATAATTTTAGTTTGGAGTAAAAAATGTCTTGGAAATTTACAAAAAAAAAATTATCCTTAAAAACTAGAGGTCGGAATTTAAGGGTTTGAAATTTTCTTACTACGGAAATTCGTGTTGTGGGAGTGTTAAATGTAAAATAGGAGGACTCCCTAAGTATAAAAATATATTTTGTTTATTTTTTTTTTACCGCTATTTATCTTTGCTCCATCTCAAATTGCGTTTGTCGTGAAGAAATCGACAAAAAAATGCAGAGAGAGCAATGCATAAGTTTCACTTCTAATGCGTGAGTCTCTCACATATTTTTTTTTTTTTAAAGTCAATGTTGGTTGAATGTTCTTTATTTCGTTTAATGGTGTAGGCTATTTAGATAAAATGTATTGTTAAAATAGTATTGTATTCGACAGCAAAGGGAAAGGCCCAATTTCTCTAAAACTCGAGATGAGAAAATGTGGGAAAAGCTGTTCTTTTGTAGAGACAAAGTGATTGAATTAGGGGAGACACAATCGACTTTATTTTATTTTTTATTTATTTTTTTTTTTTAGAAGCAGTGAGATTGAAAATCACTCTTTGTTACATTACGTTTAGTAAAAGCAATAAAAATAACCCTTTTTTCCTGGTTTAAAAGAACGTGGATTTTTTTTTTTTTTTTTTTATCGATTTCTTTAATTTTAAATAACACAAAATGAATTAATAATCTGTAGCAAGAGAAACTTATGTAAATTTGTAAATCAATTGCACTCTTCGAATTAGTTTAAATCAAATGGTTGTGCGTAAAGTCTCACGTAAAAAAGGTTTCAGTTGGCATTGTGAACATAAAATTATTAATCGAAAGAGGAATAATAATCGGTAAAGGAATATTAATCAGTAGAGGGATATTAATCGGTAGAGGAATATTAATCTATAGAGGAATATTAATCGAAAGAGGAATATTAATCGGTAGAGGAATATTAATAGGTAAAGGAATATTAATCGAAAGAGGAATGTTAATCGGTAGAGGAATATTAATCGGTAGAGGAATTTTAATCCGTAGAGGAATAGCCGCAAAAAATAAATGCACTATAAACGAGAAAACTTAGAAGAAAATCATTTTTCCTAGGGCCAGTTATTTAGAACAAATTGCTGATTTAGGCCTTCCTACATTTACTTGTCTCCCCTCCTTAGGGGGGGACAGGCAAATGTTGATGTTTTTTGTCAAAATGGCGTGAAAAATTAAACAGTTTTTACAAATCCCTCCTTAAATAAATAAAAAATAAAATTATATTTATATAGTTATTAGTTATAGTTATTAGTTAATATCTATCATAATCCTGTAAAATCATCATAAAAGCATAATATTGCTAAACACTAAAGTAATTCTACCAACTTATATATATAATATTAAAAGCACTTTTATGTAAATTAGTCTTTAATAGCTGAGTCGCGCTCAAGTTTTTGCTTTTGCTACCAGCTAAACAAATCTGAAGTAAATTTTTGAAATTGTTAAATGTAAAGTGTATTAAGCAATGTATGTAGAATCTCTTGTAGTTTTATCAATAATAAATAAATTGAAATTGAAAATTGAATTGAAATGTTTTATATTTTATTAATTTTGTTAATATAATTTACACTTCTATACCGTTCATTTGATACCCCACTGAAAATTAAACGCGTGCCCCCACCACCCCTTATTCTAATAAATTTCATGTTCACAATACCAACGAAACACTTTTTATGTGAAACTTCACGCACAATCATTTTATTTTGTTTAACCAACGAAACCCTAAAAACGCCTTTGTAAATGCTTGATGTTCCATATAAATACACGTTATGAATAGATAAAGCTGTTTTTAGAGCTGTATTTAAATTATAATATAATTATAATTAAATGTTCTTTTGACCTTAAAGTTGGTATTTAACCATTTGATCTATCAAAGTCGATAGATCATTCTTTGGGATTTGAATAATCTTAGGCAAGGAATTTTGGCTAAATCCAGTCTGTTATCAGGTCGAAGCAGTGAACCGTGCTAAATGAATGAAGCCGACCGATCAATCTTTACACTTGCCCGGGTCCTTGAATTCATTAAGCATAGCCCATTAGGAAATTGGCTTGTATCCCCCTTCCCCTATATTTCTGATTTCCTCCGAAGCTCTCAAAATAACCGTGACATTTAAAAGACACAATATCCTTATACTGTCTACATTTTAACGAAGAAGTTGAAAGAATTGATTTAATTCTGCAAAAAAGAGATGGAAATGGTATACTTCGAAATATCAGTTTTAAAAGCTGTTAAAAACAAATCAATTGGTTAAATAAAAGTTGATAAATGTTTCAATAACAATTATGAATTAGAATGAAATTAGAAAGGTATCTAACAATTATGAATTAGAATGAAATTAGTAAGGTATCTAACAATTATGAATTAGAATGAAATTAGTAAGGTATCTAACAATTATGAATTAGAATGAAATTAGTAAGGTATCTAACAATTATGAATAAGAAAGAAATTAGAAAGGTACTTAACAATTATGAATTAGAATGAAATTAGTAAGGTATCTAACAATTATGAATTAGAATGAAATTAGAAAGGTATCTAACAATTATGAATTAGAATGAAATTAGTAAGGTATATAACAATTATGAATTAGAATGAAATTAGTAAGGTATCTAACAATTATGAATTAGAATGAAATTAGTAAGGTATCTAACAATTATGAATAAGAAAGAAATTAGAAAGGTACTTAACAATTATGAATTAGAATGAAATTAGTAAGGTATCTAACAATTATGAATAAGAAAGAAATTAGAAAGGTACTTAACAATTATGAATTAGAATGAAATTAGTAAGGTATCTAACAATTATGAATAAGAATGAAATTAGAAAGGTACTTAACAATTATGAATTAGAATGAAATTAATAAGGTACTTAACAATTATGAATTAGAATGAAATTAGTAAGGTATCTAACAATTATGAATTAGAATGAAATTAGTAAGGTACTTAACAATTATGAATTAGAATGAAATTTGTAAGGTATCTAACAATTATGAATTAGAATGAAATTAGTAAGGTATCTAACAATTATGAATTAGAATGAAATTAGAAAGGTACGTAACAATTATGAAATTAGAATGAAATTAGTAAGGTATCTAACAATTATGAATTAGAATGAAATTAGTAAGGTACTTAACAATTATGAATTAGAATGAAATTAGTGAGGTACTTAACAATTATGAATTAGAATGAAATTAGTAAGGTATCTAACAATTATGAATTAGAATGAAATTAATAAGGTACTTAACAATTATGAATTAGAATGAAATTAGTAAGGTACTTAACAATTATGAATTAGAATGAAATTAGTAAGGTATCTAACAATTATGAATTAGAATGAAATTAGTAAGGTACTTAACAATTATGAATTAGAATGAAATTAGTAAGGTATCTAACAATTATGAATTAGAATGAAATTAATAAGATACTTAACAATTATGAATTAGAATGAAATTAGTAAGGTATCTAACAATTATGAATTAGAATGAAATTAGTAAGGTACTTAACAATTATGAATTAGAATGAAATTAGTAAGGTATCTAACAATTATGAATTAGAATGAAATTAGAAAGGTACGTAACAATTATGAAATTAGAATGAAATTAGTAAGGTATCTAACAATTATGAATTAGAATGAAATTAGTAAGGTACGTAACAATTATGAATAAGAATTAAATTAGTAAGGTACGTAACAATTATGAGTTAGAATTAAATTAGTAAGGTGCGTAACGATTATGAACTAGAATGAAATTAGTAAGGTACGTAACAATTAAGAATTTGAATGAAATTATTAAGGTAAACGTAACATTTATGAATAAGAATGAAATTACTAACGTATACGGAACAATTATATGAATTAGAATGAAATTACTAAGGTATACGTAACAATTATATGAATTAGAATGAAATTACTAAGGTATACGTAACAATTATATGAATTAGAATGAAATTACTAAGGTATATGTAACAATTATATGAATTAGAATGAAATTAGTAAGGTACGCAACAATTATGAATTACGAGGACACACTGGGATTTTTAGTTCTGATTCATTATCGCGCAACATTGAGTCAGATAATTCCATTTATGGTGGACTCAAATATTCAGCCCTGCTATATTCCAGTTACAAGATTCAATGTCGCAGACTCACCCGGGATGCAAGCCGGACAATGAATCCGGACAAAGAATTTGTGACAATGAATCCGGGCAAAGAATTTGTGACAATGAATCCGGACAAAGAATTTGTGACAATGAATCCGGACAAAGAATTTGTGACAATGAATCCGGACAAAGAATTTGTGACAATGAATCCGGACAAAGAATTTGTGACAATGAATCCTAACTAAGAATTTGTGACAATGAATCGCTGTGTGTACCAGGCTTAAAGACAAGTTCATAAAATAGGATATGACAGGCAGATCACCCTAGTGCCGGTAATGAGAAAACTCGGTAATGAAATAATGGAGGGTCTAGTAGGTGGCTCTGCCTAGTGAATCGATGCAGCACTATCTACACTCTAACACCTTTCTATCCTCTTGTACCACTCTTTTAAGTCTCTAGTGCACTTTATAATATTACTTTGATCTAAGTTATATTAAAACCTTTACTAAATAAATCTATATCACCTGAAAGACCCGCGTTTTTTAAAAATCTTATTTTAACTGCGATTTTTGTGAATCAAACCATTTTTAGGGATCATTCGTAAGGGAGTTGATCATGATAATGAAAAGTCATTTGCAACAGTGAACTGAATATATATATATTTATATTTTCTGTGATTACTGAAGGTAAGGAAAGCTACGTGATCGTTCTGAAGAACGAAAAATATAAAATAAAAAAAAAATATTTCATAAACGAAATGTTTTTGGAACGAAGTTCCTTATGGCACGTTCTGGAGCCCGGGAGTGAATCCAACAAAAACGACCAAAATAACCGTCACAAAATCACCGTCACAAAATCACCGTCACGCAAAATCCGTCACGAAATCTACCGATGGCGATAACTGGAGTAAAAGTGGACCGACTTAGTTGAAATTTGGTACACATGTTCATTTTACCAATGCCCGGGAAAAGTTCGTTGGACAACGTTATCCGCCCAAGCGTTCACACGCAACGCTCGCGTAAACGTAAGCTTCGAATTTAAAATTGGAATTTTTGGACGGGAAAAAATTCTAACTTCATCTATTTAATGAGACAAACTTGAATTAATATATTCAAGAAATTATAACAGGAATGCAATTTTAAAAGATTAGTTTACCAAAAATTATTTTTGCTCGTCAAACTTTATCCTCTCTCACTCTCTCTCTCTCTCCCTCCCTCTCTCTCTCTCTCTCTCTCTCTCTCTCTCTCTCTCTCTCTCTCTCTCTCTCTCTCTCTCCCTCTCTCTCTCTCTCTCTCTTGTTAAATACTGTAAAGGTATTTGGTGGCGTTGGTATACATAAAGATAAAAGTATATAATGTATACATTTTTTTTTGTTTGATATATTTTCGTTACAACTTTGTTTTTGGTAAACACACATATTTACGTCTTCTCTTTTTTTCTCCCTTAAAATTGTTTATCTTTACAAAGGAAAGGGGGATGGCACAGTGGTAAACAACCAAAAAGCCAATCCCTGAAATCAATAAGTCTGCTTTTCGAGTGGGGGGGGGGGGGGGGGGGGGGGGGAGTGTGTCGTTTAATATTTAGAGGTGCAAAATTGCTAGCATCAAAGATCTTTTTTTAAAAAAACCACAAACTACCTCACTTCCCGAACATTGTCTAAAAGCCTGTCTTTTTTTGTCTTTGTGTAAAAAGGAGATTTTTTTTACGATGAAGTGCATAAGGGAAGGATCAAAGTAAAGCGTTGGAAATACGAAGGCTCAACTAAGCATAAAACCAAAAGAAACCAAAAAGAAACAAAAAGAGGTTTAACGGGATGAGAAGATTCACTTCCACGTCTTCTTGTCTCTGCTTTCCAAGGGAAAGATGATAGTGTTCTTTATATAAGACAAAAGAAGGTATTTTCACACTTTCAATTTAATAATCTGTTTCATTAGGAAAAATTGTGCTTTTCGAAATGCAAGCGTTTTCTTACCTTCAAAAATGTTTTTAGGGTTTTGTAGATTCTTCTCAAAACCCTTATGCCGAGGGTGATGTGTCCGTCTGTCCGTCGCTCTTTGGTTCATAGGGCCCGAACCGTTTGAGCTAAAGAGCTGAAATTTGAAACACTGGTGCAACTTTTTGACCCAACCACAGGAAAAATATACTGAAGTTCAAAATTAAATATGCGCATGCGCAATTTATGTTGTAACCTCAAAAATTTATATTTTTTTTAATTTTTGATTGGGGTATCAAATGAAAGCTGCTTAAGTGTAGGACGCAAATATATATTTGCTTTTTTAAATATTTCATTCTTTATTGGTTTTTTAAGTCAAAATATACCCCCAAAAATACCCCCCCCCCCCAACCACTATATAACGGCTGGTCCTAAAATTTCGAAATAATTCATGGTTATACCTTATGGTGGAGCTATGGAAATGTCCTGAAAAAAATAATTTATCTAGTCGGTATTAGCGATGAAAAACATTGTGACCCCCCGGGGGATCGAACCCGGGACCCTTCTTGAGATCGAAGCAAAAAATCATAATTACATAACGGGTATGCTTAATCATCTACAAAACCCTAAAAAGTACTTGGACGCAAGTACTTCCCTGTGATTATTTTTTATTAGATAATATTAATATTCTGTAGATATAAAAGGAATTGTGTTAGAGGTGTAAAATCTGCGAAAATGCTAAAAGAGTAGAACAGGTCGAATGTTAGACGAGAATGAAACAACATCTAATATTAGAAGGGTTAAATATCTTGACTGACTAGTACTAAAAAAGTGTTAAATCTGAGAAAATGCTAAATGAACAGATTATCAGGTCTAGTTTTAGATGAGAATGTAGCAAGATCTAATATTAGAAGAGTTAAATATCTCTACTAGTACTAAATGAGTGGAAAATCTGTGAAAATGCTAAAAGAGTTGAATATCAGGTCTAGTGTTAGACGTTAATGAAGCAAGATCTGATATTAGAAGAGTAAAATATCTCTACTAATACTTAAAGAGTGTAAAATTTGTTAAAATGCTAAAAGAGTTGAATATCAGGTCTAATGTTAGACGAGGATGAAACAAGATCTGATATTAGAAGAGTAAAATATCTCTATTAATACTAAAAGAGTGTAAAATCTGTTAAAATGCTAGAAGAACAGATTATCGTCTAGTTTTAGACGAGAATGAAGCAAGATTTGATATCAGAAGATTAAAATATCTCTACTAGTATAAAAAGAGTGTAAAATTAGTTAAAATGCTAAAAGGGCATAATATCAGGTCTATCTAGGTTGGTCGCAGCAGCAGAACAAGTGAATGAGACTGCAAGTTTGTTACATCCTACAAAATGTCAAAAACTTCTTTGGTGGTTCTAAATACCAATTCTGCGTGATTGGTAAGGATGGTTGCTCCTTTCATAAAGTAGAAGATCACAAATACGAGGGGATACCCTGAAAGTTATAATTGTAGAGCATTTCATGTTTCATACTTCTCCAACAAATTTTGATCATTCATTTGAAAAAAATTAAATTGCAATTCGCAACTGAAACTGATTTGCAACTGGTATAAATGATCTCACGCAATCAGTTTGTGTTTGTGATTTCTAGCATAGTTCAAGTTTTGTTTCAGTCAACCAGTATGGGGATGCCCAATCCGTGTATGCAGGAACTAAACCGTATAATTGTTATTATACAGCCTGACAGGCCATTTCAATTAAGTAGTCATTAATCAATTTACTAGTGTTTACAAATTCGCAGCTGCTTTATTTGGTTTCAATTATAACGTGACTAAAGGCTCTCAGCATATGCTCGGCTGCTATGGCAAACTTTTGGTCTGCCAAGTTAAATAGATAAATATTGTTGGTTCATTTGATAATTTCAGTAATAATGTTGCACGTCTTTGTTGCGGGGCTGATTCGGCGCTGCTGCGATTCAGAGCCGCAACATTTCCCCGTGTCGCTGGAGCGCATTGATTGTAAGATTTTGAGTCTAAACTTAGTCCACTCCTTGACTCAATGCTGCGCGTCTTTGTTGCAGGGCTAAATCGACGCTGCTGCGACAAAGACGCGCAACAATGAGTCCCGGTGTGGTCTAAGCATTACTGTTCCTAATGTTCTTTTCACTTTTGTGAAAATAAGTTGTGTCAAATTTGTATTGTTAAACCCCTTGTTTTCAAGAATGCTGCAGCTAAGTTTTTGTTTTGTCTGAAACAAAAAAATCAATTAAAAGTCTAAAAATCAAATCTTTTATGTGATTCCGATGCTGGTGAGCAAAGAGAGAAAAGAAAATATTATAGATGTATAAATCATTTTATTTCTTTATGGCACTTAAAAACTTACTTAGTCTTTACATTTGAACTATTAATATCTTTGTTTGTACGCTCCACTTTCATTTTTTTTCTCACTTTGTAAGTTGTTTTCGTTTGATTCATATCGAATGGATAAACACTGGATTGTTTTGCTGGATGGATTACGATTATCCCATTTTGCTCGATGGGAGAACTAGGTCAGTCGGTTCGTAGTAGGGAGGGAATGTTTTCATCGATTCACCGAGTTGAATACGAGGCCGTCGAACTTCCTGCTCGACTTAGTGCAAGAAGTAGAAAAGGCTCCCGAATGTTGTGTGTCGTGGGGTAGAGGGTGGTTTAAGCGCGGAATCCCTCGAGAGGGAGACCTGAGTTTAGGGAGGTGGTAGGCGCCGTTCCTCTAGGGTGCTTTCAGCTCTTATACCATTGTATAAACATCCCACCAATCACCATCAGTTAAGGTAACTCAACAAGGGTTTCAATTCTACTTTTAAAGGACCAATTCCTTAAGACCTGCACATAAATTCTTTCCTTTTCTTACCCTCTCACACATTTTTAAACCAACTATCCCAATGAACTTACTTACTACTAACTTAAACTTCAGAGTGCGAAAAACACTCACTCTTTTTGTGCGAAAAACTATAACTACACCTGAATTTATTGTTTACAGTCCAGAAGATAGCGTGCAAAAAAGTATCGGACTAACATCAAGCTAAAATTTTGTGTATAAGAATCGTTAAGAGTATGAGGTTGGCTAAGTTCGTCAGCGGGACAGGCATTTGAAAAAAGATAAACAGGTGGGGAGCGACCGTGTCCTGCCCTTTTTGGTGGACAATGTGATTTTCATGATCATGGGTACGAAATTAGTTAGTAGACCAAAAATCAAGTTGATGGTAGTTTGTCACTTAATAGGTGACCTCTTTGATTTGGAGAATTATTTGACAAACTAACATAAAAGGACTATTATACACAAGGGAACCAGGTTCGCAGATCTCGGTTTGCAAGAACCAAGTTCGCACAAACAGGCGGTTTGTGGAGGTTGAAAGTGCTAAGCTCGTGACGAACTTGGTATTGCATCAGATTCCCATGAGTATATGTGGCTTTAAGTGTCAATTCATGCTTATACTACTCTTATGGGCCTGGCATTTGCAAAGGGTATATTTGCTGAAAGACTAGAGGTTGGGATATGGAAAAAAGGTTTCCTCATGGGACCCAAATGCCGAGTTGGAGTGTTAGTGCTTGGGGGTGCTTTGTTTTCTATTAAGATACTCTTATAGAAGAAGTGAATCTAACGTCAATTCTTGAATGCGTTTTTTTCAATTATGAAAAAATTTAGTTACACTACATTATTTGTTGACAGAAATACATCTTTAATCTTTTAGTTAGTAAGTAGTTTTTTTTGGTTTTGTATAAATTCAAACTAATAAAATAGTTACTTTCTTCTCTTTTTCAAATATTTAAGTTTTAAGTAGTCTTCTTACTACGGAAAGATTAAATTTTAATTTAAATCATATTATAATTGTCATTAACTACGGGAGACATACAGAGAAATATTGACCCAAGCACCAGGGCTTGAACCACGGGTCTCCTATATATCCGTTACTGGCAAGCTTGGATTCGGGACTTGGTCTCGGTAACGACAGAGAAAGATCATTCTCCAGTATAGCTCAGTTGGTAAGAGCGCCTGTAACGTTAACGGATATATAGGAGGCACGTGGTTCAAGTCCTGGTACTGGGGTATATTTTTCTCTCTATGTCTCTCGTAGTTAATGATAATTATAATATGATTTACAATAATTTTCACCAGACTAAAAAATATTAAGTAACAATTTTACTCAAGCAAGAGCTTAGCAATCGAAAATCTGTATTTCTTTAATAATTGCTACCGAGCGTCGCCAATGTAACGGAAGCCATATGATATTTTTTCTCCGATCAAAATTTAAAAATTCCAAGGCTGAAATCCGTTTCAGACATCAGGAAACATTATTGGTTCCGTGTCGGTCTGTCTGTCGCTTAATTTTTGCGTTTCGTGAATCAACATAATATGTTAAAAACTATTCGTCCGATTTTAATACAATTTGGATGGTAGGTCATAATTAGCCTGTTGTTGGGCCCACATAAGTTTCACCATCTGCGCTTATTTTTTTCTCTTCTACATGCGCACAAACATACATTTATTTACACCTATATCTTCAAAAGTACTCAGACGTAGTGCTATATGAAGTAGACCTCAGATAGCACCAGATTAATTTCAACCATCTGCACTCTTTATCTTCTGCTTAATTGATACTTTCATGTGAAAAAAATCAAAACAGTTCTGGCATTTAAAAAACGAGGGAAGCAATGAAATAAATTCGACAGTAATGGCTTGTAAAAGTATTAAATCAATAAAGTTCGTGATAAGGTGCGAGAGAGGTGTGATATATCAATTTAAAGGTCTTGAAATGAAGAAAAAGAATATGCAACAATTTAAATTTCACACGTAATATTTTCAAGATGGCGGCCAATATGGCGGGTGACTAAAAAAGGTTTTTAGTAACCATGACATGTTATACATAATAATAATAATAATTTATTTCTTTATTTTTATACAATTACAATAATATTCATTTTTCATAAAAGATATTCAATATTAAACTACAACAACTTCTTGAACAAAGGTCTTGAAGTGTAGAAAAAGAATGTACAATTATTAAAATTTTCAAGATGGTGGCCAATATGGTGGATGACTAAACATTGTTTTAGTTACCATAACATGTTGTACATCAATTTAAAAGTATTGGAGAGTAGAAAAAGAATATTACTATTAAAATTAGTGTAATTATATTACACTTCAAAATTTTAACTTTAATGTACAGAAACCAGCGATTATCGCCCCACGTACTTACGTGAAGCACGCCTTACTTGTTTTATTAATGCATTTGATTATGAATAATATGCAACAAATGATGTTAAATTTATATATCCTGATAATCCTATACAATACCAGCTCCTATGAAAATAACCAGCTCTTATAAAATTGCCTGGCAGCTGGCTGCAGGTTGGCCGTGGGCCAACCGATACACTCTAGTTTATCCTAAAAATGTTAGATTACGTTACACAAAATTGCTTTTACTAGTTTAAAGTATAAAATGCATAACCATTTACTTGTTTAATATGCTCTTAGGGTTAGTTTATGCCTGCTTGAAGCCTTAGAATGTAAGGTTGATGGTAGTTTCTCTAGATAATCTTAAATGTCTTCCTTTGCTTTGCTATGAGCCTTAGACTTCACTCCTTACTGTCTCAGTCCCTTGCGCCATGAGAACTCAAGCTCAAAAGATTAATTGCATTGAAATCTCCGCTTTCCTGACAGACCAGCCGTCTCGTTGCGAGAGACATATCTTTTTTTCTTGTACTTGCCTTGGCGTTTTTTCACGTTTCAATCTTCTTCCTAAACGAGCTTAGCTGACGTTGATGAAAGAGGTAATATAAAATAATAGATCGATAAATTATAAGAGAGTTAATAAGCTACATTTAATAACAGGGTACAGTTAAAAATGTTGTCTTTTAATCTATTCTACTCTCATATATTAGTTCGTACTGTAAAAGAGCTCGTATTTTAAAGGAAATTAAAGGAAACAGGCTCCAAAATATGACATGTATATTATACTGCTTCGCTTCGCTCAGCTCTTATACTACATTTTGCATTTGTTTGAACGCGCTCCAGAACGGCTGAACCGAACGGCACAAAATTTTGCACGACCGACCACAGGAAGGTATATATCTGAAATGGTGCAAATCGGTACACAAGGGTACCAGGTACGGGGTGCAAAAGTTTTCTCCTGAACGGCTGAACCGATCCACACAAAATTTTGCACGGTCAATGTGACCAACCACACAAAGGTATAAATCTGAAATGGTCCAAATTGGTATACAAGGGTACAGGGTACAAAAGTTAAAATAGTTTATTTAACGATATTTACTTGTTTTTTAATGGCTTAATTATTATATTATATTTTAAATTAAAGTTTTGAACTTATTAATATGATTATTAATAATGTTTGTTGTTACTGAATTTAATGAGACCAAAGGTTAGGTAATTATTGGGCTCAACAAGTTGTGCAAGTCTGTTTTCTCTTACCTCATTATCATATAGAGTAGTAATAATCCTTTCATCCCCTCCCCAGGGTACTTTTCCAAAACCTTCCTCTTCAACCTGACAACTGTAATATTCAAAACTATTGGAATACAAACTTTTATAATACCTCACGATTCAGAGTTGCAACGGGATTACAGAAAAGTTAAGAAGCATAATACCTTTTGTTTCTAAGTTTATGTTGATAATATTTCACGGTTTTTTAACGTTCAAAATATTTTAATTCGTCCTAGTTTAGCTTCAGCTAAAGTTATTAAGTTTTCTGTATGCTAATATGAATAATAAGTAAGAAGTCATCCTACTCGGGAACGCTGCGAGCAGCTACGGATAAATCCTCTGCTCGGGCCATTAAGAAAAAAATCGGTCCGAAACAACTCAGACAAAGTTTTTCAAATACGAATTCATAATTACTTAGCCCCGTTTTTTTTTTCTTTTCTTAGTTTTCGAGTTTTCGTGGGTACATTTAATTATTATTGAACATTTTATCAAAATTTATCATAAAAATAACTTCTCGGTGGGGAATCGAACCCGGCCTCCCCCAAATTTGGAGCTACAATTCATTTCTTGTGCTGTTAGTGCAGTTCAACTTCTTGTGCTGATAGTAAAGTTCAACTTCTTGTGCTGATAGTGAAGTTTAGCTTGTGCTGTTAGTGCAGTTCACTACTTGTCTTGATAGCAAAGTTCAGATTCTTGTGCTGATAGTACAGTTCAACTACTTGTCTTGATAGCAAAGTTCAGCTTCTTGTGCTGTTAGTGCAGTTCAACTTCTTGTCCTGATAGCTTTGGTGCGGATAGTGCAGCTCAGCTTCTTGTGCTGTTAGTGCAGTTCAACTTCTTGTCTTGATAGCAAAGTCCAGCTTCTTGTGCTGTTAGTGCAGTTCAACTTCTTGTCTTGATAGCAAAGTTCAGCTTCTTGTGCTGTTAGTGCAGTTCAACTTCTTGTCTTGATAGCAAAGTTAAGCTTCTTGTGCTGTTAGTGCAGTTCAACTTCTTGTCTTGATAGCAAAGTCCAGCTTCTTGTGCTGTTAGTGCAGTTCAACTTCTTGTCTTGATAGCAAAGTTCAGCTTCTTGTGCTGTTAGTGCAGTTCAACTTCTTGTCTTGATAGCAAAGTCCAGCTTCTTGTGCTGTTAGTGCAGTTCAACTTCTTGTCTTGATAGCAAAGTTCAGCTTCTTGTGCTGTTAGTGCAGTTCAACTTCTTGTCTTGATAGCAAAGTTAAGCTTCTTGTGCTGTTAGTGCAGTTCAACTTCTTGTCCTGATAGCTTCTGGTGCTGATAGTGCAGCTCAGCTTCTTGTGCTGTTAGTGCAGTTCAACTTCTTGTCCTGATAGCTTTGGTGCTGATAGTGCAGCTCAGCTTCTTGTGCTGTTAGTGCAGTTCAACTTCTTGTCTTGATAGCAAAGTCCAGCTTCTTGTGCTGTTAGTGCAGTTCAACTTCTTGTCTTGATAGCAAAGTTCAGCTTCTTGTGCTGTTAGTGCAGTTCAACTTCTTGTCTTGATAGCAAAGTTAAGCTTCTTGTGCTGTTAGTGCAGTTCAACTTCTTGTCCTGATAGCTTCTGGTGCTGATAGTGCAGCTCAGCTTCTTGTGCTGTTAGTGCAGTTCAACTTCTTGTCCTGATAGCTTTGGTGCTGATAGTGCAGCTCAGCTTCTTGTGCTGTTAGTGCAGTTCAACTTCTTGTCTTGATAGCAAAGTCCAGCTTCTTGTGCTGTTAGTGCAGTTCAACTTCTTGTCTTGATAGCAAAGTTCAGCTTCTTGTGCTGTTAGTGCAGTTCAACTTCTTGTCCTGATAGCTTCTGGTGCTGATAGTGCAGCTCAGCTTCTTGTGCTGTTAGTGCAGTTCAACTTCTTGTCCTGATAGCTTCTGGTGCTGATAGTGCAGCTCAGCTTCTTGTGCTGTTAGTGCAGTTCAACTTCTTGTCCTGATAGCTTCTGGTGCTGATAGTGCAGCTCAGCTTCTTGTGCTGTTAGTGCAGTTCAACTTCTTGTCTTGATAGCAAAGTTAAGCTTCTCGTGCTGTTAGTGCAGTTCAACTTCTTGTCTTGATAGCAAAGTTCAGCTTCTCGTGCTGTTAGTGCAGTTCAACTTCTTGTCTTGATAGCAAAGTTAAGCTTCTCGTGCTGTTAGTGCAGTTCAACTTCTTGTCTTGATAGCAAAGTTCAGCTTCTTGTGCTGTTAGTGCAGTTCAACTTCTTGTCTTGATAGCAAAGTTCAGCTTCCTGTGCTGTTAGTGCAGTTCAACTTCTTGTCTTGATAGCAAAGTTCAGCTTCTTGTGCTGTTAGTGCAGTTCAACTTCTTGTCTTGATAGCAAAGTCCAGCTTCTTGTGCTGTTAGTGCAGTTCAACTTCTTGTCTTGATAGCAAAGTTCAGCTTCTTGTGCTGTTAGTGCAGTTCAACTTCTTGTCTTGATAGCAAAGTTAAGCTTCTTGTGCTGTTAGTGCAGTTCAACTTCTTGTCTTGATAGCAAAGTCCAGCTTCTTGTGCTGTTAGTGCAGTTCAACTTCTTGTCTTGATAGCAAAGTTCAGCTTCTTGTGCTGTTAGTGCAGTTCAACTTCTTGTCTTGATAGCAAAGTCCAGCTTCTTGTGCTGTTAGTGCAGTTCAACTTCTTGTCTTGATAGCAAAGTTCAGCTTCTTGTGCTGTTAGTGCAGTTCAACTTCTTGTCTTGATAGCAAAGTTAAGCTTCTTGTGCTGTTAGTGCAGTTCAACTTCTTGTCCTGATAGCTTCTGGTGCTGATAGTGCAGCTCAGCTTCTTGTGCTGTTAGTGCAGTTCAACTTCTTGTCCTGATAGCTTTGGTGCTGATAGTGCAGCTCAGCTTCTTGTGCTGTTAGTGCAGTTCAACTTCTTGTCTTGATAGCAAAGTCCAGCTTCTTGTGCTGTTAGTGCAGTTCAACTTCTTGTCTTGATAGCAAAGTTCAGCTTCTTGTGCTGTTAGTGCAGTTCAACTTCTTGTCTTGATAGCAAAGTTAAGCTTCTTGTGCTGTTAGTGCAGTTCAACTTCTTGTCCTGATAGCTTCTGGTGCTGATAGTGCAGCTCAGCTTCTTGTGCTGTTAGTGCAGTTCAACTTCTTGTCTTGATAGCAAAGTCCAGCTTCTTGTGCTGTTAGTGCAGTTCAACTTCTTGTCTTGATAGCAAAGTCCAGCTTCTTGTGCTGTTAGTGCAGTTCAACTTCTTGTCTTGATAGCAAAGTTCAGCTTCTTGTGCTGTTAGTGCAGTTCAACTTCTTGTCCTGATAGCTTCTGGTGCTGATAGTGCAGCTCAGCTTCTTGTGCTGTTAGTGCAGTTCAACTTCTTGTCCTGATAGCTTCTGGTGCTGATAGTGCAGCTCAGCTTCTTGTGCTGTTAGTGCAGTTCAACTTCTTGTCCTGATAGCTTCTGGTGCTGATAGTGCAGCTCAGCTTCTTGTGCTGTTAGTGCAGTTCAACTTCTTGTCTTGATAGCAAAGTTAAGCTTCTCGTGCTGTTAGTGCAGTTCAACTTCTTGTCTTGATAGCAAAGTTCAGCTTCTCGTGCTGTTAGTGCAGTTCAACTTCTTGTCTTGATAGCAAAGTTAAGCTTCTCGTGCTGTTAGTGCAGTTCAACTTCTTGTCTTGATAGCAAAGTTCAGCTTCTTGTGCTGTTAGTGCAGTTCAACTTCTTGTCTTGATAGCAAAGTTCAGCTTCCTGTGCTGTTAGTGCAGTTCAACTTCTTGTCTTGATAGCAAAGTTCAGCTTCTTGTGCTGTTAGTGCAGTTCAACTTCTTGTCTTGATAGCAAAGTCCAGCTTCTTGTGCTGTTAGTGCAGTTCAACTTCTTGTCTTGATAGCAAAGTTCAGCTTCTTGTGCTGTTAGTGCAGTTCAACTTCTTGTCTTGATAGCAAAGTTAAGCTTCTTGTGCTGTTAGTGCAGTTCAACTTCTTGTCTTGATAGCAAAGTCCAGCTTCTTGTGCTGTTAGTGCAGTTCAACTTCTTGTCTTGATAGCAAAGTTCAGCTTCTTGTGCTGTTAGTGCAGTTCAACTTCTTGTCTTGATAGCAAAGTCCAGCTTCTTGTGCTGTTAGTGCAGTTCAACTTCTTGTCTTGATAGCAAAGTTCAGCTTCTTGTGCTGTTAGTGCAGTTCAACTTCTTGTCTTGATAGCAAAGTTAAGCTTCTTGTGCTGTTAGTGCAGTTCAACTTCTTGTCCTGATAGCTTCTGGTGCTGATAGTGCAGCTCAGCTTCTTGTGCTGTTAGTGCAGTTCAACTTCTTGTCCTGATAGCTTTGGTGCTGATAGTGCAGCTCAGCTTCTTGTGCTGTTAGTGCAGTTCAACTTCTTGTCTTGATAGCAAAGTCCAGCTTCTTGTGCTGTTAGTGCAGTTCAACTTCTTGTCTTGATAGCAAAGTTCAGCTTCTTGTGCTGTTAGTGCAGTTCAACTTCTTGTCTTGATAGCAAAGTTAAGCTTCTTGTGCTGTTAGTGCAGTTCAACTTCTTGTCCTGATAGCTTCTGGTGCTGATAGTGCAGCTCAGCTTCTTGTGCTGTTAGTGCAGTTCAACTTCTTGTCCTGATAGCTTTGGTGCTGATAGTGCAGCTCAGCTTCTTGTGCTGTTAGTGCAGTTCAACTTCTTGTCTTGATAGCAAAGTCCAGCTTCTTGTGCTGTTAGTGCAGTTCAACTTCTTGTCTTGATAGCAAAGTTCAGCTTCTTGTGCTGTTAGTGCAGTTCAACTTCTTGTCCTGATAGCTTCTGGTGCTGATAGTGCAGCTCAGCTTCTTGTGCTGTTAGTGCAGTTCAACTTCTTGTCCTGATAGCTTCTGGTGCTGATAGTGCAGCTCAGCTTCTTGTGCTGTTAGTGCAGTTCAACTTCTTGTCCTGATAGCTTCTGGTGCTGATAGTGCAGCTCAGCTTCTTGTGCTGTTAGTGCAGTTCAACTTCTTGTCTTGATAGCAAAGTTAAGCTTCTCGTGCTGTTAGTGCAGTTCAACTTCTTGTCTTGATAGCAAAGTTCAGCTTCTCGTGCTGTTAGTGCAGTTCAACTTCTTGTCTTGATAGCAAAGTTAAGCTTCTCGTGCTGTTAGTGCAGTTCAACTTCTTGTCTTGATAGCAAAGTTCAGCTTCTTGTGCTGTTAGTGCAGTTCAACTTCTTGTCTTGATAGCAAAGTTCAGCTTCCTGTGCTGTTAGTGCAGTTCAACTTCTTGTCTTGATAGCAAAGTTCAGCTTCTTGTGCTGTTAGTGCAGTTCAACTTCTTGTCTTGATAGCAAAGTTCAGCTTCTCGTGCTGTTAGCGCAGTTCAACTTCTTGTCTTGATAGCAAAGTTCAGCTTCTCGTGCTGTTAGTGCAGTTCAACTTCTTGTCTTGATAGCAAAGTTAAGCTTCTCGTGCTGTTAGTGCAGTTCAACTTCTTGTCTTGATAGCAAAGTTAAGCTTCTTGTGCTGTTAGTGCAGTTCAACTTCTTGTCTTGATAGCAAAGTTCAGCTTCTTGTGCTGTTAGTGCAGTTCAACTTCTTGTCTTGATAGCAAAGTTAAGCTTCTCGTGCTGTTAGTGCAGTTCAACTTCTTGTCTTGATAGCAAAGTTCAGCTTCTCGTGCTGTTAGTGCAGTTCAACTTCTTGTCTTGATAGCAAAGTTCAGCTTCTTGTGCTGTTAGTGCAGTTCAACTTCTTGTCTTGATAGCAAAGTTAAGCTTCTCGTGCTGTTAGTGCAGTTCAACTTCTTGTCTTGATAGCAAAGTTCAGCTTCTTGTGCTGTTAGTGCAGTTCAACTTCTTGTCCTGATAGCTTCTGGTGCTGATAGTGCAGCTCAGCTTCTTGTGCTGTTAGTGCAGTTCAACTTCTTGTCTTGATAGCAAAGTTAAGCTTCTCGTGCTGTTAGTGCAGTTCAACTTCTTGTCTTGATAGCAAAGTTCAGCATCTTGTGCTGTTAGTGCAGTTCAACTTCTTGTCCTGATAGCTTCTGGTGCTGATAGTGCAGCTCAGCTTCTTGTGCTGTTAGTGCAGTTCAACTTCTTGTCCTGATAGCTTTGGTGCTGATAGTGCAGCTCAGCTTCTTGTGCTGTTAGTGCAGTTCAACTTCTTGTCTTGATAGCAAAGTCCAGCTTCTTGTGCTGTTAGTGCAGTTCAACTTCTTGTCTTGATAGCAAAGTTCAGCTTCTTGTGCTGTTAGTGCAGTTCAACTTCTTGTCCTGATAGCTTCTGGTGCTGATAGTGCAGCTCAGCTTCTTGTGCTGTTAGTGCAGTTCAACTTCTTGTCCTGATAGCTTCTGGTGCTGATAGTGCAGCTCAGCTTCTTGTGCTGTTAGTGCAGTTCAACTTCTTGTCCTGATAGCTTCTGGTGCTGATAGTGCAGCTCAGCTTCTTGTGCTGTTAGTGCAGTTCAACTTCTTGTCTTGATAGCAAAGTTAAGCTTCTCGTGCTGTTAGTGCAGTTCAACTTCTTGTCTTGATAGCAAAGTTCAGCTTCTCGTGCTGTTAGAGCAGTTCAACTTCTTGTCTTGATAGCAAAGTTAAGCTTCTCGTGCTGTTAGTGCAGTTCAACTTCTTGTCTTGATAGCAAAGTTCAGCTTCTTGTGCTGTTAGTGCATTTCAACTTCTTGTCTTGATAGCAAAGTTCAGCTTCCTGTGCTGTTAGTGCAGTTCAACTTCTTGTCTTGATAGCAAAGTTCAGCTTCTTGTGCTGTTAGTGCAGTTCAACTTCTTGTCTTGATAGCAAAGTTCAGCTTCTCGTGCTGTTAGTGCAGTTCAACTTCTTGTCTTGATAGCAAAGTTCAGCTTCTCGTGCTGTTAGTGCAGTTCAACTTCTTGTCTTGATAGCAAAGTTAAGCTTCTCGTGCTGTTAGTGCAGTTCAACTTCTTGTCTTGATAGCAAAGTTAAGCTTCTTGTGCTGTTAGTGCAGTTCAACTTCTTGTCTTGATAGCAAAGTTCAGCTTCTTGTGCTGTTAGTGCAGTTCAACTTCTTGTCTTGATAGCAAAGTTAAGCTTCTCGTGCTGTTAGTGCAGTTCAACTTCTTGTCTTGATAGCAAAGTTCAGCTTCTCGTGCTGTTAGTGCAGTTCAACTTCTTGTCTTGATAGCAAAGTTCAGCTTCTTGTGCTGTTAGTGCAGTTCAACTTCTTGTCTTGATAGCAAAGTTAAGCTTCTCGTGCTGTTAGTGCAGTTCAACTTCTTGTCTTGATAGCAAAGTTAAGCTTCTCGTGCTGTTAGTGCAGTTCAACTTCTTGTCTTGATAGCAAAGTTAAGCTTCTCGTGCTGTTAGTGCAGTTCAACTTCTTGTCTTGATAGCAAAGTTAAGCTTCTCGTGCTGTTAGTGCAGTTCAACTTCTTGTCTTGATAGCAAAGTTCAGCTTCTTGTGCTGTTAGTGCAGTTCAACTTCTTGTCCTGATAGCTTCTGGTGCTGATAGTGCAGCTCAGCTTCTTGTGCTGTTAGTGCAGTTCAACTTCTTGTCCTGATAGCTTCTGGTGCTGATAGTGCAGCTCAGCTTCTTGTGCTGTTAGTGCAGTTCAACTTCTTGTCTTGATAGCAAAGTTAAGCTTCTCGTGCTGTTAGTGCAGTTCAACTTCTTGTCTTGATAGCAAAGTTCAGCTTCTTGTGCTGTTAGTGCAGTTCAACTTCTTGTCTTGATAGCAAAGTTCAGCTTCCTGTGCTGTTAGTGCAGTTCAACTTCTTTTCTTGATAGCAAAGATCAGCTTATTGTGCTGTTAGTGCAGTTCAGTGTCTTGTGCTGTTAGTGCAGTTCCACTTCTTGTCTTGAGAGTTAAGTTCAGCTTCTTGTGCTGATATTAGTTTAGTGATCTTTATCGTTTAATAACGGTAAACAGTGTTATTGTATTTAAGTGAAATTCACTTCTGAATCTGCTATCTAAGCTATCGTTATTTTTTACGGCATTGCAACAATTTTTCTGAACAAATTTTTTGTTAACAGGGTTTCACATGGAACATTGATTACAGGGTAGAAAGGGTGCTTAAGAAAAAGAAGGGGGAGAAGGGGAAAGGGGGTCACACGAGCAGTTTTAGAAGTCTCCTTAAACGGCTTGAATATTGCCGCTTCAGTAAATCCCCGTTCTAACGTTTCAGAACTTACTAATTTTCAGGAATAATCTTTTCTATTCACTAACAAAGGTATTCACTTTTTTAAGAGTTATAGATTTACTGTTGACAAAAAATAAAACTAGCATAATATCTACATAACTACTCTATGTTACTCCCTTTATCCTTTGTCCTGGACTTTATATCTGTGTGTACTTGGTCTGACCTTGATTCTGTTTAATGCTAAGTGACCCTTAAAAACTACCTTGTAAGGGCACTGAGCCAAAAAAAAGGGATTTTTGATTGTGAAGCAAAGAGTTCTAAAGCGGTAATCAATAAAATCTCTCTATTTTTCTCCTCTAGTTAAATTCAACTGCCGGGTGGGTACTGAAATATCACATTATTATCTTAGGATAAAAGAATAGATTTTCTTCCTGATCATTAAATCTTTTCTTTTTTTGCACGCGGAAAGATAATATTTTATAATTTAAAGAGAAAAGTAATTAATACATTCTGCTAATTTATTTGGCACGTGACTTTCTCCCGTCCTAATTCGTATACCTACTCTAATGATATTATGCTTTTACTACATATTATTCAATTTTATTTAAAAGGCTTCGTCGATTTTATTTAATTTCCCCCCCTTTTTTAAAAACTTTAAAAAATTGTTTTGATTTTTGTATGTGATTTTGACGATCAAAAATATTTTATGTCTCCGATTTAAAAATTCCGAAACAGAATAAATCCGTTTCAGACATAATATGAGAACATTTTTGATTCCGTTTCTGTCTGTAGCTCAATTATTGCGAACCATCATATCTTTAAAACTACTCGTCCGATTTTAATGAAATTTGAATGATATTTCATAATTTGCCCATTATTAGTCGCATATAAGTTTCATCTTCTGCGCCCATTTGTTTCCCTTCACCATGTGCACAAACCTAAATTTATTTAAACCTATATCTTCAAAAGTACTCATCTGATTTTTATGAAATTTGGATGGTTTGTTGAAAGTAGACCTCAGATAGCACCAGATTAATTTCATCTGCCTAACCTACGCTCTTTAACTTTTGCTAAATTGATACTTTAATATATATGTAGAAAATAAAAACAATTTTGACACAATTAATAAAAGGAGGAAAAAATGAAATAAATTGGATAATAAGTTTTGAAAGCATAAAATCATTAAATTTTACGAAATAGCACACGAGGAAGCTATGTGCCACACTAATTGGCAGAGTAATTTTGTAAGTATTACCATAAACATCAATCATAATTGTTATTATTAAATTTTAACCGAATTACCTTATACAAACATAAGACATCAATGTAACTGATTAATTTTTGCCATTTTAGAAATAAATACTGATAATGACCTCATGATGGGGATATATATATATATATATATATATATATATATATATATATATATATATATATATATATATATATAATATGTAATTTTTTTTTTTTTTTTTTTTTATTAGGGATGTATATGTAATACGTTAAATGTAAGGCTTTAATTTAAAATTTAAATTTTGACAAATCAGTCATGTATTTAAAGAAGGCACATTTACTGCCAAATAATAACAAAACGTGTTTATAAAAATAACTAAAAACAGATAAGATAAAAATTAGAAGTTGTTAGTACAAAGAAGACATCTTAATATAGTCTATTTAGAGTGCAGTTCGTGTATCAGATGGTTGAGTTTAGCATTGAAGCCATATATAATGTGTTAACATATTTATGGATTCAATACTTTAGTAATATACTTTTAATTTTAGTGTAGCCTTATTGCTTCCGAGTTTACCAAAGGTAACGAAACCATTGTGTTCACTTTTGAGAACGAAAAATTTATATACCTCCAATTTTAAAAATTCCAAGACAGAAATCCATTTCAGACATCAGGGAACATTTTTGGTCTCGTGTCTGTCTGTCTGTCGGTCTGTGTGTCCGTGAATTATGAAAAGTGTGACGATAACTTGAGTAAATCTCGATCGATTTTGATGAAATTTGGTAGACATGTTCATTTTACCAATGCCCAGGACGAGTTCGTTGGGCAACGTTATCCGTCCAAGCATCCACGAGTAACACTCGCGTAATCGTGAACTTCAAATTTTAAATTAAAATTTTTGGTCGGGATAAAAATCTAACTACATCTATTCAATGAGACAAACATTTTTTTAAAATACAATTTTTTAGTAAAACCAACAGCGACACCGCTATGAAGTGTTAAATATAGCTAAATCTATTAACAGTTTTTACACAATAAACAATATAACAATTAAGTAATATAACAATAATTTAGAGTAACATATCAATTAATGTTAATTAAAATTGTCTCTCAACGTAAAATAAACTTCTTTACTGCCAAAGCAGCTTTCAGCCTTCATAAGGCATCATCAGTACCTAAGAACAAACAGTAGGTGTTAAGCCAGGTAATACTAGCCAAACTTAAAATCATAATAAAAACTAAATCGATAAAAAACCAATAAAGGCTACTGAAGTTAATAAATAATAAAACAAGTAACATAAGTCAAACAATAAAATTAACAAATAAATAAAATAAAAAATTAGATAAAGCAGTAATAACTAAACAAGAAAATAAATACGTAAGCGTATAAAACCTGCAAAAAAATAAATAATAAAACTAAAATATAATAAAATTGACTAGTAAGTTCATCTTAGTTTTTATTATTTATATATTTATGTTATATAGTTTTGTAATACTTCAAGAGCTTAGTTTTTGATACCTCAATCAAAATTTAAAAAAAAAATCGCGTGATTTGAATTATCCGCCATTTTAGATTTGAACAGCTGATAATTTTTGAGTTCGCTGTATGTTTCCTGTGTGCGCGTCAAAACGATCTTTTATACTGGAAAGTTTCATGTAATTATCTCTTTTAATTCAAAAGTTATTGGGATCGTACAGAGTGACAGACAGACAGACAGACACAGGAAAGACACTATAAGGGTTTCTAATTTTTTTGAAGTGAAACTTCTTTGGCGGCGGTAGAGTGAATTTTTTCTCATATAAAGAGAAAGTATTGTGATGGCGCGAAAATTCGATTTTGAGATTTTGATGGATTTACACGTTTTGAGGTCCCCTGAGTCCAAAAAAGTGGTTTTTAAAAAATGTCTGTCCGTCGTCTGTCGTCTGTGCACCCCTGGAGCCTAAACTACTGGGCCGAATTTGACGAAATTTGGCACACATGTTCAGAAAAATCATACCCCGAGGCGAAATCGAGAAATTAATTTGAGCTCTAAATTTGAGGGCGCTACCCCCCAAAAACTCTGAAAAAACATGAAAAAAAATTATTTCTCGAAAACGGTTCCGACGATTTTGATTAAAAAATTCTAAAATGTAGTCTATTTGAATACGAATCCTACGAATCCAACGATATAAGCCGTTTTCCCGGGAAAAATCTAGTTCCTGAGAAATTAGCTTAAAACGCGGACGGAGGGAGCCCGGGTTCGATTCCCCACCCAGGAGAAGTTATTTTTATAATAAATTTTGATGAAAAGTTGTACATTTGAAAACTAATAAATGGAAACACTGGGCTAAGTAATTATAAACTCGTATATGAGAAAGTTTGTCTGAGTTGTATCTGACCGATTTTTCATATAGTGAAATCGTGTTACGAAGTTTGCGATTCGAGACTCGTCCAAGTGTAACATTTTTACAGATTAATTGTATTATATCTATTTAAAGACCAACAAATCATAACAAACATATATTTATGCCTTAGCGTAGCAATAGATATATATTTTTTTTTCAATTAAATTTCTCATAACCATTTCTTGATCCTGAAATAATAAATTCGTCAAAAAATGAAAGAGAGCAATGCATTCTAGATCTTAAGTTTTACTTCTAATGCGTGAGAGCCTCACACATATATTTTGGTTTTACCAACGAAACCCTAAAAAAGAAAATGGAAAATTTTCCCTTTGAAACAGGGTGCGTCCTATATTCGAGGGCGTCCTATATTTGAAGGCGTCCTATATTCGAGGGCGTCCTATATTTGAAGGCGTCCTATATTCGAGGGCGTCCTATATTTGAAGGGGTACAATATTCGAGGGCGTCCTATATTTGAGGGCGTCCTATATTTGATGCAGTACGGTATGTTTCAACAACTCATTACTATACAATGCAGCATTCTATTGATTAATTTTTAGTTATTAAAGAAAAGAGTAACTCTTGTGAATGAAACAACAGCTAAGGTTGCTTAGAAACATCCTTTGTTGTATAAAAACCCTTCAGGACCAAACAACTTTATTTTCACTCAAAGCTCTGTTTATACTTGAAGCTTTAGAAATCGATTTTTACATTAATTAACTCAAACAGAGGTAAGCCTTTTATGATCAAAAAGTCTTTTGAAGCTGAGGATAAAGATCCTTGACTATCTCGAAAACATATTATTTTTTGGATTCAGAAAAACATTTGAAGTAATTTATCATAGTGTGTATTAACCATTTACTTTGACAATTTTTTTTACTTTCTCATATAAAGAGAAAGTATTGTGATGGCGCGAAAATTCGATTTTGAGATTTTGATGGATTTACACGTTTTGAGGTCCCCTGAGTCCAAAAAAGTGGTTTTTAAAAAATGTCTGTCTGTCTGTCGTCTGTCGTCTGTCGTCTGTCGTCTGTCGTCTGTCGTCTGTCGTCTGTGCAGACGCCTGGAGCCTAAACTACTGGGCCGATTTTGACGAAATTTGGCATACATGTTCAGAAAAATCATACCCCGAGGCGAAATCGAGAAATGAATTTTAGCTCTAATTTTGGGGGCGCTACCCCCCAAAAACTCTGAAAAAACCAGTAAAAAAATTATTTCTCGAAAACGGTTCCGACGATTTTGATTAAAAAATTCTAAAATGTAGTCCATTTAAATACGAATCCAACGATATAAGCCGTTTTCCCGGGAAAAATCTAGTTCCTGAGAAATTAGCTTAAAACGCGGACGGAGAGAGCCCGGGTTCGATTCCCCACCCAGGAGAAGTTATTTTTATAATAAATTTTGATGAGAAGTTCAATAATATTTAAATGTACATTTGAAAACTAATAAATGGAAACACTGGGCTAAGTAATTATGAACTCGTATATGAGAAAGTTTGTCTGAGTTGTATCTGACCGATTTTTCATATAGTGAAATCGTGTAACGAAGTTTGCGATTCGAGACTCGTCCAAGTGTAACATTTTTACAGATTAATTTTATATCTATTTAAAGACCAGCAAATCATAACAAACATATATTTATGCCTTAGCGTAGCAATATATATATTTTTTTTTTTTTTCAATTAAATTTCTCATAACCATTTCTTAATCCTGAAATAATAAATTCGTCAAAAAATGAAAGAGAGCAATGCATTCTAGATCTTAAGTTTCACTTCTAATGCGTGAGAGCCTCACACATATATTTTGGTTTTACCAACGAAACCCTAAAAAGAAAATGGAAAATTTTCCCTTTGAAACAGGGTGAGTCCTATATTCGAGGGCGTCCTATATTTGAAGGCGTCCTATATTCGAGGGCGTCCTATATTTGAAGGCGTCCTATATTCGAGGGCGTCCTATATTTGAAGGGGTACAATATTCGAGGGCGTCCTATATTTGAGGGCGTCCTATATTTGAGGGCGTCCTATATTTGATGCAGTACGGTATGTTTGAACAACTCATTATTATACAATGCAGCATTCTATTGATTAATGTTTAGTTATTAAAGAAAAGAGTAACTCTTGTGAATGAAACAACAGCTAAGGTTGCTTAGAAACATCCTTTGTATTATAAAAACCCTTCAGGACCAAACAACTTTATTTTCACTCAAAGCTCTGTTTATACTTGAAGCTTTAGAAATTGATTTTTACTTTAATTAACTCAAACAGAGGTAAGCCTTTTATGATCAAAAAGTCTTTTGAAGCAGAGGATAAAGATCCTTGACTATCTCAAAAACAAATTATTTTTTGGATTCAGAAAAACATTTGAAGTCATTTATCATAGTGTGTATTAACCATTTACGTTGACAATTTTTTTTATTATTTTATTCGATTAAAATTCAATTTTATATTTTTGTATTGAGTTATAATTGCAATCCCACAACCCACAATGAATTCCTTTTGTTCAGTTATTAGAAATTATAAAGATTTTTTTTTTTATCTTGGATAAGATTATAATCAATCGAGTCATTCTTTTAACGTGGATATTGAGGAAAAAATTTCTCAAATTGAACATTTTTCATAGAGGAAAATGGATGTTTATTGTCTAAACCTCATTTAATTAGAAAATAGTTTGATTAACATTCTCGGTAATACATTATTTGGTTTTCGTCATTCAATAGGTTACTGATTACCTCATTTTTACTGGTCTTATATTACTTTGCTGTAAGTTTCATCGCACATTTCCGTTTCCCCAATTTTGAACCACTTTCCGTGATTCAATCTTCCCCAAATTTTGCACATAGATAAAACTAAGGTGAAGAATACAGAAACCAAAAAGAAAAAAAAAATTATATTAATTATTAGAAGTATTTTAAATTTTACTAAAAACATAGACTGGCAACAAAGTTTTAAGTTTCAAGTTATCGGGTAATTTTTACTTTCTCATATACATATGAAGTAAAAGTATTGTGATGGCGCAAAAATTATATATTTTGAGATTTCGATGGATTTACACGTTGTAAGGTCCCCTTGAATCCAAAAGAGTTTTTTTTAAAAAAAATGTCTGTCTGTACTCGGTCGTCTGTAGAGAAGCTTGAAGCCTAAACCGATGGGCCGATTTTAGTTGAATTTGCTTTACAGATTCAGAAAAATCATACTCCGAGGCTAAATCAAGAAATTAATTTTAGCTCTAAATTTAGGAGCACTACCCCCCAAAAACTCTTAAAAATAAAAAGATAATTCTCGTATTTGGTTCTGCCGATTTAATTAATACATTTTAAAATCTAGTCTATTTAAATACGGATCGAATGGTAGAAGCAATTTCCCGGGAAAAATCAAGTCTCCGAGATATTCTCGAATATAAATCTGATTTTTTTGAAAATCAAAAACAAAGAGTAAACTATTGCCAGTTGATAATTTTTTAGGGTTTCGAGGTCGTCCTAGAAATTATGCTTTTGGTAGTTCGTCCGTCCGTCGCATCTGGGGCCTCCCAACCTACTGAAGCTATAGACTTGAAATTTGGTATACAAGTTAAACCTTTTTGCCCAAAAACAGAAAAACTACTGCGGACTTACACTCCAAATTTCTGCGATCTGCGATCAGTTTATATTTTATATTTTTTGTAATTTTCAAGTTAGGTATTATTCCAGAGGTATTGAAATGTAGATTACAAATACATATATATCGCGTTTCAAAATGGCAGCCATTTTACCCCCCCCCCCCCCAAAAAAAATTAAATAAACCCATAATGTACCCCCCTCTGCACTTCCCCATTAGGATAGGTCCTAAAAAAAGGCAAAAATACATAAATATAAATCTCTGCAGTCCAATGAAATTTTTGGGAGTTGATCTAAAAAAATTAAACATTTTAGAAATTCTGGGGGCCGTAACTATGGAGTCCCAACATTTTTATTATTTTAAAAATCGAAGTTGAGTGTCATTTAAAAGGTATTGAAATTTGGATGTCAAAAATATATCGTGTTTCCAAAATGGTGGCCATTTTACCCTCCAAAGAAATAAGACAAAACGCAAAAAAAAGTTCCCCCATCCCGCTACCCCATTAGGACAGTTCCTAAAAACATGGCAAAAATACAAAAATATGCATCTCTGAGTTGATATAAAAAAGTCAACTTTTAAAAATTTTAGTGGGCCGTAACTCGGGAGCCCCAAAATTTTTGTGATTTGAAAATTCGAAGATGGGCAAAAATTCGGACGAGTAGTTTTTAAGATATGTATGGTTTCGGGAAAATTGAGCGACAGACAGACAGAGTATGTAAATAAATTTGCTTTGTTAAATAAAGTTATAGCTCTTATCTACGAAGAAAAATTGATTAATTTCTCTTTGAGGCTCCAGTTTAATTAAATATTAAAGAGATAACGATTACGTTTACTTCTCTGGCTCATAAGAAACGTAACAGTTACTTGGATAGAACACTTATTAGTAGAACACTTTCTTTATTAATTAAGCATGTTACTGAAGTTTCTAATTGTTAAACTTTTTTTTTCTTTAATTCTTAATACTTCTCTGTTTACCTGTTATCATTTACTTCGTAGAAAATCGTTATTTATAAGAAACACTTGTTACTGAACTCTTTTCTGTTGTCAGTCCCTACTTACAGAGACTTACTGTTCCTACTTTAAAAAGGCTTTTCCAATACTTTAAATCTTAATGTTATATTTTTCCGACGATTTTTTACAACTAATTGTGTAACAAATGGTGAGAGTAAGTTTATTTATTAATTTCTCATATAAAGCGGAAGTATTGTAATGGTGCGAAAATTAGATTTTGATGGATTTACACGTTTTGAGGTCCCCTGAGTTAAAAAAAAGTATATTTTTTAAAAAATGTCTGTCTGTCGTATGTAGTCTGTCGTCTGTGCAGACGCCTAGAGCCTAAACTACTGGGTCAATTTTAATGAAATTTGGCATGCATGTTTAGAATAATAATCATACTCCGAGGCAAAAACGAAAAATGAATGTCAGCTCCAAATTCGGGGGCGCTACACTACTAAATCAGGGCATGATTTAGGCCTAGGTGGCTGCCTGGGGCTCGCACAACAAGGGTTTCACACCGCAAAGATTTTATTTTATAATGCTAATTAACTTCGGTAAGCTCAAAAGTTGGAAGTAAAACCTACATAATAAGGAGAGACGAAACAGAGGATATGACGAAAACATATGCACACATTTTTAGAAATGTTCATTTGTTACATGAAATCACGATTTCATTTCGATTTACGCAATTCACAATTTTCGGGCTAACTTTGGTGAGCCAGTTTTAGCAGCCGGCACACACGTATTTTTTATCGATATAATCCTAAATACTCTTTTGTTTTAAAGAACAAATATTAATCTTAGTCCAGTTAACGAAAGAAAAATCGCGGAAATAAATCGGATTGTTTCGATATTTGGCATAGTTATTTGAAAATGGAATATCAAAAGTCCATCTTGGAAAATAGGTCCAATTTTTATTTTTTTTCACAAATATCTAGAAAATGTCATTATATGCACAGAAATTCATCATCGTTGTCACAAAACTTAGTAAGTATGAAAAGTTGAATCGCAAAGACATATATTATGTTAAGAGAAAGGAGAATAATAGACGAGCAAACCAAAACAATAAAGTGGAAGGTTACATTTCTGTTCAACCAAACTCCAAACCATACTACTAGTCCCTGCCGCCGATCGCTGACTGCTCTGACTGGTTCGAAACCAATCCGTGATTTAATCAGAGCCTAGTTGGAACAACCGACTAACAGTCAGAATTTGAGTTTAGGCTTTGTTGGAACACCCTGTTCCTAATGCGCATGCGTCAGACAGTTTCAAACTAGTTTGAAGTGTGGTTGGAATCTGAACCAATTTTAGAAGTGTCAAAAATTCGCTATCTAGTTTAATTTTACTCTAAATAATTTTTACTCTTTGATTGTATAAACTATATTATGAAAGTTTAACAAAATCTATATCGAAACCATCAAAATTCTATTGTATTTTTTTTAAGTGATGACAACCTTTTTTTTAGTTCATCACAAATCAATTTTAATTTTACTAATCGACTTTCAAAGGTAAGTAGCTGACATCTTGCGGGAGAAAGTTGAACTAAGATAAAGGTTGGTTGGCTTTTTTTTCAAAGACAGTCAACCTCTACTTAACCTAAGTACTTTACTTAACGATCTGTAAAAAGAAGCTATGGGCCCTTTTAAGCCGATATACCCTTGATTTTTAAAACAGTTGAAGTGTACTCCGAAATAATATGTCTTCTACGTTTTAATATACTGTGAACCAAGTAACAAACTCTTTAACTACTTGATTAAAAATTAAAATGTTGATGAAAAATAGGTATTATAATTTGTTTTTAAGTATAATATCACGCTTTTACAAAAATAAAAACAACACTAAAATGGAGAAAAAAAAATTGTATGTGTGTGTGTGTTATCATCGTTGGGCCCAAGGTATTAACCTAGAGAGTTGAAACTTGGCAGAAAAATCAGTCCTTACCTGTAGTGGTGCCGCCCGGAAAATCAATTTTTTTTTTTCAAATTTCATTCAATTTTTTCCGCCATCTTGAACCCAGTTTGCTGAGTCAGCAAAAATTAAAAAGAAATCGTAATAAACCGAAAATGTTCCTGATCGAGACAAACAAGCCCATCAAATTTCATTTTGATGTTGGTCGCCATTTTGAAGTTCAATTTTTGAATTTTTAAACTTTGACGGTTATAAATAGGCAAACGGTTCATAGAACAAATATCAGACGGTTATAAAACAAAAAATACTTTGACCGAAAGTATAAATAGGTTATTGACAGATAGCATGTCGTTGGAACTGGAAAAAATTAAGGAACAATATAAAAAAACCCGATGAAATTCCTTTGATTAGTTTAAACGCTATAAGCGAATATGATTATTTATTAGTGCGATAATGAATTTCAAAATTACCCGTGTAATTTGATTGTTATGTTTTCCCCAAAATTATGTTTTCTTTCTCGTATAATGAGAAAATATTGTGATGGCGTGAAAATTCGATTTTGAGATTTTGACGGATTTACTCGTTTTGAGGTTCCCTGAGTCCAAAAAAGTAATTTTTTTAAAAAAAGAAAAAAAGTCTGTCAGTGCAGACGCGTGGAAGCCTTTAACTACTGGGGTGATTTTGACAAAATTTGAAAATACATGTTCAGAAAAATCATTCACCGAGGCGAAATTGAGAAATTAATTTTTTCCGTGGTAGGCTGTGAAATAGTAACTTTAGAGCCTAAAAAACAAAGCTAAAATCCATTTTTTCATTACGTGGACTTAATAAATCTTTTCATTACTCCTAGCTGTAAAAAAAAAATCTTATACGCCCTAGGAACTAAAAGATTTTTATTTTCCGGCCGGTAGTTGTCAAAACTTCCGTTAGTACCGCTGCAGTCTTTGTAGAAAAGCTTCTAGTACGATTAAAATCCGCTAGATGTCAATGCGTTTTATTTATCTTTTCTTATAGTGTAACCTCTTTTTAAGGTTTCTTTTTTTAAGTCTTAAGT
Source organism: Gerris lacustris (assembly GCA_951217055.1). NCBI lineage: Eukaryota > Metazoa > Arthropoda > Insecta > Hemiptera > Gerridae > Gerris > Gerris lacustris. Next base: position 10,889,303 of record OX578281.1, read on the forward strand.
ATGAACTAATATTTGTTATTATTATATATTGATTAGTGATTAATATTTAATGTTTTTTCATTGTCTGCTACCTCGGAAAAAATAGCATATGCTACGCGACTGTGAAGTGTTTTTTTTTTTAAAGAAAAAACTCACTTCACAGCCTAGTAACAGAATATACTATTTTTGTTTAAGAATAATAATAAATCAGTTAGTTCAGAACGTTCACCCATCCAAGTACTAACCACGTCCAATGCTGCTTCATTGGACGTGTCATGACTCGTATTGAGGGTATCAATTAAATTAATTTCATAAATTATCTAAATATATTCAAGTATAATTTTATTGTCATGTTTTCCCCAAAATGATGTTTTCTTTCTCGTATAATGAGAAAGTATTGTCATGGCGTGAAAATTTGATTTTGAGATTTTGACGGATTTACTCGTTTTGAGGTTCCCTGAGTCCAAAAAAGTAATTTAAAAAAAAAAAGAAAAAAAGTCTGTCAGTGCAGACGCGTGGAAGCCTTTAACTACTGGGGTGATTTTGACAAAATTTGAAAATACATGTTCAGAAAAATCATTCACCGAGGCGAAATTGAGAAATTAATTTTTTCCGTGGTAGGCTGTGAAATAGTAACTTTAGAGCCTAAAAAACAAAGCTAAAATCCATTTTTTCATTACGTGGACTTAATAAATCTTTTCATTACTCCTAGCTGTAAAAAAAAAATCTTATACGCCCTAGGAACTAAAAGATTTTTATTTTCCGGCCGGTAGTTGTCAAAACTTCCGTTAGTACCGCTGCAGTCTTTGTAGAAAAGCTTCTAGTACGATTAAAATCCGCTAGATGTCAATGCGTTTTATTTATCTTTTCTTATAGTGTAACCTCTTTTTAAGGTTTCTTTTTTTAAGTCTTAAGTATGAACTAATATTTGTTATTATTATATATTGATTAGTGATTAATATTTAATGTTTTTTCATTGTCTGCTACCTCGGAAAAAATAGCATATGCTACGCGACTGTGAAGTGTTTTTTTTTTTAAAGAAAAAACTCACTTCACAGCCTAGTAACAGAATATACTATTTTTGTTTAAGAATAATAATAAATCAGTTAGTTCAGAACGTTCACCCATCCAAGTACTAACCACGTCCAATGCTGCTTCATTGGACGTGTCATGACTCGTATTGAGGGTATCAATTAAATTAATTTCATAAATTATCTAAATATATTCAAGTATAATTTTATTGTCATGTTTTCCCCAAAATGATGTTTTCTTTCTCGTATAATGAGAAAGTATTGTCATGGCGTGAAAATTTGATTTTGAGATTTTGACGGATTTACTCGTTTTGAGGTTCCCTGAGTCCAAAAAAGTAATTTAAAAAAAAAAAGAAAAAAAGTCTGTCAGTGCAGACGCGTGGAAGCCTTTAACTACTGGGGCATTTTGACAAAATTTGAAAATACATGTTCAGAAAAATCATTCACCGGGGGGAAATTGAGAAATTAATTTTTTCCGTGGTAGGCTGTGAAATAGTAACTTTAGAGCCTAAAAAACATAGCTAAAATCTATTTTTTCATTACGTGGACTTAAAAAATCTTTTCATTACTCCTAGCTGTAAAGAAAAAATCTTTAACGTCCTAGGCACTAAAATATTTTTTCTTTACGGCGGGTAGTTGTCAAAACTTCCGTTAGTAGTGCTGCAGTCTTTGTAGAAATGCTTCTAGTACGATAAAAATCCGCTAGATGTCAATGCGTTTTATTTATCTTTTCTTATAGTGTAACCTCATTTTAAGGTTTCTTTTTTTAAGTTTTTTTTAAGTATGTACTAATATTTGTTATTATTATAAATTGATTAGTGATTAATATTTAATGTTTTTTCATTGTCTGCTACCTCGGAAAAAATAGCATATGCTACGCGACTTTAAAAAACTCACTTCACAGCCTTGTAACATAAAATACTATTATCTCAAAATTTAAAACTGAAAAAGCTTGAAAAAAAAAAAAAGTATTTATTTATGGATGATGTAGTCCATTTAAATGCGAATCTAACGATATAAGCCAATATTGATGAAAATAAATCTGAATTTGTCGAAAGACGAAAAAAAAGTTTTTAGGATCTAGGACCAAGATTATTTGAGAAAGTTAGTCTAAGTTGTCTCGATTTTTTAATATTGTAAGGCGGACGGCACACGGGGCGATAGGCAAGCGATACAACAGCAATACGATATCGCCACCCTGTTGCTTCCTAGGTAAAGGAGCTGGGACCCTCCAACGGGGCGGCGATAGGGAGGGAATCTGTTAAAAATGGGCACTTCTTTAAAATATTACTCCCATTATAAGAAAATAGAATGGAGTAACAATCTAAAGAAGGTGACGGAATGTTCTTCTTTAGACTGTTACTCCCTTTATACAAACAGAATAGTGATTGGACTAAAAATTCTTTTTTTCGACAAAATTATTTATTCTCCTCAAAGATTACGGTAATCATTAGGTTTCGTATGTTTTATAATCTATTTAAACTTATAACTAATAATTATTTAATAACACAATGAAAATGAATAAAATTAGCAGTTTCAGGTATGAGTGACAACAAAATATCGTCCCGTGTGGAGATGCCCTGATTTTAGATCGCCGATATCAGCAATATCGTATTGCTGTTTGTATCGCTTTCATATCGCCCCGTGTTATGACGGCCTAAAACCATCGGGCTATAACATAGTATCATTGAGATCTTTATAAATTACCCAAAGTGTTTCCTATTCTCTATTCTGTTAGTATTTTCTTCTATTTCTGTAAGTATTTTATTTTAGTGTTTAGATAGTTTTTACTTAAATATTACTACTTAAAATTCATTTTTTCCCATCATATAAAAGTGTCGATTATTCTAGAGTTTTCTAAACTTTATGCTTCCCCACCATTAATTTTAATAAATGATTACCTTGCCAATTATCAGAAATAAAAATCAATAATAAAAGAATTATTAATCAATTAGGAGGTGATTATTTTATAATTACATTGCAATATTGAAAATTATCACGGGTTTATTGAAACGAAATAATATAATTAACTTGGATCGAAGAATGCCTCTGAATTTCTGTGAGACAAAAGATACGTCAGCCCCTAATAATAAATCTGGTTTTGACAACATTTATTCCCAATTCGTTACGGTAATTGAGAATTATCGAGGCAGAACATTATCTAATCAATGTGCGTCCTTATACTATTAATATTTTCAAGATGTTGTATTCTATTTTTTACATTGTCATAAAAAGAGAAAGTATTGTGATGGCGCGAAAATTTGATTTGAGGTCCCCTTGGTCCAATAAAGTGATTTTTAAAAAATGCTTGTAAGTCGTCTGTGGAGCCTAAACAACAGAGCACTTCTATAGATTCTTACCTACTCCTCTTATAAAAAAAAACAAAGGGGGAGTAACAATCTAAAGAAGGTGTACGGAATGTTCTTCTTTAGACAGTTACTCCCCTTATAAAAGAAACAGAGGGGGAGTAACAATCAAAAGAAGGTGTACGGATGTTCTTCTTTAGACTGTTACTCCCCTTATAAAGAACAAACAGAAGAACAGAGGGGAAGTAACAATCTAAAGAAGGTGTACGGAATTTTCTTCTTTAGACTGTTACTCCCCTTATAAAGAACAAACAGAAGAACAGAGGGAAAGAAGAACAGAGGGGAAGTAACAATCTAAAGAAGGTGTACGGAATTTTCTTCTTTAGACTGTTACTCCCCTTAAAAAGAAAACAGAGGGGAAGTAACAATCTAAAGAAGGTGTACGGAATTTTCTTCTTTAGACTGTTACTCCCCTTAAAAAGAAAACAGAGGGGAAGTAACAATCTAAAGAAGGTGTACGGAATTTTCTTCTTTAGACTGTTACTCCCCTTAAAAAGAAAACAGAGGGGAAGTAACAATCTAAAGAAGGTGTACGGAATGTTCTTCTTTAGACTGTTACTCCCCTTATAAAAAAAACAGAGGGGGAGTAACAATCAAAAGAAGGTGTACGGAATGTTCTTCTTTAGACTGTTACTCCCCTTATAAAAAAAACAGAGGGGAAGTAACAATCTAAAGAAGGTGTACGGAATTTTCTTCTTTAGATTGTTACTCCCCTTATAAAGAACAAACAGAAGAACAGAGGGAAAGAAGAACAGAGGAGAAGTAACAATCTAAAGAAGGTGTACGGAATTTTCTTCTTTAGATTGTTACTCTCCTTATAAAGAACAAACAGAAGAACAGAGGGAAAGAAGAACAGAGGAGAAGTAACAATCTAAAGAAGGTGTACGGAATTTTCTTCTTTAGACTGTTACTCCCCTTAAAAAGAAAACAGAGGGGAAGTAACAATCTAAAGAAGGTGTACGGAATTTTCTTCTTTAGACTGTTACTCTCCTTAAAAAGAAAACAGAGGGGAAGTAACAATCTAAAGAAGGTGTACGGAATTTTCTTCTTTAGACTGTTACTCCCCCTATAAAAAAACCAGAGGGGGAGTAACAATCAAAAGAAGGTGTACGGAATGTTCTTCTTTAGACTGTTACTCCCCTTATAAAAAAAACAGAGGGGGAGTAACAATCAAAAGAAGGTGTACGGAATGTTCTTCTTTAGACTGTTACTCCCCTTATAAAAAATACAGAGGGGGAATAACTATCTAAAGAAGGTGTACAGAATGTTCTTCTTTAGACTGTTACTCCCCTTTAAAAAAACAAGGGGAGTAACAATCTAAAGAAGGGTACGGAATGCTCTTCTTTAGACTGTTACTCCCCTTATAAAAAATGAAGTGTGATCTTCCTTTTTTCCCAAAGTATTTTGGGCTGAACATACCTTTTTCTTTATAGTTATTTAGTCAAAGTCATTTATATTCTTAAACAAAATAGGGGAATAACAATCTAAAGTACCAACAACAGGGCCACTTTTGACGAAATTTGATACGCATGCGCAATAAAAACAGACCTGAAAAAATTGAGAAATTAATTTTAGCTACAAGAGTGGGCACAACTCCTCCAAAAACTCTGTAAAAACGTGGAAAAACATTATTTCTCGAAAAAAGTTTCGACGATTTTAGTTTATAATCGGTCAGACAAACTCTCTCATTACAAGTTCATAATTACTAAGCCCAGTTTTTTTCATTTACTAGTTTTCGCAGGTACATTTGATTATTATTGATCATTTTATCGAAATTTATCAAAAGAAATAACTTTTCGGTGGGGAATCGAAACTCTCCGTTCTTGTTTAAAGCTATTTTCTCGGGAACTAGATTTTTCCCGGGAAAACGGATTATATCGTTAGATTCGTATTTAAATGGACTACATTTTAGAATTTTTTAAATCAAAATCGTCGGAACCGTTTTTGAGAAATGATATTTTATCAGAGTTTTTGGGGGGTAGTGCCCCCAAATTAGGAGCTAAAATTCATTTCTCAATTTCGCCTCGGGGTATGATTTTTTTTGAACATGTATGCCAAACTTCGTCAAAATCGGCCCTGTAGTTTAGGCTCCAGGTGTCTGCACAGACAGACGACAGACGACGGACAGACATTTTTTAAAAACCACTTTTTTGGACTCAGGGGACCTCAAAACGTTTACACGTTAATCCATCAAAATCTCAAAATCGAATTTTCGCGCCATCACAATACTTTCTCTTTATATGAGAAAGTAAAAAAGAGGAAAAGAGTAGAATAACCTGACATCTTGATCCCCTTCACGACCTGTTCATACGAGCGTTATGAATACGATCCCCCGATCCGATCACGTATTTTTGGTGGAGCGGATTTGAACCGATACGATCCGTCGATCTCCATTCACACAGCGTTTTGAACTAGCGGATCGTTTTCAAAACCGTTTCCAAAACGATGTGCCAACGTAACTATTACAAAGGGATGTTTAGCGAATGTACTTTGGGAAAAAGAAATATAACAATTCTCTTTTTGTAAGGAGAGTAACAGTCAAAGAAGAACACACCATCCACTTTCTTTAGATTGCTATTCTCGTCTGTTATTTTTTTTTATAAGGGGAGTAACAATCTAAATAAGTGCCTACTGTACATCGAGTTATATGTTTAAGAAAAACTTTGACATGCCGATTCCTAGAGAAAGTGTTTTTACTGCTTTATACACATGAGACTAGGGTGGTTGTCTCGACGTCTCGACAATATTGACTTTGACTTATCTTCTTCAATCTCCTATGCGGGGTCGCAGGGCTGAAACAAAGGGTTTATAACTGACCCGATTTTGGGCCATGACCTTTACTTCTTTATCATGTTTTCCCCTCTATTTTCATTTCTTCTCTTTTGTCCTTTACCATGTGATTTTAGGTCTTCTAGGTTTTCTTTTTCCTTGCGGTTTCTATTCTAGATGTTGCCGACTGTTGTTGTTTTTAGTCTTTCTTAGGTTTTGCGATTCATTTATTCGTTATTTTCTTTATTCCCACTGCTACTGGAATTTCTTCAGATCTTTGTCAAAGCTCCTTGTTTTCAATTCTTTCAGGCTAAAATGGCTTAAGGATTCTCCTTAACCATTTATTTATTAAACGTCTTCGTTATTTGTGACTGTCAAGGTTCGACCTCCATATAGGAAAACCGATTTAACGTTTGAACAATATAGTACAGGGTGGGCCAAAATAAACCGCACTTTTTTGAACATTTATTGCTCAGCTTCTGTAATAGTATAAATAAAAGTTATAGTCCAGGAGATAGCGTGCAAAAAAGTGTCTGACTAACATCAAGCTAGAATTTTGTATACAAGTCAATCTTTTAGCGCCATTTAAGAATATGTGTTCGGCTAAGTTCGTCTGCGGGACATAGCTTGGCAATAGGCATTTGAAAAAAAACAAACCGGTGGAGAGTGGCCATGTCACACCAATTATGGTGGACAATGTGATTTTCATGATCCTGAGTACAGAATTAGTTAGTAGACCGAAAATCAAGTTGATGTTAGTTTGTCCCTTGACAGGTGACCTCGTTGATATTTAGTAATATTTGAATAACTAACCTATCAAGAAGTGTGAAAATAATATCGACTTGATTTTCGGTCTACTAACTAATTCTGTACTCAGGATCATGAAAATCACATTGTCCACCATAATTGGTGTGACATGGCCACTCTCCACCGGTTTGTTTTTTTTCAAATGCCTATTGCCAAGCTATGTCCCGCAGACGAACTTAGCCGAACACATATTCTTAAAAGGCGCTAAAAGATTGACTTGTATACAAAATTCTAGCTTGATGTTAGTCAGACACTTTTTTGCACGCTATCTCCTGGACTTGGACTATCAGGATTGACATTTATAAATACATACATTTTTTTTTATTTTCATACCTTTTTAAGTGGGGAGGGGGTGACATAGAATAAATAGACTGCCAATTAGTGTGGCACATAGCTTCCTCACATCCTATCATGTACTATAACAATTATTGTTATATTACTTTATTGTAGTATTGTTTATTTTGTAAAAACTATTAATAGTTTTAGCGATCTTTAACACTTCATAGCGGTGTCGCTGTTGGTTTTACTAAAAAATTGTATTTGAAAAAAATGTCTGTCTCATTGAATAGATGAAGTAAGATTTTTTCCCCGACCTAAAATTCCAATTTTAAATTTAAAGTTCACGTTTACGCGAGCGTTGCTCGAGAACGCTTGGACGGATAACGTTGTCCAACGAACTCGTCCTGAGCATTGGTAAAATGAACATGTCTACCAAATTTCATCAAAATCAGTCGACATTTACTCAAGTTATCGTCGCACGTTTCATATTTCGCGGACACACAGACCGACAGACAGACAGACAGACACGAGACCAAAAATGTTCCCTGATGTCTGAAACGGATTTTTGTCTTGGAATTTTTTAAATCGGAGGCATAAAAGTTTTTCTTTCTCAAAAGTGAACACAATGCTTCCGTTACCTTCGGTAAGCTCGGAAGCAAAATTACTTAACTGTCAAAGGATACTTTTAATTTCATGCCATAAAGAATGTCATTCGATGCTACTTAAAGAAAATGCAAATGTTACCTCAATTTATTTTCCATTATATTTAAGTCAAATAACATTTCTTGTTATGCTAATACTTATCACCTGACCTTGTTTTTTTTTATTTATTTTATTATTACTGTATTTGGATGTCTTTGTAAGGGTAATTAGTAGTTTAATTTTCAACTTTTTTTTATTTTTTATTTATTTATAATTACTGTATAAAGGATATAAAATCCCATTACAGGGAGTTTTCAAATTAAGCCATTATGCCAATCAATTTTTAATTATATAATACATAGATGAATAAAATAATAACATAATAGAAATTAACTGAAAAGTAGGTTAACAGAAAATTACCAAGAAAAAAAAAAAGAAGAAAAATCATAAAGTGAATTATTCTTACAAAAAAGGTATTCTCCCTTGATTCTTAGCTATAATCTTTGATCATTTCACTAAGCAAACTACATTTTTAACTTAATTAAAGCAATATCCTTTGAAATCCTAGATGTAATACTCTTTAAAATGGTTGGAAATGTGATAAAAAATTTATAAATTTATTCTTTATGCCTTACTTATTCTAAAAATATAAGAAGGGTAAAGGATTCGACTCTCCGTCTTTTTTGTCTTTTGAGACGGTCTTGTACCGGTTGCTGGATTGGTATGACTCACCTCTCACTACATTCCTAAGGAGCGCCATCCAGGTGGCGCTCCCTTGTTGATGCCACTTGCTTCTAACACCAGTCTTGTGCCACCCGAGTTTTTACTTTTTTCAGGCAGTCGAGAAGTGGAGCTGTGCATGCATATCATGATGTTCATGAAAGAAGAAGGAAAAAAGACGTTTTTGGGTTCATCGAATAATTTCAGACAAAAAGAATACTAGTTTGTTTCATACAGTGTACCCCGTATCAAAGAGGACAGTAACAATTTTTGCCGAATGTCGTGTGGAACTTTCAACGAATTGCTTAGAATATATAGTCCAGTAAAGACACTTACACGAGGGATGCAGGATGCAGTTAGCCCCTGATTTGATTTCCTCTAGATTTGATTGAAGGAGTGGGCGCTGAGTGGCAGTGGCAACATCTGACGGGTTTAATTGAAAACATTGGGCTGGCCGGGTGGCGCCACCTGCAGATGGCAGCTAGACCGTGGGACGATCGACCAGGTAGTGCTACCAGGTGGGTGGCGCCACCTCGTGTGGTTGCATTCTATTCTCATTGGTAGCTTGGTGACGAAGTGAGTCACTACCCTAAGATAGGAATCCTGCCTTGCAAGGGCGTATCTTAATCTTACCTGGTTTTATAGGTTGTAGCAGAACTCCTTAGAATATTAGAATATTTCTATTTTTTTTCTCAGAACTTGGCCCAAATAAGGCAAAGTGTGGCATTTTACCGAAAATCGGCGAAATGTGGCTTTTTAGCCAAAAATAGGCAAAATGTGGCATTTTAGTATGGCGCCACGGCAAAAAGGCATTTGAAGGTCTCTGGACATCAGGGAATATTTGGTTACCTGTGTTCATTTAACCAAATGTTACCTGAACCTTTTACCTTTAATTGTTTTTCTGACTTAGATCTCAACTCCATATCCCTTACCTCGTTCCTTTCGTAGTAATCCCTCTACCCACACGACCCTAGTCCACCCCCACCTTGTACTGTTAGTTTATAATAAATGTTTGTAAAATAGTTAGCTTAGTACAGAATTAACCCTTACTAAGTTAACACACACACTGAAGATGATGTTTTTTGTCGAAACGCGTTTGTGAGTTTATGTGTAATAAAAATTGTGGTGACAATATTGTTGTGTAACTTTCTACCAACCTCTCTAGTCATAATTATTAATTTAATAGCTTAAATAACAGAATCGAAAAAAGCCAAAATTTCAATATGATACTTTTATGTTTTTTTTTTTTTTTGGTGCTTATACTCGATATTTGGTATCATGCTAATATTCGTTCAAAAGTAGTCTACAAGCTGCGTATTTTAACGCAAGGATTGTTTGGATACGATCAACTGGATGGACACAATTATCCAAAGATTTTTTATTTTAAAAACACTAAAATGCCAATATCTTCCAAACCGCTTGTCCGATTGTGTTAAAAAAGTATAGGTACAATCTACCATATAGACACATTTACACCCCAAAGGAAATTGAAATCAAATAAAGCCTACTGAAGTTATCGTCGACAGACCGATTTCTTACTTAAGTGACTGCAGATCCGAAACGTCGTGAGCTAAGATGTTCGGGTTTGCGCCATCAGTTTCTCCGACGAAATTTCTAAAAACATGTCGCAAACCGCATCTCAATACGATGTGTTGAAGCGTTGTTATAAAGGTTTAAAGTTCCGAACGAACGTACGTACAGTACATACGTACGCACAGACATATATATGTATATGAAACGGATTTTAATGATATCCCCGGGTTCGTAAGACCCCTCCTTTTTTGAGGGTATTACCATACTTCTATTTTCATGGAAGTAAAAAAAAATATATGACAAAAGTGTACATAACAACAATTACTAAACTCTAAAAGAACTTTCCAACGATATGCATCTTGAAGGGTATATACTATTTTGTCTTTTGTACCCGGTACCCCTGTGTACGAAATTTTTTTTTATAATACGCAGATTTATTTTAGAATTCGCTCATTAAGTCATGGTGCATGAATGGACTTTTTTAAGTACAATATTATTTGTTTTATGTTCTAAATTATTTTATTTATTTTCAGGTGAGATTATCAGTTAGAACTTTAATTACTTGGAGCACGTGAGTTGATTTTTTAATATTTTTTCTACATTTCCTACGTTAAAATTTGCGTTCAATAAAATAAAATAAAATATTATAGTATTTAATTTTTACTTTCGTTATTTTCGAAACAGATTATTCGTTAGGCAAAGAATACGTTGAACTCTGAACTCAGAAGAATAGATTTTTTTTTAAAAAAAATATCAAATTAAATCGTTTTTCTTTTATATTACCTTTAAAATTACTTAAAAACTTGAGACATTGAGATTCCTGGGCCAGTTTTATTGCGCTATTTTAAGATTGAGTCTTATCATGTGTGTTTGTCTCCCCAAGACATTGAGATTCCTGGGCCAGTTTTATTGCGCAATTTTAAGATAGAGTCTTATCATGTAATGTAAGACTAAATCTTATACAAGAAAACTGTAGGACAATGAGTTTAACAGTTTTTTTAAGCGTATATTTAATATTCCTTTGTCTTAATTAGTTACTAGGCATCGCGTGGCTCTATCATTGAAGCGAGCGTATTGCAATTTGCAATAAAATACTGAATATGGAAATTTGTTAATCATGATGAATGTCATAGTTGAAGATAAGTAGAAGAGGTTAGTGAGGGGTAGAGTGGGGGTACTCGGTACAAAGCTCACCTTCCTAAACAAACCTACACACTACAAGACTATAAGAATCTTAACCACCCGAAATCGCTTTTAAACTATTATTATAAATGTATCACTTCATTACTCAAATACTACTGCTTGTATCAAGTTGAAATTTTACATACTTGTTTCAATTGTACTTTAGACGATGTACATGAAGTTTTATTAAAATCGTTACGTTAGAACGTAAGATATCGGTAAAAAGGTTGTTTTCTCTATTTTAAACGTTTAGGTCCGCTTTAATAGTTTTAGCGATCTTTATTAATTCATAGCAGTGTCGTTGTTGGTTTTACTAAAAAATGTTATTTGAAAAAAATGTTCGTCTCATCAAATAGGTGATGATAGAATTTTTTCCCGTCCTGAAATTCCAATTTTAAATTTAAAGACAGATCACGCTGTTCAACGAACTTAGCCTGAGTATTAGCAAAAGGAAGATGTATACCAAATTTCAACGAAATCAGTCAACTTTTAGTCAAGTTATCGTCGGACACGTAAACGTTACAGACAGACAGACAGAGAGACAGACAAGATGCATATTTCGTTGAATGAAAGAAGCTCGCTTACGCTCGCTTTAATTAATTTGTCTTAGTTAATTAAACTAAGGGATATTGTCACTTTTATATACAAAAGTGTGACATTCCTTTGTCCCAAGGTACATTGGACTAAATATCCCTTTGTCTTAATAGTAATTTAGACTAAGTCATATATACTACTCTGTATAATGTTCCTACATAACTATTAAGACAAAAGAATATAGGGGGTACTTCAGTTAATAAGTACCTAATTTTGTGAAAAGGTTTTTTTGTTTTATTATTCTGTTAAAATACTTTGTTTTAAGAAATCATAAATGTTGTTTGAATTTTTTCATAATATTAAAAAGAGTTAATTTTTCACCTCTTCATTCATGCTATATCATATTAATACAAATAAAAGTTGCATACTCTCTACCAAGTATCGCGATTTAAATGTATTTGTTTTTGAATGAATGTTTTTTGTTGGAATTTAAGGAATTGTATTTAACTAATGAAGAAGGAATTTCAGTATTGTTAGTGAAGGGTTCTTTGAGTATTGCGTGGTAGTTCTGCGTGAAGGGATTGCACTCAGTGTGAAGGGCTAAGGGTTAGGGGCGCATGCCTCGGCTAAGGGCCTCTACAGGACACCGCCCTACAAACCCCTAGCGTCTCAGTATACAGCCGCCCTCTACAACGGCTAAATGATTCCCGTACCATAGTCGACTCTACCGCTTCACCTGTAGCCGGTGTAGACTTAGAGATTATTAGTAGACGATGGTTTAGGCCTTAGGCATTAAATCGTACATTTTCTCGGACATTTATTATAATTGCTTTAGCTGTATATTGCACTATACATATATTTTTTTATTTTATATTCTACATTTTTAATTGTTTTTTTTTTAATCATTCATAAATTTTTGACCGAAAAATAAAAAATTTCTAAATTAAAAAAAAAAAAATATAATAATAAATATTTATTAACTAAAAGTTTTTTTTTTCTTGGTAAAGAAAAATAAAACATATATAAACATAAGTATGGTGTAAAAAAGAATGAACCGGATTCCTATTGTCTTCGTACATTGTTTTCAAGAGAACCGTATTGTCATAATGGCGGATGATCGTGAATATAATGATAGATTATACAGAATTTACCGTATAAATGTCAGAGATTTAGAAGTAAAGTAGAACAATATCGACTTTTTATAATTTTAGTCGATGATGTAGTCCTTTTTTTTTGGAAAAATATAACATTTTTAGTCAATTTCATAATAACTTTAAAACTATTAATATTTTCTTGGATTAAACTTTCGGAAGGATAGTTTTAGGATAGATATGGATATACCTATTATAAGGACTGATAGTTGTGAGGAAGATGACTCGGGAGGGGAGACTAGAAAAAGAACGGAGGTCAAATACGAATTTAGAGGTTCGCAGAGTCAGCGTGCATCGGTCGTTACAGTTCGCGAAGGTGCTAAACCCCAAGTAAGATGGTCTAGCGTTAGAGTTGAAAGGAAACCATCTTCCGCTAATGGTGGCATCACAATTCAAAAACAAAACTCACCTGTGGCTACAAACGAGGTAACATTTATATTTTACCCTTTATGTTATAAACTTGTTGCCCTTTATTACTATTTTTTACCTGGATTAAAACTTATATAAATTGAAATACTAAAAACATATTGAAGTAATCTGTATAATTCACAAAATAGGATTGAGTTATATATATATGGGTGGTTCTCAGACTACAGGCAATTTTCATGTCCACACTCTTCAAATTGCACATAGTGCTATAATTTTATTTTATTTTTTAAGATAAATTATTTCTACCATAAATATGCAAGTTAAAATTAAATGTAAAAAAAATATGCTTGCTTTAACAACGTTTTTAATAATATTCGGCTATAAAAATATGTTAAGAAGTGGTAAAACTGTAACTACCGTGGTTTTTAAAAATGAATAAGACCCACGGTAATTACAACTATTTAAAGACATGGTAATTACATTTCAAAATTGTAAGTAAATTATTTACTTTAAAAATGTCTTTATAAAATATATTGTTGACATAATGTAAACAGGCAGTATTATGCTAATAAATCACAGGAACAAAATCGTTCACAAACAATTATAACCCGTGTTATAAACAACCATGGTAATTTCAATTAAAAAGGTACATACCAGAACACGTGATTTCTTTTGATGGTAGAAGCAGACCGACGTTGAATAACATGAAACTCACTGCCTTTTATTATCAGCAGGCATGCCAAAAGACTTTCGATGACGGAGAAAAAAAAAATATTCCTTACACTAAATTTCTCTACGATTTGTTTTATTTCGAGCATGGTAATGACAAATAACAAAAGGACACAAGTCAAAATGCTCTGAAAATTAATACAATACTTTTTTTAAATTAAATATTGCGTTTTATTAACTATTCACTAGTATTGAATGCATGTATTTATAACTTTTATCCATACACTTATTTAAGGTAAATATATTAACAAAAAAATGTTAAAATCCTATTTCTGGACTTCCATGGTAATTACAGTTTTACCACTTCTTAACATATTTTTATAGCCGAATATTATTAAAAACGTAGTTAAAGCATATTTACATTTAATTTTAACTTGCATATTTATGGTAGAAATAATTTATCTAAAAAATAAAATGAAATTATAGCACTATGTGCAATTTGAAGAGTGTGGACATGAAAATTGCCTGTAGTCTGAGAACCACCCATATATATATATATATATTTTTTTTTCTTGACTGTCCCTTTCTAACATATGAGGGTACTTATTTAGATTGTTACTCCTCAATGTTTTTGCTTCCGAGCTTAACGAAGGTAACGAAAGCTATGTGATGGTTCTGAATAACGAAACATTTTTAGGTCTCCGATTTCAAAAATTCCAAGAGAGAAATCCGTTTCAGATATCAGGGAATATTTATGGTTCCGTGTCTGACGGTCTGTCGTTCAATTTTTGCGGACTTACATATTTTAATAACTAATCGTCTGATTTTATTGAAATTTGGATTGTAGGTCATAATTAGCTCATTGTTGGTCCCATATAAGTTTAAACCTTCTACACCTATTTGTTTCTCTTCCACATGCGCACAAACATAAATTTATTTACACCTATATCTTCAAAAGTTCTTATCTGATTTTTATGAAAATGTTAATGGTTCGTCGAAAGTAGGCCGCAGATACCTCCAGATTAATGTCAATCGTCTACACTTTTTAAATTTTGGTAAATTAATACTTTAATACATGTTAAATATCAAACCAATTTTTGACACATTTAAAAAACGGGGGAAAATAAAATAATGAGGATAATAATAGGTTCTAAAAGCATAAAATCATTCAATTTTACGAAATAGAAAGCGGAGAAGCTATGTGCCACACTAATTAGTGAAGTATTTAAATAATGTAAACGGATATAATCTTAAATATATTTAAGATTCGAGTGGTGTCTGTACATTTATCCGATTGGGCTCAAATTTTATATTTCCACTAAATGAGTAGTCTTGATAACGAATTTAAGTTTATAAAACTTTATGTCTGTTTATCTGTGCCTCAATCAAGTCCTAACGGCAGAACCGGTATTGTTGTTTTTTTTACAATGTTCAATTCTGCCGGTGATATAGGCTATACAATTTTTTGGTTGCTCAATATGTCGTGGAGATAATTGTATTTCTAGAAATAAATATATAAAAAAAAAAATGTATTTAACCCGCATAATTGAACTTACATTCATTTCAACCCAAAAACCAAATAAATCTGTTAAGATTTTTAGGCGTGATTGACACACAGACAATCAGACATAATATTTTCTAAACTTAAATTCGTTATCAGGACTACTCATTTTATGGAAAATCAAAATTTGAGCCCAATCAGATAGAAGATTAAGATAACATAAAATTAAATTAATATCTCCTATAAAAAACTTGGTTGCGAAGCACGGGTATCCAACTAGTTATTTATAAATTCATTTGACTAAATAACTATTAAGACAAAGGAATGTTTAGTCCAATGTACTTTGGGACAAAGGAATATCACACTTCTGTTTTTTTAATGGTAGTAACAGTCTAAAGAATAATATTCCGTACACCTTCTTTAGATTGTTGCCCCCTTCTTTTTTTTATAAGGGGAGTAACAGTCGAAAGAAGTTCTTATATAAGTATATAGGGTAACTGCCTTTCTGGTACTTTTTTACTTTGTTACCCACCCTAAGGTGGGTAACAAAGTAAATTAGGTCGGATGTGGCAAGATTTTACTTGGTTACCCACCATTTGTTTTACATTATTGTTTTTGACATTTTTTTTTTCAAATTAATTGACAATCTTAACTGGGGAATGTTCAAATCTTAGAATAATACTATATATAGAATCGGAATCCTAAGCAATTACTGATAAGAGACTGAAGCCAACTTTTGCCGAGAGGTTGTGTCCTTATGACCAGGCTGCCAACATAACAACACTCATTTTTTTCATGATACTGGAGAAGGTTGGACATACTTTTGTAACTATTCAAAGCCCGCTCACAAACAATCAAGAAGACAAACCCTGCCATTGGTTATTGTTTACGTTTTACTCTGACGTCATTTTTTTCACCTCGCACGGCATGGTATAATAAACATTATTTTCAGCATATTTCAAGCTAAAAATAAGATAAAACACAGTAAAAATATTACAATAAACGAAACTATAAATAATTAAAATTTACTAAAAATTAAATTAAAAAACCGAAGACAAATAATTTTAGAGATATGACGTCACAAATTTCAAAAATGAATTTTTAGAACGCGGATTAAGGGACACAACCAAAGTTGGCTTCAATGTTATCAGTGATCCTCCTTCTATATATTGTATTATTCTAAGGTTCAAATATTCCTTTGGGACAAAGGAATATCACACTTCTGTACATAAAAATGACAATATCCGTTAGTCTAACTATCTAGTAAACTAGTAAGACAAAGTAACCTTTAATCCAATACATTTTTAACAAAAGAATAGTTCACTTGGATTTAGTAATAAATAAAAATAAATAAATAAATTTGGGTGGATAACAAAGTAAAAGAGTGCAACATTTCTAGTAAAAAATGCTGTAGTGTAAAGGCATTTAGGATGTTAGTACAAATGTAGTTAGTCTTGATGTAACACCGGTAAATACTTTCTTTATAAAACACCTGTAAGAACTGACTTTATTCAATTCCTGTAATATCCATTTAAACCATTGCCTTTTACTTTTATATCTATTCTTTCTGTTGTGTAAATTACCGGACTGATTCCCTTGACTTTGGTAAAAACTGATTTCTTCAACTAATCGCAAAGAAAATAGTTAACTTCTTTTACATGTGGATCGTTTCTGGGTAATTTAGAAATAATTTATTCACATTATATTCAATCTTCATTTGGTTATATTTTGTCCCTCTGACTTTATGTTATACCTGTATTAATTAACTTTAATATAAGATCTGTAAATAATTACTGTTAAAGATAAATTATATCTGTAAAGATAAAATACTTCGACTTTTAATGGTAAAATATGAACTAATAAGAAAATTAAGCATAAGTGCCAAGTTATGTGATCATTTAAAATTTTATAAAATATAATAAATGTTACTTGTGTGTTTAAAAACCAAGTAAACATAAATCTTTATTTATTTATTTATTTTTATTTTATGTATTTGCATTAAACATTTTTTTCTTCTTAAATGTATTTTACTAAAAATAAATTATATTGACTATACATAAATATATCCTCATTACTTTTAATGTGACCCGGCATTTAGCCAATATGCATGACAAATGGTAGAATTATGAAAAACTTTATATATTTCGTTGTTTTAAGGACTAAATGGCATATTATTAAGAACTAAATGGCTATTTATTTAGTTCTAGAATTAGTTATTTAGTTGAGTTATCTTATTATGTATTAAAGCTATTCAAAAACACCTATTTTTTCGGAAACAAAAATAATTTTAATCCTCTTACTATATAAAATTAGTCAATACTATTTAGAAGCTGTGTTTCTTCATTTAAGCGAGCTTTTTCTACTTATTTATATTCTGGTAGTAATTTTACTTTCTTTGTGAGTTAACTAAAAGTCTTATTGTTTGTACTAAGCCTCTAGAATTTAACAAAATGGTTTCTCTTCGAATTTAGCCTGTTTTAAGGACAAAGCTTTATTACTACGCTTTTATTAGCTTGCTTTCTTGTTTGTTTGTCCGGTACAAATCTATTAATAAAATAAATTAATTATTTCAAATATATTGATGGCACGGTTTAGATTTGGTGTTGGGGAGATCCGTTTAACAAAGATTTGTCCTTTTGTAGGTTTAAGATCAGCTCTCTAGATTCTAGATGGTTGTCATTTATGTGAAGTAAATAAATTTGGAACTATTTTTTTTTTTTTTTTTTCACTAACATTACATATTATATAACAATAACATTTATATTATCAACATTACATACGATTCAACAGAAAATTTAAAAACGTAGTATTATAAAAAGTTCTTTTTATCTTGGAATTATTTTTAGGAATTCATTCAAAAATCGATTGGCGTCGAGTGTTGATGTTATCGCTTAGTATAAGCTTTTATATTTTCTTTTGTGATATTATTTTTTAGTTGTAATATTATATTCAGGTGTTTTATAGTAGAACTATTTTTAGCATCAGTAGGTGTTTATTTACCTCTATTGATTTTTTTCTACCGAACTTACTGAAGGTAACGGAAGCTATCTGATCGTTCTGAAGAACGATTTTTTTTTTTATCTATCCAATTTCAAAAATTCTAAATCCGTTTCAGACATCAAGGAACATTTTTAATTCCGTGTCTATCCATAGGTCTTTCCGAGTCAGGAAAACAGATTTACATCTGCTCGGACAGTCAGGCGGCGATTAAGTCTTCGGCTATTCCTAGATGCACTTCTAAATTAGTGACAGATTACAAGAGATTTCTTAATGATCTGACAAGACAGAATGCTGTCCACATAGTATGGGTTGCAGGACATAGTGTGATAGAAGGGAATGAATCGCCAGATCAACTGGCTAGGCAAGGTTCCAGTGTAATTCCTTCTGTCCCGGAACCAATGGTAGGTATATCTCGCTGCGTTGTGAGGACCACTTTAATGAAGTCTTTGTTAAGAGATTTTCAAAGGAACCTGGGAAAATGCTCCCAGAATGAGACAGTCCAAGTTGTTTATTTCAGGAGCATCTTATAAAGTTACTAAAACACTATTGGCCCTTAACAGGGGCACTTGTCATCTTATGACTGGATCTATAACCGGTCACTGTGGTCTCAACAGACACTTGCAGCTGCTAGGCTTGGTTGAAAGTCCCACCTGTCGGCTGTGTGGAGAGCAAGATGAAACTCCTATTCACCTACTAAGCTGCTGCCCAGCGTTGGCTCGTCTTAAATGGCAAACCTTTGGATTGCCAATTCTTCCCTTAGAAGAGTTTAAGGGACTGGCTCTGAACAGACTCCTGACTTTTTGTGAGTCTGTCAGTCTGCTCAGACTATAGAAGAATCAGGGAGAGAATTCTTCACTACCCCGGGTTTGCTCAATGGACCCACCTAAGTGGTCTATGTCCCACCGGAAAAAATAATAGGCATTTCTGTCCACCATATCTTAAAAACTGCTCGTCCGATTTTAGCCCATTTTTCGTCCAATATAAGTTTCAATATTCTGCTCTAATTTGTTTCTCTTCCACATGCGCACATGCATATATTTATTTACACCTAAACAATTCAAAAGTACGGAAGTGACTCATATAAAATTTTGATGGTTTGTCGAAAGTAGTCTGCGGATAGCCCTAGAATAATTTCAAGTCTCTGCGCTCTTTAACTTTTGCTAAATTGATACTTTAATTCATGCAAAAAATCAAAACAATTTTGGCAGATTTAAAAACTGGGGAACCAGTTAAATAAATTATTCAATAATGGGTTGTAAAAACATATATTTTAAATAAAGTACGTGATAGGATGCGAGGAAGCTATGTGCCACACTAATTGGAAGTCTATTTTTTTTTTTTTTTTTTTTTTTGATAGAATGAACTAACATTGGTTTAAAGAATTCTCTAGTTAGAGTGGTGACTGATCGATATTATAGTCTGTAATAAATATACTTATATGTTAATTTTTTTTTGAAATTTCCGGTATATCGTTATTATTTTACCGTATTTATTTTTGTGGTTTTTTAACTCAAAGCTAATAGATTTTTTCAATGTTTCATTAAATTCATAAAATTTTTAGTTTTTATGTTAGCTTATACTTCTAAATAAAAGACATTGTTTAGTTGTTTAAGTCCTATACAGTATAGCTAATCCAGACCATCAGATTATTATCAGTAAACTTTAAATTCATATCAATTAGAGATTAGGATTAGAGATTATTCAATTAAATTGTTGTTTTTATCCTAAATCAATTTTTAGGTTTAAATAGTGGTCTAAACCTGGGGTCTCCAAACTGCGGCCCTCGAGACGTTTTCATCCGGCATCTGGCGAATAAACCTAAACAATGCAAAGTTAGAAGTTCTTCATATTTAATGCTATTTCAAACATCTAAAATGATAAGCACGAGTCTTATTGTCGTTTTTGTTGCTGAAATGGATAGTGCTTATCCAGATATTGTCATAGTGATGTCCGATGGCTGAGTGTTGCTCACTTCATCCGGCCCCTAGGGACCACCTATTCAGATCCAGCCCTTCAATCAAAAAGATTGCAGACCGCTGGTCTAAGTTTTAACCAGGTAAAGCTAGTTTTACAGATATTTTAAACCCAGTTTTAGCTGGTTAAAACTATATGATTTTGATTATTTAGATATTGATTATATGATTTATTATTTTTTTTTTAAATTTTAATCTCAATTTATTTTTTTAAATAAATCATCCCTGTGCGGATTAGCAATACTACTATTCTTGGCTCTGTATTGAATACAATTTTGCTACTTTGACAATTTATTAATTACATTTAATCTTTAGATTGTATTCATCATGGCTTTCAATCAACATATTTTATATTTTCATTCGTTTAATTTATTTCTGCTTACATACTATATTGTTTTATCTTCGTTGATATTATTAAAACCTAAAGACCTATGCTACTTTAGTTAAAAACAAAAGCTACCCTGGTTTTAGATTAAAATTGAAGTAATTACTCAAATAGAAATAACAGCTGTTAATATTAAGGTATTTCGAAGTATTCCAACAATACATTCAACATATGTTTATAAGTACAATAGAGATCTAATCCTTACCAGAGGAAATAATATTAACCATATCAAAAGAACCTTTAATCTTCAAAAGGAAGACAGTAAAATCTAACAACGAGAAATGTAATTCCTGCTCTTAAAATGAATTTATAATGTATTTATGTGTATATTCAAGTTTAAACTCCACTGACGAATAAATCTTTATCACCAAAGCTCGGTCGGACATTTCAGAACAAATTATAAAAATACTCTGCCAATTAGTGTGGCACATAGCTTCCTTACGTTCTATTTACGTTTTTTAAAACTGTCAATTTTTTTTTATTTTTTACATTAATTAACGTATCAATTTAGCTAAATTTAAAGAGCGCAGATGGTTCAAATTAATGTGGGGCTATCTGCAATCTGCTTTCGACAAATCATCCAAATTTCATAAAAATCAGATGAGTACTTTTGAAGATATAGGTGTAAATAAATGTATGTTTCTGCGCTAATTATGACAAACCATCCTAATTTTTGCGAACCAATATATCTTTAAAACTGCCGATTATAATGAAATTTGTATGGTTATTGTCATAATAAGCCCATTTTTGGTCCCAGTATGTTTCAACCTTATGTGTTCATTTGTTTCTCTTCTACATACGTGACCTAACATACATTTACACCTAGATCTTCAAAAGTAGCCCGCTGATAGCTTTAAATTAATTGGAACCGATTACCGCTCTTTAAATATTGCTAAATTAATATTTTAATTAATGTAAAAAATACTTCTTGCATACGAGTCCGCAAGACAGTGAGACATTTTCATGTTTTCGCTCTGCGTAAACTACCGTCATAAAATGAAATAAAATCGGTAATTTATTCTAGTAATTGATAAAAGTAGATGGAAGATAATTTTTATTCTTATCCCCACACCGGCACTGCCGCTGCTTGATTACAAACGACTGAATTCAAAGGCGCCGGCCCGCCTTCTACGAATTGTTAATATGCCTTCATACTTTTTATTTCTTTAGGCCTAGAGGGCTGAGAGTTGATGGCAACCTCCTGTACTTTCCTAACTCCCTGTCACACGTATAAATCTTTTCGTCTTTCTTTGGCCCTATGACGTGCGGTGGAGGGAGGCCCAACAGCTGGAGACAGACTGTGCACACCTCCTATACCTTTCTAACTCCTTGATACACCGGGTAACGTTTTTTAGTAACGCTTTTCGAGTTATGTAGCACAGCCTAAACATGAAAATGTCAAAATCAAAACAATTGTTGACAGGTTTAAAAACAGTTGGACTCAAAGCTGCGTGTTTTATGGTGAGATAAATTTCGACGATTCAGCCCCACAACAAAGACGCTCAACATTGAGTCCAAGAGTTGACTAAGCTTAGGATATCTTTATAAAGTTTAAACTTTAAGAATCAATATAGGTCAAAACTATCATCACCTTTTAGTGTTGATTGTACTACAAATTGCGTGATAAATACAAATAACTTAACGAATAGAATTAACAAGAATTGATCAATATCGACATTTTTATATAGTAGAACACTTACTAAAAATCATAGGCACGCATTGGCCATTTGCACGCAAGCAATGGTGAAGAGTCTAAGAATTGAGGAGTATATTTATTTATTAAAAATATATTATTTCTATAAGCCAATAATTTAATTGAGTTCCAATACTTAGTAAATAAAATAAACAACAACATTCTTTAACGAGTATGTAAAGTTCATAAGGTTTGTATAAGATCAAAGAAATGTATTAAGTATCATTAAACTTTAATTATTTTCTCTTTTTTATGTCTTCTAGTGTAATAAGACTTAAGGAGATTTTAATATATTTTATTTTGAAGCTATTTAATTGGAAATTTCCAATATTATAATCATTAGGATCAGTGTTTCCTAAGATGCTTAAGAAGCAATCGTAAGTCCTTCTCTGTGATTAAAAGTCTATTTATTATCACTAATATTAGAATTATAATTTTTGCATTGTTAAGTATTTAATCGGATTGTGTTCGTCATGCGTCTTAAGCATCTATCGACAGAATACAACATTGTTCCTTACACACATATAATTAGCAACGCCGAGTAAAGACTTGTTAACTATAGATTAAATCTAACAATTATCTATTGCTTCCGTTCTGAAGAGTAAAAATATACTAGGTGTGCAATGCAGTTGTCTGCTTGCAATATTGAGCTGTGCGTGCATTTTAATCTTAACCAATAAACATTTGTATTTATAAACAGCTGAAATCGGATCAAAAATAGTAAAATCTCAATTTTTAATTAAAAAGCATTTTTTCCTGTGTTTCTATTTTACCCCCTCTTAAATGAAAATATGACAAAAGTGAACATAACAACAATAACTGTACTCGTAAAGAGATTTCCAACGACAAGCATCATGAAGGGCATATACTATTTTTACTTTTGTACCCCGTACCCTGTACCCCTGTGTGTACGAATTTGGACCATTTCAGATTTATACCTTCCTGTGGTTAGTCACTATGACCGTGCCAAATTTTGTGCAGATCAGCCGTTCAGGAGTAGTATGCGTCAGAAAAAATAAAGTGTAGTATAAGAGACTGAACCTCTAATGATATAATAACCTAAAAATGTAGAAAAAATATGGTGTCGGTAAAAATACCAGGTTAATTTCAAGTGTCTAAGCTCTTTAAATTTGGCTAAATTGATACTTTAATTAATTTATGTAAAAACTCAAACCTTTTTAAAAGATTTAAACAAGTAAGGCGCTCTTAACGTAAGTACGTGAGGCGATAATCGCCGGTTTCTGTACGATTAAGTTAAAATGATTTAGTGTAATAGTTGCAAATCCTTATTCTACACTTCAAGATCTTTTGTCGCCCGCCATATTGGCCGCCATCTTGAAAATATTAATAATTGCATATTCTTTTTCTACACTTCAAGACTTTTAAATTGATGTATAACATGTCATGGTGACTAAAAACTTTTTTTTAGTCACCCGCCATATTGGCTGCCATCTTGAAAATGTTAAGTGTGAAAACTCCAAAAGCATATAGTTGTCTCAAATGCCGAGATGCACCTGTGTGGCGAATTTCATGTTCCTAGCTATAGTAGTTTATGAATTGAAACATGCCAACGGACAGACAGACAGGCAGAGCCGTTATACAATATTTCTTTCGTACTTCGTACAGAAATCTATAAACGTGGGAAAAATTAAATAAATTTGACAAAAATAGATTGTAAAAGCTTAAAATCATTGAAGTATATGAAATATGACGCGATGAAGCTTTCTTCCACACTAATTGACTGACTATTTTTAGGTTTCTGTACAAAAGAAAGCTTATATAACGGCTCTGTCTGTCTGTCTGTCCGTTGCTTGTTTTAATTCATAAACTACTATATCTAGGAACATGAAATTTGGCACACAGGTGCATCTCGGCATTTGAGACAACTGGACACATTTTGGATTTTTCACACTTAATATTTTCAAGATGGCGGCTAATATGGTGGGCTTTTTTTAAAGAAAACAGTTTTTAGTCACCATGACATGTTATATATCAAGTTAAAGGTCTTGGAATGAAGAAAAAGAATATGCAACTATTAAAATTTCACACGTAATTTTTTTAAGATGGCGGGCAATATGACGGGTGACTAAAAAAAGTTTCTAGTAACTATGACATATTATACATCAACTTAAAGGTCTTGAAGTTTAGAAAAAGAATAGGCAATTATTAAAATTTTCAAGATGGTGGCCAATATGGCGGGTGTCTAAACATTGTTTTAGTTACCATAACATGTTATACATAAATTTAAAGGTCTTGAAGAGTAGAAAAAGAATATTACTATTAAAATTAGTGTTATTATATTACACTTAATAATTTTAACTTTAATGTACAGAAACCGGCGATCATCACCCCACTTACTTACGTGAAGAGCGCCTTACTTGTTTTTATTTCAGATATAGAACAAATAATGTCAAATGTTAGGTAAAATTGAAGAACTGTTTATGTAGTTATCACATTGCGATCTAGCGTAGTGTCTCGTGAAAGTGGCTCCACGTGCATTTGCATTTGTAAAACCCAGTATTCCGGCTTCCGACAACTAGAGATTATCTTCTTTTATCCGGCTTTGTTTTGAAGCCCTTTTCTTTAATTTTTAAACCGTTCCCACAATTCGAAGCAAAATTAAAGAAAAAAAAATCCAATTAATAATATTTATTCAGCTGCTTGAAGCTGTCAAACCAGGTGACTACCATTTATTTGTCTTTAAATTTACAAATAAGATTATATATATATATATAATCTTATTTGTATTTTATATATATATATATATATATATATATATATATATATATATATATATATATATATATATATATATATTTTTTTTTTTAACACTAAAAGGTACACGTTTTTAAGTACTGAACTTGTTAAGGTACAAGTTTAAAGACAAGAATATATAAATGGTATTTATTTTTTAGTATATTTTTTATTTTATTCTTTTATTACAAAAACTTATATAATTTACTTATTTTTATATTGTAGACTGAGTATATTACATAAAAATAAGCTCTTTAAACTTTGATATTCTAAGTCTAGATTTTTTCTAAGTGCATTAAAGGGGAGAACTGTCAAATATTAATAATAACTTCAAGAAGATTTGAAAAGACTTAGAAATTAGTACCTTATAATATTTATTAGACCAATTATCTCTTTTAAAGAAGTAAGCATTACCTTTGTTTTTCTTTTTAAAATTGTTAATTAAGCACTTTATAAAACATATTATATTAACATTATAATTAAGATCTTTAACAATTATTAATATTAACAAAGGTTTTATTGTAATAGTATATCGCATGGGGTGCATTGTGTAAAAGTTTCATGAACTAAATATATATTTAATGAATATATTCATTAAATGTCAAATTTGTAAAATTGCCGCGTATCAGCCACTCGTATCACGGCCAGGAAGCTATAAACCAATAGAATTGTGGGCGGGATAGACCCCCTGTTTGTTACTCCCCTATGTTTTTTTTTAGAATATAATGACAGACTAAATAACTATTAAGACAAAGGGATGATTATTTCAATTTACTTTCGGGCAAAGAAATATTATTCTTCTGTTTTATAAGGGGAGTAACAGTCTAAAGAAGAATATTCCATACTTCTTCTTATAGATTGTTACTACCCTCTGTTTTGTTTATAAGGGGAGTAACAATCTAAAGAAGTTCCAAGGTTAGTTTAAAAGATAGGTTTATAAAGTGGATTGAAACAGTTTAATTCTGTTTCAACTCCTAAATATCGATTTTTCTCTTTCACAATTTTGCTTCCGAGCTTACCGAAGGTAACGGAAGCTATTATGATTGTTCTGAAAAACAATTGTTTTTATGTCTCCGATTTAAAAAAAATCAAGATAAATAATTTCCAGACATCAGGGAACATTTATGTCCCCGTCTGTATTTATGTCCTGTGTCTGTCGGTCTGTCTGTCGATTAATTTTTGCAAACCAACTTTATCTTAAACTATAGGTCTAACTATCTTAAAGGCGGAAATAAACATGCTAGTAAAAAAGCATGCTAGTGGCGAGGTACTAGCATGTCAGTAGCTGGCATGCTGCAGACGCTGTGTACATTTGCCAGTGAAACAGTATGCTAGTATAATCCAGATGATCGGTCTTATACGAGCTACTAGCACATGACAATACACATTCCAGTCACAGTTCTAGTTTTGAAACAGGCAATCGTTTCTTGCCTTCTTTTAGCCGGAATAAATGGTTAAATAATTGTATTTGATTTAATTAATTTTGATAGTTTTATTAATTGTTTCAATGTACCTTGTTAATGTATCGGTGCGGAATGAAATTAACCAGATTGTTCTGTTACTTGCAAAAACTGTGTTTTAAAACATTTGAAAAATAATAAAAAGACACGAAGAGTGGGGGTAAAGATTGGATAGATAGAAGGGAATTAGGTACATGGAGCGAGTCACAGCCTACTAAATGAAATGCGGTTTGGGGACGTCAATGGTTTTAGGAATCAATTGCGAATGCTTCCGGAGAAAGTAGATGAGTTGTTGTCAGATACCCGCGAAAAGATGGAACGCAACTGAAGACTAAAGGGCTGAGGGAGACTCGTGCTAGCTACTAGCAACCTTTCGCTGGCAGGCCTGTTTACACGTGCCTTATCTGTTCCCCCTCCCCTCGACTCGTGCCACTGGCAAGACAAAAATCAAACCTCGTGCGATTTACTCGCAAGATTTTTACTCGCATGCTATTTGATGTATACACATGCCAGTAGCTCACCGCTGCGAGCTACTCGTATGTTTTTGTGCGAGTAACTGGCATGTGTATTTCCGCCTTAACTATAGGTCCGATTTTAATTAAATTTGTATGGTAGGCCATAACTAGGGTATTGTTGGTCCCATATAGGTTTTAACCTTCTGCGCTAATTTGTTTCTCTTCCACATGCGCACAAACATACATATATTTACACCTATATCTTCAAAAGTACTAATCTGATTTATATCAAATTTGTATGGTTTGTCGAAAGTAGCCCGCAGACAGCCCTAGATTAATTTACACCCTCTGCTTTATCTTTTGCTAAATTGTTACTTTAATTCATGTACAAAATCAAAACAATTTTGACAGATTAAAAAACGGGGAAAACAAACAAATTAGACAATAATGGCTTGTAAAAGCAAAGAATCAATAAAGTACGTGATAAGATATGATAAGATGTGCGCCACCAATTATTGGCAGTCTAGTTTTCTTTTCTTTTAATCTTTTTGCTTCCGAGCTTACCGAAGGTAACGGAAGCACTGTGTTCACTTTTGAGAACGAAAAACTTTTATGTCTCCGATTTTAAAAATTCCAAGACAGAAATCCGTTTCAGACATCAGGGAACATTTTTAGTCTCGTGTCTGTCTATCTGTCTGTCTTTCGGTCTGTGTGTCCACGAATTATGAAACGTGTGACGATAACTTGAGTAAATGTAAACAGGTTTTGATGAAATTTCGTAGACATGTTCATTTTACTAATTCCCAGAACGAGTTCGTTGGACAGCGTTATCCGTCCAAGGGTTCACGAGCAACACTCGCGTAAACGTAAACTTCAAATTTAAGGTCGGGAAAAAATTCTAACTCCATATATTCAATAATACAAACATTTTTTTCAAATACATTTTTTTAGTAAAACCAACAGCGACACCTGTATGAAGTGTTAAAAATCGCTAAAACTATTAATAGTTTTTACACAATAAACAATATTACAATAAAGTAATATAACAATAATTTTAATGTTAATATAACAATAAAGTACGTGAAGCAATGTCCCACACTAATTGGCAATCTATTTTTATTTGTACAGCGTTAAACTATTAATACGAACACTAATTGGCAATTTATTTTTATTTGTAACAAGTCAACAGCGTTAAACTATTAATACGAAGGCTTTCTAGTCTTCGATTAGAATTTATTGTTAGGTTCTGAGGCCTAAGTCAGCGTTGATATAAAGTTTGCAGTTGACACTTATGCAAAATGTCAATAGAAATGTTTTCTTTCTGTTAAAGTATGATATGTTTTAAATTCTTTGTCCCTCACTACCTCAAACATTCCCAAATCACTTTACACGTTTAAATTTAATTATTAAAAAAAAAAAACCATTTCTGGCTTAACAATTACACAGCACAAAGAGGTTAAAATTAGATGCAATTTCGTTTACAAATTTATACCCTCGAGCATCGACACTAAAATGAAAAATGAATATTTAATATTTGATTTACTGTAGTTGGATAATAAATTCGAGTTTCTCATATTCAAAGTTGAATACGACACTGTGCAACATTAATTTAAACCATTGGGAAAATATAAATTATAATAACAGTAAACTGCGCGGCGTAATTGACAAGTTAGAAAAATAAATTCAAGCATATAGAATGATTTGGGAAAGAAAATTATTGCATTTGTGAAACACAGAAATTAGAGAGGGGTGCAGAAAAATAACACATCATTTACTTGTACTGGATGGATTATACCTAGTAGAACTTACTCGAACAGGGGGAGACTTGGCTAAACCTATGATCTAACAACTTTTTAAGCAAACTCGGCTTATTTATTTATATGTTTAAGGTGTTTTTGTCGGGATTTCACTTCTTTTAGTGAGTAATTTATCATTTCTTAGCCTCTTGTTATTTTTTACAATCATATATAATATATACATATTACATAATACATAATAATATATGAAAAGATAAATTAGATGGAAATGATACGAATAAGGAGTATAAGAGATGCAAGATTTGAGGTGAGATCATCAGTATGAAGATGAGTAAAATGGCCGATCCCCCGTCCTCTAGTAAGCTATGTTGTTGATTGGGACGAGAAACAAAAAATAAAATTAGGAATCTTAATAAATGAGGAAATAACCTTCTTTAGATTGTTACTCCCCTTATAAAAAAACAAACAAAGGGGAGTAACAATCTAAAGAAGGAGTTCGAACTGTTCTTCTTTAGATTTTTACTCCCCCCTATAAAATCAGATGTGTGATATTCCTTTGTCCCAAAATTCATTGGATTAAACATCCCTTTGTCTTAATAGTATTTAGTCAGTCTTTTACATTCTAAAAAAAATAGGGGAGTAACAATCTAAAGAAGGTGTACGAAATGTTCTTCTTTAGATTTTTACTCCCCTTATAAAATCAGATGTGTGACATTCCATTGTCCGAATGTACATTTGGATTGGACTAAACATCCCTTTGTCTTAATAGTATTTAGTCAAAGTCATTTACATTCTAAAAAAAATAGGGGAGTAACAATCTATGTAAAGAAATACCATAATATGAAATAAATGGTAATAGAGAATAGTAATAACTGTTTTGAAGAAGGGGTTTAGCAAATTATGAAACGCAGTGGATGTTCAAATTAACTTATACACATATATAGTGTATATTATATCGTGTGCGGACGATCGGTAAGCCTATGTTTAAAATCTTGAAGCTTTATACTCAATGAAGTTTAACCATAATTATTCCAATTTCAAACACTATTACAATGGTATGATAGCAAAATAATACTTTAGTTTTAATGTCCTCTACCGGGCACCGCTAGTAGAGTTATATCAAAGATGTAGAGGAAATACATAGGCTTTTTTTAAGTTACAGCAGTTTCAAATATGTTAAAAAATATACTTTGATTTTTTTTTTAAATTTTAAGAGATAATTTCTATTTACTGATAGTCTTTATAAAAATTATGGATGAATATTAATAAATTTTCTTGTTTAATATCAGCTTAGTTCCTAATAATTTATATATTGCTTCCGAGCTTACCGAAGGTAACGGAAGCATTGTGTTCACTTTTGAGAACGAAAAACTCTGGCCTCCGATTTCAAAAATTCCAAGACAGAAATCCGTTTTAGACTTCAGGGAACATTTTTGGTCTCGTGTCTGTCTGTCTGTCGGTCTGTGTGTCCGCGAATTATGAAACGTGCGACGATAACTTGAGTAAATGTCGTCCGATTTTGATGAAATTTGGTAGACATGTTCATTTTACCAATGCTCAGGACGAGTTCGTTGGACAACGTTATCCGTCCAAGCGTTCACGAGTAACGCTCGTGTAAACGTGAACTTTAAACTCAAAATAAACAATATAACAATAAAGTAATATAACAATAATTGTTATAGTACATGATAGCATGCGAGGAAGCTATGTGCCACACTAATTGGCAGTTTATTTGTTTATTTTTTCCTGTTATTTAATTTGATGAATGCACATTTAGAACTTGCATATTATAACTACTCTCCTCTAAGCAATAACACTTGGATTTTGTCAACAAATATTTTCTGTCTTGCTGTTATTGTGAGTGTTTTAGCAGCTTTGAAGTTAGGAAACGTTATTTCGTTTTAACATTCAACGACCTTAGCTCTCTTTTGTTTGAATATTCATGTTTTCATATTGGTGACATTCTTCCACGTAGTAAAAAACGTTTCGTGTAACGTCGGGTCAATTCGTGCTGTGCTTTGCTAAATATTTTCGTATCATGTCTCATATTAGAGCATACATAGCAATATCGTGTAGATTCTAATGAGACACTATATTTAAGATAATGCATACATGTATACGTACTGTACATATAAAAACTAAAATAACTGCCTAATAAATATAATAGACCACACTTTAAACCTAACTTGCTAATTAAGTTTTAACGCAATGTAGAATATCAATTATAGTGCAATTGTAGTTATCAAAGTTAATATTAATAACGTATACCAATTTAGCATATTGCTATATTACTCTATTGCATATATGATCGCATCTATTGTTTTTTTACTCTCTTTTATGTATTGATTAAGATTTACGGATTTACGCGTTTTGAGATCTCTTAAGTCCAAAAAAGTGTTGTTTTTTTTTAAAAATGCCTGTCTGTCGTCTGTCGTCAGTTTATATACGTGGAACCTTAACTACTTGGCCCATTTCGACGACATTTGGCATACATGTTCAGAAAATTCATACCCCGAGGTGAAATCTAAAAATAATTTTTTGCTCCAAATTTGGGGTTGCTACCCCCCAGAAACTCTGAAAAAAATATTATTTACAGAAATTCGTTCCACCGATTTTGATTAAACAATTCTAAAATGTTGTCCATTTAAATACATATCTAACGATATAAGTTGTTTTCCCGAAAAAAAAAAAAATCTAGTTCCTGAGATATTAATGAAAATATATCTGATTTTGTTAAAAATTGAAAACAAAAAGTTTCTAGGATCTGGGACCGAGATTATAAGAGGAAGTTTATCTCAGTTGTCACGGACCGATTTTTCCTAATATAAAATAAAAATAATATTCATTATTAGATGATCTTATTAAGGGTTGAAACGTTTCCGAACAATATGTAAAGCTTTATATTGCATATTTACACCTACAACACATTGATAATGATCATAAAATATAGAAATATATTTTGTGATATAATGTGGCCACAAATAATCCT
This sequence comes from Gerris lacustris, assembly GCA_951217055.1. NCBI lineage: Eukaryota > Metazoa > Arthropoda > Insecta > Hemiptera > Gerridae > Gerris > Gerris lacustris. The sequence continues at coordinate 10,921,301 of OX578281.1, forward strand.
TCCTTAACCACAAAAGTTGTTTAAAAATTTATATAAAATAAGTATTATTTATTAAACAGTGAAATAATCAATTATACTTAGAAGCAGAACACCCTCTATCCTCTAATGAAACCAAAGCTCGAAAGATAAGAATTTAAACAGAATATCAATTTTAAAAGTTGTTAAGCTAAAGTTAAAAGTGTTTTCGACATCTGATATTTCTGTAAATTACCAATCTTAGTTTAGTTTATATTGTTGTCAGTTATTGTAAAGTTTTATTCTATAAAATAGTCTTTACTCAAATTTTAAAATGTTAATTGGTTTGAAACACTTTTCAATTTAAAACTTTTTATATATATTTTTTTTTTTAACTTAAAATTTCATTATAGTAATTTTGCAAATTATTATTCAAAGTTATTCTGGAATTTATTAATAATATTATAGAATCTTTATTCATTAATGAAACACTATATTTTTCCATTATTAGTTTTACATTTTAATTTTTTTATTAACTTTTGAAAAAAAAAAAATCAATTTAAACTAAAATTTATAATTTACATTTCTGCAAGGAAACTGTTTTTAAGTGAATTTCTATATGAATATTCTTGTTCAGTAAAAAGTGACGTATTATTTATGATGATTTGTTTGTGAGGAGTTTATTACTTTATAGGTGAACGAAGTAAAAAATCGAGAATAGACAATGATGTATATTTTAAGTTAACAAAAACTTGATTCTAAACTTTATTATTTGCTATGGATATTTTAATTTTAATATAAGCTATTTGTTTATATTTATGGATTTTAAACGTAAGTTGACACTATTAACTTAACATTAAGTTAGTGACGAATTTGGCACTGTGATTTTAGGAAGCTAAAAAATTGTGCCTCGAAGTTTTACGGTAAGTGAACCGTTTTAGAAAAACTTCTCTAGCATATTTATCGAAATATGTTGTTGAGGGGAAAATTTTTCAAGTTTCAAATTGTGGGTTGCTTACACTAAATTTTCCAAGGTTTTCTTCTGACTTAATTTAAATAATACCTTTTGTCTTGAAAGTCTATGATTAATTAACCACAAATTGTCACGTACTAAAATGGTTAATCGTTAATTTCTACTTCTCACAAAAACTAAGTTTAAATTGGAGTTCATAAAATAGCACAGCGTTTATAATAATGAGCTAAGATCTAAATATCTTAAGACATGTCTCGAGTATTAGGGAATAAGCGAAGGAAGGAATTGTTCGGTTAATCTTCTCTGGTACTTACTATTCCATACAGCTTTTCACCATTCATATTATTCCTATAGCGTCGTATCTCAAAAAACATGTCTCTGCATATTATCGAAGAATTAAACATCTTAATACAAATTTATATACTAGGCATTGTGTGTCCTTATTAATATTGAATAATGTAGCCTATGTCATATTAAAATATGTATTTCAACCTGATACAAGCAGAAGTTTTTGTGTAGTGAAGTAATACATTTTATAATAGTTGAAAAGGAGATGTCCGGAGCTTGTAGTTTGTGGGTGGAATTGTAAGAATGCGGGGTGGCTCCCCCACTACTAGACTCTCTATTTCAATCATACTTTTCAACTATCATAATTATTACATAAAATGTGATTTCATTGATTCATATTTACCTCAAATAAATTAGAAATAAGAAAAAAATAAATAAATTAAATTTTAATTTAAATTTAAATCTTAAATTAATGAGATCAATTTAAGATTTTTATTTCAAATTAAATTATAATTATTATTAACTACGGGAAACAGACAAAGAAAAATACACTCCAGTGCCAGGATTTGAACCACGGGCCTCTATATTTCCAGTATAGCGCTCTACCAACTAAACTACGCTGGAGAATGATTTTTTCTGACGTTAATGATACCTTGTCCTGAATTTATGCTTTTAATTTTCCACAAGTCTTAGAAGTCAACATTAATGACATAGAACTAGACCGAGAAATAAGTACAGGTACTAATTGGGTACTTTATAATTATAAGCGTTATTTCTCGGTTAAGTAAGAAATTTGAAAGCTTAAATTCGGGACAAGGTATCATTAACGTCAGAGAAAATCATTCTCCTGTGTAGCTTAGTTGGTAGAGCGCTATACTGGAAATATAGAGGCCTGTGGTTCAAATCCCGGCGCTGGAGTGTATTTTTTATTACTACGTTTTTATTAGCTTGCATTCTTGTTTGTTTGTTTGTTTGTTTGTTTGTCCGGTACAAATCTGGCAATCGATTTCTAACTAACTTCCCGAATAGCTAGACATTTGAAACTTTCAGCATAGCTCAGAACACGATGACAATGCATTATTTTAATACTTTTAGCCATCTTTCAGCAGAATTTAATTAGTTTTCAGCAAATTTTGCTGTGCGGAAAGTTAGTTCGGAAAAAATCCGCAAGTTATTTTATTTGTTTTGCCATATCCAATATTTACGCAATCTTCATTTTGACGGGTCTCAAATTTGTGATAGATAAATATTGAATGACAGCAAAACAGGAAATATCGATGATATTATTTCAAATATATAGATGGCATTCTTTAGATTTGGTGTTGGGAAGATGTATCCTTTTATAGGTTTAAGATCAGCTCTCTGGATGGTTGTCATTTATGAGAAGTAAATAAATTTGGAACTATTTTTTTTTTTTTTTTTTTCATTAACATTATATATTATATAACAATAACAATTATATTATCAACATTACATACGATTCAACAGAAAATTTAAAAACATAGTATATAAATAGTTCTTTTTATCTTGAAATTATTCTCTGTCTGTTTCCCGTAGTTAATAATAATTATAATTTGATTTAAATTAAAATTTAATCTTTCCGTAGTATGAATACAACCAAAATCGTAAAATATGATTTTTATTTTTACATCTACACTAAAATCTAAGCTTTTTACACTTTTACCCCCATATAGGGGACAAAATATTGGAGGTAGAAAAAAGTTTGAAGTGAAATATTCTTATTTTTTGACATAGATTCCCAATCTATCGATTATTTAAAAAAAAATACATAATCAAATTTGAATTTTTTAAGTTGGGTGGCCTGGTAGCCATAAAGGGGGTTGTCCCTAGTACACGAGTAGATAAATACAAACTTCCCTTTACATGGTACAGATCCCCATAGTTTCATTAATTTATCTCGAACCGTTTAGATTTTACAACGATACAAGTGTTATTTTTTTACTATTCGGGAGGGTAATTTTCCAAACTTTGCCCCTCTATAGGGGGCAAAATAATGGATATAAAAAAGTTTGAAGTAAAATGTTATAATTATTTTTCTCTATAGAATCCAAATCTGCTATCATAAATATACACTCTAATTTGAAATTAGGCAGTCTGGGGGCAAGAAGGTTTGTTGCCCCTAGTACATGATAAATGAAAACTAACTTCCCTTTGCATGGTTCAGATACCCCAAATTTCATTAATTTATCTCAAACCGTTCAAAATTTAAGAGGGGGGGGGGAGACTTTAGGACCATCCTGCATATAGTGCTAATCTTATTTTGAATTAATTTAAATTCTTTGTCAAAAGTAGCCCATAAATGGTCTAGTATTAATTTCAATCACGAATTTGCTATTGCTTAACAAAGATTGTGACGTCACTGGGAATCGAAATAGTTCACTTCACTTGTGACCATTCTTCCAATATTAGGACACGATAAAGCTATAGGTGTTAGCTATGTTCAATAGGAAATTCAAAAGAATATGAATAAAAATCCGCAATGTTATAAGAAAAGCATTATTAGAAAGATGTGCAAGAAAAGCAACCTTTTTTTTTCAAAAAGTCTCTAAGCTATTATAGCTCCCTACAGTAAGATATGAAAGGCGCAATTCAGGATAGAATTGTATGGTATTAGTGTCTGATACAGGAGTATTTCATCCAGTAGAACTACGACACATATTAAGTCTCCATAATAGAAATATATATTTTTATCGTTCTTTTTTTAAAGCCCATTCAACCAGTTAGAATATAAATTACACCGATAAAGTTGAATTGTATCTCGTACTACATAGAGAGAATCTTTAAAAATTTCCTCGATTGTTACCATTCATCATTTGTTGTTTTTATTTTCGTATTTACAAATTTCCTTGTCGTTCTCTTTTGTAAATGGTTAAACATTGTTTTTGGAACGAAGTTCCTTATGGCACGTTCTGGACCCTGGAGTGAATCCAAAAAAAAACGACCAAAATCACCGTCACGCAAAATCCGTCACGAAATCTACCGATGGCGATAACTGGAGTAACAGTTGACCAACTTAGTTGAAATTTGGTACACATGTTCATTTGACCAATGTCCGGGACAAATTCGTTGGACAACGTTATCCGCCCAAGCGTTCACGCGCAACGCTCGCCTAAACGTAAGCTTCGAATTTAAAATTGGAATTTTTGGACGGGAAAAAATTCTAACTTCATTTATTTAATGAGACAAACAACTTTTTGAAATAATTTTTTTTAGTAAAACGAACACCGACACTACTATGAAGTGATAAAGATCGCTAAATTTAGCGGACCAAACCGATTAAAATAAAGAAAACAACGTTTTTACCGATATCTTACGTTGTAACGTAAAGATTTAAATGAAACTTTGTATACATCACCTACAGTACAATTGAAACAAGCATGTAACATTTCAACCCGATACAAGCAGAAGTTTTTGTGAGTTAATGATTTATATTTTATATTTTAATTGGAGTAATATGCCGACGGGGCCTGGGAGGACAGTTCTTTTTCGTTCTACAACCATCTGCTTTAACAATAAATTTATCATTAACTTTTTTCTCAATATACAATACATTATTTATTGAAAGACGCTCGCTTCAAAGATAATAAAAAATATTTTCATTTAATTTTGCCTTAACTCCGCTAGTACAAATGGTTAGTTATTTTTAATTCTGTCTCTTTTCTAACTCCACCATGTATACGTAGTTATTACAGCGATTTTATAATTTATATTTAATGAAAATCGTTAGGAACTTCCCACCGGGTGTCCCACGACACCACACGTATTTTTTTATTTAACTTCTAAGTGATTGAACAACTCGGTTAAAGACAGTTTAGTTGAAAACAGTTTGGATTGAAACTACACAGTACTAGAGCACTATGTTACTAAAGCAATATTGTATGATTGGAGTGGTAAGCGAAGCTTGTGATGAAAAAGCCACAAGGTAGTGATTGTCTAGGTTTCTACCGAAGAGACCCTTTCTATCATTTATGCATGGGGCTTAGGAACCGTGGTAAACCTTCTTCTCTCTTAAACCCCTTGTTTTGTATTCGATTGTTTTAGAGATCACAAGGCTTAAAGGTGGGGTTCACAGCTAGAAGAGCTTAGCGCGTACAGATTCATCTATGGCCTTCTTATAGCTTATACTCAAAAAGTTGGTTTTAAACCAACTTTTTTAAAAAAAATCGAGTGATAACTCTAGCGTTTCTTGTCTTTTATGTTGTTATCACATCGGTATGTAAACATCGTTTTCAAGTTTTTAGTTATTGATATACTAGGCATCACGTGGCTCTATCATTGAAGCGAGCGTATTGCAATAAAATACTGACTATTGAAATTTGTTCATGATGAATGTCATAGTTGAAGATAAGAGGAAGAGGACAGTAGTGAGGGGTAGAGTGGGGGTACTCGGTACAAAGCTTCACTTTCCAAACAAACCTATACACAACACGACTATAAGAATCTTAACCACCCGTAATAGCTTTTATCTACGATTGATACGAAATATAAACATTATATCTCTGTTTAGATGCGTAGAAAGTGATTATTTACGTACTTGTATTCATTGCGCATGCGCGTCTATAGTTCTGAAGGATTCCTCTTCTTTACCACGCTAGCGCGGTAAAGAAGAGGAATTCTTCAGCTTTAGGCACGATTAGCAAGTTTGTTTACATTTAACAAAACCTCACCTTCAGTACGAAAAAAGTATTGTTTTTACCAAAAATTTGTTTTCGAGATTTTAATTGAATTATTCGTTTTGTGTGTTTTTAAGACCTCCTGAATGGTTTTCAGCATGACGTCTGTATGTGTGTACTTGTGAATGTATGTGTGTTATTGTTATCATCGTAATGCCCAGAGTATTTAACCTAGAGAGTTGAAACTTGGGAGAAAAATCAGTCCTTACTTCTTGTTGTGATGCCATCTTGAACCCAGTTTGCTGAGTCAGCAAACATTTATTTAAATTTATTTTAAATGCCTAATAATAAGCTATTTCCCGCAGACGAAATTAGCCGACCACATATTTTTTAAAGACACCAAAAGATAACTTTTACACTAAATTCTAGCTTGATGTTAGTCAGACATGTTTTTTTTCACGCAATCTCGTCGACTATAAGTTATTTAAGGATTCATTTGCTAAAATAATTTATTGATAAATCTATAATAATAATAATATGATAGATAGATACATAGATTCATTTATTACCAATAATATATACATATACACTTATACTTGTTAAATAATTTTACCTGTTGGTAAATCGGCCTAGGCCGTGGAAAACCCTTTGGGTATAGTAATAATATAATCTTATATCATATGTAAGTTCTTTTATCTACGATTGATACGAAATATAAACATTATATCTCTGTTTAGATGCGTAGAAAGTGATTATTTACGTACTTGTATTCATTGCGCATGCGCGTCTATAGTTCTGAAGGATTCCTCTTCTTTACCACGCTAGCGCGGTAAAGAAGAGGAATTCTTCAGCTTTAGGCACGATTAGCAAGTTTGTTTACATTTAACAAAACTAATTTACTATTCTTTTATTAAAGTAACTGTTTATATCGAGTTTTTAGTGAAAAACAATGAATGAATCAAGTGGCTTTGACGAAAATGTAGAGAATAATACTCCTCCAGAAATAGTTAATTCGGCAAAAAATACAACTCAAGACTAATGCCATCTTTATCAAGAGAAGAGATACGAACTTACATATAGCAAGTTTATTTTTTTCTGTATTTATTATTTAAATCTAACAATCGTAGATAAAGTACCGTACGCAACTCGTGCGAAAACGGCATTTTACATTGCTCGTGTGGTTTTACTACCCTCGCTGTCGCTCGGGTGCAAACTCCACACTCGCATGCAAAATGCTACTTTCCGCACTCGACGCGTAATGTACTATTAAACTAATATTATAAAAGCATCACTTCATTACTCAAATACTACTGCTTGTATCAAGTTGAAATTTTACATACTTGTTCCAATTGTACTTTAGACGATGTTCATGAAGTTTTATTAAAATCGTTACGTTAGAACGTACGATATCGGTAAAAAGGATGCTTTCTCTATTTTAAACGTTTATAGGTCCGCTTTAATAGTTTTAGCGATCTTTATTAATTCATAGCAGAGTCGTTGTTGGTTTTAATAAACCGTCGAATAGGTGATGATAAAAATTTTTTCCGTCCTGAAATTCCAATTTTAAATTTGAAGCTCACGTTTACGCGAGCATTGCGCGCGAACTCTTGGGAGGATCACGCTGTCCAACAAACTTAGCTTGAGTATTAGTAAAAGAAAGATGTATACCAAATTTCAACTAAATCGGTCAACTTTTACTCAAGTTATCGTCGGACACGTAAACGTTACACACAGACAGACAGACAGACAGACAGACAAACAGACAGACAGACAGACAAGATGCATATTTCGTTGAATGTAAGAAGCTCGCTTACGCTAGCTTCAATTAACAATGATGATAAAGATAGTTTATTGATCGTGAAAATTGCAGACACAATGAAAGCCCGTGAACTCGACCGACATCCTGTATGAGATTACTGATAGAACATGGTACCTTCTCTCTTTTATTGCGTATGCGTTTTCAATCTTCCTTTGTGGATCTATCTCAAATTATTTTATAACTAAAACGTCATAATGTTGTTAACTTCGCTTAATATTATTTGTTTTTGTTGGGGCGTTAGACAGCTTAGTTCTGTATTAAATAGTTTGTCAGGATGTTCAATAAGAAACAAAAGTTGTAAATTCACGCTGTACAAACTAATTTAACCAATAATATTATCTCTCTCATCAACAACTTTCTACCATAAACGGATTAAAAATACTTTCTCGTTCCATGCTTTCTCCCCTCCACTTTTCTACTCTCTTAACCTATATCCAAACAAAGATCATTGAAATCTAAATCTAAACAAAGATCATTGAAATCTAAATCTAAACAAAGATCATTGAAATATAAATCTAAACAAAGATCATCGAAATCTAAATCTAAACAAAGATCATCGAAATCTAAATCTAAACAAAGATCATTGAAATCTAAATCTAAACATAGATGATTGAAATCTAAATCTAAACAAAGATCATTGAAATATAAATCTAAACAAAGATCATTTAAATCTAAATCTAAAACAAAGATGATTGAAATCTAAATCTAAACAAAGATGATTGAAATCTAAATCTAAACAAATATCATTGAAATCTAAATCTAATCAAAGATCATTGAAATCTAAATCTAAACAAAGACCATTGAAATCTAAATCTAAACAGAGATCATTGAAATCTAAATCTAAACAAAGATCATTAAAATCTAAATCGCAACAAAGATAATTGAAATCTAAATCTAAACAAAGATCATTGAAATCTAAATATAAACAAAGATGATTGAAATCTAAATCTAAACAGAGATCATTGAAATCTAAATCTAAACAAAGATCATTGAAATCTAAATCGCAACAAAGATAATTGAAATCTAATTCTAAACAAAGATCATTGAAACATAAATCTTAATGAAGATCAATCAATAAAGAATCAAAATATTTCTTTTTACTACTCATATACACTCTCAAAACGTAATTTAAAATTCTAATTTAAATCCATTGTTTTCACTTTCGTAACTTAATCATACTTTATCATATTAGACTTGGCAATGTTTTACAACTTTTTCATGGTCATTTCCCGCAAGAATTTAACTTTCTTTATTGTGAGCATCACAGCAACCATGATAAAATCGATGTGGAAAACACAAAAAAACTTAATGTTTGAATCACGCTTCTAATGTCTGAAGGGTATAATGAAAATAGAATAACCTTTAAGATTTAAGGTATCCGCTTGAGTCAATTTCTTTATTTATTTATTTTTTTTCATATGTATATCGCAAAGGTCAGTTTTTTTATGTGTAAAATTAAAAAAATAAATATTTATTACCTATAGGAATTTGATAATTGTTAATATTCGAGATTAAAATTTCGAAGATAAGTCATTATCAATGAAGTAAAAAGTTTTTTGGTAGTTAAAATAATAATAAAAAAAAAAACCTCGGGTTAAACGCCTGAATAAATGGCCATTATTTGGCGCGCGTCTAAAGATAAATCATTTTATTGTCTGACCACAAGAATATAAAGGATTATGCAGTACCAGTTTCTAATATTTTTTGTTTACGTTCGATAATGATAAACTTCGATGTTATCCAAAACACGCATTTATTATCTATAGTCAGTACTGGTTTAAATAGGAATAAATGGTATTGTTAAGTATTTATATTTCTTTAATATTTCTCTGACCCACAAAGCATGCTAATTCGTTCCTTATTTCCACCTCTTGAGTTCAATAAATTTTACTGCAATTCAAAATAGATTTACTTTATTTTCATCCTTTTCTGAGATCAGTTAAATATTTATGCTGTACTTAATTTTGACGCTTTTTCACTATGATTTGCTTTGTCCTCTCCTCTTCCCTTGTAATGATCCTACAGCCTAGCTTAGTTCTATGTTCTAGTTATATATAATTGAAGCGAGCGTAAGCGAGCTTCTTACATTCAACGAAATATGCATCTTGTCTGTCTGTGTGTAACGTTTACGTGTCCGACGATAACTTGAGTAAAAGTTGACTGATTTAGTTGAAATTTGGTATACATCTTTCTTTTACTAATACTCAGGCTAAGTTCGTTGGACAGTGTGATCCGTCCAAGAGTTCGCGCGCAATGCTCGCGTAAACGTGAGTTTCAAATTTAAAATTGGAATTTCAGGACGGGAAAAAATTGTATCATCACCTATTCGATGAGACGAACATTTGTTTTAAATAACATTTTTTAGTAAAACCAACAACGACACTGCTATGAATTAATAAAGATCGCTAAAACTATTAAAGAACGTTTAAAATAGAGAAACAACCTTTTTACCGATATCTTACGTTCTAACGTAACGATTTTAATAAAACTTCATGTACATCGTTAAAAGTACAATTGAAACATGTATGTAAAATTTCAACTTAATACAAGCAGTAGTATTTGAGTAATGAAGTGATACATTTATAATATTAGTTTAAAAGCTATTACGGGTGGTTAGGATTCTTATATGTAGTCGTATTGTGTGTAGGTTAGTTTAGGACTTTAGGAAGTAAAGCTTTGTACCGAGTACCCCCACTCTACCTCTCACAACCCTCTTCCACTTATTTTCAACTATGACATTCATCATGATTACCAAATTTCAATAGCCAGTATTTTATTGCAATACGCTCGCTTCAATGATAGAGCCACGCGATGCCTAGTAATAATAATTAGTTTCATGAATCCAGTTGTCATAACTTACAGACCAAGTTTGCATATTATTGATTATTTCATACATCGCTTTATAAATTGTTTACTTCCGAGCTTGCCGAAGGTAACGGAAGCTATGTGATCGTTCTGAAGAAAGAAACATTTTTAGGTCTCCGATTTCAATAATTCCAAGACAGAAATCCGTTTCAGACATCAGGGAACATTTTTGGTCTCGTGACTGTCTGTCTGTCTGTCTGTCGGTCTGTGTGTCCGCGAATAATGAAACGTGCGACGATAACTTGAGTAAATGTCGACCGATTTTGATGAAATTTGGTATAAATGTTAATTTTACCAATTCCCAGGACGAGCTCGTTGGACAACGTTATCCATCCAAGCGTTCACGAGCAACGCTCGCGTACACGTGAACTTCAAATTTAAAATTGGAATTTTAGGTCAGGAAAAAAATCTAACTTCATCTATTCAATGAGACAAACATTTTTTTCAAATACAATTTTTTATTAAAACCAACAGCGACACCGCTGCGAAGTGTTAAAGATCCCTAAAAACTATTTATAGTTTTTACAGAATAAACAATATAACAATAAAGTAATATATAACAATAGTTTTAATATTAATATAACAATAAAGAACATGAAGGATGCGAGGAATCTATGTGCCACACTAATTGGCAGTCTATATTTTTTTTATTCAATAGCTGATAATTTAAAGTTAAAATATTATTATTATTTCATAATGCCATTTATCTAATTGGATGATTTATGATTGATTTTTTCTTTCGCCTTTTTTTATTAAATGAATAATTAATAAAAAAAATTAATTATCTGTAAAAACAAAAAAATAATTGAAGCTTTAATAATTTAATGAAAGGTCAAATATATATATATGCAAGTAAAACTGATTACTTTATGAACCATTGATTTGTAAAATGTGCTCTCTGAATTTCCATTTTTTTTATATGGTAATCTGATTGAAGGTGAAACAAAAAAGAATAAAATAGAGAAAGAAATCAATGCTATCTAAAAAAAAGAAGGACCTTGGATATAATAGCTTTAGGAATATGGAAATGGACTAACATATTAATGTGGGTGGAAAAAGAGAGGGATACAGATGAAAATTGTATCAAAAAGCGAGCCGAGCCGATGCCTTTTTCCTGAGAATAATAGAATTAAACGTCCGTTTATACCTGCTATATTTATATATATATATATATATATATATATATATATATATATATATATATATATATATATATATATATATATATATATGTATATATATATATATATATATATATATATATATATAAATATATATATAAATATATATATATATATATATATATATATATATATATATATATATATATATATATATGTATATATGATATGTATGTATGTATGAATATAACAAGGAAAATTCTGAAAACTGATAATTCTTTCGCTAGGATATTTTTGCTCACTTTTTCTCTATATATTTTTATATTTTATTTGGATTGTATATTATTGATCCTTTATTTTCTTTCTTTTATTTTATAGTAATTGATTTATCAGGACTTGCTGAATCAGTATTTGATTGTGATAGGTGACGATAGCATTGTTTCGAATGTCACTTGTTGAAACAGTATAAGAATAATACATCAATACAATTGTTCTTATTTATAATTAAATGATAATATCATTCCGTTATAAATAAATGTTTGCAATGATATTTTATATATATTATACTAGCTTTCACCCCGCGCTCCGCGCGGCGCTCATGCTAGGTATTAGTGGCTATGTTTCCTATTATCATGTAGGCCTAGCAATTAAATTAAATTCCTAAATATTTTCATACTTTAAAAATATGATTGTAGTCATGCAATATGTAAATACGTTAAATATTTACATATTAATAATATGTTAAATAGAGGAGAACACTATTTTTATTTTGTTTGACTATTTTTACTTTCTCATATAAAGAGAAAGTATTGTGATGGCGCGAAAATTCGATTTTGAGATTTTGATGGATTTACACATTTTGAGGTCCCCTGAGTCCAAAAAAGTGGTTTTTAAAAAATGTCTGTCTGTCTGTCGTCTGTCGTCTGTCGTCTGTCGTCTGTGCAGACGCCTGGAGCCTAAACTACTGGGCAGATTTTGACGAAATTTGGCATACATGTTCAGAAAAATCATACCCCGAGGCGAAATCGAGAAATGAATTTTAGCTCCAAATTTAGGGGCGCCAGCCCCCAAAAACTCTGAAAAAACGTGAAAAAAAAATTATTTCTCGAAAACGGTTCCGACGATTTTGATTAAAAAATTCTAAAATATAGTCCATTTAAATACGAATCCAACGATATAAGCCGTTTTCCCGGGAAAAATCTAGTTCCTGAGAAAAAAGCTTAAAACGCGGACCGAGAGAGCCCGGGTTCGATTCCCCGCCCGGTAGAAGTTATTTTTATGATAAATTTTAATGAAATGCACAATAATAATTAAATTTACATACGAAAACTAATAAATGGAAAACACTGGGCTAAATAATTATGAACTCGTATATGAGAAAGTTTGTCTGAGTTGTCTCGGACCGATTTTTTACCTACGTAATGTATGTTGCTTCCGAGCTTACCGAAGGTAACGGAAGCATTGTGTTCACTTTTGAAAACGAAAAACTTTTATGCCTCCGATTTCAAAAATTCCAAGACAGAAATCCGTTTCAGACATCAGGGAAAACTTTTGGTCTCGTGTCTGTCTGTCTGTCTGTCTGTCTGTCTGTCTGTCGGTCTGTGTGTCCGCGAATTATGAAACGTGCGACGATAACTTGAGTAAATGTCGACCGATTTTAATGAAATTTGGTAGACATGTTCATTTTACCAATGCTCAGGACGAGTTCGTTGGACAACGTTATCCGTCCAAGCGTTCACGAGTAACGCTCCCGTAAACGTGAACTTTAAATTTAAAATTGGAATTTTTGGTCGGGGAAAAAATCTAACTTTATCTATTCAATGAGACTAACATTTTTTTAATAAAACCAACAGCGACACCGCTATGAAGTGTTAAAGATCGCTAAAACTATTAATATAACAATAAAGTAATACAACAATAATTGTTATAGTACATGATAGGATGCGAGGAAGCTATGTGCCACACTAATTGGCAGTCTATTTTTATTTATCTATATATTTAACTAGCTTTCCCCCTCATGCTAGGTATTAGTGGCTATGTTTCCTATAATTATGTAGGCCTAGCAATTAAATTAAATTCCTAAATTGTTTTGTTTCCAAAGCCTTCTAGGAATAAAATCAGGACTATATTACACATCATTAATTCCAGTAGAAACTAAGTAATATAGTAATAACTAACAATGCTAATTAGACTGGGACTGCTTGGACTGCTTTAATTAGACTGGGAAGTCATTGAACAATCATCAACAATGATGGTGCATTATTTAATTACCAGCCTCTTCTCTCAATACGGCAGTTGCACCAGCAAATATTTAATAACTCTAGTTCTAGAAACAATTAATAAAATAATAAATACTCAATTTAAAGAGCATTAGTGTGAGGTTTAAGCATTTCAATCAGAAATAAAATCGGTCAACAATTGCGGACGCCATAAGCGCTCAAAGTGAAATTTCTTTTTTAAAAAAATAAAATTTAGCTCTATTTAAGGTAGAACCGATGAAATTACGACAAAAAGTAATAGGACCAAATTAGTAGATCTTTTAAAATTAGTTACCGCTGGCGCAATCAGCTTGTCGATACAACTTGCCGTTTAGCCACAATAAGCCTCTAAAAAAACTTTAAAGTGCTTCCGCCATCTTTAATTTTTAGGGGGGGAGGATATATTTTTTTAACTTTTCGGACTTTTTCAATGGGCTTAGGCCAATTTCCGACCAAACTCAAAAAACCGCAAGTCTCTAGGTGGTCTAAAAGTATATAATAATAGTAGTAAAGTAATAATATAATAGCGAGTCTGTGGGGTTTGTTTACGGCGGGTCAACCTATTTTTTTAGGTTATGTTTTATATACTTTTTTTTTTATAAAATTGTTAATAACTTTGGTTCTACTCAATATTTTTAGATGAAACCAAGCCTACAAATTTCGCAACATGTTTGCGCTCACCCCTGAAAAAAAATTAATCGATTTCATTAAGCCAGTTTTGCGCCTATAAAGTCTGAGTGGGGCGACAGACACACATACATACCCACATACATACACGAAAAAAGTTAAGGCCGGATTCGGTTTTTAGAATGTCTAAAATGAAAAAGTATCCAAAAAATTTTCAATTCTGACCAATGTACAGACAAAACTTTAATTTTATATATATAGATTATAATATCATTGTGAATATATAATTACATATTTATATTTGCTATAATAATACTATTTTTTGATTAAATAACTAATTGCTTTGTTATTTAATAAACAAATTAGCCAGTTCACGTGGAGACACAATTTATATTATTCATTAGGATAACCTCCATTGATGATCACATATCTACAGTTAGCTTTCTTTGTTTAGTGAAGAATGAAGTTTAGTGCATCAATAACCTAGCATATATTAACACTTATAGAAATTTGCATATTTTAGAAAATAATTTTACCTAAAAATATAAATATTGAAGGGAGACAAAATTGTATACTTTACCGGGTTTGAACCGCCGACATTTAAATTGCCACTCCAATGCTCTACCAATAATAGGTTTGTTCCAACCACACTTCAAACTAGTTTGAAACTGTCTGTCGCATGCGCATTAGGAACAGGGTGTTCCAACGAAACTCTGACTGTTATTCGGTTGTTTCAACTAGGCTCTGATTGAATCACGGATTGGTTTGGAACCAGTCAGAGCAGTCAGCGATCGGCGGCAGGGACTAGTAGTTTGGAGCTTGCGTGAACAGAAACGTAACCTTCCGCTTAATTGTTTTGGTTTTGCTCGCCTATTATTCTCCTTTCTTTTTAACATATGCCTTTACGATTCAACTCTTCTTACTTACTAAAATGTTTTTGTACGAATGCGATGATGAATTTTTGTGCATATAATGACATTTTATAGATAGGTATTTCTGAAAAAAATAAAAATTGGACCTATTTTCCAAGTTGTACCTTTGATACTTATTCCATTTTCAAACAATCAATCCATTTTCAATCTGATTTATTTCCGCAATATTTCTTTCGTTAACTGGACTAAGATTAATACTTGTTTTTTTTTTAAAAAAAAGGACCATTTAGATTAGGTATATCAATAAAAATACGTGTGTGCCGTGAGTCTTCTAAAACTGGCTCACCACAGTAAGCCCGAAAATTGAAAAATCGAAATGAAATTGTGCATTTATGAATCAAATAAAAAACATTTATAAAATGTGTGCATGTGTTTTCGTCATATCCTCCATGAGTATGTAGGTTTTACTTGCAACTTTTGACCTTACCGAAGTTAATTAGCATTAAAAAATGAAATTTTTGTGGTGTGGCCCCTCCTTGTTGTGCGAGCCCTTAAGCGGCCGTCTTGGTCTAAATCAGGCCCTGTCTGATTTAAGCGACTACTATTTATCATCAACTATTGACTCATCAATATCTTTAATCAACCCTGGAATGCTAATGGTAGTCGAATCTACGACCACAGTTTGAACCTTAACCTTTTACGCTCGTATGCGATGGTGATGGGCATCCTTCTGCAGTGCTTGCACTGGTTAGTAACACACCTGCTAGTGTAGCGGTAGAAGTCCTTTTGAGCATACACTTGTTTTCTGGCAAATTCCCGTCAAAGCTACTTCGTCGATTCGACTAATGTTTAGTCAACGTAAACGTAGGGAAACGTAACGGACGTAGTTAGTAAACGTGGGGAATTAATTGGTCATCGAATGAGCCTATAGCCTGGGAAAATGGAGGCAATGGGCCTAGGGTAATTGACCTTGGGCCAGAGACCAATGGCCGATAATCTGGGGCCTGGAGCATTTAGCAAAGGGCCTAGGGCTTTTGGCCTGGGGCATGGGACCTGGTGGATTTATGTTCACTCAATTTCAGATTTTTCTGATGTTCCTACTAAGTTATTTGTCATCAAATGTTTGTATATCTCACTAAAAGATTTAATAATGAGTTCTTAATAGTTTTCTCTTTTTAAAAGTGTAGTTTCAACCCAAAAAAATGTATTTTCTGCATATGTTAGTCGAATCGACGAAGGTTTAGTATCCAATTACCATTAGCATTTAAGGGTTAATAAGATCAGATATTTTTGATAGCACAGGAACGCAAAATCACATAAACGATCAACTCAATAAGTTGTTCTGGATAACAGAGCTAAAACCTACCACATCAAACAGTTTGGTTCGAGTTCAGGATCGTTTCAACAAAACGAAATCACCAATGAATTCCCAACTGAGCAATGATCGCGCATGCGCATTACGTCGAACTGGGACTAATTCGAAACTGATTCGGAACTGGTGGTTTGAACAAACCTAATACACCGGAGATAAAGTTTTTCTCAGTCCGAAACGATAGACTAGACCTTATTAATATATTTTATTCTTGCTTTATGCGAATATTACGACGCTTTGCACCTTAGACGCTTCAAGTACTGAGAGAGAAAGGTCAGAACACAGTCTGAGAAACATAGCATTCTACGTAAATAATTAATTTTACGATTTTGGTAGTATTCATACTACGGAAAGATTAAATTTTAATTTAAATCAAATTATAATTATTGACAACTACGGAAAACAACCAGAGAAAAATACACTCCAGCGCTGGGATTTGAACCACAGGCCTCTATATTTCCAGTATAGCGCTCTACCAACTAAGCTACGCAGGAGAATGAATTTCTCTGACGTTAATGATACCTTGTCCCGAATTTAAGCTTTCAATTTTCCACAAATCTGAGAAGTCAACATTAATGACAAAGAACTAGATCGAGAAATAACGCTTATAATTATAAAGTACCCAATTAGTACCTGTACTTAGTACAATCAATTAGAAATTCATATTTTACGATTTTGGTAGTATTCATACTACGGAAAGTTTAAATTTTAATTTAAATCAAATTATAATTATTAAAAACTACGGGAAACAACCAGAGAAAAATACACTCCAGCGCTGGGATTTGAACCACAGGCGGTATACCACAGGCTTGGATTTCAAATCCCAGCGCTGGAGTGTATTTTTCTCTGGATGTTTCCCGTAGTTGTCAATAATTATAATTTGATGTAAATAATTTATTTAAAAAAATATCAGCTTCGAAAACCTTATTACCAGATTATTTTTAATTATTAAAAAACACATTTTTATAACAAAACACTTGCATTTTTAAAAAAATTATTTTTGGTTTATAATTTATAAATGACATTCATGCGAGTTCTTAGAAAGTAAAAGGTTTTTTTTTTTAATAATTCATCAACGATAAGAAATAGTTATAAAACAAACATTGGATTTAATTACTAAGAATTTTTCTTTAACAATTTCTAGTTGAATTTTTAACATGTTATTAACCCACAAATCGATAATTACGACAGAGACTTTCACGTGAGAAATTATAGCAGAGTTATTATTTGGTTGCATCGTGCTAATTATTAAGGTGGCATGTCGTGACCAAATATGCTTTTAAAATATATCGATCTGTCGTGGTTTTATCGACGATACTTTAATAACATGAAATTCTTATAAAAATGTTTTATTAATTGAAATAGTAACTGATAAAAAAAAAGTTTTAAACTTTATTCATTGGTAAAATTAATTAGAGAGATAAAACCTAATTTAAATGAAGTATTAGAATATGTAATAATCATCCAACTCTCTTATAAGCTTCTATAGATTCAACTTGTTTAATTTGTATAATTCTCAAACTTAAAAGTTTTTAAGTTCTTTTGAAGTGGAAGAAATCTAATAATGTGATAAGAAGAAGTTTTGTGTGTCCCAAAAATATTCAGTTCAATTTTAAATTTAAGATTAGTATTTAATTTTTGATATACGTAGGTAGGCTTAAAAGAAATGCACACATGCTTGTAGAACGCGAACTAAATGACCTTGAGAAGCGTGCCAGGCGGTATTTGGAAGTTAACACTCCCCCTCTATACGCATGCGCAATTTGAAGGCCTTGAGTTCATCCAGTGTATTTTGAGCAGCGCATGTATGGAAACGTGTTCTTGTGCTATGTAATCGCGATGTTATCGAATATTTACCTGCTGAAAAAGTGACTCTTACTGAGATTTATCGTCGTTTAAAGTTTTTTTATAGTGACGATGCTGTTGATATGTCTACTATAAATCGATGGGTATTGCAATTTCATGCTTGCGAGTCTGGAAAAGCCATAATTGTTGATGGACCACGCAGTGGACGTCCAATCATTGCAACAGAGATAAACATCGCAAACTCGTCAACGATTTGATTCAAAATGATTTGACAAAGAAGCCGTCACGTTCCTTAGATATTCCAATATGGTTTGCGATACAGTGTTGAGTGATTCGCCGGTCATCAAATCGTCGAGTTTGTGATGTTTATCGTCTGTTGCATTGATCGGACGTCCGCTACTTAGTTCATCAAAAAATATGGCTTTTCCATGTCGCAAGCTCAAAATTTTACTAGCCATTGATTTACAGTAGACCCATCAACAGCACCGTCACCATAAAAACCTTTAAACGACGATAAATCTCAGTAGGAATCACTTTTTCAGCATTAAAAAAAAATCAAAAACAGGACGCTGTTTAACTCGCGTTTACATAGCACTAGAACACGTCTCCATACTTTGCTGCTGAAAGTCCACTGGATGAACTCAACGCCTTCAAATTGCGCATACCTATAGAGGGGGAGTGTCACTTCCAAATGCGGCCTGGCGCAAGTACTTCTGAAGGTCATTTCGTTCTCGTTCTACAAGCATGTGTGCATTACTTTTCTGCCTAGCCTTGATGAGGGTAGTAAGATCTTTGAAATACCTTGTATATACTATATACTAGAATATAAGGTATTATAGTCTAATCTTTGCTATACCTTGTATACTATTATTATATATAGTCAATTATTATATAAGGAAAATATTATAGTCTTATCTGGCTGAAATTCGTATCAACTATAACTATACCTTGCTCTTATAAAAATACATATTTTTTGAGCTAAGCGAAGCGAAGCAAAAAATTCAAAACAAAATTCGGTACGGTCATAGTGACCAACCACAGGAAGGTATGAATCAGAAATAGTCCAAATTGGTACACAGAGGTACGGGGTACAAAAGTTTCCTCCTGAACGGCTAAACCGATCCGCACAAAATTCGGCACTGTCAAGTGACAAACCACAGGAAAGTATAAATCTGAAATGTTCCAAATTGGTACACAGGGGTACGGGGTATAAAAATTTCCTCCTGAACTGATCCGCACAAATGCGGCACGGTCATAGTGACCAATCACAGGAAGGTATAAATCTGATATGGTCCAAATTGGTACACAGGGGTACGGGTTGCGGGGTTCAAAAGATAAAATAGTATATGCCTTTAATGATGCTTACCGTTGGAAAGCTCTTTAAGATTAGAGTTATTGTTGTTATGTTCACTTTTGCCATATTTTCATTTAAGAGGGGGGTAAAATAGAAAAACAGAAAAAAGTGCTTTTTCATTAAAAATTAGAAATATAACTATTTTTGATCCGATTTCAGCTGTTTATAAATAAATTTGTTTATTGTTTAAAATTAATGCGTACGCTCAGCTCAATAATATGGCAAGCAGACAACTACATTTCACACCTAGAATTATGTATTCATTATTATATTATATATTTATTTGTTGCTATGGTGGATGGATGATAAGGTGTGAAAGAATTATAACGAATTACTTAATTTTTTCTTGAAACGTTTCGACCCTTCTTAAGTTCATCCTCAGTCTTTATTTCTGAATTCATAAAATCATTTAATCAGTTAAATATTCTTAAATCAATGAGAGTGAAAACAATTAAATTGTTTTAAAAAATATTTAACTACTACTTAACACTACACTATACGTAAGTATTTTGAATATAAATATTTTCAATTATAGTAAAGTTTTACATTATAGGTTTGTTCCAACCACCAGTTCCGAATCAGTTTCGGATTAGTCCGTGATTGACGTAATGCGCATGCGCGATCACTGACCGTTGGGAATTGATTTGTGATTTCGTTTTTGTTGGAACGCTCCTTTCTCGAATCAAACTGTTTGCCGTGGTAGGTTTTAGCACTGTTATCAGAACAACTTTTTGAGTTGATCGTTTATGTGATTTTGCGTTCCTGTGCTATCGAAAATACCTGAACTTATTAATATTAAAGATATGGATGATGGATAAGTCAATAGTTGATGAAGATAAGTGCCAGTCGCTTAAATCAGGGCCTGATTTAGGCCGCCTAGGGGCTCGCACAACAAGGGGGCACCACACCACAAAAGTTTCATTTTCTAATGCTAATTAAGCTCCAAAGTTGGAAGTAAAACCTACATACTCATAGAGGATATGACGAAAATACATGCACACATTTTAGAAATGTTTATTCAATACATGAATTCACGATTTCATGTCGATTACTCAATTCACAATTTTCGGGCTTACTGAGGTGAGCCAGTTTTAGTAGACTCACGGCACACTCGTATTCGTATTTTTATTGATATAATCCTAAATGCTCTTTTGTTTTAAAAAAAAACAAATATTACTCTTAGTCCAGTTAACGAAAGAAATATTGCGGAAATAAATCGGATTCTATCGATATTTGTTTGAAAATGGAATAAGTATCAAAAGTCCATCTTGGAAAATAGGTCCAATTTTTATTTTTTTTCAGAAATATCTAGAAAATGCCAATTATATGCACAAAAAATTCACCGTCGCATTCGTGCAAAAACATGTTAAAAAGAAGAGTTGATTCGCAAGAAAGGAGGATAATTATAATAGGCGAGCGAAATCAAAACAAAAATAATGAAGCGGAGCGAAAGGTTACGTTCCTGTTCACCCAAACTCAATCCCAAACTACTAGTCCCTGCCGCTGATCGCTGACTGCTCTGACTGGTTCCAAACTAATCCGTGATTCAATCAGAGCGTGGTTGGAACAGCCGATTAACAGTCGGAGTCAGTCAGAGTTTGAGTTTGGGCTCGTTGGAACTCTTTTTTCCAAATGCGCATGCGTCATACAGTTCCAAACCAGTTTGAAGAGTGGTTGGAACAAACCTAATATATTAGACAACATGTGATTAGGAGTCTTTGTTAATTTACCTATTAAATGATTTTATGAATTCAGAAATAAAGATTGAGGATGAACTTAAGAAGGGTCGAAACGTCTCAAGAAAAAATTAAAAAATCGTTTTAATTCTTTTAAACCTTATCATCCATCCACCATAGCGACAAATAAACTTTAAAAGGTGTTTTCAACGTGTTATATATTTAGTATTTTGATAAAAATTAGTGCCCAGACGCCTTGAATTATAATAGACTTATAATTTATGGGAATATTTTTTCGTATGTTAATTTTGATTAAAAAATAATTGAATTATTTTAGTGTTTCTAATTTATATCATGATGTAGAAAACTCCAGATGATTGTATTTTAATTACCCAAGAGTAATTTTGAATCTCATGGGAAATTATTCATCAAAAAACCTTTGTTGCTAAAGCTCAATTTACAAAAAAAACATATACGCTGTCTTCTTCTGAAGTGCTTTGATGATTTTAACTTTAATAATATATTCAGATTTTTGAAATATTGTGATATTTAGTAGAATCGATTTATTAATATCAAATGTATGATTATTTATCGCTCTGGGCATATTTTGCTTCCGAGCTTACCGAAGGTAACGGAAGCTATGTGATCGTTCTGAAGAACGAAAATATTTTAGGTCTCCGATTAAAAAAATTCTAAGACAGAAATCCGTTTCAGACATCCAGGAATATTTTTGTTTCCGTGACTGTCTGTCTGTCTGTCGTTCAATTTTTGCGAACCAACATATCTTAAAAACTACACGTCCGATTTTAATGAAATTTGGTTGGTAGGTCATAATTAGCTCATTGTTGGTCCCATATAAGTCTCAACTTTCTACGCTAATTTGTTTCTCTTCCACATGCGCACAAACATACATTTATTTACAACTATAGCATCAAAAGTACTTATCTGATTTCTATGAAACTTTTATAGTTTAATGAAAGTAGTCTGCAGATAGCCCTAGATTAATTTGAACCATCTGCGCTCTTTAACTTTAACTTTTGCTAAATTGATACTATAATTTATGTAAAAAATCCAAACAATTTTGACAGATTAAAAAGAACAGGGGAAACAATTAGACAATAATGGCTTGTAAAAGTATAAAATCAATAAAGTACGTGATAGGATGCGAGAAAGCTATGTGCCACACCAATTGGCAGTCTATTTTAAAAATAACTATAAACCAAAAATTACAAATTTCAATCTTCTCACTGCTATAGAAAATAGTCTGCCGCTTAGAGTGGCACAAAGCTTCTTCGAATTCTATTTCGTATTCTTTCATAAGTTTATTCATCTACAACCAATTATTGTCAAATTTATTTAATTTCCCCCCGGATTTGTAAATGTGTCAAAATTGTTTTGATTCTTTATATGTATATCTATGTATATATTATATGTATATTATTTAGCCAAATTTAAAGAGCGCAGACGGTATATATTAATAAGGAGCTATCTGCAGGATAAACCATCCAAATTTCTTAATAATCATATAAGTACTTTTGAAGATATAAGTGTAAATTAATGTATGTTTGTGCGCATGTGGAAGAGAAACAAATTTACGTTTAAGGTTTAAACTTATATGGGACCAACAATGGGCTAATTATAACCTTCTATCCAAATTTTATTAAAACTGGATGAGTAGTTTTTAAGATATGTTGGTTCACAACAATTGAGAGACAAACAGATTGACCGACAGACAGACATGGAACCTAAAATGTTCCCTGGTTTCTGAAAAAGATTTCTGTTTTGGAATTTTTGAAATCAGAAACATAAAAAAAATTCGTTCTTCAAAACGATCACATAGTCGATTACTTTTGGTAAGCTCGGAAGCAAAACAAGGTAATATTAACGTTTGAGGTGGTTTAAGTTGTTTAGAGGTGGTTAGAGGTGGCTAGAGTTGGTTAGAGGTGGGTAGAGGTGGTTAGAGGAGGTTAGAGGTGGGTAGAGGTGGTTAAAGGAGGTTAGAGGAGATTAGAGGTGGTTAGAGGTGGTTTGAGGTGGTTAGAGGAGGTTAGAGGAAGTTTGAGGTAGTTAGAGGTGGTTAGAGGAGGTTAGAGGGGGGTAGAGGTGGTTAGAGGAGGTTAGAGGTGGGTAGATGTGGTTAGAGGAGGTTAGAGGTGGGTAGAGGTGGTTAGAGGAGGTTAGAGGTGGGTAGAGGTGGTTAGAGGAGGTTAGAGGAGATTAGAGGTGGTTAGAGGTGGTTTGAGGTGGTTAGAGGAGGTTAGAGGAAGTTTGAGGTAGTTAGAGGTGGTTAGAGGAGGTTAGAGGGGGGTAGATGTGGTTAGAGGTGGTTAGAGGAGGTTAGAGGTGGGTAGAGGTGGTTAGAGGAGATTAGAGGGGGGTAAATGTGGTTAGAGGTGGGTAGAGGTGATTAGTTTAGCTCTCTTTTAGCAAAAACAGAAGCCACTTTATTCGTTCACTTCAGGAGTTTTATAAAAAGAGATTTATAAAACCAGAGTACGAGAAATTTATAAAAAATCTACAACGTCGATTCATAAATAATAAAGTTGTTTCGATTCTCTGAGATAGGGAAGACATGTTCTACTCTAAAATTTATTTACTACGTCGGTTTCGGTGAAATCTTGTTTACTTCCTTCCTAGCAGTCCAATAGTGTAGCATCTTTATTAGACTAGATGCTATGTTCTCTAACATTTTATAGTGTGAATTAAATTGAATCGATCGACTTGTAATGTAGTGTACGTGTAAGTTCAATGTTTAGTATAATTTTCTATTTGACTTTTAATTTAAAGAGTCATTAGTGCTTTCAAATTAGTTATATTGCTGTTTCGTGTCTTAAAATAATTTCCTTATGAATTTGAAAATCTAATAATCAAAATAAATTTTAAAGTTGAGAATATTCCTGTTGACCTTCAATTAATTATTATTAGACCGCTATAAACATCAATTTGTTGTCCATTTATGTATACATATTTTATTAAAAAGAGTTTCAAAATCGAGTGAGAATATTCCTGTTGACCTTCAATTAATTATTCTTAGACCGCTATAAACATCAATTTATCGTATACTTATATTATACATATTTTATCAAAAATATTTTCAAAATCGAGAAATTTAATTCCAATAAATCAAATCTGATCGACCTTTAAAAGAAAAAAGTAATACAGCAATAAAGGTTGAGTAGACTTATCGAGGCAGCAGCTCTTGTTGCGTTGGGTTAGGTCATGAAAGACATTGTTGTACCCAAGTGCTTCATATCGTGCAGCAAGCCACGCTAACCCTCCTCAAAGCCACTCCTAAACAAATATTAAGTTTCGTGAACAAGTCCCTCGTTCATTCTCTTCCCCTTAGACCTTGTCCTACAACCTTACTATAACTTATTACACCTACCCTTCAGTAATTTTATCCTTCCTGAACAAATGAAAGTGACAAGTTTAAATAAAGAAGTTGAAAGACTTAATATATAATATACCTATCCAATTAAGTTCTTATAAATGAAATGAAAGACTAAGATAATGTATTACCTATCCAAGTAGGTTCTTATAAATGAAATATACTTTTTTGGGCTATTGTTTCTTATTTATAACGAGTAAATTATTGTGTAAATGTTACTTGACGTAACTTTTTTTGAATGAAGTTAACCTTTAACTTTTTTTTGTGAAAATGTTATTGGACGACTGTTTGTTATAAGAATTTACACATTTGGCTTTAATTAATCAGAAGTTTAGTCTTAGGTGAAAACAAAAAAAAAAATCTGTTTTCACTGTTAACAATGGTCAATTTCATAAAATGACGATTATTGATTTTATATTATTTGAGATAAAGCTGATCAATTCGGAATAGATGTTGTAATACTGTTATTCTTGAATTATTATGAAGGCTAAGTAAGTTAGGTAACTCATTTACAATTTCGCGATAGTTTTAAAAAGCGTTTAAAATTAGCGTTTTGGTTTTTTTTAAAAAAACACTTTTGTTTTTTCTGTGTTTTGTAGAAAGGTTTGAACAAATAGTTTTCATTGATTAATTCCACCTACGGTATAACTAAACTTTCAGCTAAGACTTATAACCTAAAAAAAAAAAAATTTCATCCATAAAAATAATAATATTAAGTGAAGTCTTATTTAGCCACGGTTCATTCACTATCTAAAAAAAATTATAGAGGAAAAAATTATGTATATTATATGAGTGTATATATATTGCCTTGAAGGAAGTGTGAAAAATTGTAAGTAGGTATGGGGACACTTAGGCGTCCCCCACTCCCGACCCCCTAGAGGCCTAGACCATGGTCCCTCTCTCTTTAAGTTAAAACTTAATTTGATTTTATTACATTTTTTAGCAATGTCACTGTAGTTATGTAAATATAATATTAGATGTTATTTTTAATGTTTAAGACGCAAGATATACGTATATATTATTATCATAATACAGTATATTGATTTATAAAGACACCACAAATTGTATTACTTATTTATAAGGGAGTGTAATACGAGGAAAAAGAAGATAAATAACGGTCAATCTGTCACTGTCGTAATTTGTTGGCGGTTTTCAACGTGGAGTTTCTACTTCTAATATAATATTTCATTTTATCTTTACCTCTATTATTATAAAGAATCTATTATGTATACTGAAATGGGATCTTGTAATTTTATCTATTGTTTTTGTTTTGATGTGTTACTAGCAGATCCTCGATGTATAACTTCATAAGTTAATTCTAAGTAGTGATTATCCAAACGTGGGTAAAACATTTTTTCGTTTTGTTTCATGCATAAAGCCGCGTCCGACCTATGCGAAATGGTAAGAAATGACCAGGCCAAATGGCACTTCCAAGTTTGATGTGGATGTCTTACTTGGCATGTGCTATTTTGCTGTTTGGCATATACGTGGTACTTGCCATGGCAAACAGTACCCACGATCGTCGTTCAGATCAAAGTTATGGAAAAAGAGATGTTTGGCAACCTGTGGAGGTGAAACCATCCAACATCTGGCAACATTGCACAGGTTCACGTGGCATGAGCCCTTATTTATTTATTTGTTGTTTCTTTTTGTTAAAAAATATAATTTCTTTCCTCCATCTTATCTTGACACTTATTTTTCAAAGCATACCAGCATCAGGTTCTTTTATCTTCCTCAGGTGACCTTTGATGTTATTCTGGAGTAGTCGGTTGCTATTTCAGAGTTTTCCTTTATTTATTTGGACTCCCCAGCTCACTTTTTACTACGTTTTTATTAGCTTGTTTTCTTGTTTGTTTGTTTGTTTGTCCGGTACAAATCTGGCAATCAATTTCTATAACTAACATCCCGAATAGCTAGACATTTGAAACTTTTAGCATAGCTCAGAACACGAAGACAATGCATTATTTTAATACTTTTAGCCATCTTTCAGCAGAATTTAATTGGTTTTCAGCAAATTTTGCTGTGCGGAAAGTTAGTTCGGAAAAAATCCGCTAGTTATTTTATTTGTTTTGCCATATCCAATATTTACGCTATCTTCATTTTGACTGGTCTCAAATTTGTGATAGATAAACATTGAATGACAGCAAAACAGGAAATATCGATTATATTATTTATCGATTATATCATTAATATTATTTCAAATATATCGATGGCACGCTTTAAATTTGGTGTTGGGGAGATCCGTTGTACAAAGATTTGTCCTTTTATAGGCTTAAGATCAGTTCTCTAGATGGTTGTCATTTATGTGAAGTAAATAAATTCGGAACTATTTTTTTCTCACTAACATTGTATATTATATAACAATAACAATTATATTATCAGCATTACATACGATTCAACAGAAAATTTAAAAACGTATTATATAAAAAGTTCTTTTTATCTTGAAATTATTACTACGTTTTTATTAGCTTGTTTTCTTGTTTGTTTGTTTGTTTGTCCGGTACAAATCTGGCAATCGATTTCTAACTAACTTCCCGAATAGCTAGACATTTGAAACTTTTAGCATAGCTCAGAACACGATGACAATGCATTATTTTAATACATTTTAGCCATCTTTCAGCAGAATTTAATTAGTTTTCAGCAAATTTTGCTGTACCGAGAGTTAGTTCGGAAAAAATCCGCCAGTTATTTTATTTGTTTTGCCATATCCAATATTTACGCTATCTTCATTTTGACGGGTCTCAAATTTGTGATAGATAAACATTGAATGACAGCAAAACAGGAAATATCAATTATATTACTTATCGATTACATTATTTCAAATATATCGATGGCATGCTTTAGATTTGGTGTTGGGGAGATCCGTTGTACAAAGATTTATCATCTTATAGGTTTAAGATCAGCTCTCTGGATGGTTGTCATTTATGTGAAGTAAATAAATTCGGAACTATTTTTTTTTTTTACTAACATTATATATTATATAACAATAACAATTATATTATCAACATTACATACGATTCAATTGAAAATTTAAAAACGTAGTATATAAAAAGTTTTTTTTATCTTGAAATTATTACTTTTTAAAAATTAAAATAAAACTGTATTAAATAACTATGGAGTGGACATATGAGAAGGTCTTAAATTTAATTGATTTATATCACAATCGATTAGTATTGTGGCATTGTAAATTTAAAGAGTACAGGGACTGAAATAAAAGGGGTGTTACTTATTTGAAATTGCTGTATTTTGGTATAGATAAGGAAGATGGAGATAGAAAATTAAAAAACGTATTGTCACTCAAAATCAATGCTTGTCATGCTGGAAAATTTCCTGAAACCAGTTCCACTTCTGTATTTCAGATTTATTTTGTCCATATCATCTCTCGTGTGTGATTAAATCTTTTATTATTTCACTTGCTGGATATCGACCTCTTCTTGTAAAAAGTCGGGGACGTGTCCATTATCGACGAAGGCGTGGTTCGCAGAGATTATCATGAAAGCAGCAGCTGCAATTGCATCATCCTCGTCATACATCATGACTGAGTTTTCCCGTTGTAGTGTGAACGAATGAATTTTCTGTTGTGCCATTTGGCTTTGCCATTTGCCTTTGCCACCTGGCATGAGTGGACGCGTCTTAAGATTTTAGTCATTATGTTAACCCAACCTTTATTCGCATCTTGATATCTCTATAGGCCATTTAATTATAGAAGCATTCTTACCTTTTGTGCCAATCTACACTCTTTACTACCTCATATAAAGAGAAAGTATATTGCGATGGCGCGAATATTTTATTTTGAAATTTTGATGGATTTACACGTTTTGAGTTACCCTAACTACAAATAAACGTATTGAGTTACCCTAACTACAAATAAACGTATTGAGTTGCCCTAACTAGAAAAAAATTGGTTTTTAGAAAATGTCTGTCTGTCGTCTTTCTGGCCAGACGCCTGGAGCCTAAACTACTGGACCGATTTTGACGAAATCAGGCATACATATTCAGTAAAATCATACCTCGTGGTTAAATCGAGAAATTAATTTTAGCTCCAAATTGAGGGTGCGCTACCACCCAAAAACTATGAAAAAACATAAAAAGAATTTTTTTAAAACGGTTCCGACAATTCTGATGGACAAATTCTGAAATGTAGTCAATTTAAATACAAAAATTTAAGGCGTTTTCTCGGTAAAAATCTTGTTTCTGAGAAAACAGCTTTAAACGCGGACGGAGAGAGGCCGGGTTCGATTTCCCACCGAGGAGAAGTTATTTTTATGATAAGGTTTGGATAAGGTTTGTCTGAGTTGTCTCGGACCGATTTTATACAATATCCTCAAAACAT
This sequence comes from Gerris lacustris, assembly GCA_951217055.1. Lineage (NCBI taxonomy): Eukaryota > Metazoa > Arthropoda > Insecta > Hemiptera > Gerridae > Gerris > Gerris lacustris. Next base: position 10,950,642 of record OX578281.1, read on the forward strand.
TTAGTATCGCGGATTCTTTTAGCCATGTATATCAGGTTTGGTATGCATTACCTAATAGCGAGTTACGAACAAAGTTGTAATTCTACACAAATATGGTTTTAAAATTCCAAAATCGTACCGAGTCTTTTCATGTATTCATCACTTTTTTTCTACCAGTACATTAAAAGAATTTCTATTATTCCTCCCTTAGCGTATTTTAAAATGGACAAAACCATTCTTCGAAATTTTAGTTACTAAGATAGCTTTTATTATTTTAAAACCATTCTTATTTATTAAAAATAACTAGTTTTAACTCTTGAGTGGCAGATATCACATGAATGGTGATGTACAGATATCCTGACGCACATTGCCTTCAATCTTCAAGTCTAATAAATAATTAATGAAAAAGAACAAAAAAAGAATAAAGGAATTCGAAATAGAAAAATCCTAATTTTGTATTATGTTTTATTGCAGCGTAAAAGAATTTGAAAGCGACTAAGTAATTTATCTATTGCTTTTTGCCATTTAACTGGTGTATTAGCTTATTTTATATAACGATATGTTCCATCTAAAATCCAATTCCATTTTCAACTAAACTTAAAAGTGGCCTCTTATGATTTATAGAAATATATAACAGACGTGCTTCCTTTCTTGTGTGGTGTATCCAGGTTTAACCCAAGGTAGAGGATAGAACTGGAGTGAGGGATAGGAAATTGATTCGGAGTTGCCGGTTCGCATATTCCATGTAGACTGAATATGACGTGTACGCTTTTATTTTCGTTGATTTTTATTCTCCATTTTCTTAGCCATGTTTCTAGGAGTAAGTGTTGTTCCTGCACTTTATCAGATTGTATAATTGTATAGGGAGATTTATTTAAAGAACTTAAAAGACAAGACTAAAACCGACGCTACAAACTTTTACACAGACTCTTACACACATAACAATAATATCTTCTGTTGCTTGTGGGTCGTTTAAGGGTAAATTAAATAAATTCACAACTGCTCAATATTAGTCATGGCTATATTTCGCCCCCCTCCGGGGCATATTCATGCCTAAAACACCAATAAATCACATTAATTTTTTCTCTATTTATATCACATATTTTTATACATAAATACCTTAAATTGCTCCATGTAAATTTAATTGAAGCGAGCGTAAGCGAGCTTCTTACATTCAACGAAATATGCATCTTGTCTGTCTGTCTGTCTGTCTGTCTGACTGTCTGTCTTGATACAACCAGTAGTATTTGAGTAATGAAGTGATACATTTATAATAATTGTTTAAAAGCTACGGGTGGTTAAGATTGTTAGAGTCGCCTTGTGTGTAGGTTAGTTTAGGAAGTAAAGCTTTGTACCGAGTACCCCCCCCCCCCTCTACTCCACACTGCCCTCTTCCACTTATCTTCAACTATGACATTCATCATGATCAACAAATTTCAATAGTCCGTATTTTATTGCACGCTCGCTTCAATGACAGAGCCACGCGATGCCTAGTCACTTAAAATATCTTACCTATCACAAGGAAAGCGTTGTCTGTTTTCAATTGAAAGTTAAAATAATTTTACCATAATCAATGGTTTCGTCAGTCATAGTTCTTACATTAACTCCACACTGGTACTTTACAAAATTCATTACAAAATAATACTAACTAAATAACAATAACTATCAGAAATAACACATAACTAAATAACATAACTAATAGAGTAGTAACAAAGAATTAAAATACTATGGTCTAGAGCAGGGGTTCCCAAAGTTTTTTTTACCAAGCCCCCCACAGCCAAGAATAAATCTTCCCACGCCCCCCCCCCCCCCCCCTTCACAATTGTATGAGATAATGAAAAAAATAAAATTAACCATTATTACATTGAATAACCATTCATTTATTTGTACTACTATTATTTTTATAACATTACAAGTTAATCTTATGGGATTATGAGATGGATGAGCTTGCATATTTTTTTTTACAAGATTCCCTATTCTTGTATGAGTATTAGAAAGTGCACAACGAAAATCAAGCACAGCAACATCAAGTTTGCCACGATACTTTGTTTTTATTGCAAAAAGTGCTGAAAAATCTCTTTTGGCACAAATAAGTGCTTGAAAAAGGTAAATACAATTGAAGTGCTTGCTGTGATACACTTTGTAATACTTAACCCAAAACGATGATTTGTCCATTTTAACAAAATCGGCAGCAGAACCTTTTTTTATTTCTAAAGCTTGTTCTTGAAGTGTTTAGGGCAGGGAATCTATGATGACACTGAAAGGATCCATTGTTAATCTGTAAATGTTGTCCTCACATGTGTTAGGAAAGTATCTCTTGAATTCGTCACTGAGGTTTCTCCAACTGGTTTGATATTTGGATTTTTATATAATCGCATTAGACGATCGGACGGCAAAGCTGTCTCGATCTCGACGTCCCACGCCCCCCTTGACTTATCTTCACGCCTCCCTTGGGGGGCGCGCCCCCCACTTTGGGAACCAATGGTCTAGAGGTAACCAATGAAAGCCTTCCACAACCTGTCAACCGTTTTAATTATATATTAATTTTATGTTAATTTATGTAGTTTTGAAATTAATAAATACTAGAATTATTAAATTATTATTAAACAAATTGTATTTCCTATTTCCATTATTTTAGATTATATTTGATTGTGATAAGAAAAAGATATAACGGCGGGAGATTTGAAATTTAATTTAATAATTCTAGTATTTATTAATTTCAAAACTACATAAATTAACATAAAATTAATATATAATTAAAACGGTTGACAGGTTGTGGAAGGCTTTCATTGGTTACCTCTAGACCATAGTATTTTAATTCTTTGTTACTACTCTATTAGTTATGTTATTTAGTTATGTGTTATTTCTGATAGTTATTGTTATTTAGTTAGTATTATTTTGTAATGAATTTTGTAAAGTACCAGTGTGGAGTTAATGTAAGAACTATGACTGACGAAACCATTGATTATGGTAAAATTATTTTAACTTTCAATTGAAAACAGACAACGCTTTCCTTGTGATAGGTAAGATATTTTAAGTGATTAAATTTACATGGAGCAATTTAAGGTATTTATGTATAAAAATATGTGATATAAATAGAGAAAAATTAATGTGATTTATTGGTGTTTTGGGCATGAATATGCCCCGGAGGGGGGCGAAATATAGCCATGACTAATATTGAGCAGTTGTGAATTTATTTAATTTACCCTTAAACGACCCACAAGCAACAGAAGATAAATAATAAAAGGGACAAATAGACAAAATTTATTATATAATAATAACAATAATACATCTAAACTCAACACACATAACAAATTACTTTGTTATAACATCATAATTAAGCCCACTTGGTCATATAGTATTGAACTCTGGGGATGCACTAAGCGTTCCAACCCCTACTGTATCCAATCCCTTCAATCCAAAATCCTTAGAAGATTAACTATCGCTCTTTTCTATGTCTCCAACTTTATCCTTCACAACGACCTCAAGGTTCCCTTTGTTCGCGACCTAGCCACCTCCCGATACAAATCTTTCCATGACTCAATTTCCCATCATCTTAATCCTTTAATCCACAACCTAGCATCACCATTCATACCTGGTAACCCTCCTCGACACCTAAAAAGACAGTGGCCTCGTGACCTATTAAACATCAATTAATAAAATGTAATAGCCATGTGTGTAATAATGTGAGTATTGTCAATGGGCAGATTATCACATCATGTGTAACTATAGTCAATATCAAACTTATGTTATTTGTTGCAATATTCAAATAAATTAAAAAAATACGTGTGGTGTCGCGGATCATCCGGTAGGAACAAAGTTCCTTACGCTTTTCATTAAATATAAATTATAAAATCACTCTGCTAAGTTATACGATACTAACTACTTATACATGGTGGAGTTAGAAAAGAGACAAAATTAAAAGTAATTAACTATTTGTACTTAGCGGAGTTAAGGCAAAATTTAAAGTAACGAACTATTTGTACTTAGCGGAGTTAAGGCAAAATTAAAAGTAACTAACTATTTGTACTTAGCGGAGTTAAGGCAAAATTAAAAGTAATTAAATATTTGTACTTAGCGGAGTTAAGGCAAAATTAAAAGTAATTAACTATTTGTACTTAGTGGAGTTAAGGCAAAATTAAAAGTAACTAACTATTTGTACTTAGTGGAGTTAAGGCAAAATTAAAAGTAACTAACTATTTGTACTTAGCGGAGTTAAGGCAAAATTAAAAGTAATTAACTATTTGTACTTAGTGGAGTTAAGGCAAAATTAAAAGTAACTAACTATTTGTACTTAGTGGAGTTAAGGCAAAATTAGAAGAAAAGCTGTTTTAGGCGGCTTTCACACTGCGCGCGAGACCGAGCGAGGCCGATTCCGCTAGAGAAACTAATACATGTATCAGCATGGGGTTATTCAGACCGGTGATTTGATTCGAGCGTTTTGGTTAGCTAAGCTTTTTCGGCCGCCGAAAACGCATTGTAAACGTTAGTGCGTGGACTGGTAGATAATCGGCCGATCGGCTCGGTCTCGCGCGCAGTGTAAATTAAAAACGCTCGGCCTCGCTCGGTCTCGCGCAGAGCGTAAAAGCCGCCTTAATCATTGAAGCGAGCGTCTTGCATACTGTCTTTGTATACTGAGAAAAAAGTTTATCATGATGAGTTTATTGTTAAAGAGTATGGTTGTAGTGAGGGAACAGGACTATTCCCTTACCCTCACGCCTACTCCATTTAAAATATTATAAAAATATAACTTCACTACACAAAAACATCTGCTTATATCAGGTTGAAATTCTACATGCCTGTTTCAATAGTATTGTAGACGACATCGTTTTTTTGTCGTTTTTTTCGATGATTGACGGATGTTCAGAATGTTGTGTTTCCCCATCGAGTCAATGTAATTATTATTGATAGCCAGTATGCTGAATTAGAATTACCCATTTAATTATGTTTACCTAAATCCATAGCTTTACCTATCAATTGCGTTCCTTATGCTGTTATTATTATTGATGTACAGAATTATAATTTTTTAGACATGTTGGGCACAAAGGTTTGAGTGGGTTCTAAGATAACAAGGTGTACTATGATTGGATCTTGGACATGTTGACTGTGAGGTGGAAACCCTTATGGATTGAAACCCTATCGGAATTGGCTTGGTCATTGTGATAAGGACATCCTTGCCTCTTGTACAAACACAAACACTTGTGTGTTAGGAACTCAGACAGGAGAGATAAACATGTTCTACTCTATTGATGCAAACTGTTGTGTGCAAAGAGGTCGAATCTCACTGTCCTATAACAACCACCTGCTTAGAGTCAAACACTCTTATCATCTTGTGACTAGTTGAATTCAGACAAATAGTGTTATTAAATTTAACTTATTTATACTATATATACAGGGTGATCCAAAAGTTCGGCAACGGCTTAATATCTCCGGTTATAATTGAGATATTAAGTTCCCGTTTGCGGGTATCTGAATCATTTGTAAAAAACTACTTTTTTGGTGGGTAGTCATTTTTTCCGCCATATTGGTTGCCACCATATTGGATTCAACTTTGTAATTTTAAATTGGACCACCCATAAAGTGATACATTTTTGGAAAGCCCTTAAAAAAAGAAAACATTTGCCGCAAACCCGAGCTTTCTATCTACTCCCGTTACGAAATGGCGGACACTCAAAGTTTAAAAAATGTTTTTTTTATTTTCAATAGTTTAGTTAGATATAAAAAAATCGGTCCGAGACAACTCAGACAAACTTTCTCCTATAATCTCGGTCCCAGATCCCAGGAAACATGAATATAAAATTAAATATTTATTGCATTAAGCTCGCTTCAATGATAAACCTACGTGATGCTTAGTTAATTTATTATTATTTAAAATGTGTTCAACAGGTGGTTGTTTACTTTTTGTTTTCGATTTTCAACCAAATGAGATTTACTTTCATCAATATCTCGGAAACTATGACTTGATAACGAACTAGGTTTTCTGGGATCTGGGACAGAGATTATATGAGAAATTTAGTCTGAGTTGCCTCAGACCGATTTTTTTATTTCTAACTAAACTATTGAGAATAAGAAAAATAGAGTGAATTTTTTAACTTTGAGTGTCCGCCATTTTGAAACGGAAGTAGATAGAAAGCTCGGGTTTGCGGTAAATGTTTTCTTTTTTCAAGACCTTTCCAAAAATGTATCACTTTATGGGTGTTCCTATTTAAAATTTCATAGTTGAATCCAATATGGCGGCAACCAATATGGCGGAAAAAATTATTACCCACCAAAAAAGTAGTTTTTTACAAATGATTAAAATACCCGCAAACATGAACTTAATATTTCAATTATAACCGGAGATATTAAGCCGTTGCCGAACTTTTGGATCACCTTGTGTATATATATATATATATATATATATATATATATATATATATATATATATATATATATATATATATATATATATATTATATCAGAGGTGGGCATGCATGAGGTCAATAAGAGCTGCATTCATCATTTGATGTTCATATTATAAAGAGCCACGCCATAATTACATATACATATTATTAAATACACAAATTAAAATTTAATTGAATTAATATATTTAGTATATTATAAATTAAATAAATTGGACAATAATAGACTTTAAAAGCTTAAAGTCATTAAATTTTACGAAATAGGACGCGAGGAAGCTATGTGCCACACTATATTTTAACTTTACTTAATGTATGGGAGATGAACGTGTTGAAACAAGTATACTTTGCTTTAGTACACTACTGCTTTATAGCATGGGATCTGCCTACCCATCCACTATGTCACGTTTTCAGTCAACTCAAAACGTAACATTAACGAGTCTGCAAGACAGTGAAACATTTTCATGTAACGCTTGTGTAACGCTTTTTGGCAACGCTTTTCGAGTTTATGTGCCAAAGTAAATACATGAAAATGTCAAAAAATTTTGAGCGTGCAGATTCTTGCGTTTGTAAAGTAGGATTTTAACCGAACATATGTTGTCCACGAAGAAAGAAATTACTTTTCTTCTTTTCCAGTTTATTAAGAAGTAATCTTTTAGCTTCTTCACCCATATTTTTATAATAACTGCAAAACAATGTAGTATAACAAAAATAATAAAGTAAAAAATAAATTTTATGTATGTAAGTTTATTAGGAATAAAATTTTTAGGATTGTGGCGTTTGTCCGGTACAAATCGAAGCAGTAGAACAGAAGTTATAGTGGGGGGCGCCGCTTGGGCGCGCGAGCGACTGCTGGATAGGTAGTAAGCGAGAAGCGAGGAGAGTGAGACGACGTGGGGCAGGTAGCCGATCGGGAGGGGAGGGGTGGGTAGGCTATACGTAGCGCGGTAGGGGGACACCCTATTCCTAATGCGGGCAGACTTGATTGCCTACCTCCGATATATTATAACGTCCTAACTCCCTATTACACATGTAACGCTTTTGGTCTAGATTTTTAGTAACGCTTTTCAAGTTTATGTAACATAGCCAAGACATGAAAATGTCCAAAATAATTACAAAATTCCATAAGTACGAATCTCCTGAAGTAATATATAAACAACTGTAAATCCTTAATATTTGTGAAACCTATTCACTTACTTAACCCTGTTTATGGTAATAATGTCACAATAACTACAACAAAATATTACTACAGTGCACGAAGACTAGCACAAAACATACTCTCAATGCATAAATCTAGAACAACTACTGGGAAACAACACTGGACACGAATACCGCCTACACTTAACAATAAATTACCCGCGAAAATCAGAGAAATACATGAATACAATAGATGTAAAGCACAGCTAACCCTTAGTGGGACGGCTATAGTGGACTAACAATGAGCCACGGGCGGTTACTTTATACTCCAATGCATTTTTTAAACCATAAATAGGTCAAATTCAGATTGCGTTTGGGAAATGTTGAACTAAAAAGTCAATTAATTATTACATATTTATTTCTCAATGATATCTTTAATTATAAATAAACAATTACTTTAAAAAATCAGTATTTACTCCTTCAGCGTTCTAACGTAGTATCGGGCTTTCAACCTTAATTAATTATTATTAGTTGTCAAAGTCCTAAGATAACTCCTCACAACCATCATCCTAATCCGGCAACTCATGCAAAACCGAAAAATATTGATCGAAAGGCATAATTTCTCTACCGGACGTGGTGGCAGGGGTGGCGTATACAGTGCAACAAGGCAAAAAAACACGGCAAAACAATGCAGATCGGAGCAATAATAATCAAAGCAGACAGTTTCATCCGTTTTAGGGGTCTCTAGTGGTAGGGTAGAGTGAGGGTTTATTATTCTCGCATCGTGATTCTGTGATTTACAGAAACATTTTTACTCGTGGTGCACTCAATACACCAGCCCGTGTCTCTAAGGGTAGAAATATTATAAACATGCATGATATAAAGTGCGGTGAAAATAAAAAATTTACTACAAGATAAAAAGAACTATTTATATACTACATTTTTAAATTTTCTGTTGAATCATATGTAATGTTGATAATATAATTGTCATTGTTATAATATAATGTTAGTGAAAAAAAAAAAAAAAAAAAAAAAAAAAAAAAAATGTTCCAAATTTATTTACTTCACATAAATGACAACCATCTAGAGAGCTGATCTTAAACCTATAAAAGGACAAATCTTTGTACAACGGATCACGCCAAAACCTAATCTAAACCGTGCCATTGATATGCCACCAGTATGTAAAAGAAGAAAAAGAAAAATGTGTACAAGTAAAGAAGTACAGATGCAGAAAAATTAAACCGATAACTAGGACACAAGTGTAAACAACCCTGGTTGTCACACGACAATTAATTTATTTCTTTGTTTACTTTTCCTTTTTCGCTGTCATTCCATGTTAATCTCTAAATAAAAAATCACAAATTTGAAACTCGTCAAAATGAAGATTGTAAATATAGGACATGTCAAAACAAGTAAAATAACTTGCGGAATTTTTCCGAACTATCTTTCCACACAGCAAAATTTGCTGAAAACTAATTAAATTCTGCTGGAAGATGGCTAAAAGTATTAAAATAATGCATTGTCATCGTGTTCTGAGCAATTCTAAAAGTTTCAAATGTTTAGCTACTCGGGAAGTTAGTTAAAAATCGATTGCAAGATTTGTACCGGACAAACAAACAAACAAACAAGAAAAGAAGCTAATAAAAACGTAGTAAAAAATCGGTGCGAGACAACTCGGACAAACTTTCTAATATACAAGTTCATAAGCACTTGGCCCAGTGTTATTAGTTTTCGTTGGTACATTTAATTATTATTGAACATTGAACATTTTATCAAAATATATCATAAAAATACCTTCTTCTCGGTGGGGAATCGAACCCGGGGTCTCTCCCTCCGCGTTTAAACCTACTTTCTCAGAATCTTGATTTTTCCCGGGAAAACGGTTTATATCGTTAAATTCTTTAATCAAAATCGTCGGAACCGTTTTTGTGAAATAATTTTTTTTTTTTTTCAGAGTTTTTGGGGGTTAGTGCCCCCAAATTTGGAGGTAAAATTCATTTCTCGATTTCAACTCGGGGTAAGATTTTTCTGAACATCTATGCCAAATTTCGTCAAAATCGGCCCAGTAGTTTTGGCTCCAGGCGTCTGCACAGGCAGACGACGGACAGAAAATTTTTAAAAACCACTTTTTTGGACTCAGAGGACCTTAAAACGTGTAAATCAATCAAAATCGAATTTTCACAATTCCTCTTTATATGAGAAAGTAATAAGAGATAACTAACGAACAGACTTTGACTGCTCAGAAAGGTAGTTCTTCCTGTCCCTCATATTCGTATTATCTTCTTTGTTTGTGGGTTAATATAGGGTATTTGTTTAATGCATTTAGACAAGATATATCAAGTTCTTCAATTGGCTATATAACTATTATGTGAATCATCTGTGCATCGAAAGGTGGTTGTTAACATATGCATCGTGTCCATTTCCATCAGAGCTACTGTAAACGTTTTGCTAAACCAGTTTCAATAAAGTGAACATTTATTAAAATAATTGAAATAAATAATGGAGGTGTTTTTGCTCGTAATTATTTTCGTAAGCCATCAGTCTATTGATTTTGTGAAATCCAATTTAGGCTATTTGATTGGTTGATTATTAATGTTGATTATAACTTCAAAAGAGCGTTATTAGTTCTGCATAATACATTTTTTAATTCAATTTCAATCAGTGTGTTTTATTTGGCAAATGCACACCTTTATTACATTAATTTTATTTTACATTAATTAATTAGTTTGTTAATGATCTAATTTAACTGTTGGAACATTTTGTTAAATTTTACAAATATGTATTTTAAAAATTAGATGACACATCAAAAGTTTACTTATAATTGATATTTTAATGATGTAAAATTAATTTAGAAAATAGAGAGTTAAAATTAATATAAGCATACTGCAAGTATATTAATACATGTTGTGAGCAATACAGATGTATACCGAATGTATGCAGTGACTTGTTAGACTTAATGACTCGTATTTAATGAGACATTTTTCAAATGCTAATTGCTTATTAAGTCTCGCGTCACAGCTCTTTAGGCGTCGAGGAAGGGTTTTTGGATGAATAGAGAGAGTATTATAGGAGTTGGACTAAAGAGAAGTGATGGTGGATATGGAGTCATGCAGATTTGTAAATGGCTGCGGCCATGTCTCGAATAAATGGCACATTAAGGTCTCTTTGAAGGGTGAAGTTGGTAACATATAGAGAAAAGGAGCATTGGTTTGTCTTCTTAGAATTTTAGATAGGAGGATTTGGATACGATAGAATTTGGAACCTTTAGTAGATACAACCCCTATTTTAACGACTAATGCCCATAGGCATTAATAGGCTAAATTATGGTGTTATAAATGAGAAATTTGCTATGCATGTTGAGTTTAAATGTATGGTTTAGTCTGTATAAAAGTAAATCTCTTGCGTCTTGTCGAATGAGTTTTGTGTGGTGTGCCAAGGTTTAAATCCAGGTGTAACCCAAGGTAGTGGACAGTGCTGGAGAGTGGTTTAGGAATAGAGGTTTGCTATTGCCGTAGGATTAAGCTGAACATTCCATGGTCAAAAGTAAAATTCAAATGATTTCTTCAAATAAATGTTGCGTCAAGAATAAATAAAAATGTGTTGTCAAAATCTAAATCAAATAAATAGGTCAAGTGTGTGCTAGTCAGCACACAGCGAGGGTCCGTAGGCCACACTGTATAGTTTAACTAGTACCCTATTGATGGTGTTTTTTAAAATGCTAATAAGCTTACTTTGAACTATCCTATGGGTCTGATATTCTCAAAACACATAAACAAACTTCCGATTAAGTATTTTTTTTGCCACTGAACCGGACTACAACCATATAAATACATCGAAAAGACCATAATTATAAAAAAAAAAAAAAAAATGTTTTTCGAAATTTCCTAAAATACTTTTAGTCGAATAATGTTCAGGAATTTTTTCAGATTTTTTGCACTTCACATAAGCGAGATAGAGGAGGGGGGGGGGGGGGGGACACGTTTCACACCTGCTTCAAACTCGCCAACGCTCGCCCTATCAAAGTTATAACCAAAGAATTATATATTTTTGTAATCAGCTCGACGTACCCTTTCATATAATACCCCTCAGGTGTCGAAAAAAAATGTAAAATTTTTAACCCTTAAGATTTTTCCCCTAATTTTTTTAAATAAAATATTTTTTTAAGTCGCTATCTTTTTAAAATATGTGGGTAGGTACAAGACACATAGATGCAAAATTTCAAAGTGAACAGGTTCAAGTACAGGGGTTCGGGGTACAAGTAATGAATACAGGGCCAAAGTAATGAATACCCTTCATGATGCATATCGTTGAAAAGCTCTTTTAAGAGTACAGTAATTGTTGTTATGTACAGTTTTGTCATTTTTTCATTTAGGAGGGGGGTAAATTTGAGATATTTGCAAATTATGTTATCAAAGAGGAGGGGGTAAAGAAATAAGTGGGAGAGATAGAATCTAGATATTCGTGTTTAGTAAAATACTTTAAATGTTTCTTGGTGGTATTTTATAAACTTATCAAATTAAAATAACACTCCGTAGCGAAGCACGGGTATCCAGCTAGTATTCACTAATTAAAGAAAATTCCTCTAGAGCTGATTTAATTAATTACTTATAGTTTCATCGTGGTTTTAATTTTAATTTCATTAAGTCTCTTTAATCAATGTATTCCCCAAGCTTATAAATTCAAGATATATATATTTATCCTTTTTTTAATTCCAAATAGATTTGCTTTATGTTATTCCCTCTTTATTATCTCTGAATTTTATCTCTTAAGTACTTTTGTTTTAGAAGTCCCCGAAAAGTTTAAAAAGGACGATCCTAAAGGTTTATAAATAGTACCTGTAAAGTTTTCTCTCTCTCTCTCTCTGGATTCCTAATGAAATGGGACAAGTTCTGGGAATAACTTGTTCTTTTTTTCGCTTCTAAAAGAAAAAAAGAAAACAAGTTAAAATCAATTTAAGGTAATTTAAATGTAAAATAAAAATTAAGATAAACATCACTAAGGTTTTATAAAGATTTAAAAATAAAGAATACAAATTAAAAGTTTAAGGAATTGTGGTATACTTTGTAATTTTTTTTATGTTCAAATAATTATAAATTAATCGCCATTTTATATATAATATATATATATATATATATATATATATATATATATATATATATATATATATATATATATATATATTATTCTTTATAAAGACAGAGAAAGAAAATACATATCACGGTTTTATAAGATACAAAAAATTTAAATTATAATTTTATCTTTTATTCTCAAATATGTTAAAGTTATTTTGTTATTTTTTATATATTAAGTTATAAATATTTTTCTATTTACGGATTTATTTTTTCTCTATAGGGAATTAATTCACAATAAGAATATTACATCAAAGCAATCAAAGAAAATAATATAATATTTTAAGATATTGCTTTAAGAATATTGAAAATATATTCTTTTATCTAAATTTAATATCTTGTTTGTATTACTTTGTCAATAAATTATCTTTAAGTTAAATTATTCATGTTTTATTTGACAAAGAATATATTTTATTTTATATAAATAATATTATATATTTTATTTTATATGTATGATTTTTATTCGTAATTGAACGAGCGTAGGCGTAGTGAGTTCTTCTTTTCAGAGTTTTGATATTTTTTAAGTTGTTGTGTTGGTCTTACTGGCGTATATATGACCGATTTGAACGAATTTTGGCACACAGGTGCATCTCAGGATTTGTGACAACTGTATAGTTTTAGTAATTTCACACTTAATCTTCTAAGATGGCGGCCAATAAAGCGATAGCTCAGAAATTTCCCCTCCTTTTCTAATATGTATTATTTTCAAATATGAATTCATATTTCGTTATATTATAGGTACATTGGTAAAGGAGGGGAAGAAGATTTGTAAATCTTTGTGTAATTTTCTTTTCTTTATGGACTCATTCGACAAAACTTCCAACTTAAAACCTTATCTACTGTTTTGGGGTTTATATTTTTCTTTATCAATATACCAGATGAAGAGCCAAGTAACGCTGGAAAACTTTTATTTGTAGTTTTTATGTTAATAGACCAATCCCTCATAATCATGCAATTTTTTTTCCGTGGTAGGCTGTGAAATAGTAACTTTAAAGCTTAAAAAACATAGCTTAAATCCATTTTTTCATTACGTGGACTTAAAAAATCTTTTTTCTGTGGTAGGCTGTGAAATAGTAACTATAGAGCCTAAAAAACATAGTTAAAATCCATTTTTTCATTACGTGGACTTAAAAAATCTTTTCATTACTCCTAGCTGTAAAGAAAAAATCTTTTATCTACGATTGATAAGAAATATAAACATTATATCTTAGTTTAGATGCGTAGAAAGTGATTATTTACGTACTTGCATTCATTGCGCATGCGCGTCTCATAGAACTGAACAATTCCTCTTCTTTACCACACAGTGTGCGGTAAAGAAGAGGAATTCTTCAGCTTTACGCACGATTACCAAGTTTGTTTACATTTAACAAAACTAATTTGCAGTTCTTTTATTAAAATAACTGTTTATATCGAGTTTTTAGTGAAAAACAATAAGTGAATCAAGTGACTTTGACGAAAATGTGGAGAATAATACTCCTCCAGAAATAATTAATTCGGCAAAAAATACAACTCAAGAATTAATCCCATCTTTATCAAGAGAGAGATACGAACTTACATACAGCAAATTTATTTTTTTCTGTATTTATTATTTAAATCTAACAATCGTAGATAAAGTACGGTACGCAAATCGTGCGAAAACGGCATTTTGCATTGCTCGTGTGGTTTTACAACCCTCGCTGTCGCTCGGGTGCAAACTCCACACTCGCATGCAAAATGCTACTTTCCGCACTCGACGCGTAATGTACTATTACGTCCTAGGGACTAAAATATTTTTTTTTTCCGGCGGGTAGTTGTCAAAACTTCCGTCAGTAGCGCTGCAGTCTTTGTAGAGATGCTTCTAGTACGATTAAAACCCGCTAGATGTCAATGCGTTTTATTTATCTTTTCTTATAGTGTTACCTCTTTTTAAGGCTTCTTTATTTAAGTCTTAAGTTTGTACTTATATTTGTTATTATTATGATATTGTTATTATATATTGATTAGTGATTAATATTTAATGTTTTTTCATTGTCTGCTACCTCGGAAAAAATAGCATATGCTAAGCGACTGTGAAGTGTTTTTTCTTTACCGCGGCAATTACATTTACTGTCGAGCGAAGCGAGACAGTAAATATTGCCAAGGTAAAGAAAAAACACTTCACAGTCGCGTAGCATATGCTATTTTTTCCGAGGTAGCAGACAATGAAAAAACATGAAATATTAATCACTAATCAATATATAATAATAACAAATATTAGTACATACTTAATATTTAAAAAAAAGAAACCTTAAAAAGAGGTTACACTATAAGAAAAGATAAATAAAACGCATTGACATCTAGCGGATTTTAATCGTACTAGAAGCATTTCTACAAAGACTGCAGCGGTACTAACGGAAGTTTTGACAACTACCCGCCGGAAAATAAAAATATTTTAGTTCCTAGGACGTAAAAGATTTTTTCTTCACACCTAGGAGTAATGAAAAGATTTTTTAACTCCACGTAATGAAAAAATGGATTTTAGCTATGCTTTTTAGGCTCTAAAGTTACTATTTCACAGCCTACCACGGAAAAATGACTATTTCTTTGTGGATAATGAATTGGACATCTCAAAAATATATGTTGCGGAGTTTCCGATTCCTTCCTACTGTTCTAATTTTAGTTTTTAAGCTTGAATTATGATGACATACGTTTTAAAAAAGTAATTTGTTCGAAAAGCTTAATACACTCTTCTAAAAGCCAAATACCAAACTCCGATAATTTACTTCCCCAGAATTAAGAACTTGTCCCTACTACATACTAATTACCCTGTTACACAATAATTAGGGACATTTGTAGCAGTGAGAGCGTGAGAAGCATTTCAACAAGTTAATGAAGAGACGAAATACGTGTCTCTTGCATTCCTAAGGGAAATCGACATGACCTGAGTACATGGAACATTACTATCTATTATCTATGTCCGCATACAATTTTGTATGATTCAGTATAGATTATATGGCACATAGGAACTACACTTAAGTACTACACCAGTAGATATTATGTTAGGTTTCTTGTATGATGTGTCCTGTAATGACTATTAGATTTTGATTATTAATAATTAATAGAAAAGGCACTTACTATTATTAATTTTTATTGTTGAATATTAACGCAATACGTAATAACTAGGCATCGCGTGGCTCTATCATTGAAGCGAGCGTATTGCAATGAAATACTGAATATTGAAATTTATTAATCATGATGAATGTCATAGTTGAAGATAACTGGAAGAGGGTAGTGCAGGGAAGAGTGGGGGTACTCGGTACGAAGCTTTACTTCCTAAACAAACCATACACTATACGACTATAACAATCTTCACCACCCGCGGTAGCTTTTAAACAATTATTATAAATGTATCTCGTCACTACGCAAAGAATTTTGCTTGTATCAAGTTGAAATTTTGCATACCTGTTTCAATTGTGCATTAGATGGTGTATATGAAGTTTTATTAAAATCGTTTCGTTAGAACGTAAGATATCGGTAAAAAGGTTGTTTTCTCTATTATAAACGTTTAGGTCCGCTTTAATAGTTTTAGCGATCTTTATTAAGTCATAGCGGTGTCGCTGTTGGTTTTAGTAAAAAATGTTATTTGAAAAAAATGTTCGTCTCATCGAGTAGATGATGATAAAATCTTTTCCCGTCCTGAAATTCCAATTTAAGTTTTGTACCTCTCGTTTACGCGAGCGTTGCGCGCGAACTCATGGACGGATCACGCTGTCCAACGAACTTAGCCTGAGTATTAGTAAGAGGAACATGTATACCAAATTTCAACTAAATCGGTTAACTTTTACTCAAGTTATCGTCACACGCGTAAACGTTACTGACAGACAGACAGACAGACAGACAGACACGGAGCATATTTCGTTGAATGTAGGAAGCTCGCTACGCTCGCTTCAATTAATATAAAAATGCAATTTTTCAAAACTGGTCTTATTTTCAATGTTTTTTTTTTTTTTTTTTGGTTTCTGTATTCTTTTCCTTAGTTGTATCTATGTATAAATTTTGACGCCATTTTTTTTTTTTTTTTTTTTTTTTTTTTTTTTTTTTTTCTGTATTCTTCACCTTAGTTGTATCTATGTGCAAAATTTGGGGAAGATTGAATCACGGGAAGTGGTTCAAAATTGGGGAAACGGAAATGTGCGATGAAACTTACAAAGCAAAGTAATATAAGACCAGTAATAATAATAAAAAATATGCATTAATAAAATCTATCATTTGATAAGTCTTTTTTTATTTGTAATTATCTAATGTGTCTAATTTAAAACTATAATTATACTGATAATGCAGCGCATAAGGAACTCTTGTAGAATTTTTCTCTTATATCAGCCATATTTGCTTTTAATATGTCTACCAAAATAAGTTTTCAGGGAAAAATTATTTTTTCGTAATCTATCTGAAGGAGCTTTAAAATGATATATGTTATGCTATATAAGCATAAACTTTTCTTCCAACTTCCTCATTTCGGCTATATTTGTTCTCACAGTACTGGTAAAAAATGAAAATTTTGTGATAATAGTTACTTAATCTTTTACTTCTTTTTAAGATCTTTCATGCTGCACATCGTGCTAAAAACTAGTTTTTAGTCGTCCGCCATATTGAATACCATCTTTAAAAAGTGTAAAATTTTAATAGTTATATACTCGTATTATTTTCCTACTATTCAATACCTTTAAAATTATGTATAACATTTCAATTGACAAATACCTTTTTATTAGTTGTCCACCATAGCATATAATATAACCATTATTAGTTCCGTGTCTCTCTGTCGGGCTGTCGTTCAATTTTTTCAAACCGACATCTTAAAAACTACACGTCTAATTTTAATGAAATTTGGATGGTAGGTCATGAGTAGCCCATTGTTGGTCCTATATAAGTTTCAACTTTCTGTGCCCATTTGTTTTTCTTCCACATGCGCACAAACCTACATTCACTTACACTTAATTACCTAATACAAAAGTACTCATCTGATTTTTATAAAATTTGGATGGTTTGTCGAAAGTAGCCGACAGATTAATTTCGACCGTCTGCGTTCTTTAACTTAGGCTAAATTGATACTTCAATTCATGAAAAAAACGTAATAAACAATTTAATAAATTAGACAATAATGGTTTGTAAAAGCATAAAATTCGTGATAGGATGCGAGGAAGCTATATGCCACACTAATTGCCAGTCTATTTATTTCCGAGGTTACATTTGATTATTTAAAATAATTGAATAAATTAAATTTAAATAAATCACGACTTAAAAGTGCAAAAATAGATTTAATTCCGTCGTTATTTTGTAAATAAGATATTTGATCGTAGACTTTAGAAAATTTAACTAAGTATAGAATATTTAAAAGGGATCCTCAAACGTAGGGATTTAGCGGAATTAAAACGAAACTTTCCTCAATGTAGGCTTATTTAATAATTAAGGAGACTGAAGCAGCCTTATACTGGCTGTTGTAGGCAGGGGAAATCGATATGTCTCTGACATGTAAGTTAAAATGGCTTTCAGATGGGAAACTTCTTTTCATTCGACCAAGAATAAAACTTTACTTCATAAAATGGGATTCTACTCAACACATTTAATTGTCAGATCAATACTGTGTAATTGATACCATTAGGGAAGTTCTTATTTTTTTTGAGTATAGTCGTCACGTGATATCGAATTATTTTTGTGTCTTTCTTGATTCCACTTTGATGTTAATGTTCTTCCTTTTGTGCGTACAGTTAAAATGTTAATAATTGATCGAATTATAAATTTGAGTGCCCATAGATCTGAGTTCGATTCTGGACCGTACCAGTAACAAACTATAAAAGTCAAAAATAAATTTATTAAAATGAAAACAAGAGTAATGACTTTTTACTTCCTATCTAAATAATAACTGCAACGTAAATTCACAGTGTGACAGTATGTTTACAGTGGATTTATGACACATAAACACACAGACAGTGTATTTACAGTGTGTTGATGACACACAAACACTCAGACAGTGTATTTACAGTGTGTTTATGACACATAAACACACAGACAGTGTGTTTTATGACACATTTGATGTCTTTAAATTACACAATTTATATAAATGATTAGATCGATGTACTTGCTGATACTTGGAAGGTTAGTTTACATTCATAGATAGAGAGCAAGAGTTAAGTTATATAACCTGCTACCGGTAATCCTTCCTTACATCGTATTTATATTAGGTTTGTTACAACCCCCTTATTTGTACCGTCATTTGTATCGTCTGGCGGATCGTTCGAGAATCGTTTGGCAGGTTTTATTCGCATGCGCAAACATTGTATTGTAATAAAAGCATGTCAGGTTGGAACGGGTTTAGGACTATAATTCGCACTGTATTAAAAACATTCAAGGAAACCTAACAGTTAGGGAACCTTCCTGATGACATGTGTGACGATTGACACAACAGCGCATGCCATATAAACCAGTACTTGGAGGATCGTTTGGACCGTACAGTAAACGGTTCGGTTATGCGCAATGGATAAAAGCCGTTCCAACCCGACTTGTGACAGTGTTTCGTACCGTCCTCCAAACTATTCCAACCCCCGCAGGGATTGTTTGCGAACCGTTTACTGTACAGTCTAAACGATTCTCTGACAATACCAAGTACTGGTTTGAATGACATGCGCAGTTATGTCAATCGTCACACATCTCAACATGAAGGTTCCCTAACTATTAGGTTTCCTTGAATGTTTTTAATGCGGTGCAATTTATACTCTTAAATCTGCTTATTTACACTCCAACCTGACATGATTTTATTACCGTACAATGTTAGCGCATGCATATATAAAACCTGTCCTAAGCGATTCCCGAACGATCCGCGGGACGGTACAGATAGGGGGGTTGGAATAAACCTATTTACAACGCAGTGGTCTATTTTATTAAAAACTAACTATATATGACCCAAAAGCATCAGCACTAGTGCACTCCTCAAATGGCCATCCCTTCTTGGTTGTGCTGTAGTACCTACACTTAGACTATAAAGATTGAACTTATTATTATTATTAGTTATTAAAAATACCTTTATTTTGTTAGTTTGATTTTAAATTAAAGACGTTTTAACGCCTTTATTAGTCACATGTTTAGGCAATAAAGATGTGATAGCAATGCATGCGATGTTCGAATTGGGTGTCTAAAAAGCTCTGATCCGCCTCTTTTCGTTATCGTAAGAAAATACACACATCTCTGAATCTACAGGGAATGGAAGCTAACTGTCTAACCTTTATCATAATGAAGATTGACTGGTATGATTGTAGAGGAGAAGAAAGAAACGAATTCTCTTGATAGATCAATTCCTGGGTATCAAGTCTTCCAACCAATCCATTAGGTTTCACATCAAATCTAATCACATCTACAATTCTCTAAGTCTTATATGTCAGAACATTAACAACAAAATAGAAGAAACTGTATAGCTTTGAGCATTGCTATTTATTACGAATTTGCTCCTTTCAACTTTAATACATTGATAATGTCCGGTTCACACGCTTCAGTTAGTTGTTATATGAACTTTTGTCCATACAAAATGAGGAATTCTTAAAATAACAGTCGAGTAGACCAAACGTTCACTCTTCGCTCACAGCATTAGTTGAGTGGAGCTCATTAGCAAGAGTCCAGTTGGTGAAATCCTTTTAATTTATAATATTAATATATAAAAAAAATTGACTGTCAATTAGTGTGGCACTTAGCTTCCTCCCATTCTAACACGAACTTTATTGATTTTATGCTTTTACAAGCTATTATTGTCAAATTTATTTAATTGTTTGCCCCGTTTTTTTAATATGTCAAAATTGTGGAACCTATGTGCCTCACTAATTGACAGACTATTTTACATTATTAAAATATCAATTAAGCAAAAGTTAAAGAGTGCAGACGGTTAAAATTAATATGGTGCTACCTGCGGTAGATGAGTATTTTTGAAGATATGGGTAAATAAATGTATCTTTGTACGATGTTGAAAAGAAACAAATGGGTACAAAAGGTTGATACTTATATAGGACCAATAATGACCTACCATAAAAATTTAATGATTAAAATCGGACGTGCAGTTTTTAAGATATATTGGTTCGCAAAAATTGAGCGGCAGACGGAACACGGAACCAAACATGTTCCCTGATGTTTGAAACGGATTTCTGTATTGGAGTTTTTGAAAGCGGAGACAAGATATTTTCGTTAATCTGAACGATTACGTAGCTTCTGTTACCTTCGGTAAGCTCGGAAGCAAAACGTAACTGCTTACAATAAAATATTGCTGAATATCCTCACAGAAAATAGATCAGGCTTGTTTTTGCGTTGTCCCAAACAAACAAGACAGCAGTATTTCCTCAAGCATATTGTCTTTTAACGCTGTTGGATTATAATCAATAAGTCAATAGGTTTTCCTGATCCGACTGGTTCAAACCAGTCAAATATTATTATAAATGGCATACCTTTTTTCATTATTCCGGGTTACCTTTACAGCCAAATGTGCAGACCACTTAGGTGGGTCCTTTGAACTAACCCGGGTTGGAAGACCAAACTCACATTTTTGTGAAGTTTTGGTCGGTAAAGTCTCAGGTTTGATGCAGAGTTTAAGATCGCTATGATATGCAAGGCTAACCAACGGCTTGGTCTGGTACGTAGTATCGCCCATTATCTCTCTCTGAATTGTTTCCTTTTGTTGTATAAATCTATTGTCCGTCCGGTCCTCGAATATGTGCCTCCTGTGTGGAATGTTTAAGGTTTAACCAAGACTAATTCTATTAAGAACAGACAGCGCAGTTTTGTTCGCACATGCAATTTGAAGTATATGTACCAGTTTGTCTTCTATGAGTATGATTCTCTTTGTGACCGCCTCTGTCTGGAACGTTTATATACGAGGCGCAAAGCTCAGACGAGGTGTAGAACAAGGTTCTATTCTTGGTGAACTGCCTGTCTGGTAAGACAGTCTGTTCCCTGGCTCAGGACCAAGTTGTAGTTCTTCCTTCTAGTAGGCGAGCTGGTCATCCTCTATATCAAGGAGTTATCAGACAGTTTTCCTCTTGTACGTTATGTATCGTCCATCAATTCCCTAGTCTGTTGTCCAGATTTTTTGTGTTTATCCAAAATACGTTCAACTTGTCCCTTCATTGATTGATCTGCAATTTCTGTTTCTTACTTGTTATCTTATTTATTTATTTGATATATTTATCATGTATTTCTGGAACTTTATTTATTTATTGTTTATTGTTGTTAAATATTCAATTTTGTTATAGTTTTATACTACTACCTCATGTTAAAAAGTATGTATTTCTGAGCGCTCTAATTGTGGCCATCTTGCTGTTTAGGGGATCGTAAATAATTATAAATAAATAAACAGTCCTACATCTTGAATTTTATCTAACCAATAGTGTCGACCATGGTTTTCCGCAGATCTAAACCTGGTAGCCCTAACTCTTACAAGCAGCTTCCCATTTGATCAAACAATACTTCATGGGCATTGCGAGGGGAGCTAGTTCGGGAATTGCATCCAGAGCTGTGTGGTCAGAGGTGGCCGTCACCCATCCAACAACTGTCCACGCAATGCTGCTTAACTTTATTGATTGAAAACCAACCGCTCTTCCATACGAGCTATCCAGGCTCCCTAAAAGCACACTACAAAGTACAACAGACACTAGAGAGAAGTTGAACTAGTTCAACTTCTCAAGCAATCTGATTGAATGGTTTAATGGAAACATCAAATTGAACCAGTGTAAACAGCTCGCTTTCTTTTTGATGGATTGGAAGGTTTTTAGCTAGATTCTTAGATGTTTTTTCTTCCCTCTGACTATTAAATTTGATTGCTTCGTCTAAAACAGTATAGAAGCATTCAATTAGATTGAAAGTGTGCCGTTGAATCTCATGTAGCAATGAAATTGAATTGTCTAAACTCACCTTTAATAAAATATAGATAACTTAAAACAATTCGTCGGTAGTCAGACAATTTTATTAATATAAAACAAACTTAAGCCGGGTTGACATGATTCAAGTATACTTGGACCAAATCAATTTTGACGCTACTTGGATCGTGTAAACAGTGTATCAAAGTCAACTTGGTCATCCATCTGAATAGACTTTGTGTAAACAGTGTAACAAAGTCAACTTGGTCATCCAAGTTGAGTTGGATGGATTCCATCAGAGTAGACTTTGATAGAAACAAGAATGGCGCCCATCTGACAAATTATGAGAACGAGATGACAAAAAATTTTAGATGTGAGGTTGAGCTGGGTTTTGTTTACCAAGAGGGGATATATCACCACTGTTTTATAACTTAATAAGTGCAATTCAACTGAAAAGTTCTAGAGGGAAAAACATTTCACACAATCCATCTTAATCTTTTATAGTGTATCAAAGTTCCACTATTTAGACCAAGTATCCTTTGATCGTGTAAACCTTACTTCAAAGTTCCACAAACACTTGGACCAAGTGGATTTGATCAAAGTGGACTTGGACCAAGTACACTTGGATCGTGTAAACCTTACTTCAATGTTCCACAAACACTTGGACCAAGTGGATTTTATCAAAGTGGACTTGAACCAAGTATACTTGGATCGGGTAAACCAATGTTTAATTCTTAAACATCTGTCCGAGAGTTAAATGTTAAAGAATATGTCCAATAAAACTCATACAAAACTTACTTTTACACCAGGATATTATTACTTGGTCGTCCAGTGTTTTCCATTTATTAGATATTTCAAGTTATCGTTGTTTAATTTAATTAAACATTTTATCCAAATTTACCTGAAAAATAACTCCTCCGAGGCGGTGAATCAAACCCGACACTCTTACCCTGGGGAAATTATATTTGTTTCCACAGGAGTTTTTGAAGCGTAGCACCCACAAATTTATAGCTGAAATTAATTTCTCGATATTATTCGTACTATGTTTTTTCTGAACCTACGATCTTACTACCCCCTTGACTACACACAGTCCAATCATGCTTTGAGCACGTCTTCAAGTTTTAACTCGCTACTCTGTTGGCCAGCAGTGGCCATGAGCAATTTCCTTGAATTGGTGTTAACATGTTTCAATATGATGGAGCAATTTCATCATGAAGCAATGAAATTGAACTGTCTAAACTCAAAAAAATATGTTTGTCTTATCGAATAGGTGATAATAAAATAATTTCCCGTCCTGAATTTCCATTTGAAGCTCACGTTTATGTGAGCGTTGCGCGAGAACTCTTAAGGTAGTGACACACTTGAGCATTCGCCCCGAATGAGCATGCATTCGCCCCCGAGTGAGCATGTGTTCGCCCCCGAATGACCATGCGTTCGCCCCGAATCGCTTAGATATGGAGAGGACGAGCCGAACGGAAACGCATGCTCATTCGGGACGAATGCTCAGGTGTGTCTCCGCCTTTAGACGCATAACCCTGTCCAAATAACTTAGCCTGAGAATTAGTAAAATGAAAAATGTTAACTAAATCAGTCTACTTTTACTCAAGCTATCATCTAACACATATAAAAGTTATACTGACAGACAGACAGACAACTTGACAGACAAACAGATAGAAAGGATGCATATTTTGTTCAATGTGAGAAGCGTGTTTCAATTATATTTATTTTATTTGCTTATGTTGACATGGAGACCTCTTAATCACAACAAGCTCAGATCTAGTATTTATTTATTAGTGCGAATATTATCTTTAATTTAACATCTATTAAGTAATATTACCTCCGGTATTATCTCTATTAATCTATTATCTCGATAAACCGATCTTTCGGGCTTCACTTTCTTCGAAAAACTTCATTAGCATATTTAATTCCTAGTATATATTTAATTTACTATCATCTAATTATTTATTCCAATCGAAAGTTTATATTTATAGCTACCTAGCTTTCAAGGACTTTTCCAGCTTTAAGGAACTTTAGATGACCCACACGAATAAAAAGTTTTGTTGTGTGTTTACCATGTGGTGAAAATATTTATGACAATAAATGACTACAGTAAATAAATATTGTGTCAGAGCGTCTACTCTGCCTCGCAAGCTAACCAAATTCAAAATACACAGCCCGCACAACGAAAATTTTTATTTATGTAGACCCAGCTTTAAGAAAGATTTTGTAATTTTCTAAACTGTAGTTATAAGTTGTTTGTTATATTATGTGTTATTATTCTTAACAATAACCATAATAATCATTGATGATAATGATAATTTAATAAGAACAAGAAGCTAAGTGATAAAATACCTACTAAATTTTAACTCTTTTCTTTGTAGTTTACGTTTACTTTCTTTATTTATCATTTGGTATCTGTTTTTATAGCTTTGAAAAAGCAAAAGTTTTCGGTTACTGTCGTAGGTGTACAGTATAATCACATTTTTGAGACGACTATAATATTAGCGATATCCAAAATGGCTGACACGGAGCTAGTTACACCGGTACCTGTCATTGGTTAAATTATACCTACCATTCTTCCTAAAAACTATTAGAATACCTAGAATTCACACTTACAAATTAACAAAGAAAATATCTTATTGATATCTCAAGATATAATTTCTTCTTTTTTAAGAAGAGCACAAGAATTCTTCTTTTTTACCTCACTAGGGCGGAAAAAAGGAGGAATTATGAAACGCGCATGCGCAATGAATACAAGTACGTAAAGAATCATTTTCTACGCATCTATACAGAGATACAAATGTTTGTATTTCGTATCAATCGCAGATAATATGATTTACATTTAAATAATGTAATTATGATAAGGAAGTTCGGAGCTGTGTGGCCCAATAACTAACTAGATTTAGTCTAAACTAAATATATAGTTTTTTAGAACGAGGCTTTCATGTCTCTGTAAATATTATTAATAAATCTAAACTTTCTTTGTCTTTTCACTCACTGCAGGAAATAAAAATAAAGAAACAGTCTGACCAAGATCAAAGCACAATAAATAACGAATTAAACTACATTATTCTATTTGGTTTCTTTTCTACTGTATTTTCCATAAGTTAAGTTTTAGCGACATCGTGACACGAATCAGGTTGTTTTTAGTTCATAGACCCCCTCCCTCCCTCCTCCCTCCCCCCTCCCTCCCCCTCCCTTCAGTCCATTACTATCCATTATTCAGAAGGCACTGGTGGTGTTATGACTCACACCAAGGTATTGACCAGGGGAATGAGTTAAGGGGGTTCGAACCTGCAAAAACACTTCCACTCAATATCAATAAAACTTCCTTCATTCAACCAATCGTAATTCAAATCCTCTTGAATTTTTTTTCATGATAAGAATTAAGCCATTTAAGCCATTCTAGAATTTAATTTGTCTCTTCCTTGATGTATAAATAATGTCTTAAAACTCCTGCATTGGTAAACGAATACTTTGTATATCAGCATGAAAGGAGTACAGAAGCTTTTACATATCGTTCCAGGAAGTTAGGATTTAACAGGAGGTCGATAGGTTTTCATTTATAGTACAATATTTTGACGATAGGCTAGCTGAAGTTTTAATAAAAGAAATACAAAATGTGGCACTCTTAAATATATATAAATACTGTGCCAAAGAAGTTAGAACATAATAGGAGGTATATTGATGTTCACTTGTATTCATTGTATACTATTTTTCGATATAGTAATTCTAAATTTGATATAAAACTAGCTTTCATCTCGTATACCGCGCGGGGCTTTTGCTAGGTATTAATGTCTATGTTTTCTTTTATTATCCAGGCCAATTAAATTAAATGCCTAAATATTTTTGTTTCCAAAGTCTTCTAGAGATCAGGACTATATTATAAAAATCATGCATTTTCACTTTTAAAAATATAATAATATCCAAATCGTAGTTTGGAGTCTATTTATAATGTATAAAAATAGCCAGTCGAAACTAAGTAATATTGTAATAAATAACAATGCTAAAAAGGATATAATAAATGAGAAAGTAAACGTAGACAAAACCAATTAGACTGGGAAGTCATTGAACAATCATCAACCATCTGGTGCATTCATTTAATTATCAGGCATTGCACCAGTAAATGTTTAATAACTCTAGTTCTAGGGAAAATTAATTAGTTCTAGGGTCGATTAAATGAGCATTAGTGTGAGGTTTAAGCGGCCAAATCAGAAATTAAATGCGGATGTCATGAGAGCTCGAAGACAAGCTAGCTAGCTAAAGCTAGATTTAACTTTATTTAAGGTAGAACCGATGGAGGTACGACAAAAAGTCATAGGGCCAAACTTTTAAACTTTTAAATTCAGCTACCGCTGGTGCAATCTGCTTTTGATACGACTTACCGTTTAGCTGCAATAAGCCTCTTAAAAAAGCTATAAAATTGCGTCCGCCATCTTTAATTTTTTTGTGGTGGGCATTTTTTTTTTTTTTTGGGTGATTTTTTCAGTCGGTTTGGGCAAATTTCCGACCAAACACAAATAAATTGGTAGTGCGTGAAGTCTCACGTAAAAAGGGTTTCGTTGGTGTTGTAAACATGAAATTAGTAGTTGGGGGGGGGGGGGGGATTTGGATGTTTTTGACAAAATGGCGTAGAAAATTAAACGCTTTCCACAAGTGTTATATATTTTTGTAATCTACTCTTTAATACCTTTCACTTGATACCCCACTCAAAATTTTGAAAAAATAAATTTTTCCCTGTGACAGCAATTTGCCGCCATCTTGGATTCCCAGTTGATCCGACCAAGTTGCTATTCTTATTTTTTCTTTGGCCCATCAGACTGCACATTTTGCATATTTTTCTATATTTTTAGTATGAGCGGAAATACGATTTTAGGGGGGGGGGGGGGACACGCAAAATTTCGATGTTTGTTGACAAAATGGTGCCGAAAATTGAACACTTTCCCTATATATATATATATTTGTAATCTACTCTTCAATACCTTTCATTTGATACCCCACTTAAAATTTTAAAAAAATATTTTTTTCGCATGACGTGAGTTATCCGTCATTTTGGATTTGAACAGCTGATAATTTTGAGTTCGCTATATTTTTCCTGTGTGCGCGTCAAAACGATCTTTAATATTGGAAAGTTTCACGTTTCTATCTCTTTTTATTCAAAAGTTATTGGAAACGTACAGAGTGACAGACAGACAGACAGACACATGAACGAAACTATAAGGGTTTCTTTTTTTGGTTTTACCAACGAAACCCTAAAAACTGCGAGTCTCTAGGTGGTCTAGAAGTACCCAAATATTTTGATTAGCAAGTCAGAGGGCTTTGTCCCTCAATATATACTTAGCTAGCCTAATTAGTTTAGGTTATTTTTGTAATACTTTTTTTTTATAAAATTGTTAATAACTTTGGTTCTAATTAATTTTTTTCCGATGAAACCAAGCCTACAACATGTTTGCGCTCACCTCTAAAAATAATTAATTGATTTTCTTTAGCCAGTTTTACGACTAAAAAGTATGACAGGCATACGTACGACGTACGTACACGAAAAAATTAAGGCCGAATTCAGTTTTCGGAATGTATGAAATAAAAAAGTATCCAAAAATGTTTCAATTCTGACCAATGTACTGGCAAAACTTAAAATTTTATATGTATAGCTGTTCTGTAATTGCATGTTGCATGGAGTCGGGTAGTAGTAAGAGCGGAAATATAGTTTTAGGGGGGGGGGGGGGGGGGGGTGGACAAGCTAAATTTCGATGTTTTTTGACAAAATGGCGGGAAAAATTAAACGCTTTCTACAAGTGTTATATATTTTTGTAATCTACTCTTCAATACCTTTCATTTGATACCTCACTCAAAATTTTAAAAAAATATTTTTTTTCCCGTGACATCAATCAGCCGCCATCTTGGATTCCCAGTTAATCCGACCATGTTGCTATTCTTATTTTTTCTTTGGCCCATCAGACCGCACATTTTGCATATTTTTCTATATTTTTAGTAAGAGCGGAAATACGATTTTAGGGGGGGGACACGCAAAATATCGATGTTTTTTGACAAAATGGCGCTGAAAATTAAGCACTATCCCTAAGTGGTATATATATATTTCTATTCTACTCTTCAATACCTTTCATTTGATACCCCACCCAAAATTTAAAAAAATATTTATTTTCGTGTGACATGAATTATCCGCCATCTTGGATTCCCAGTAAATCAGATCAAATTGCTATTCTTATTTTTTCTATGGCCCACCAGACCACACATTTTGCATATTTTTCTATATTTTTAGTATGAGCGGAAATACGATTTTAGGGGGGGGGGGGACACGCAAAATTTCGATGTTTGTTGACAAAATGGTGCCGAAAATTGAACACTTTCCCTATATATATATTTGTAATCTACTCTTCAATACCTTTCATTTGATACCCCACTTAAAATTTTAAAAAAATATTTTTTTCGCATGACGTGAGTTATCCGCCATTTTGGATTTGAACAGCTGATAATTTTGAGTTCGCTATATTTTTCCTGTGTGCGCGTCAAAACGATCTTTAATATTGGAAAGTTTCACGTTTCTATCTCTTTTTATTCAAAAGTTATTGGAAACGTACAGAGTGACAGACAGACAGACAGACACATGAACGAAACTATAAGGGTTTCTTTTTTTGGTTTTACCAACGAAACCCTAAAAACTGCGAGTCTCTAGGTGGTCTAGAAGTACCCAAATATTTTGATTAGCAAGTCAGAGGGCTTTGTCCCTCAATATATACTTAGCTAGCCTAATTAGTTTAGGTTATTTTTGTAATACTTTTTTTTTATAAAATTGTTAATAACTTTGGTTCTAATTAATTTTTTTCCGATGAAACCAAGCCTACAACATGTTTGCGCTCACCTCTAAAAATAATTAATTGATTTTCTTTAGCCAGTTTTACGACTAAAAAGTATGACAGGCATACTTACGACGTACGTACACGAAAAAATTAAGGCCGAATTCAGTTTTCGGAATGTATGAAATAAAAAAGTATCCAAAAATGTTTCAATTCTGACCAATGTACTGACAAAACTTAAAATTTTATATGTATAGCTGTTCTGTAATTGCATGTTGCATGGAGTCGGGTTTGATTACAAACGTAGTTACTTATTAGTAACTGGACACTGTATCCAGTGATTAAATTTAAATCAATTCTCATCGATATATGTACCTACGCAATACATATAATTGGTTGAATCTTAATTATTGTATAATAGATTTAATTGACATTATTTCTGTATCAGTTTCTCAATAATTATCAACTGATTACAACTATTACCAAATGATACACAATATTAATGTAGAAATTAATATATATAATGTTTGTATTTATTTTGCTTCCAAGTTTATCGAAGGGAACGGAAGAATTGTGATCAATCTTGAACGATTTTTGAGCTGAACTTTGTATTTAGTTGGACTCATACTGGGCCTGAACGGTTGAACGATCCGCACAAAATTCGTCACGGTCATAGTAACCAACCACAGGCAGGTATAAATCTGAAATGGTCCAAATTAGTACACAGGGGTACGAGGTACAAAAGTTAAACTAGTATATGCCCTTCATGATGCATGTCGTTGGAAAGATTTTTATCCCTTTAAGGATTGGTGGTTTGCCTGGAAAACCATCCTCTTTTGCTCCGAATGGCGCACTACAGTTTTTTTTTTATAATTTCTAAAATTAGAGTTGCAAATCTCATCTGTGGGATCAAGAATAGCCCCAGAAAATTATTTTTGAAAAAATTCTAGCCCCCCCTCCCATAAAAAAAAAATCAATGTTTTTAGGTGGTTTCTAGGAGATGCCTCCAATCAATTTGGGATTTGTACTTCTGATGACCTTAACAAAAATTATATTGCCTGTAAGGTTTGGTGGTTTACATCCTTAACCACCCTAATGTAGGTGGTTAACGGAATGAACCACCAAACCTCTAAGACAACGCAATTTATTAAATTTTCACAACTCAACCTAAAAATCTGCAAATAACTCGAGAGCGCTAATTATTTCTTATAAAAACTCAATATTAAATCAAAGCTGGTAATATAATAAGTATTTTGACAAAACTACGCTCTAAGAAATTGCTTCTATGAGCCACAATAAAATAAAAACTGGAGACATGTCATCCAAAACACACGTGTAGAGATGGTCAGGTGGTAAACCGCGGAAACCACCAATCTACTGTATCATTTTTTTTTTTTTTTTTTGCCTGATCCTTAAAGGGTTAAGAGTATAGTTATTGTTGTTATGTTTTAAGAGGGGGGTTAAAATAGAAAAACAAGAGAAAAAATGCATAGCTTGGTGCAAACAAATTAATGTAATATGAATTTAAACCCATGAATTAAATTTAAGATTAAAATGCACGCTCAGCTCAATATTGCAAGCAGACACCTGCATTGCACACCTAGTATTTTTACTTCTCCAAATTTAAAAATTCCTCGACAGAAATCCGTTTCAGACATCAGAGAATGGTTGGTTAAAAATTGTGCAATCCTATATTAATCCCAACCTTCTGAACCTATTGCAGCCTTTTCCGCATGAACCCACACTTTTGTTTATGAACACATATCTTTAAAAGTTAAAGACATTGTCAAGGTTTATCAAGAGTAGCCCATATAATGTAAAAATTAGTCGGACCCTAGTGGGAATCGAAATAGGTTCAAATAATCCTCTCAATTCCTTTATGACAATTCGTCCAGTAACAGGAACCGAGGAAGCTATGTGCCACACTAATTGGTATACTATTCTTCTTGTATTCCCAAAAAAAAACAGAAATAAAACAATCCAGAATAAAATAATTAAACGAATTATTCGTGTGTAACAACTAATGGATATTTAACAATGGAGAGAATTTTAATTAAGCCTTTGTGGGGGGGGGGGGGGGGGATTACATTGGTTGATTTAACTGCTGTTTTATGCTCTACCTATTTTTAAAGCTATTTTAGAGATATCTGAATTAGATTAGATTTATAATCGTGTATGGCTCCAACTAAACATTTTGTAGGTACTGACATATAATCCCACTTGCTGTATAAAACAAGTCCTGCCTATTTGCTTATCAAGTACTGCCTATTTGCTTATCAAGTGCAGCCTATTTGCTTATCAAGTGCTGCCTATTTGCTTATCAAGTGCTGTCTATTTGCTTATTAAGTGTCAATAAATTGGAAACTACAGCAGAGGAAATAAATTATTTTTAATAATTAAAAAATCCTTTTGCACTACTTATTCATTTGAACGTTCTTTAGCTTAGAATTGACTTGAATTTATTACCTGTGACCTATGTACACTGAGTGTAAAAAGAAAATAAGATCGGAAGTATGACAACGAAATTTCTGAAACAAACATTTCACGTCTGTTTAAATAACACGAAAATAATGTATTATATTTTACAGAGATAATGGGGCTATATAATCCGGAAAAGGAGAAACTAATTAAAATTAATTACCCAGTCATAGGGGAAAGAGGAAGCAGACTAAAATAATAAAATTAAAAAAAGACACTGACTTCTTGTGTCTGAAATTAACAAGCAAGTGAAGGGGGTTCGTCAAGTCTTGTCTAATTAGTCGCTAGGTTGCAGCATAAGCTGCAGATATTATATAAATAAAGCCATTGTTTTCGGTATTACCCGTAGGATTACGTTAGCATATTACACTCTAAAGTGGTACTAACAGTGATATTAATTAAGGAGTAGAGTATCAAAGACGGACGTAAACACTTTATAATTTTACAGGACATCCGAAAAACTGTAGCTCAAATTCTACAGGCGCTAGTGCTGTGACATTGGACTTGTGACATGCTCATTGGACTCAAAACTAGTTAGATGTCCTTAAAACTTGAATTCATTTGATATTTTAGTCGCAGTATTGAGTTAAAAGGTGAGCTATCCGCTTTTGAACCAAAAGGACGCCATCTTGAATGTCGATTTGATCGCTTTTGAAGCCAAATTGCTCTCTGGATTTCAGCAACGTAGGAATGATTTAGCTAGAATTCAGCCTCCCTAATTGGCTGTTATGGGTTTATGTTTACTTTTGCAGAAAAACCCTTGTCGAGTTATATACCTAAATATATTTTTTATGTTGTGAAATTGGGAAAATAAATAAGTTACTTTTAGTAACTTTGGGTAGAGTTTTTGGGGTTTCTTCTTTCGGTAGGGAAGCCCAGTTAGCTTTCTGATTATTCTTAAAATCCGGACATTTCTCAAATCCTTTGCGTCCGGATTTCAGAAATGTCCAGATTTTAAGAAACCGGACAGATTTTAGCTAATCCGGACAGTCCGGACGAAATCCGGACGTATGGTAACCCCATCTCTAATTTTTACTGAAGATCATGAAATCACACTGACCACCATAAAGGGCGGGGCATGGCCACTCTCCACCAGTTTGTTTTTTTGAAATGGCAATTGCCAAGCTATGTCTCGCAGACGATCTTAGCCGATCGTATATTCTTAAAAGGCACCAAAAGATTTTCTTATACACAAAATTATAGCTCGATGTTAGTTTGACACTTTTTTGCACACTATCTCCTGGACTAAAAGATCCGTCGTACAACTTTGCGCTCGAACACTCTAAGTGCTCTTTCATCGGCTGTTATCAGAGTCAGGGACTTCAGCACCATAAGTCACTACAGGCCCTGCAAGTGTTCTGTAAACCCGTGGCCTTTGTTTCTCTTGTCAAAAGTCGCAATTTGAATAAGGTCAGCGTTTTAAAGTAAGTCCTGTCATCAGCTTGAATCCTTCCACCAATTTCATTGGATACTAGGCTCCTTATTATAAGTTGAGACAATTAGTAATCAAGTTATATTATTATATAAAAAGGATGGGAAGGATTGTTAGGCTCCTATAGATGGTTATATTCATATTTAACAAACTGATTTAAAATAATCGAATAGTTGTTTGGAAGAAAAGAACAACATTCTTTAAGAATTAGCTGGGCTTTCTTAAAGGCTATTATATTTGGGGGATTTTGCCTCTTAAGTATCCTTGAAGAAAATTGTCATTGCATTGGACGGACGGTAATTCTGTTTATGATTAGATATTGCAGAATGTACAAAGTACATATTGTACAACAGCTGTACATAAACCAAATGATATACACAAATGTCGGAATAAAGATCTTCTCAGCTCTTTTAAGAGTAAAGATTGGCTTGGGAAACTAAAAGGGGTTTCAATCTCAAATGCTCCATCCTGCAACAGGAAAACTATTCCTTTACCACCTTGGAATTAAAGATATCGATCGATCCAAAAACAACTTTAATTTACTTTCTAGTCTATGGAGAGAAATTCTCGCTTGGTAAATCCATTTATAAATATAAAAATACCTACTCTTTGTACACTACATTATGATGAAGGAAAAAGGTCATTATAGTTTTGCAGCAAATTTGCAAAGGGGCTTCCTTCATCTGTATTTTTGAACACATTGCATATATTATATATGCCCTTTGAATGTATATGATATCCTACGTTATTTTAAATAAAAGCGGCTTATAAAATAAGGAATATGAGAGGAGATTTAAGTTGATGTCTCTCAGTACTTCATTGTTGACTGAAGGAAAGGTTTTTGTAATGGAGTTGAAATATCCTCTTTCTCAACTTTAAATAATGGCCTAAATGATATATTCTGTCATGCCCTGACATCATGAATACCAAATAACTGAGTTCCTTAACTGTGACGCCACAATCATCTATATTGCAATAAATCAACAATAAAAGTAGTCTTTCTTTACCGAGAATTGCATACTTTCATTTATGGTTGCTTATTTACTTTTTTTTTTATTGAGATATCATAACAATTACCTTTCTTTAAAAAAAAAATAAATTGCTTATTTAAATGTAGGTGTATGCCTACATCAGCAATTCTATAAATTCAAGAATAAGTAAAGGTAAAACACCATGAATAACATATAAAAAATAAATAAAGAAAAAAAAGGAAATGAAAAAAGATGTATTTTCTATCAAGATATAAATACATATATGTTTTTTGTTTAAAAAAAACCTATTCCATTTTCCATTATGGTTTGTCCAACAATGTTTCCATTATATATTATTTTATTTCACAGCAGAAAAGTATTATATTTTTGTAACAATAATCTGACATTATATGTCAGTTGTTTCAATTGACATTGTGGTTGTAAAAATAACGGAAATGAGGGAAAATTTATATTACTTCATGTGTTGTCAATTTTCAATCTTCTCTGTGGGCGTATTTCTTAAATAAGATTTCTTTTTACTTTTCCTCACCTTCGGTAGGAAAAGTATTGTTTTCACCAAAAATTTGTTTTTGAGATTTTAATTGAATTATCGGTTTTGTGTGTTTTTAAGACCTCCTGAGTGGTTTTCAGCATGATGTCTGTATGTGTGTTATCATTGTAGTACCCAGAGCATTTTTAACCTAGAGAGTTGAAACTTGGCAGAAAAATCAGTCCTTACTTCATGTTGTGCCGCCATCTTGAACCCAGTTTGCTGAGTCAGCAAACATTTATTTAAATTTATTTTAAATGCCTAATAATAAGCTATTTTCCGCAGACGAAATTAGCCGGCCACATATTCTTGAAAGATACCAAAAGATTAATCAATCAAAAGACAATTGTTACATAAAAAAAATACATTCGTACAGTTAGTGAAAGAATAACAGTACTTAAAAACAGATATACACTAAAAATAAAATGTATAGTTAATTAATAAATATGGTTATTTATAATACCTTAAGAATCTAAAATTATATTTTCAGCTAGGAGTCATAAGAAATTTTGATCGGTGCCGATTTTGTCAAAAAATAGTTTGGTTTTTATTGGTATTGTTCCTCTAGCCCTAAACCAAAGTCCGTCAACTTGAAAATTCCTGTCTCCGTAGGATCCCCGAAACCTTTTCTTGTAGTATTCTATACATTTCTCATATATGTTTATTTTCTCCTGATGAACTAATAGAGCTTGGTCCGGATCATTACTTTCATACCTGATTGTAGGGTCTATGATCATGGCAGTTTTATTATCTGGATAGAAAGCGATGATGTCTGAGTATCTTGGAGAACCTTCTGAATCTATTGCGTACATCTCGTCGTAGCAAATGAAATTCTTTTCTTTTAGGGCTTCTGAGATTCTGTGCTTAACGTTATGCTGGCGCCTAGTCACCAGAAGCATGTTTTGAGGGCATTTTCCCAGCACATGTGCTGGAGTTTCATTCTCTCTGCCACATTTGCGACAGAGGGGCCCGACATCTCCTGAAGACTGGTTGCCATTTCCAGGCACTCCTCTCAGAGGAGCTTAATTCGTATTTTGAGTTAGTCCACTCAGATCCGGTTAAAACTTTTCTTTCGGAAATTATCTTCTCATAGTTTCTCATAGTTCATAGTTCTGAGTTCTCATAGTTCTCATAGTTTAGATGGTTTCAAATAAAACCATCTTCTCTAGTTTGATAAATTTAAAATAAAAAACTGCTGAGAACTCAAAGGTTTATACATGATTTTCGCCCTTTCACTTTTATTTTTATTTCATAAAATTTCTAGCAAAATACAATGTAGCAGCTACTAAACTGCTTCTTATTGGGGCGAGCGAAACGAGCTTCTTACATTCAACAAAATATGCACAATGTCTGTCTGTGTCTCAGTAAAATTAGCGTAGCGTTAACTTGACTAAAATATAACTGATTTAAGTTGAAAATTTGGTGTACATGTTCCTTTCTTCCAATCTTATGCTAAGTTCATTGCAAAACGTTATCCGGCCAATCATTCGCAGGCAACGCTTGGGTGAATTTTAGGACGGGAAAACTTTATCTATTCGATGAGACAAAGATTGTTTGTACTGTGATACCTTTTATAAATTTCCAATTACGATGTAATATAAATTACTATACAAAAAGCAACAACTTCTAGCAGATATGAAATATTTCAGAGTTTTAATAATGCTATTAATGGATTATTTTAGTTATTAACTTCTTAAAATTGTTGTAGTTGAAAATTTGTAATGAACCTATTAAGAAAGTAGTTTTTCACCTGATTTAAATTTCAAAATATATTAAAATCTTTGGAGGATTATTATTTTGAAGTTACAATAAGCAGTATTTCTAGATATCTCAGAGGTTTAAAATCGTGACTATTTGCGTTGAGAGCTTGGCAAAGTACGTCTCAAGATTTTTAATTAACAAGAAAACCTAATTATCTTGTCATGACTTGTTCCTTTTCTCACTTCCTTTATCCTTTCTCTATCACCCAATGATTCTTCTCACTGTAATCCTATGTATCTTTTTCACTGTTTACATAATTCTTCTTTTTTATCACGGGGTTACACTTTAGTAAGTCCTTGGTCTTTAAGATTAAAAAGTTTAATTTTTATTTCTTATTTTACTATGTCGTAATCAATTGAAAAACTTCTATCTTTTAGCATGTTTTATTTTTGTAGATGTTCTTAAAGAAAAGTATACCTCTTAAAACATCAAGCTGCTAATAATTGACTACTAAAAATGTCTCCAATAATGCTACACAGTTATGTTTTGTTTTTATATTTATGGATACATTTTAACTCTGGGGGACAGAAAAAACGGCATGACAAATGTGACGTTTTTAAAAATGGCTCCTGGAAGTTAGAATTTCACTGGAGGTCGATAGGTTTTCATTTATAGTACAATATTTTGACGATAGACGGGATGAATTTTCAATAAATGACATGCAAAATAGACTGCCAATTGGTGTGGCATCTGTCAAAATTGTTTTAATTTTTTAAATGAAATAAAGTATCAATATAGCAAAAGTTAAAGAGCGCAGACGGTTCAAATTAATCTTGGGATATCTGCGGGTTACTTTCGATAAACTATAAAAGTTTCATACAAATCAGATAAGTACTTTTGAAGCTATAGGTGTAAATAGATGTATGTTTGTGCGCATGTGGAAGAGAAATAGATAAGGTCAGAAGGTTGAAACTTATATGGGACCAACAATGAGCTAATATTATGACCTACCATCTAAATTTCATTGAAATCGGACGTGTAGTTTTTAAGATATGTTGGTTCGCAAAAATTGAACGACAGACCGACAGACCGACGGACGACAGACAGACACGGAACCAAAAATGTTCCCAGATGTCTGAAACGGATTTCTGTCTTGGAATTTTTGATATCGGAGACCTAAAATATTTTTGTTCTTCGAAACGATCACGTAGCTTCCGTTACCTTTGGTAAGCTCGGAAGCAAAATGAGACTTTCGTGAATCGTTCCAGGAAGTTAGGATTTAACAGGAGGAAGATTGGTTTTCAATCTACCGACATTTATTTTAGTACTATACTTCGCCGAAAGAAGTTCTAAATTTTATAAAAATGATATCAGAGCTCCTAGCGAACCATTTTGATAAATGGTAATCAAAATAGACGAATGCTTCATAATTTCACTCGTTATGATCCATCTTCTACACCAATTAGACAAATTTATACTGATTTTCTCTAAAAAAAAACAACATTGAAATGTCTATATGTAAATTCAATGCACAAAAAACATACCCATGATTCAATGGAATGGATAAAATTACTATTTCTTTTTATTTTAGTTTATTTAAAATGTTGCACATGTATAATTAATGCTGTTTTTTCATCTTTGTTTCAGGTGGGTGAATTCATAATTCTCTGAATATCTATGATTGGTGAGTGATTTATTACTATGTAATAAACTGAAGTTTTTGAAACATACAAGTACGTATGTTTGGGAAAGGTGTATAAGTTTTAATCTCGACAAATTGCTCTACCCACAAACTATCAATGAAATAAATCATGATATTTAGAAAACAAACAAAAGCCATAACTATTCCACAATATTTTATGTTATGATCTTGTAATAACATGGAGCCAGAAGATTAACATAGCGTCGTATATTTCAATTATTCTATAAAAAATATCAAAATTTCATTTAAGACAGTTCGGCTTTCATATACAGATATACTTTTATCTTTGTATATATAAACGTTAAATAACTTTAACGTAGATGATCCAGTGTTACCACCATGTTCATGTTTTATTCCTGAGAAATACTAATATTTTTTTTAGACTAAATTTATGGATTTTTCTGACAATCATTTCATTTTAGGATTTTTTTCCGTCTTAACTAATAAATAAACTTTCAGCCTTTTTAACTAATTATTTTATTCATATATTACAATTTTGGTAGTATTCATACTACGGAACGATTAAATTTTAATTTAAATCAAATTATAATTATTATTAACTACGGGAAACAGACAGAGAAAATGAGACTCCAGCGCGGGGATTTGAACCACCGGCCTCTATATTTCCAGTATAGCGCTCTAACCAACTAAGATACGCAGGAGAATGAATTTCTCTGACGTTAATGATACCTTAACCCGAATTTAAAGCTTTCAATTTTTCCACAAGTCTGAGAAGTCAACATAAATGACAAAGAACTAGACCGAGAAATAACGCTTATAATTATAAAGTACCCAATTAGTACCTGTACCTCGTACAATCAATTAGAAATTCATATTTTACAATTTTGGTAGTATTCATACTACGGAACGAATAAATTTTAATATAGAGGCCGGTGGTTCAAATCCCCGCGCTGGAGTCTATTTTTCTCTGTCTGTTTCCCGTAGTTAATAATAATTATAATTTGATTTAAATTTTAATTATTTTATAAAGCGATTATTGAAAATTATTTTTCTGTTAATAAACTTTTAAGGCTAATATAATGAAAATTTTGTTTTGTTGTGTATAAAAAATTGCATATTGAGAATATATTTTCCGTTTGTCATCTAAGGGAACGAACATTTTAATAATTAGTATTTATCGGTGAATATCACCGCTTAGGTTACACATTGTTTCTCTTTATTTAACTTATATGCTTACCTAATATGCACTTAGCATATCAAATGAGACTATTATGTAGGGTTAGTCGGCTTCATTCGAGTGAACAATACATTATTTTTTAAACTCTCTATCTAATCTTGTGTATTGTATATTCTAGGGGTAATCAATATACTTATTTACGTAATCGTCCTCTCTTATAACGGAACTTTTTTTCACACCTCATTTAATTTAATTTTTTTTCTATTTGCGTCATTATTATTCTTGTTGTGTTATACTTTTATTATACTAAATCCTTTTTAATATCACTGAGTTGGAAGTTTAATTTTTCTTTTTATCTTGTCGTTACCAAGTGCAGGAAAGTTTCTTTCACCACTTTTAAATTTGCATAATTATCTATCCATTTAAATAATGAAAAGTTATTTGTTATTTAATGCTTATTCGTATATAACGGGTGCGGCAGAAAGAACTCCCCGATTTGGGAAGCCAATAAAAAGCAAACCAAGTAAGATATGACATTTTTATTGTTATTATCAAAGAGCATTTATAATGCGGTTTAATAATACGTAATAATAATGTGTTTTAAACAATATGTCACTCAAATGGCCGCCTCCATTGTTGATGCATTGGTTGAGCCGTTCTCTAAAGTTGTTCATTACTCTGCGAGTCATGTCGAGACTTGATTTGGACTTGATTGGTCATTGGACTTGATACAAGGTATACCAACATCGCCCTCAAACTGTAGAAGCCCTCAAGGAAATGATAACTCAAGAAGTTGAAGCAATCACGCCCGACATGACTCGTAGGCTCAACCAATGCATCAACAATGGAGGCGGCCATTTGAGTGACGTATTGTTTAAAACACATTAATATTACGTATTATTAAACCGCATTATATATGCTCTTTGATAATAACAATAGAAATGTCATATCTTACTTGGTTTGCTTGGCTTGCACCCTATATAAGCTTTAAACGAAGATGATGGCACTAATATACATTAAATACAATTAGATCAGAATAATAGGGAAAAGTTAAATTAAAATAAAATGTATTTCCTTTTAATGAAATTGGTACATAGTTATTTTTAAACACCAAGGGAGTAAAGTAAGTGATTTTGTACCCTGAGCGATAAAGTTGGTTCCCGACGCGAAGCCGAGGGAACCATAATTTGAACTTTCGAGGCGGAGCCGAGGGAGTTAATCATTGCTGGAGTATAACTGATTTTTACTCCCGAGGTACGTAAAAACAAATTATCTACAGAAGGGAGAACAATGTATTATTTATTAAATAAGATTTTAATATTAATAGTATATTATGTAACTAGGCTGTGAAGTGAGTTTTTTCTTCAGTAAATATTGCCAAGGTAAAGAAAATCATTTCACAGTCGTGTAGCATAAGCTATTTTTTCCGAGGTAGCAGACAATGAAAAAACATTAAATATTAATCAATAATCAATATAATAAAAACAAATATTAGTACATACTTAAGATTTAAAAAAAAGAAACCTGAAAAAGAGGTCACACTATAAGAAAAGATAAATAAAACGCATTGACATCTAGCGGATTTTAATGGTACTAAGAAGCTATCTACAAAGATTGCAGCGCTAAAACGGAAGTTTTGATAACTACCAGAAAACATTTATTACGTCCTAGGACGTAAAAAAAAAATTTCTTTACAGCTAGGATTAATGAAAAGATTTTTTAAGTCCACGTAATGAAAAAATGGATTTTAGTTATGTTTTTTAGGCTCTAAAGTTACTAATTCACAGCCTACCTCGGAAAAAGTATTTTATTAAACAAAAAGTTTTTCCTTCCGAGCTTACCGAAGGTAGCGTAAGCTATGTGATCGTTCTGAAGAACAAAAATAATTTATGTCTCCGATTTCAAAAATTCTAAGACAGAAATTCGTTTCAGACATCAGGGTTTATTTTTGGTTCCTAGTCAATCTGTCTGTCGCTCAATTGTTGCGAACCAACATACCTTAAAAACTACACATTTAACAGAGATTTTAATGAAATTATGAAATTAGGCCATGATTAGCCTACCGTTGGCCCCATAAAAGTTTCAATCTTCTGCGCTTATTTGTTTCTCTTCCACATGCGCAAAAACGTACATTTATTGACATCTATAACTTTAAAAGTACTTATCTGATTTGTATGAAACTTTTATAGTTTATCGAAAGTAACCAGCAGATAGCCATAGATTAATTTGTCCGGGAATGGATGAAACCATCCTCTCTGTATAGGTTTTCCGGTTTTTTCTCGGTTTCAATAGCCTCCCTTACCACCCTTTTGATTGAGATGTCTGTTGACAGATTCGAGTCCACGAATTTCCTCAAACTTGATGAGATGGCTGGTCTCTTCAGAATGCTGAGCTATTGCTGATCTATGATCTTTGTTTTCACTGCTCTTATTTGTTCTTGAAGGTGGGTCATCTGCAAGGGATTTGTTAGGGATCACAAGTTTTGAGATTAAAGTGATCTTTTAGGTAATATCAGGAGGCCCCTAGTGGTCATGTAGTCCCAATGCCGTGTGTCTGAGAATCCTTCTTATATTATACGTCGTCGTCCCTTCGATGTATCGGAGATAAGCCTTCTGTTGGTCTTCCGTCCTTTCTGATCGGTGATTTCTTCGCGGGGGATGGAAGCGAAATGTCGAACTTCAAACCCTTCGTGACCTCAAACCCTTCGACGTATCGGAGATAAGCCTTCTGTTGGTCTTCCGTCCTTTCTGCTCGGTGATTTCTTCGCGGCGAATGGAAGCGAAATGTCGGACTTCAAACCCTTCGTGATGTCAAACCCTTCGTTGTCATCCCTTCGACGTATCGGAGATAAGCCTTCTGTTGGTCTTCCGTCCTTTCTGCTCGGTGATTTCTTCGCGGCGGATAGAAGCTAAATGTCGAACTTCAAACCCTTCGTGACCTCAAACCCTTCGTCGTCATCCCTTCGACGTATCGTAGATAAGCCTTCTGTTGGTCTTCCGTCCTTTCTGCTCGGTGATTTCTTCGCGGCGGATGGAAGCGAAATGTCGAACTTCAAACCCTTCGTGACCTCAAACCCTTCGACGTATCGGAGATAAGCCTTCCGTTGGTCTTCCGTCCTTTCTGCTCGGTGATTTCTTCGCGGCGAATGGAAGCGAAATGTCGGACTTCAAACCCTTCGTGACGTGGATTAGACTGGAAAACAAAGCTTTTTATTATGACTCAACCCACTGAAGTCTACTAACTAAGTTGTTGTATTTATTGTTTAACTTTACAATCTATTCCTGTTACAATTTTTGTTAATTTGTTCTAATGGTCTGTCAAAAGGGGAAAAGTACGTTAAAAACAATGTTTGCTATTTTATCTAATAGGTAATTCCAAGTTTATTTTATACCCTTTCCTTTCTTTTATTTATTTGTCTATTTTTGTTGTTTAACTATATACCCGTTGTTTCATATTCGTGAAGGGTCAACAACAAAAAAAAAATTGAAAGGTTAGGACAAGAATATAAAAAGAAGTCCAGACAGTGGAGGGGATAAGACAAATAGCATTTGGATGGGTGTGTTCTGAATCATTTATTATCCTACTCTCGTACGAGTTTGTAAGGATTAGTTTAGGCAGAGATCCTAAATAAATATTTAACTTGTTTGTTTTTCTTGAAGAACAACAGCAAAAACTGTTGTTTTGTTTTATTATCGTATGACCTAGAAGCCATTAAAGCTATTTAGTTGATAAAATTGGAGTTAAGCACGAAATTCTTTCAACATGAAAAACTTTTTGATTTTGTAAGAATTTTTTGAAGTTTTTGCTGTTTTAGCAAATTGGGTTAGTGACGTTTTATAAAATTTATGATTTTTCGGGCAGCACAACTATACATTTAAGGACTGATTTTTGCATTAAGTTTCAACTCTATAGCTTTAAGACTGTTGGAGTTATGCTTGAAGCAGTCAGACAGCTAAAAAACAGTCAAAAGGTCTTAAAAACACCCCTGAACGGATAATCCCTTCGAAATCTTGGTTTAGGATTTTCGGGTGAAATCTATCGGTAATTATAGGTAAGGAAAATTAAAAAGTATACAAATTTCTATGAATTAATTACATTTAAAATTTTAACAAAGATACTTAAAAATATATATGTATAGTTAATTAACTGTAATTTATTTGTGTTCACCCTAAAAACAAAAATAAAGTGGATAATTTAATCATTAAAGGTTACATTTTATCGACCTTTTGACCTACAATAACCCTTTATTAACATATACCCACTTTTAGTTATTTTGAGTCATTGAAATAGCCTGTGCCCTTGTAAATATCCATTTAATTGAAGCAATAGATTATGTTATAAAAGAAAATAATTAAGCATATTATATCTATGTCGGTTTCTATTAAGTATTTTTTTTTTTTTTTTTCGTGTAAAGAGATAAAAAAAAGGATATGAACATTGGATATGAACGTCAGATAAATTAAAATCCTTCTATTTTTATTGAATTAACTATTTTGTATTTTAAAATTAATTTATTAGTTATATTTTTCTTTTGTAGTTTCATATAAAATATATTATTTATCTACTCGCGGCAGCAAAATTAAACATTACTTAACTGTTTTTAGGCTGGAAAGTACTATTTCCCTGATTTGTCATTAAAATATTAAAAACAGGCAGGAAAGTAGTTAAAACAGTCAGGAAAATACTTTCTCTGCCTAGGCAGGGAAATATTTCCCTGCCTAGGCAGAGAAAGTAACAGTGTTTACCACAGCGTGTCATAACCTCTTATTTTGGCAAGAACAGTTTATACTATTATCTCTATCTTATAACATTATATATTATAGTTAAATAAGTAGTATTTAATAATAAATAAACGTTTTAATAATAAAATAATTTGTTTATATTTGTTAATTCTATTAAATAAGTTCAATGATTAGTAGATCTTTAATTAAAAAAATATTAGAGTCACTGACTATACTGTAGCGTCATGTAAACATTGAACATCCATGTTATTTTTATTATTTAAGTCTTTCTAGATTAGACTAGCTACTTTTCTTGATGTATCCTAGTTACTTCTTTTCTTTTAAGCAATAGAAGATATCTTAAACACTTTTATTAGTTTTTTAGTAAAAATATAAATAAATATTTTATATTGCGTGCATTATTCATTCAGAAGTTATGTGTGTTATAAACGTGAGTTTTGTATTTTGTTGTTATAGATTGAGTTTGCTTTTCACTTATTGTTATTATTCCCAAGTTTCTTATTTGTACATTAATTTTAGTTAATACATATGTTATTATCTTTATTAATATGACACTTAGTTATTAGCTATGTTATATTAATAAAGATAACATTTTAGCAGCTTCATTTTTCTTCCGCAAGTAGATAAAATATTGTATGCAACAAGGCAGCAAA
This sequence comes from Gerris lacustris, assembly GCA_951217055.1. NCBI lineage: Eukaryota > Metazoa > Arthropoda > Insecta > Hemiptera > Gerridae > Gerris > Gerris lacustris. The sequence goes on from OX578281.1 coordinate 10,995,312, forward strand.
GGAAACATTTCTGCCTCGTTTATTCATTGCCTGCCTCGGCTTCGCCTCGGCAGTCAAATAGGTAAATTACCTGCCTCGGCTTCGCCTCGGCAGTTAATTATTATAGCCTGTCCTCGCCTTCGGCTCGGAGGCTAATCTAATCACTCGTCAGTAAAATTCCATTTTGCTGCCTAGTTACATAAATAACTATTTTTGTTCTATGAGCAACTACAAAAAAACAATGTTTGCTTCCAAACTTACCTAAGGTAACTAAAGCGGTACTTCTTTAGATTGTTACTCCCCTATTTATTCCTCCTTTATTTATTTTTCCTCCTATTTATTTCCCTATTGTTTTTGTATAAAAATGACTTAGACTAAATAACTATAAAGACAAAGGGATATGTAGTCCAATGTACTTAGGAAGAAAGGAATATCCCACTTTTTGATAACAGTCTAAAGAAGTGCCACTTAAGCTATGTGATCGTTCTGAAGAACGAAAAATTTTTAGGTCTCCAATTTCCAAAATTCCTGTCAGTCAGTCTGTAGCTTAATATTTGGAAACCAAACATATCTTAAAAAACTACACGTCCGATTTTAATGAAATTTGTATGGTAGCTCATGATTAGCTCATTGTTGGTCCCTTATAAGTTTCAACCTTCTGCGCTCATTAGATTCTCCTCCACATGCGTACAAACATACAATTGTTAACACCTATAGTTTCAAAATTACTAATCTGATTTGTATGAAACTTTTATAGTTTGTCGAAAGTAATCCGCAGATAGCCCCAGATTAATTTGAACCGTCTGTACTCCTTAAATATTGCAATGTCGATACTTTTATATAAGTACGAAATCAAAACAATTTTGACAGGTTTAAAAAACGGGCGAAACAATTAAACAAAATACACAAAAATGGTACATCAAAGTACGGGATAGGATGCGAGGAAGCAATGTGCTACACCAATTGGCAGTCTAATTTATTTAATATTTTTTACGCAAATTTAAGAGTAATTGTTTTACATTCGATGTATAAACCTATCTGATGAATCATATCTAATAGTGTTGTAACATCGTTAGCTACCTTACATTGAAAATTATATATGATTTATGGACTTGCTTCTCCATTGAAAACCATTAGAAGCAGCCTTGGTTAACGTTGTAGGTGATGAAGGGGGAGGGGATAAGGAAGGGATGTAATAAATTATAATAATATAAGAGGGGAAAAGACGAGGAGAAGACAGGCTAAACCCTCAAAATTGGTCAAATTACAGGTTTCTAACGAACTCTGCAATAATGCTAATAGGCTAGAAGTAGTCCTATAATACCGAAATCATTTGACATTTAGCTAGTTAATTAATTATATATGATAGTTATTGATCTAAACATAAAATTCCTAATGTCTTTTAACTTTTTGAAATAAAATATTGATACTTGAAACCAAATGTCAGAGTAGTTTTATTATTAATCAGTGGCGTAACTAAGAAATCCGGCGCCCCCCCCGCAGCTTTTTAAAATGCGCCTCCCATAGCTAACAAAATTTACCCCCCCCCCCCCCCCCTACTCTTTTTGTTATAATAATTAATTTTGCAATTTATTTAATTTGCAAATAGATTATTATTTTCTATTTTTTTAAATGCTCGTGTACAGTACTATTACAGTAATTATTTTATTTTTATTCCTTAATAAAAGTAGTAAAATTATAATATAAATATGATGAAAACAAATCAACAACCTTGCTCCTCGCTTGAAGACTTGAATTAGAATATCTTATACACATATACAGATGCACATAAAGCCACTGAATACCTAATTAAGAAACTAAAATACAATATACAACTAAGCACATCTATCTGCCAATTAATGTGGCACATAGCTTCCTTGCGTCCTATTTTGTATTCTTTAATGATTTTATGCTTTTAAAACTTATTATTGTTGAATTTATTTCATTTTCCCCCCTATTGATTTTAAATTAATAAAAATTGTTTTGATTAATTTAACATGAAATAAAGTACCAATTTAGCAAAATTTAATGAGTGCTAACAGTTGAAATTAATCTGGGATTATATGCGGGCTACTTTCGACAAACTATCCAAAAAAATAAGCGGGAAATAGGCGCTCACGGTTTCAACTTATATGGGACCAACAATAAGTTAAATCATGACCCACCACCACCATCCGAATTTCATTCAAATTGGATGAGTATTAGCGACAGACAGTCAGACACGAAAACAAAAATGTTTCCTGTTATTTAAAACGGATTTCTGTCTTAGAATTTTTGAAATCTGAGACATAAAATTTGTTCGTTTTTTAGAACGATCACAATAGCTTCAGTTACCATCGGTAAGCTCGGAAGCAAAAGAAAAAAGTGTTTGCTACTGGAGGAGGAGGAAGATGACGATACTGGAGGAGGAGGAAGATGATGATATTTTAGTTATATTAACAAATAGACGTGACGGGGCACCTCTTGAGTCCTGACGGCTATATTATGATAGTCTGAAAAATGCACTCACCCTTTCCAAATGAATTCTTCACCAAAATAATTTAATTTTACGCACAAAATAACTGAACGTAGAGTAAGAAATAAAAAATAACAGAGTTTTCTAGCGAAAGGAAAGTTAAAGTTCACAGCAAATGACACAACCACCCCGTACGAGAGCTATAACTGAACAGAACTGAGCTTGATAAATGTGATTAATTGATAACAATTCTGAAAAAGGGAAGGGTAGAAAAGATAACAACTCTAAAGGGAGGTAAAATTAGCAAGGTAAGAAAAGAGTTAGAAACTAAATATAAAGAGGTTGTGATAGGGAAGAAGAAGTAAGGGGGGTTAAGAAAGAAAGAGAAATACATATTATATAGCAAAGATAAGCGGTAGAGAAAGAGATGGAAGTATATCTTGTTAAAGTTTGGAACAGATTTCCTTATCTAGTACAGCTAAAACCCAGGCCCGGTGACAGGATTCTCGGGCCCCTGGGCAAATGAGAGGTCCGGGCCCTCTACCCCCTTCAACTACACACATCTGTAGGGGAGGGATGGAAAGTGATAGGGGGAAATTTAGGTAATATAAAAATCAGTTAGTAAATTTTAGTTTATTATAGTTTTCATCATTGATCAGCAGAATAATCTGATGGTTATCGGCTATAGATATATTTGGGATATATTAGTATTACTTCCTCAGTCTATTCAAAAGTTGTAGAAGTTGTTATGGTGTCTCCCAAGTTGGTCTTGTGCATTGATTTTAAGTGCTTGATCTCATTAAAAATGTCAGTCAATGTCTTCTTTGTACGTTTAACAAAAAGTTAAGCACTGCTCTTTAATTTCATTGCCATGTTCAATATCAGTATGTCCAAAGACATTTTTACAACAAATGACACGACCACCTTGCACGAGAGCTATAACTGTACAGAACTGAGCTTGATAATTTTATTTGATTAAAAGATTACAATAATTCTTAAATAACTAAGGGAAGGGTAGAAAAGATAACAACTCTAAAGCGAGGTAAAATTAGCTAGGTAAGAAAATAGTTAGATATTAAATAAAAAGAGGTTGTGATAGGGGAAAACAAGTAAGGGGGATTAAGACAGAAAGAGAAATACATTATTATTATAATACAGCAAAAACAATTGACAGAGATAGAAATGAAAGTATGATTAGTTATGTTCGTAACAGTCCTTCTTATCTAGTACAGCTAAAACTTGATTAAATAACTTTTAGTTGTAATAAACACTTGGATCTCCTAGCAGTCCAAAATGAAGAACTCTGAGGTCTATACCATAACATCCTCATAATATTTCTCACCCTGATTTAAACTCTTTATTGGTTTTATCTCCCTTACTCATTTTTATCGCCCAAAAATAATTTTATTAAAATAATTCCGCCCACAGAGGTATTATTATAACATTTTTCACACTCCCGGGCCCCCTGAAAGCCCGGGCCCCTGGGCAATTGACCCACGTGCCCCCCCCTTGTCGCCGGCGCTGCTAAAACCGGATTAGATAAGAAAAATTTTAGTTGTAATAAACACTTTGATCTCCTGCGAGTCGAAAATGAAGTAGGGAGCCCGATATACTTACCCATATTATTATAGGTATAGTGACACTTAACTAGAAAACCAAACTGAGCAATAAGCTCTAAACCATAACATCTCATATCATTCTCACCTTGTTTAAATTCTATTATTTGTTTATCTCTCATTTATTTTCATCTCCCAAAAATAATTTTATTAAAATAATTCAGCCCAAATAGAGTTTCAATTAATTTTGATTATTAAATATAAATATTATAGTTTATTTATTTTTCGGCGCCCCCTAGAGCAGGCGCCCCCCCGCGCCGCGGGGTTGGCGGGGGCGCTATTTACGCCACTGTTATTAATCTATAAATTCGTTGCTATTAATAACTTTTGCTTCAGTTTTTGTATTATTCAGGCAGTTATAAATTAATATAGATTGAATCTGATCGATCGAAGGTAGGAGTGTATTCGTGAGAACTGCCGATTGCTTTAAAACAATTTTAAGTTGTTAGCTCACGTCAAAAATCTGTTCAGTGAAGTTGCTTGGTGTATAGATTTTTGAGTGAATGGTATATTTAACATAATCATTATAAAATAAAAGTTTTAGTATCCAACTCACCATGCTAAAATTCTTCTAATTCGATTTTGCTTCCGAAGCTTACCGACGGTAATGGAGGCTTGATTGTTATTGAGAACGAACTTTTTTTTTGTGTCTCATTACTAGGACAGAAATCTGTTTTAGTCAACAGGGATCATTTTTGGTTTGTCGGTCTGTCACTCAATTTTGGCGAACTAAAATATCTTAAAAACGGTTGGTTTGATTTTTATTTAATTTGGATGGTAGGTCACAATTAGCCTATTTCTGGTCCCATATAAGCTTCAATCTTCTGCGCCCATTTGCTTCTCTTCTATCATGCGTTTACTTGATTTACTCAGCTGATTATTATGAAATTTAGATGGTTTATCGAAAGTAGCCTGCAGATAGCCCAAGATTAATTTCAACCGTCTGCTCTTTTTAAATTCTATTAAATTGATACTTTCATGGGACCTTTTTGGTTATTTTGGGATATAATGGCCACCATATTAAAAACTTGTTATATATTTGTGATTTAATTTTGAATTAATGCCTTTAAAATGATATATAAAAAAGAATTGTAAATAATTTGTTTTGCGATTAGTTGCTTCGCCTATCGCACAAAAGTCGAGTTGTAAAGTTTTTTATCTACGATTAATACGAAATATAAACATTATATCTTTGTTTAGATGCGTAGAAAGTGATTCTTTACGTAACTTGTATTCATTGCGCATGCGCGTCTATAGTTCTGAAGAATTCCTCTTCTTTACCACCCTTCAGCTTTACGCACGATTATCGAGTTTGTTTACATTTAACAAAACTAATTTGCTGTTCTTTTATTAAAGTAACTGTTTAATCGAGTTTTTAGTTAAAAACAATGAATGAATCAAGTGGCTTTGACGAAAATGTGGAGAATAATACTCCTCCAGATATAATTAATTCGGCAAAAAAAATACAACTAATGAATTAATGCCATCTTTATCAAGAGAAGAGATACGAACTTACATACAGCAAGTTTATTTTTTCTGTATTTATTATTTAAATCTAACAATCGCAGATAAAGTACGGTACGCAACTCGTGCGAAAACGGCATTTTGCATTGCTCGTGTGGTTTTACTACCCTCGGTGCAAACTCCACACTCGCATGCAAAATGCTACTTTCCGCACTCGATGCGTAATGTACTATTCCTGTTTTGGGGCAAAAAAAAAGTTGTACTTGTATACCTACCAAATTTCAAATCTCTTGCTACAATAGATCGAGAGATATGATCCCTGGATGCGACAGACGGACAGACGAACTACCAAAAGCTTAAAGGTTTCTAGAATGACCTCGAAACCCTAATTAATAAGACCTATAAAAGTAGTATGTCTGAATGTAAATTTTTATGATTTTTTGTTAAAAGTTAGACCGATTGTTAAAATTTGCTTCTTCTCCAGCTTATCTCTTTTGCTAAAATTGTTGTTTTGGTTTTATAGTTTTGACCTCTATAATACCTCTATCTTTAACTTAACTGGAAGTTATTTAAATGGGACTATCTTGGTTTAGGTAGAAGATTATGAACCTAAGTCATATTTATCGTCAAACTATAGTCAATAACTAACTTTAGTTAAACGGTAAAGTATACTTCACTATGTACTTTTCTATAATTGCATCATTAAGTGAATGAAAATCTATAGTCAGAATTAAAAGTACTCTTAAACATCTATTTGAAGACCATAGTAATAAAACTCAATAAATTTGAGAATTTTAAGGAACTAACTGTAGTTTTTCAACTTTGTTCTCATCCAAGGGGCATAGCGTACACCCCCGTTACCCCTCCAGTGTGGGGGGAGGCTTGGTCCGAGAGAGAAAGTATACTTCACTATGTACTTTTCTATAATTGCGTCATTAGGTAAATGAGAATCTATAGTCTGAATTAAAAGTATTCTTAAACATCAATTTGAAGACCGTAATAAAACTCTATAAATTAGAGAATTTAAGGAACTAACTACAGTTTTTCAACTTTGTTCTCATCCAAGGGGCATAGCGTACACCCCCGTTACCCCTCCAATGGGGGGGGGGGGGCTTGGTCCGAGAGGGGCCCCCAACCGATTATAAGAAAATAAATCCCTTAGGGAGCTCTTTTGGATGGGGTTCCGATGAGTTCGCATTATAACTAATTGGGGGCCCCCTGTCTCAAGTAGAGCAAGAGTCTAATCTGACTTGATTGTTTTCGTCTTAATCTTTAATATTTATAAATTGGGTCCCGCGTTTAAAAAAGATACGATAACCCAAGTAGGGCATCAGACTAATCTGACTTAATTTTTTTGTTTTATCCTTTAATATTTATATATTGGGCCCAGGGCACCGCGTTTAAAAAAGACACGACTTTTGAAACTTTTCTAAACATTTTAACCTTGCAGTGCTTGGCTGAAATGAAATCTCTCCTGTACTCATCTCTCGGGTATTATCAGTTTAAACATGTTTAAAAATTGTTCAACTGGAAAAAATCCCCCTCCCCCCCCCCCCCCCCCCTTCCTGTTTATTTTAAATTTGTGTGTGTGTGTTTTTGGGCCACAGTTCGTCAACTTGGTGGGGGGGAGGCGAATTTTTCCGCTACGCCCCTGTCTCATTCAGTCTTGTTTTTTCTATGATTTTATGTAATTATAGAGTTTAGAGTTTAAAGTCGGCCCAACACTTTACGGTTTTCCTGACAGTTAAACTAGTGCTCTCGACAATAGGCGTCAAGTTATGACATGTTTGTAGGTCGCTCATTGGTGTTAAAGTAGGATTAATAAGTCGTAGGGAATTTCTTCTCTTTTTTTCGACAATAGCCATCAAGTTATAAAATGTTTCTAGGTCGTTCATTGGTGTGAAAGTAGGATTAATTAGTGGTAGGTAATTTCTTCTCTTTTTTTCGACAATAGCCATCAAGTTATGAAGTGTTTGAAGGTCGTTCATTGGTGTTAAAGTAGGATTAATTAGTCGTAGGTAATTTCTTCTCTTTTTTTCGACAATAGGCGTCAAGTTATGAAATGTTTGAAGGTCGTTCATTGGTGTTAAAGTAGGATTAATTAGTCGTAGGTAATTTCTTCTCTTTTTTTCGACAATAGGCATCAAGTTATGAAATGTTTGTAGGTCGTTCATTGGTGTTAAAGTAGGATTAATTAGTCGTAGGTAATGTCTTCTCTTTTTTTCGACAATAGGCATCAAGTTATAAAATGTTTGAAGGTCGTTCATTGGTGTTAAAGTAGGATTAATTAGTCGTAGGTAACTTCTTCTCTGTTTTTCGACAATAGGCATCATGTTATAAAATATTTGAAGGTCGTCCATTGGTGTTAAAGTAGGATTAATTAGTCGTAGGTAATTTCTTCTTTTTTTTTCGACAATAGGCATCAAGTTATAAAATGTTTGAAGGTCGTTCATTGATGTTAAAGTAGGATTAATTAGTCGTAGGTAATTTCTTCTCTTTTTTTCGACAATAGGCATCAAGTTATAAAATGTTTGAAGGTCGTTCATTGGTGTTAAAGTAGGATTAATTAGTCGTAGGTAACTTCTTCTCTGTTTTTCGACAATAGGCATCATGTTATAAAATATTTGAAGGTCGTCCATTGGTGTTAAAGTAGGATTAATTAGTCGTAGGTAATTTCTTCTTTTTTTTCGACAATAGGCATCAAGTTATAAAATGTTTGAAGGTCGTTCATTGATGTTAAAGTAGGATTAATTAGTCGTAGGTAATTTCTTCTCTTTTTTTCGACAATAGGCATCAAGTTATAAAATGTTTGAAGGTGATTAATTGGTGTTTAAGGCAGTTAAAGGAGGATTACAAATCATAGGCATAGGTACTTTCTTTTGCTTTTTTGATATTAGTAAAGACAATCAAGTTCAGGAGATTTATTTGTATTAAATTTTATCCAAGAGATACTTGAGCGAAATATTAGCAATAAATAAAACTACAGACACAGGGATACTATTTTGGTTTTATTTTTCAATCTTAATTTTAGAATATTAGTTTGCCAACTGCTGTATACATATTTTAATGTCTACAGTCATGTAGTATGTAGGATTAAATTTTCTGAAAACGAATTCAGAGATATTATGAATAAATGAGGGGGGGGGGGGAATACAAAAAAAACACGTTTTATAACTTTTATTTATTATAGTATCATAACAATTATTCGTTTTTTGATGTTTTTTTTATTGACACGTGAAAAATAATATTGTTATAGCGAAAATTAAGCAAATTGTAATTTTATAGTCTTTATTAATGAGGCAAACACACATTATACGTTTTAAAATAATTTTAAAAAGAAGAGGAGAACAGAAAAAAAAAACAATGTATTAAGCCTTTAACGTTATAATTATCTACATTTTTTTTTTTTTTAATCTCAGGCAAGCTTGAAATGAATGAATCTCGTAAAAACAAAAGCATTGATCTTTAAAAAAATTCAGAGGAAATAACAATTTAATTCAAGTAAAAATTATGCTTTATTAAAAATGCAAACATCTTTTCCTATCTTAATTCTTTCTTAAAAATAATCTACTTTTATATTCTTAGTGACTATTAAATAAACGTTTTATACGTATCATCAATTATTGACCATTTAAAAATTAACTACTAAAAGAAATTCGTTGTTTTTTTTTTATCAATGTAATAATCTATTTTTACAGTTTAATTTTTACACACATTTTAAAGTAATAAATATATTTATGTGAAAACTATAAATACCTAATATTTTAGGATTAAATTTTTACTGTAAATTAAAGTCAAGATTTATTAAGCGACTCTTACAATCCTTTGTGAAGAAGATTCTGATAAATAAAACTTTTTAATTTTTTATAATATGCATAAAATGTTAAGAGTTTTTGGGCCTTCATTAAGTCTATTAAATTGGGAAGGGATGGTAAATGGTTGGGAAAATCATAAATCACTTTATTGATTTTAGGAATTATCTTACTTATTGTTATCGATGTATTTTCTAGTCTTTGGACTATAAATCTGCTTTTCTTAAATTAAAACCTGATATTTGTGTTCGAAAATTACTATCCCTTAGACATATTGGTCATCCACTTATGTGTATATTATGTATGTATATTACTGCTGTTAAGGTCTCATAGGATCTCTGTTTTGAGAATTCTAATATAAACGAAGTTATTAGCTAAACTGATGAAGTATAGAAGTAGAACTTGAAATAGTGAATAAAAGACGTGAATAGCATGTAAAGTGTAATGATAATAAGTGACTCTCATATATGGGGTTAGCACTATAATAAGAATTTGGATAAGTGCAAAAGGATAGTTACTACATAATAATAAGTACAAAAGGATAGTTACTACATAATAATAAGTGCAAAAGGATAGTTACTACATAATAATAAGTGCAAAAGGATAGTTACTACATAATAATAAGTGCAAAAAGGATAGTTACTACGTAATAATAAGTGCAAAAGGATGGCTACTATATAATAATAAGTGCAAAAGGGTGGTTACTACATAATAATAAGTGCAAAAGGATAGTTACTACATAATAATAAGTGCAAAAGGATAGTTACTTCATAATAATAAGTGCAAAAGGATAGTTACTACATAACAATAAGTGCAAAAGGATAGTTACTACCTAATAATAAGTGCAAAAGGATGGCTACTATATAATAATAAGTGCAAAAGGATAGTTATTACTTAATAATAAGTGCAAAAGAATGGTTATTACATAATAATGAGTGCAAAAGGATGGTTACTATATAATAATAAGTGCAAAAGGATAGTTTCTACATAATAATAAGTGCAAAAGAATGGCTACTATATAATAATAAGTGCAAAAGGGTGGTTACTACATAATAATAAGTGCAAAAGGATAGTTACTACATAATAATAAGTGCAAAAGGATAGTTATTACATAATAATAAGTGCAAAAGAATGGTTATTACATAATAATGAGTGCAAAAGGATGGTTACTATATAATTATAAGTGCAAAAGGATAGTTACTACATAATAATAAGTGCAAACGAATGGTTACTACATAATTATAAGTGCAAAAGGGTGGTTACCTACTACATAATAATATTTGCAAAAGGATAGTTACCTACTACATAATAATATTTGCAAAAGGATAGTTACCTACTACATAATAATAAGCGCAAAAGGATAGTTACTACATAATAGTAAGTGAAATAGGAAAATTACTACGTAGTAATAAAATAGAGGTAGGTAAGTGAAGGGAAGTGTAGAGTGGTGAAGTGGTGTGTGGTGTAATCAGGTGATTGGTGGTGTATGATCTATTTTATCGATATACAATATCGATAAATTGTATATAAAATATCGATATGCAATATCGATAAAATAGAGAAAATATCGATGTACAATATCGATCAAATAGATAAATATCGATATACTATATCGATCAAATAGATCAAATACCATGCAGACCATTTGGCATTCAGAACTATTTTGATATAATATCGGATGAAGATATTATACGTCGCGTCAGAGAGGTTACGTAAAAGTGACAAAGGTTGCTGTGACGTCATGCGCCCTCCACGATTTTTCGTCAGGTTATCTTTTCTGGCTCATAACAATACATTGTTTAGTAGAGTTCTGTAAGCATTTGATAGTGTTTTCCTCTTTTTATTCTATTAAAAGCTTTTTTAACCGTTTTTAACCTTATCATATATTAGTAACATCATTAATAAGCCAACAAATGTATACATTATAGATGATAAAACAAATAATTCTCACAAATAACTCAAATAAGATGTAAAATAACTTACTTACAGATGTGCTCTTTTTACTCTATTAAAAGCTTTTTAACTGTTTTTAACCTTATCATATATCAGTAACATCATTAATAAGCCAATAAATGTATACATTTTAGATGATAAAACAAATAATTCTCACAAATAACTCAAAGAAGATGTAAAATAACTTACTCACAGATGTGCTCTTTTTACTCTATTAAAAGCTTTTTTAACTGTTTTTAACCTTATCATGTATCAGTAACATCATTAATAAGCCAATAAATGTATACATTATAGATGATAAAACAAATAATTGGTTAAATAATAATAATAAAGTAAAATAGCACTGATAAAACTCATTCGTATATCCAATGTTATGAGCCAGCTGACCTAACAACACACTTTTTTACGTAAGTGACGTCACACTTCCCCGGCGTATAACACTCAGTAAACTTGCCGGTTGCTCCGAGGTAGGTTACACTCTGCCCAGGTTTCTCGCAGTCTCGACGTGGTGTTGACGGGAGCCAGATGTGTAGACCCTGCCACTGTCAGGCTTGCAAGCCCTGCCTCTGACAGATGATAGCTACAGTGTGCTTAGTAATCGGAGGGGGGGGGGCTTAACTGAAGTTAATTCACATTAAAACTTGAAATTATGATAATAATAGTTAACTGTAAATAATAATGTGTATAAGTATGTGTGTTGGTGTCTAAACAATGTCACTTTTATGTTCTACCATTTAACTCTTTCTAACTAAACCATTTTTTTCTTTTCTTTTAATGAATTTAATTTTACCATATTTTTCTGTTATTTTCTTTGTATTGAGTACATTTATATGATACCAGTATACAATGTAAGTATATAATGTAATATATGTAAAATATACGAGTTTTTTTTATTTCTGGTATTGTTGTATTGTTCCATTTGTAGAATAAAGAATAGTGTATCTAATTAAATTAAATGTAAACAAAACATATTTTTAAAAAAGTCAGGGGTAAGACAGAGTTGAAATTTTGTCCACTTCATGGAAAACATTATATATTGTGGATATGTTTTTGGACATTGAATCAAGTAATCCAGTGTAGTCAACAGTTTAGCCAAACTTTACAGAAGACGGTTGCCCTGGAGCGCTCCTAGTGGCGAAATATAGTAATATAAATCACAAAGAAGTACTTGCTTCCAAGTATATTTGCAGGGTTTCGTAGGTTATTAGGCTTATACGTTTATTATATGCTGTAATAATATTTTAGCATTTTTCCATCCCGCTCTATATGAAAGTAAAAAAAATAAACAATTTAAATGGATGCCCCCCCCCCCCCCCCCCCCCAAAAAAAATAGTGTAGAGTAAGTAGAGCAGAGTAGATGTCCCTGGTTCGATTCCCCGGGGGGTCACAGTTGTTGGATTTCACCTGGCATCTGAAAAATGACAATGTCATGAATTATTTTTTAATTTATTGATTCTTGTTAAAATATTATTTATCTACGATTGATACGAAATATAAACATTTTATCTCTGTTTAGATGCTTATAAAGTGATTCTTTTCGTAGTTGTATTCATTGCGCATGAGAGTTTCATAATTCTTCACCATAATTCGCACGATTAGCGTGTTTATTTATACATCTAACAAAACTAATTTGCTGTTGTTTCTTTTAATTAACGTAACTGTTTTTTCTGTATTTATTATTAAAATCCATAAATCGTAGGTAAAGTACGGTACGCAACTCGTGTGAAAACTGCATTTTGCATTGCTCGTGTGGTTTTACTACCCTTGCTATTGCTCGGGTGCAAACTCCACACTCGCATGCAAAATGCTACTTTCCGCGCTAGACGCGTAATGTACTATTTTAACTTGGTCAACCAAAAAATAATCTTTATATTCAAGTTCTTTATAAAATAAAATAAAACTTCGTGTAGAATCCTCTACTGCTGCTTTCTCTAATATACCTTGATTTTATTTTTTAATTTTTTTTTTTATTCCGGGGGGGGGGGGGGGGGCTTTTACACCCGAAGACGCAGGTCACTTAGGTGCCCATAGAACAAACCCGGGTTAGGGACCGATATCTTCGCACACTCGTGTGAAGATATATATGGTCGTTAACCATGACTCCCCTCCTAGTTGTATTGTACCAAGAGTGTTATCATCATGGTTTCCAGGCCGAAACCTGGTGGCGCCACTCTTTCGAGGAGCTTCCCATTTGTTTAAGCAATGCTGGGTGGACATTAAGCGGGGAGCCCGGTCCGGGAATCGAACCCAGAGCTGTTTTCAGAAGCGGTCACCCATTCATCTTCTAACCCTGCTCGAGGCTGCTTCACTTGCCTTATCGCAAGGCAAGCGCTCTAGCCTCCGAGCCACCCAGGCCCCGCACACCTTGAATTAAACAGTACTCATCTGCTTTTTAAGAAATTTGGATGGTTTGTCGAATGTAGCCTACAGATGATTTTATATTAATTTAAATTGTCTGTGCTTATTGAATGTTGCTAAATTGTTACTTTTGTTTATCTAAAAAAAATTAAAACAATTTTACCAATTTAAAAAAGTAGGAGGGGAAAAATTAAATAAATTAGATAATAATAGATCGTAGAAGCAAAACATGTGTAAAGTACGCGAGGTAGGTATGTGCCACACTATTTTTAATGTTTGAGTGCATGTTAGCTATGTGTATTTAGGTAATTAACAGTAATGCATTAATTTAGGTAATATTATTTTTTTAGGGATTATAATTAGTTAGTTATTATAATATTAGTTATATGACCAGAAAGTATGCTGTAGGCGTTGAAAGCTTCAGCTTTGGTTCTTAATTGATAAGGGATGTTATCACTAGGTTAGGTTTCAGCCATTGTAAAGGTTCTAAGTTAAAGGGTAATATTTGACACGATAATCTGGCTATAATTTACCAGGGCCAACTAAGAATTAAGCAATTTAGTAACATTAACCTTCCTGTTTCAACTGCATAAAATACTCAAATTAATTAACTATTTTCTATTCAAATCTAATAATTTATCTTTTATCATAAAATATACAATATTTAGATAAATGTAAATGGTTATTGATTTGCAATAAATATAGTCAAATATTTTGTAGATTCAAAGTTTTTCAACAAATAAAACCTTGAAGACACGTAGAAAACATATTTATAAATAGTGTTTTTATTTAATTAGTATTATAGTCAGGGTGCCCATAGGCAAAAATAGTATATTATGTTACTAGGCTGTGAAGTGAGTTTTTTCTTTACCGCGGCAATTACATTTACTGTCTCGCTTCGCTCGACAGTAAATGTAATTGCCGCGGTAAAGAAAAAACACTTCACAGTCGCGTAGCATATGCTATTTTTTCCGAGGTAGCAGACAATGAAAAAACATTAAATATTAATCATTAATCAATATATATTAATAAGAAATATTAGTACATACTTAAGACTTAAAAAAAGAAACCTTAAAAAGAGGTTACACTATAAGAAAAGATAAATAAAACGCATTGACATCTAGCGGATTTTAATCGTACTAGAAGCATTTCTACAAAGACTGCAGCGGTACTAACGGAAGTTTTGACAACTACCCGCCGGACATAAAAAATCTTTTAGTTCCTAGGACGTAAAAGATTTTTTCTTTACAGCTAGGAGTAATGAAAAGATTTTTTAAATCCACGTAATGAAAAAATGGATTTTAGCTATGTCTTTTAGGCTCTAATGTTACTATTTCACAGCCTACCACGGAAAAAGTAAATTATACATACTCTTTCCAACCCTCTTTGTATGGCTTGTTTAAGCCATGTCTGACACCGTTTTCCTCTGTGACTTTATTTGGTTTTGGGGTGTTTCTCATTATTTGAACCCTATTGCGTCAGACTGGAAAATCGGAAAAAGTTCTGCGTCAGACAATATTAAAATGTTTACTTATAGGGTTGAAATAATGTATCTTGAGAAAATCAGCTAGATATTAATTAATTAAACTGCAGTTGTCTTTACTTCATTGGTAGTAATAAAACTAAAGGTATAATATTTAGTAATGTTTAGTGTAGTGTTTATGAATAAACAAGATAGTGTAGAAATGTTTTTGTTGTATTATTAGTGAATATAAACTATACATAGCTTGCTTTATTGCAGTGGTAATAATGAAATTGTTATAGTAAAATTTTAGTGTAGTTATGTAAATGAATGAATATTAAAGCAGAAGTATTATTTTGTCAGGGGTAATAATAGAATTAGAAATTATGTAAAAAAAAAAGTTATATTAATTTATAAAAGTAATTGCTTTTAATGGTTTTAATTCAAATACGTATTATTCTATCATTTGAGCAACTAATATAATATTATACCCCTATTTAAATCAATTTAAATTTTCAATCATCTAAAGGACTAATTTGCAATTCCGAGGTAATCTGAGTTTAATTAACTGGTTTAACTTTAATTTTAAATTAAAATTCCACTTAGTATTCTCAATTCATATATTGATTATTCATGTACTCAAAGGACAATGATGACATTTGATGATAACAAATTATGAATGAGAGTGCAAAATGAGTTAATTTCAACTGAATAATAAAAATTAAAAAGCCATTTCCACAAATTTAATATTAATTTCTCAAAACATGTTTTCGGCCTCTTGGGCATCAGGTACGAGGTCGTTGGTTCGATTCCTTGCCATGATGCTCTGATTTATATGGCTCATTAATGGTCACACCATACTCGGCGGTACAATGTACAGAGGTATGATGTGTGAAGTGGCTGGAACTCTCTACCACGGGTATAGTAAAATGGGCTAAAAATATGACATAATTGCTAGGTTCGAAAAGGTGGTTCTTTCTACTCGTCTAGTACTAGTACTAGGGTGTTAATACTATTACTCCTAGTATTGACTTACTTCTAGTATGAACTTAATCCTAGTATTGAGAGAGAGGCAGCGTGGCCGTGTGGGTTAAACCACGTCTGCTCGGTCATCACTAAATCATGAGTGGAACGAGACGGGGTTCGATTCCTCACCGTGACGCTCTGATTTATATGGCTCACTATTGATCACATCATACTCGCTTCGGCGGTACTATGTACATATGTATGATGTGGGAAGTGGCTGCAACACTACCGCGGGGCGTAAAAAGGGCCTAAGTGATGGCCTAATTGCAAGGTTCGAACAAGTGGTTCGTCCTACCCGTTCTAGTAGAAAGTACTAGACTACTACTACTACTAATCCTAGTATTAACATACTTCTAGTACTGATATGGTCCTTGTATTTACTCACGCCTGGATTGACTTACTTCTGGTATTAACAGCTTACATTTCCTGGTAGAACCTAGAATTAACTTACTCCTATTACCCAACACTAGACCGTTTCCTGATCGTATCAGATGATGAGAACTGACTGACTGACTGACTGACTTATCACTATATTGATCATGAAATTTGGCAGATAGCCTCCTCTCAGCCTCTAAATTAGGGGCCACCTTGTCCCAACACTTTTGATTCAAGATCGATTTATAACAACTTACATGAATATATAAGTGGTGTCCATTTGTCATGACGATGTAAATGGTGTCCATTTGTCATAACAATGTAAATGGTGGCCATTTGTCATGACGATGTAAATGGCGGCCATTTGTCATGACGATGTAAATGGTGGACATTTGTCATAACAATGTAAATGGTGGCCATTTGTCATGACGATGTAAATGGCGGCCATTTGTCATGACGATGTAAATGGTGGACATTTTTCATTATGATATAAATGAATTTGAACCCAAAAGGGGGAAATAGAAGCTACTTATAAATAGAAGAAGAATTTAGGCCAAATTAATAATCTAAAATCTAGAGCTAGGAAGTTAGACTTATGTTTCGGAAGTTAGACTTATGTTTCGAGTAGAAGGATGTGAATGATATTTTTCTAATTTGAACCCAGATGGAATGAGACATCCAGGGGGAGGGTATGATGAAGAATATAGAAGGACGAAACCTTTACTCCTTCTGAGTCATTAAATTCTTAACATTTATATTCGCTTTTCCAGAATAGTCGGAAATAGTTATTAATTAGAGAGTTTTCGTCAATTATATTTGATCCGTTGGGAAACAGACTTGAGATCTGAATATTAAATAAAATTTTTTAAAAAAAGTTCAAAATTACACACTCCTTAGGGAAGCACTGAAATCCAACTCGTAGTGTATATTAATATAATATGTACATTACTGTACCAACATGTAAATATAGCAAGCAGTGACTCTTTTATTATAGTTTTTCATACTTATAACCTGAAATTGTCAATGCTAATGTTGCTAATTAACAGCTGTTTCTCTTTTATTTTGTTTTCGTTATTTACTGTAAGAATATTAATTAACTGGGTTATTTATAAACTTTTTTTATAATTAAGAGGGATTGGTCTAATATAATAATAAAATACTACAAATACAAGCTTTCTAGCCCTACTTTTTAAACAGAGAAAGAGAGCCTTGATTTGTAAATCTTTATATAGTTTTCTATCCTTTACGTACTTATTTCACAACACTGTTTATAACCTCTTACCTGTCTTAAGCCGTCTTCATACTGCCGAACCGAAGAGAGGAAGCGAGCCGAGCATTGTTCTCTGAGCATGCCCAGTAGAGTTGCGCAGGCGCATTGTATACTGGGCATGCGCAGAGACCAATGCTCGCCTCGCCATCTCTGTTCGATTCGGCAGTCTGGAAACGGCTTAACAACTTACAACCTCACTGTTTTTGTTTTTATTTTGTGTCAATATACCTGATAAAGAGCTAAGTAGGGCTCGAAAGCTTGTATTTGTAGTATTTTATTATATTAATTGTCCAAATAATTAATCAAAATATAATTTATTTAACAAAAAACAATTTAGTTTAATGGAATATTAATTAATGTGGCCAATACGAATCAATTTACCCCAACAAACCCATATGTAATTACCTCATTACAATGTAATTAACTGCTCTTACTCATTTCTTATCTAACCTTAATTCTTTAATGCCGAGACAGTGTAATAAATTATTTTACTTCGATATTAATTACGAAATATTTTTTAATTTGTACTGTGCCATATAATATGATTATAATAACTTTTATAATAATAACTCTTTATAATAACTTAAATTAATATGTCTTGGTTATGTTTATAAATTAATATATTTTTATGTTTATGGCAAATAAATGGATTTGTGCAACAGAGTGAAGTAACTATCATTATATATTTAAATATTTAACTTTTTTTCGCTAAATTTGCTTTATGTAATATAATGTCCTTTAATCAATTATGTAACACAACCACCATTCTTTTTTTATTCATTGCTGTTAAGCTCTAACACGCTAGGTGGCATGAATGGAACTGAGATGTTACAAAATCTGTTACGCCAGGGGATGGGGAAAAATTAAATTTAATAAATAGCTTTTTTCAATTTCTTCACATTTCATCTTGCTTCTTCTTTATCTTCTCGGCACATTTCTAGTTTGGCGTATATTTTTTAATTTAATTATTTTTCTTTTTACTTAATTAATTTTAAGATATTTTTTACATTAATTTTTAGGCTTTATAAATCCATTGTCCTCGCTTCTATCTTTAATTATTCGATATGATTTGATTTAGGCTCAATTTAAGGAAATGTTTTATAAATAAATAATGAAAAGATAAAATAGTAAGAGAAATAAATCAGCTGTTCACGTAAATTCTATTTTTTTTATTTATTAAAGCAGCTTCATTTATTTATAATTAGGGGCGATATGAGGAAGAAATAGGTCATTTGAAGGTCAACTTTGTTATTTTAAATGGGAACCCCATGTTTTTTATCGCAGATTTAAAAAGAGTAGGAAATTTCACGTAAAATATGACCTTGACCATGTCCTTGAGCATTTACCTTTACGGTCATTCCAAGGTCAAAATTTAAAATAACAAAGTTGACCTTCAAATGACCCTGAAGGGCAAGGTTAAAGTCAAATCCAAGGTCATCATTGAATAGCTAAGGAAAAATCCTGATACTTTTGTATTTAACTTTTTTTAAAAAAAATAGTTATTTATGCACCTAGGGAGTAAAGTAAGCCATTATTCCCTGAGCGAAAAAAGTTGGTTCTTAAGGCGAAGCCGAAGGAACCATGGACCCTAAATCCCGAGGTGAAGCCGAGAGAATTAGATTTTTTAATTCCCGAGGCGCAGCCGAGGGAATAACTCTAATTAGCTCCCGAGGCGCAGCCGAGGTAGATAATTATCGCGCAGGGAATAATGGCACTTTACTCACGAGGTACATACAATATTTTATCTCCAGTAGGAAGACAATACACATTTTCGTCCATAGCACAGTTTTTATTTATTATTTTAATAAATAACAATAATTATTAGAACTTTTAATAGCAGATATAAGAGATTCAATATTAAAAACAAATAAGAATTGGAATTAAACTCAAATAGAAGGTTATTTAGATGCAGGTTATAATGTTGTAAACAAAGATAAACATGGTCAAAAAAGCGCAGTGCCGCCAACCTGATTTCAACAACTTCATTACATTAGCCATACATTTTCTACTATTTATAAAATAATTAAGTTGCAATCTTTACTTTTTTGCCCTACTTTACTTTTTCGCCCTACTTTTACTTTTTCTCCCTACTTTTTGAGTCAGGGATGAAAAGACCTGTTTTAGTCCCTCTAAACTAATTCAAAATCATAACTTTTTTCCCCTACTGGAGATAAAATACATTTCTGACGAGTTTTTCAGGGCTTTCCATACTTTTGTGCCACCCTATTATATGTTATAATATAATATTATAACATATTTAACGCTTCGTTTCTGTATTCGAGTTAGACAGGTTTGATTTGGATATCAATGTACATGACGTATATTTACTCTCGCCGTGTAGACGTTACACCTCCGCAGTAGTTCTATGACGTTGATGGACATGATAGTTCTATCGTGAGAGAACTATCACCATGTAAACGAGACTTAGTTCTCATGTCGATCTCGAACTTCAAGACTTCATTTTTCATTTTCCTTTCACTAATGTAACTCTATTTCTTCCACATTTCGGCACTGATGATACCCTTACTTTATGAAGGCTTAAAGCTGCTTTGATAGATAAAAATGTTTGAATTTAAGTGGAGAGACAGTATAATATGCTATTGCTTTAAGATAACCTCCATTAAATGCTCCTATATCTAACATTTATAGATTAAGTTTAAAATTCATTATCTCAAATTTTATATTGTTTAGTTTAGTATAATGCAGAATATACTGCCTAAATTACAATTTAATTTTTTTTAACAGCACGTGATAAGCACAATTATAAAGATTTTTTTCTTTAAAAAAGGTTTGTAATTATATTTCTTACGCTTTAAATTTATTTATCAATTAATTATTTATAAAATAAACAAGAATATATTAGCCAGAGCAGCTTAAGGCACTTCCTTGATATCACCAACTTGGTTTCGACCAGTTGGTTAGAGCAAAACCGTCTTATTGCTAATATTTTAATACAATTCTAGGTGCTTTTCTGATATTATTATATATCACCTCCGTCTCAATGTCCTCTTGGTTTAATAGTGAATTGAGACATAGAGCAGGGCAGGGATGTACTGCCTTGCGTCTTAATGTGCTCTTGGCCTAATAGTGAATTGAGACATAGAGCAGGGCAGGATAGAGCAGGGCAGGGCAATACTGTCTTGCGTCTTAATGTGCTCTTGGCCTAATAGTGAATTGAGACATAGAGCAGGGCAGGACCGTACAGTGTACATGTACAGCCTTGCGTCATAATGTGCTCTTGGCCAAATAGTGAATTGAGACATAGAGCAGGGCAGGGCAGTACTGTCTTGTGTCTTAATGTGCTCTTGGCCTAATAGTGAATTGAGACATAGAGCAGGGCAGGATAGAGCAGGGCAGGGCAATACTGTCTTGCGTCTTAATGTGCTCTTGGCCTAATAGTGAATTGAGACATAGAGCAGGGCAGGACCGTACAGTGTACATGTACAGCCTTGCGTCATAATGTGCTCTTGGCCAAATAGTGAATTGAGACATAGAGCAGGGCAGGGCAGTACTGTCTTGTGTCTTAATGTTCTCTTGGCCAAATAGTGAATTGAGACATAGAGCAGGGCAGGGCAGTACTGCCTAGCGTCTTGATGTGCTCTTGGTCTAATAGTGAATTGAGACATAGTGCAGGGCAAGGGCAGTACTGCCTAGCGTCTTGATGTGCTCTTGGCCAAATAGTGAATTGAGACATAGTGCAGGGCAGGGCAGTACTGCCTTGCGTCTTAATGTGCTTTTGGCCTAATAGTGAATTGAGACGTAGTGCAGGGCAGGTCAGTACTGCCTAGAGTCTTGATGTGCTCTTGGTCTAATAGTGAATTGAGACATAGAGCAGGGCAGGACCGTACAGCCTTGCGTCTTAATGTGCTCTTTACCACTTCTTCTTAATATTAAGGTCACTCAATTATAAAAAGATTTTGTTTCCTATAAATTAAATTAATATTCTTGAAATATTAATTGTTATTTGTATATTAAAATAAATGTCTATTTCTCATGCAACCCGACTTTTAAAAATTATTATATAACTGTTATGATCGTAAAAAAATACAATAATAATGAAAAATGTTATAAAAGCTCTGTAGTACCTGCTAAAGAAAATAATGAAAAAAGAAATATAAGGAGAATCTGCAATATTGATTCAATACTTGGAGAGAGCCGCGAAGTGATTGTGTTTTTTAACGAATCAGGTTGCTCCAAGTACTGAATTGATTGAAAAATGTTAATGATAGGGGCTAAGAGAGAAGTATATTTGATTTAAGGGTGTGGCTGAGAGCACTTCAACACCGACATAGATTTTAACCTTGACTTTAACTAGCGCCTTTTATTTCTATTTTTTTATATATAAAGAATTCTTTTTTTTTTAAAGATTTAGTTGTAGATTCTTCAACTCTGCCATATTCTATACAATGAAACATCTTCTTCAATTCATTGATTCTTAAAATTCAAAGATTTAATATTTTTTTTACTTTCCTTATATTTTTACTTAAAGAGAAATAGTACATTACGCATCGAGTGCGGAAAGTAGCATTTTGCATGCGAGTGTGGAGTTT
Organism: Gerris lacustris; assembly: GCA_951217055.1. Classification (NCBI taxonomy): domain Eukaryota; kingdom Metazoa; phylum Arthropoda; class Insecta; order Hemiptera; family Gerridae; genus Gerris; species Gerris lacustris. Next base: position 11,017,632 of record OX578281.1, read on the forward strand.
GCACCCGAGCGATAGCGAGGGTGGTAAAACCACACGAGCAATGCAAAATGCCGTTTTCGCACGAGTTGCGTACCGTACTTTATCTACGATTGTTAGATTTAAATAATAAATACAGAAACAAATAAACTTGCTGTATGTAAGTTCGTATCTCTCTCTTGATAAAGATGGCATTAATTCATTAGTTGTATTTTTTGCCGAATTAATTATTTCTGAAGGATTATTATTTCTCCACATTTTCGTCAAAGTCACTTGATTCACTCATTGTTTTTCACTAAAAACTCGATATAAACAGTTACTTTAGTAAAAGAACACCAAATTAGTTTTGTTAAATGTAAACAAACTCACTAATCGTGCGTAAAGCTGAAGAATTCCTCTTATGTTAATCTTATATCTTATGACAATGTTTATATTTCGTATCAATCGTAGATAAAATATTATTTTATAACATCAAATTTTATACTCATCTATAATTCAGTCATACCCCAACTTACGTAAATTTGGAATTACGTAACACCCGACACTGCTGCTTAAATTGATAAGGGGTTCGATTCTGTAACTTTGAAACGCCCCCCTCCCCCCCTTTCGTGTGATTATACTGTTCTGCAAAATTCAACGAACTTTTAAGAAAATTTTATCTGAACTTTACGTTTTCGAGATTGCTGAATCCGAATCTGAAGTCAACATTTATCCTATACGTACAGTTTTTCCACGGAAAATGCTCCTAAATGGTGTTTTTGACCCAATTTTTCGACCGAAACAATTTCGTAAAAAAAATATATATATTGGGCGTTGGAATATCTTTAAACTATGAAGAACACGAATCAAAATTTAAAAAAAAAAATCTGTTGACCTTACTTAATTGAAAAATGAGAAGAGAAAAAAATCGATTTTTCCTCATAATATTGAGTCTTTGTATCTCTATTACTTTTTCAGTGGTATAACAATTGTTTTGTGACTTTTTTCTGACAACTTCCTCTCCGAAGGGGGAGAGGATACTAAAAAAGTTGGGCAAAACCACAACTTGTATTTTATTTAGTATCCCCCCCCCCCCCCTTCGGTTACATAAATATATTGTAATTCTCTAGAATAACGTCACAAAACATTTGTTATACCACTGAAAATTAATAGAAATACAAAGACTCAATATGAGGAAAAATCGGTTTTTCTTCAAAAAGTAAGGTCAACAGATTTTTTTTTTTTTTACTTTTGATTCGTGTTCTTCATAGTTTAGAGATATTCAATCCCCAATATATATTTTTTTTTTACGAAATTTTTTTGGGTGAAATATTGGGTCAAAAACCTTAGACGCATTTTCCGGGAAAACTGTACGTAATAGGAGAAATTTTGACTTCAGATTCGGACTCAGCACACCAAAATACTTCAGAAAAGAATATTTTCATTCTTTTGGTTTTTTTGCATTGCAGTGTTATCAGAGGTTCACTCGCAAATTTTCCAGTACCGGAACGCCGGAGGTTCTGAAGGGAATACCACTCAGGTAAGCTGGGGTTCCGGAAATTGTTGAAAAATATACCCACTAAAAACGTGTTTTTATGCATTCTGGAGGTAGTAAAATTTTCCATAGAGCCCCAAGGCATGATTAGTGATGAAGTAACAAAACTAAATCTACTGTAGGGAAAAAAATCCCGTTTATTATTAACTCCATATTTTAGTATAAACGAAAAGTCCATAAGATAATTATTTTTTTTGTGAAAGCTTACATTGAAGGAAATTAGGATATTTTTATTAAAATTTGTACTTGATTCCATATGAAAATAAAATTTATATTTTTATTAAATAAATATTTATTTTTCTTACCTGTTTGAAGGATTTTTTTTTCATATAAAAGCTCATATATTAAAGTTGGCTGTATCATTTGGCCTTTTGATTAACCTCCTCTAAAAAAATAATATTTTAAAAGTAAAATATGAATGAAAAGTAAAATAAGTTAGTAGATAATGTGTCTCTTAAGACCACCCCACTCCTGACCTCCCAGGCCTATTACTTTGTCTGATCAGTCTAATATATATTTTTTTATAATGTTAATTAAATGTATTCGAAACAAATCAATATTAAATATTTTCTATTGCATTTCGACAATAAAACGAATATAGTTATTCTTAGTTTTATTTACTTATTACAATACGGGTATTATGTAAAGAAAACAATAAATAAAATGTCTTACATTAATTAATAAGTCTATCAGTTATCTAGATTTTTAGACTATAAGGTAAAGTTTTAAAAGGCTAAGGCTCTAAGTCTCATTACTTATTAGCTTGTTTACTTGTTATTTTGTTTTATTGTTTGCTAGTTAGCTTGTTTTCTGGTTTACTTGTTTATTAGTAAACTTTTTCTTGGTAGCTTATTAACAAGTTACTTTGTTTTATTTTTTTCTGGTTTACTTGTTTTTATTAGTTGACTTTTTTTCTTGTTATAGCTTGTTGACTTATAACTTTGTTTTATTTTTTTCTGGTTTACTTGTTTATTATGACTTGTTTTCTTGTTAGCTTGTTCACTTGTTACTTTGTTTTATTGTTTTCTGGTTTACTTGTTTTCTTATTAGCTTTTTCACTCGTTACTTTGATTTATTGATTTCTTGTTTACTTGTTTCCTAGTTCACTTCTTTCTTGTTAGCTTGTTTACTTGTTACTTTGTTTTATTACAATTTACTATACATGACACAAAAACAACACTAGCGCATTTTTTCACTCTGTCCTCTTGATCGACCTTTAGGACCCGAGTGTACTTCGGCAATACTCAGGAATTTAAATTTGAACGATGCTAAGTTTTCAGATTTTTCCTAAGTCCCATCAGTTTTTGGTCAGAGTTTAATAAAAAAAGATTTTTTTTTCTTCGATCTCAAGGGTCCCGGGTTCGATCCCTCGGGGGGCCACACTGTTTTTTATCGGTAAAAATGACAAGATAAATTACAAAATTTTCATCGCCCTACCATAAGATATAACCATGAATTATTTCGAAATTTTAGGACCAGCCGTTATATAATTGTTGGGGGGGGATGTTATTTGGGTATATTTTGACTTATAAAACCAATAAAGAATGCAAAATTTAAAAAAGCATACATATATTTTTGTCCTGCTCTTCAGCAGCTTTCATTTGATACCCAACACAACATTTAAAAAAAAAATTGGGCGCACATCACATTTTCGAGCACAAAATTGGCAATTTTTTAAAATTGGGGATGCGCTCCTGGAATTTTCATCGTCCCACAATAAGGTATTAGCATGAATTTTTTCGAAATTTTAGGATCAGCCGTTATATAGTGGTTGGGGGGGGGACATTTTTGGGGGGTATATTTTAACTAATTTAACCAATAAGGAATGCAAAATTCAAAACAGCATATAATATATGTATATATTTATAACCTACTATTCAGGAGCTTTCATTTGATACCCCACTCGAAAATTAAAAAAAAATAGAAATTTTTAGTTTACCACTTTTTTGTGAATTGCGCATGAGCATTTGAGCATATTATTTCTGTATATTTTTCCTGTGGTTGGGTCAAAAAGTTACACCAGTGTTTAAAATTTCAGCACTTTAGCTTAAACGGGACAGGCCCTATGAACCAAAGAGCGACGGACGGACACGTCACCCTCGACATAAAGGTTTTAAGAAATACATATCTACAAAACCCTAAAAACTATAATTTTGTATATTAAATTATTTAATACGAAAAATTGGAATAGTTCCCTTATTCCCTCTAAAATAAAAGGAAGGGTGAATTTGTTAAAATTTAAATATACAAAGGTTGCGTGTTTTTCTTGCGTTATAAGGGATGAACTGAGGGGAGAAAAAGAATTCGATATTAAAGAAAAAAACTTATAAAAAAACACTAATGGAAATGGGTCAAGAGAAGGCCCTTTCGCTGATTTACATGATAAGAAACGAAGGTAGAGCCCTTTGCCCAACTATGTTAACTCTCTCGTAGAAATGTAGCAAAACAGAATATCCCCTAACTCGCATATCTTTACATAAATATATGATATCAGGTCGTCCGGTTTTTTTTTTTAAAAAGATTTTTTTTTTTATTTTACTCTACTTCTTGGCTGAATAATAACATTTATTGGTCTCTACTTCTATAAATTTCAATTCAGTATCCAAAAATAAGTAGATAATACAGGATCAGAGCAGAATTTAAGAAAAACGTGTTTTCCCTTACATTTCAATTCCTTTATACTCACTTACCATACCTGAAGGATAAGTAGGTATTGTTTTTCCCAAAAAATAAACCGAAACCGAGATTTCAACTGAATTATCCTTTTTGGATGTTTAAAAGACAATTTGATTGGTTCTTAGCTGGATGTCTGTCTGTTTTTGAGTGTGCGTCTGTCTGTGTCACGCATAACTTCCACAGTTTTAGAGAGTTGAAACTTAGTACAAAAATAACCGTCAAGTACTTGCCGGCAAGACACTAAAAGGGTTTCTAGTGTGTGAATAAAAATTCATATTTTCTATATTTATGCATAATTTCTTCATTTTTATGACCTTTTCTTATGGGTTAGCGGGGTGATGGAATTTTTTTTGGGGTTTTTGTTTTGGTAATTTTGGGGGTAAAATGTACGCCATTTTGGATACACGATATATATTTGTGTCTGCATTTCAATACCTTTAAAAGGAGACTCCCACTCCAAAATTACAATAAATAAAAATTATGGGTCACCATAGTTTCGGCTACCTAAAATTTCTAAAAATATAAAATTTTATTTTGTCATGATGGCGCGAAAATTCATTTTGATATTTTGATGGATATACACGTTTTTGAGTTCAAAAAAGTGGTTATTAAAGATTGTCTGTTTGTTGTATGTGCAGACTCCTGGGGCCTAAACTACCTGGCCGATTTTGACGTAATTTGGTATAGGTACATGTTCAGAAAAATCATATCCCGAGGCGAAATCGAGAAATGAATTTTAGCTCCAAATTTGGAGGCGCTACCCCCCAAAAACTCTGAAAAAAAAATTTCTCGAAAACGGTCTCGACGATTTGAGTTAAAATAATTCTAAAATGTGGTTCATTTAAATATGAATCTAACGATATAAGCCGTTTTCCCGGGAAAAACATTGTTCTTGAGAAAATAGCTTAAAACGCGGACGGAGAGGGCCCTGGTTCGATTCCCCGCCCAGGAAAAAGTTATTTTTATGATAAATTTTGATGAAATGTTCTCTAATAATTAAATGTACATACGAAAACTAATAAAGTTAAAACACTGGACTAAGTAATTATGAACTCGTATATGAGCAAGTGTGACTGAGTTGTCTCTCTCTGTCTTGGACCGATTTTTTATATTAACACCCGGAAATATCATTGGCCTACAGAGAAGTATATTTAAGTATTTTTCCCTAATTTTTAGGACTTTTCTTACTACTTATTAATTACTTAGTTACTTTGTTTACTTGTTTGCTTGTTAATCAGTTGACTCGTTTTCTTGATTAATTATTACTTTGTTTTTTGTTTGCTTGTTTATTTGTTAAACAGTTTTATGTATATTATTATTAATATTAATTGTTTGACTGCTTTAAAAAATTAATAGTTTTTTAAAGTTACTTGACATTTGTTAATTTGACCTTAATGGAAAGAATGTGATTATAAATAACACTGACAGCCCCTTCCCCTACCTCCGTCATATATACGCTAATTTTACTTTAGATAAACCATAATGTGTAATAGTATGTTTTAGTAAGTCCATAAGTTAACATTCTTCAATTTATTGCGATGTTTGAAAATTTGAAAAGATTAAAAGATAACTATTACTTCGTAACGTAAATGTCTAAATATAACGAGATTATTTGGATAATGAACTTATGAGCTTAAGGTTTTAAGGATATTGGAAAATCTTAAAAAAGTTTTTAATGAAAATATCTCTTCTAGCTGTTATGAACTTAGAAATTAACTTAACTTGACAAAGTTGATTAGAAACTGGCGAGCTTTTGATACACAAGGTTTTTAGAACGTTTAACCTTTGGCATTTCTGTATAAAGTGACAGCTAAATGGGTAAAATGACAGCTAAATGGGTAATCTGACAGCTATTATTCTCATTATAAAGAAATATCTTTATGTAACCTGTAACCTATGTACTCTAACCCTGTCGCTGTGGGGGACTCCGAGTGGAACAGTACCTACGGGTACGATACCATTCTATTCTACTCAAAACTGTCTCAGTGCGGTATCGTTTTTAACCTTTGCCCCCCTATAGGGGGCAAAATATTGGAGATAGAAAAAAAAAAGTTTGAAGTAAAATATTTTTTATTTTTTGCCGTAGAATCTAAATCTGCTATCAAAAATATACATTTCAGGTTAAAATTTTAATGTTAGGTGGCCTGGGGGCAAAATGGGTGGTTGCCCCTATTGCGCGATTGCATGAAAACAAACTTCCCTTTACATGGTACAGATCCCCTATGTTTCATTAATTTATCTCTAACCGTTTAGATTTTAGAACGTATTATCAGAAGGGTTATTTTGCCATCTTTGCCCCCCTATAGAGGGCAAAATATTGGAAATAGAAAAACTAGTTTCAAGTAAAAAATTATTATTTTTTACCGTAGAATCCAAATATGCTATCACATATATACACTCCAATTTGAAATTTTGAAGTTAGGTGGCCTGGGGGCAAAGTGGGTGGTTGCCCCTAGTGGGCGATTGCATGAAAAAAAACTTCCCTTTGCATGGTAGAGATCCCCTAAATTTCATTAATTTATCTCAAACCGTTCAAAAGTTAAGAGGGGGGGGGGGACTTTTGGACCACCCTGTATAATATATATTATTAATATAATCTTAACACACACACACACAAATATATAATGCAATAACCTTCTTAAAATTATTTTTTTACCCCGGGTGTAACCATTCATCTTTATTGACTTTTCCCATGCTACTCCATTCCTTTCTATCGAGAGCAACTCTTCTCCAGGTAGCACCTCCGCAGCATTTCCTTGCTTCCTCGTCCCACTTTACTCTGGGCCTTCCTTTTCTCCTCTTGAATTATAAAGGAGTCCATTCTATGACTTTTTTAAAGCTCATCATCCATCCGTTGATCTGACTGCATGCCCCCATCCATCTCCATTTTCGTCGTATTGCTTCTTTTCCAATATCTGTCGTGTTTGTTTGTTCCCTGATCCACGTGTTTCTTTATTATTCAAGTTACGTTTATTTATTATTTAACATTTTATCAAAATGTACTATACAAATAATTCTTCTCTGGCGGGTAATCGAACCCGACCTCTCACCTTTTATAATTAAACTGTTTTGATCAATATAACTATATTTTTTAATTTAAAGAAAAAAATATATAAATTTTATTGTAAGAATAAATCATGAATTAAAATAAATGTTACATCCACAATATTAATTTAACATTTGTTAATTTCTGTAAAAAGAATAACAGTTTAAGATTTTTTTTATCATGATTTTTTTTAGATGTTTTGTAACGCTATATCCCCATCTATCTTTATTATAGCTCTTCTTTACCACCAGCTCTTTATATCACTATTACCACCTTGTTTCTCACATGCAGAGCTAAGCCTGTTCTTTAACTTATAACCAATGAAAAAAATGAAATAAAAATATATTCTAAAATTAAATAATATTTCTTCATAAAAAGACTAATATCAATAAAAATGTATTATTTTTCTACATGTAACGTTATGTATATTTTTGTACAAAATTAATACTCTGAAATAAAAGCAATTCCAGTGGATTGTTGAATTTTTCTACTGGTAGATTTATCGCTGTTAATATCTTTTGTTTTTGTAAAAAAATAAAGAAAACGTTAGATCTTGCTTGGCCCTACACTGTAATAAATTACCCCCGAGTTCCCTCCTGGTAATTCTTTACAACGGTATTCTTTTAAAATAATACTTTTTGAGCTTAAAGTAGATATAAAAGGTGAAGGTCACACTTGAACACCTTCGCAGGCATTGCATATATATATTAAATGTAAAATGTATTATTTATGGCTAAATAAGCAGGGCTCAGTTTAAATAATTATGTATATATAAAATTGTAAATCTAATATTCTACAATGTCTCTTACTTTAAGTAGTATTATATCTCTTTGTTTAAGTGTACATTAGACCGAAGATTATGATGTCTCTTTGTTAAGTCTGTTTTAGGTATGACAAAGAAGTCGAATGTTTCTTTGTCTAAATATGCATTAGACAAGATAAAGGTGTATGATGTCTCTTTGTTAAGTCTGTTTTAGGTATGACAAAGAAGTCGAATGTTTCTTTGTCTAAATATGCATTAGACAAGATAAAGGTGTTTGATGTCTCTTTGTTAAAGTGTGATCTAGAATCTAGACTAAAGAGTATTATGATTTTTTTTTTTGTCCTTATTTGATTCTGGTGTTTCTGTGTCTAAGTGTGTAATAAACATCACAAGGGGTCTAATGTCTCTCTGTCTAAGTGTATATTAGACAAGACAAATGTGTATGATGGCTCTTTGTTTAAGTGTGCGTTAGACAAAGAGTATGATTTATCTTCGTTGTCTGTATTAGACAAGACAAAGGTGTCTGATGTCTTTCTGTATAATTAAGCATTACACAAGACAAAGAAGTCTGATGTCTCTCTGTCTAAGTGTGCATTAGACAAGATAAAGAAGTCTGATGTCTCTCTGTCTAAGTGTGCATTAGACAAGATAAAGAAGTCTGATGTCTCTCTGTCTAAGTGTGCATTAGACAAGATAAAGAAGTCTGATGTCTCTCTGTCTAAGTGTGCATTAGACAAGATAAAGAAGTCTGATGTCTCTCTGTCTAAGTGTGCATTAGACAAGACAAATGTCTTTGATGTCTCTTTGTTTAAGTGTGCTCCAGATAAAAGAGTATAATGCCTCTTTATTTAAGTTTGCGTAAGACAAAAGAGTATGATTTTTCCTTGTTAAGTCTACATTAGACAAGGCAAAGGAGTCTAATGTTTCTCTGTCTAACTGTGCATTAGACAAGGCAAAGGAGTATAATGTCTCTCTGTCTAACTGTGCATTAGACAAGACAAAGGAGTCTAATATCTCTCTTTCTAACTGTGCATTAGACAAGACAAAGGAGTCTAATATCTCTCTATCTGACTGTGCATTAGACAAGACAAAAGAGTCTAATGTCTCTCTGTCTAACTGTGCATTAGACAAGACAAAGGAGTATAATGTCTCTCTGTCTAACTGTGCATTAGACAAGACAAAGGAGTCTAATGTCTCTCTGTCTAACTGTGCATTAGACAAGACAAAGGAGTCTAATGTCTCTTTGTCTAACTGTGCATTAGACAAGACAAAGGAGTCTAATGTCTCTCTGTCTAACTGTGCATTAGACAAGACAAAGGAGTATAATGTCTCTCTGTCTAACTGTGCATTAGACAAGACAAAAGAGTCTATTGTATCTCTGTCTAACTGTGCATTAGACAAGACAGAAGAGTCTAATGTCTCTCTGTCTAACAGTTCATTAGACAAGACAAAGGAGTCTAACGTCTCTCTGTCTAACTGTGCATTAGACAAGACAAATTTTGTCTAATGTCTCTTTGTCTAACTGTGCATTAGACAAGACAAAGGAGTATAATGTCTGTCTGTCTAACTGCGCATTAGGCAAGACAAAGGTGTCTAATGTCTCTCTTTCTCAGTGTACATGAAACTTGACAAGGATGTATTGATCTCTCTTTTTTTTAAGTGTGATCTAGACAAAGAAATATGATATTACTTTGTCTCAAGTGAAAATTGTAATAAATTAAAAATATGCTGTGTATTTTATCTAATGACTGAACGGTTTTATGGTTGAAACTTTTTCAACCCTTTTCAAGTAAACTACCCGATATTAAAAAGCTGTATAACAATATTAATAAAAGGCTTTAAATTTAAATTTAAAAAAATGCTATGTTTTTTCTATATTAAAAATGCATATCCTGACTACAGGTATATCAAGGTAGGCAAATCGAGTTAAACAACGGTCTAGAGTTAAGAATGTATTTATAAATTCATGAAAATTAAAAACTGCTGAAAACCAATTTCCATGATTTTATAATAAAAGAAAATTCTAAAAGTTTTTTAACAAAAAATGAAATTAACGCTAGAAGAAACTATTAAATTGCTTTTGAACAAAACTTTTTATTAGTTTATAAATATACAACAGTTTTAGATTTATGGAATGTATATTTTGAGTTTGTAATTATTTAGTCATTTGTGTTTTATCATTTTGTACATTCATAAATGTTTGTTTTGATTTGTTGGTCTTTAAATAGGTATAATAATTTATAAAAATTAATTTATTGTATTTACCTTTTTCTTCCAAGCTAACCGAAGGTAATAGAAGCTCTGTGATCGTTCAGAAGAACGAAAATATTTTATGCCTTTCAAAAATTCCAAGACAGAAATCCGTTTTAGACACCAAGGAACATTATTGGTTCCGTGTCTGTCTGTTGCTCTATTTTTACGAACCAATATATCTTAAAAACTACACGTCCGATTTTTATGAAATTTGGAAAGCAGGTCAGGATTAGCCTATTGTTGGCCCCATATAAGTTTCAACCTTCTTCGCCTATTCGTTTTTCTTCCAAATGCACATAAACATACATTTATTTACACCTAAAGTTTCAAAAAAATACATATTTGATTTGTATAAAATTTGGATGGTTAGTGCAAAGTAGCCCGCGGATAGCCCCAGATTAATTTTAACCGTCTGCACTCTTTAAATTTTGCTCAATTGGTAGTTTAATTCATGGAGAAAATCAAAACAATTTTGAGAGATTTAAAAAACGGGGGAAACAGTTCAATAAAATAGACAATAATGGCTTATAAAAGCATAAAAATACATAATAGGATGCGAGGAAGCTATGTGCCACATCAATTGGCAGTCTATTTTAAATATAACAATAAGCCCGTTGCCGCGGGCATAAGGGCTCGTACTTTATAATAGAATAAAAATGTATTGTTTCAACCTTGACGATTTTTTTTATTATTTTCTTATTTATACATTTGAGAAATCGATCAAAATATTTCCTTTTCTAATGATATAATCTTTCCGATCAAATAAAATGCACTTTCTCTCAAACTATTAGTCACTTCAAATTAACTTTCCTAAACATTTTATAACCCCGAAAACTGACCTAAATGTACTTTTTGTGATAAAGAATATAAATTTTATTATTACATATTATTATTTATATTTTTTTTATTTATTTATAAACTTATAAGGTTTTTTTAAAAAATCTTTTTCCTTTTAGTTCTTATTTTAAGTTCATTATTATTCGTTATAAAAAAAAACAAGTAGGTACTTGAAATGTAAAATGTAGGTTACGTTTATATTTTTTAATTCAAAGCTTTGAACCTAAATTGTCTTGACCTAGTTCTATAACTAAGTTTGAAAATTATACATTTTGAATAAAAAATAAAGTAAAAATTATTAGTTTATTATCAAAGTTCTAAAAACAATTGTTTTGAAATACGGCAAAAAGGAAAAATAGTCTAGCAATTTGTATGGCTCTTATTATCGGTGGAATTGTCACATGAGATTTAAAACTTGTTCGATTCCCAGTATAGCCATACTTATTTTTATGCAATATTAAATTTTCCAAGACGGTTGAAATTTATATGGGCCAAAAAATGGACTAAATATATGACCTACCATCAATATTTTATTAAAATCGGAAGAGCAGTTTTTAAGATATGGTAGTTTGTTAAGAATTGACTGCCAATTGGTGTGGCACATAGCTTTCTCGCATCCTATCTCGTACTTTATTGATTTTATGCTTTTACAAGCCATTATTCTCAATTTTGTTTCATATTTTCCCTCGTTTTTTTATTCTGTCAAAATTGTTTTGATTATTTATTTGAATTAAAATATCAATTTAGTAAAAGTTAAAAAGCGCAGACGGTTCAAATTTATCTGGGGCTATCTGCAGGTTACTTTCTATAAACTAGAAAAGTTTCATACAAATCGAATAAGTACTTTTGAAGCTGTAGGTGTAAATAAATGTATGTTTGTGCGCATAAGAGAAACAAATGAGCGCAGAAGGTGAAACTTATATGGAACCAACAATGAGCTAATCATGACCTACTATCAAACATTTTATTAAAATCGAATGTGTAGTTTTAAGATCTGTTGGTTCTCAAAAATTGAACGACGGACCGACAGACAGACACGGAACCAAAAATGATCCCTGACGTCTGGGACAGATTTCTGTCTTGGAATTTTTGAAATCGGAGACCTAAAAATTGTTCGCGCTTCAGAACGATCACATAGCTTCCGTTACCTTCAGTAAGCTCGGAAGCAAAATAGTTATACCGTTAAACAAGTAAGGCGCGCTTCATGTAAGTACGTGAGACGATAATCGCCGGTTTCTGTACGATTAAGTTAAAATTATTAAGTTATATATTTGTAAATTCTTATTCTACACTTCAAGACCTTTTAATTGATGACTAAAAACTTCTTTTTAGTCGCCCGCCATATTGACTGCCATCTTAAAAATATTTAGTGTGAAATTTTAATAGTTTCATATTCTTTTCTACACTTCAAAACCTTTAAATTGATGTATAACATGTCATGGTGACTTGTACAGTTTTACCCGTGCGGTTAAAACTGCCAAAAAAGAACGACGTCTGTGCTACGTATACGTGAAGCTATAGGTGTAAATAAATGCATGTTTGTGCGCATAAGAGAAACAAATGAGCAACAAAAGGTTGAAACGTATATGGAACCAACAATGAGCTAATCATGACCTACTATCAAACATTTTATTAAAATCGAATGAGTAGTTTTAAGATATGTTGGCTCGCAAAAATAGAGCGACAGACCGATAGACAGACATGATACCTATAATGTTCCCTGATGTCTTAAACGGATTTCGGTAAAAAAAAAATTAAATTCGGTGACATTTATCAAATTTCGTTCTTCAGACTGATCACATTCCCTCCGTTATCTTCGGTAAGCTTGGAAGCAAAACTAATTTTATTACTACGTTTTTATTAGCTTGCAATCTTGTTTGTTTGTCCGGCACAAATCTGGCAATCGATTTCTAACTAACTTCCTGAATAGCTAGACATTTGAAACTTTTAGCATAGCTCAGAACACGATGACAATGCATTATTTTAATACTTTTAGCCATCTTTCAGTAGAATTTAATTAGTTTTCAGCAAATTTTGCTGTGCGGAAAGTTAGTTCGAAAAAAATCCGCAAGTTATTTTATTTGTTTTGCCATATCCAATATTTACGCAATCTTCATTTTGACGGGTCTCAAATTTGTGATAGATAAACATTGAATAACAGCAAAACAGGAAATATCGATTATATTATTTATCGATTATATTATTTCAAATATATCGATGGCATGCTTTAGATTTGGTGTTGGGGAGATCCGTTGTACAAAGATTTATCCTTTTATAGGTTTAAGATCAGCTCTCTGGATGGTTGTCATTTATGTGAAGTAAATAAATTTGGAACTATTTTTTTTTCACTAACATTATAATATTATATTACAATAACAATTATATTATCAACATTACATACGATTCAACAGAAAATTTAAAAACGTAGTATATAAAAAGTTCTTTTTATCTTGGAATGTTTAAATTAACTAATAAAAATTCTTGAGGTTTATTTCCTCCGAATGCTCAACAGGTTATTTTGACAGTGGGTGTTAATTACACAACTTTTATCTAGAAAATAAATACAGAAATTTAAAGTAAACAAATAATAATTTCTGAGTTAATTTTAATTTATCTTCTATGCAAAGACTAAACAAATATCTGTCTGCTAAAATATTTATATATCAACTATTTGCTTTACCGCTTCGACTTTTTGTCTGCATATGAATTTAGAAAGTTTTACAAATACATATAAACAATTATTAGAAAAATAACGTCTCATCTACATCAAGTTGTGCTGCGATTATTAATGTGCTTAATGTTAGCACAGACGTCGTTCTTTTTTGGCAGTTTTAACCGCACGGGTAAAACTGTACAAGTCACCATGACATGTTATACATCAATTTAAAGGTTTTGAAGTGTAGAAAAAGGATATGAAACAATTAAAATTTCACACTAAATATTTTTAAGATGGCGGTCAATATGGCGGGCGACTAAAAAGAAGTTTTTTGTCATCAATTTAAAGGTCTTGAAGTGTAGAAAAAGAATTTACAACTATTAAACTTAATAATTTTAACTTAATGGTACAGAAACCGGCGATTATCGTCTTACGTACTTACGTGAAGCGCGCCTTACTTGTTTAATGGTGTAACTATTTTTCTTCCGAGCTTACCGAAGGTAACGGAAGCTATGGGATCGTTCTGAAGAACGAACAATTTGTAGGTCTCCGATTTCAAAAATTCCAAGACAGAAATCCGTTCCAGACGTCAGGGATCATTTTTGGTTCCGTGTCTGTCTGTCGGTCTGTCATTCAATTTTTGCGAACCAACATATCTTAAAAAAACTACACGTTCGAGTTTAATGAAATTTGGATGGTAGGTCATAATTAGCTCATTGTTGGTCCCATATAAGTTTCAACCTTCTGCGCTCATTTGTTTCTCTTCCACATGCGCACAAACATACATTTATTTACACCTATAGCTTCAAAAGTACTTATCTGATTTGTATGAAACTTTTATAGTTTATCGAAAGTAGCCCGCAGATAGCCCTAGATTAATTTGAACCTTCTGTACTCTTTAACTTTTGCTAAATTGATACTTTAATTTACGTAAAAAATCCAAACAATTTTGACAGATTAAAAACGGAGGAAAAAATTAAACAAATTAGACAATAATGGCTTGTAAAAATATATAATCAATAAAATACGAGATAGGATGCGAGGAAGCTATGTGCCACATAAATTGGCAGTCTATTTTATTTTGTTACAAAGAAAATGACATACAAAGTATTTATGACTTATTTCATCATTGGTAAGCGCATTATACAAGGTATGTCGTGGGAAGCTTTTATCTTGTGATTGAACTTCATAACTTAGCATACAAAAGCTTAACTCAAAGAGGAATTATTCAGTGAAAATTTATATTTTAACTTTGAAGTAGTAGTGGGCCTTATAAAATAAAAATATAGAAGAAGACAGAAAAGCTTAACTGACTTTACCCGTTTGTAGTATTCTTGCCTGATAAATATTAATTGACATTGTTTGGGGGGGGGGGGATGAGTACTCGGGTTACCACTTTACATTAGGAAGCTTTTGGGGTGTCGGACATTTGCATTTTCCTATATACACTTCACTCTGTACAAGCTCTACTATACAGCTTGCCTTTCAAAATAAGATAAACCGGTTTTGTAATTTAAACTATCTCATGTTCTCTTTATAGAAGCCACGAAGATAGCACACTCCAAGTTGTTTAATGATCTCACAAGAATTAAACTATACTATCACTTTTTAATTTTATAAAGTTTAATTATATTTATTTTATGTAAATATAATCTATATGTATACAAGATGGAACAGTTTAGATACGCTAGCCCTTGTAAAATAGTTCTACGAAGATAATACCAAGAAAATACACAAACAGTCTAGACAGTGTTGAAGAGATATTACACAGGGCACTAATGGATATTTAGTATGGACAATGTTGAAGAGATATTACTCAGGGCAATAGTGAATATTTAGTATGGACAATGTTGAAGAGATATTACTCAGGGCACTAGTGGATATTTAGTATGGACTGTGTCGAAGAGATATTACTCAGGGCACTAGTGAATATTTAGTATGGACAATGTTAAAGAGATATTACTCAGAGCACTAGTGAATATTTAGTATAGACAGTGTTGAAGAGATATTACACAGGGCACTAGTGAATATTTAGTATGGACAATGTTGAAGAGATATTACTCAGGGCACTAGTGAATATTTAGTATGGACTGTGTCGAAAATATATTTTCTGGACAATATTCGATTTTAGATTTGTGATGAACTCAGAATTCAAATAAATTATGTATTTATTTTCTTTAATTAAATGAAATCTTAATCAAATACTCTGCCAATTAGTGTGGCACATAACTTCCTCGCATCCTATTTCATAAACCTTAATGATTTTATGCTTTTATAACCTATTATTGTCAAATTTTAATTAATTTCCCCTATTTTTTTTTTAAACTGTCAAAATTGAATTTAAGTATTAGCTATATAAGAGCGCAGGTGGTTGAAATTAATCTGGGGCTATCTGCAGACTGCTTTTGGACAAACCACCGAAATTTCTTAAAAATCAAATAAGTACTATTGAAGCTATAGGTGTAAATAAATGAATGTTTGTGTGCATGTGGAAGAGAAACATATAAGAAGGTTGAAACTTATATGGGACTAACAATAAGCTAACTACGACCTACCATCTAAATTTCATTAAAATCGGACGAGTAGTTTTTAACCCTCGGGAACGCGCGGTTCTGTGAGGCCTAAATTTGAGATATAACTGTGAAATTGAGATAGATGTGGGTGCAATTGGAAGCTAGGGATTTTTCTAGCTATATTTCTTGCTTTTATCAGAATCTGTCACTGTTTGACATCGTACGTGATTATACTTAAATTCTGTGCCTATATTGTCCTGACAGGGGACCCGCGCCACTTTTACTTAAATTTTAGTATTACGCTAATTTTTTGTGAAATTTATTGAAAATTTTATTGTAATTTTAGTGAAAATTTAACCGCCTGTCGCCTCTTTTGTGTGCATTAGACCGTTATACCAATGCACACAGAAAAGGCGACGGGCGGATGCGCCTCCTCTACGCCTCTTCCTCACCTCTTCACTCATTTTGAAGAAGCGTGCCTCCTGCATCTCGCCCGCGCCGCGCCTCCGCCCGTGGCCTGTTCCTCACCTCTTCACTCATTTTGAAAAAGCGAGCCTCCTGCATCTCGCCCGCGCCGCGCCTCCGCCCGTCGCCTGTTCCTCACCTCTTCACTCCTCAGTTGTATAGTTCCTCAGTGTATAATTTTACTGATAAAAATATTTTCTATCAAAATAATGGATAAGTCATTTTAAAAACTTTATTGAAAAAATAATTAGGATTTTTTTTTTTTTTTTGTTCAATATATTTTCATACGATGATTTAATGCATTTGATTTATTCCTTTTAGAAACTCTCTTCAATATTAATTCGAGCAAAACTTTGCAGTTACTTAAATTAAATTTCCATAATTCTTTCTGCGTGACCCTTTGTTTGTGACATCTCTTTACTGAATTTATTAATAATAAAAAAATAAATAAATAAATAAACCTTTTAGTACACAGGCCACCATAAGAAGTGAGTCGCTGATTGATAAAGTTATCTTACCTTATGGAATCGCTTATTTATGCCTTGTCCACCGATGAATTGGGTATATGGCAACTGGGCGCTGGGCCATTTCTTTTTTGTTGACATGCCAAAATTGCCCTTGTGCGGGAACATTGAAAAGAGATAGATAAAATTTTGATTTTCACAGGTTTGTTTAATTAAATTATTTAAAAAACAGTGGTAAAGGTGGCCACCGATACGAGTGGGCCGTTTGGGTTGTCCACCGCCCCAAACATATCGCTCTGCGGGGACCTTGAAAAGAAAACGGCCCACTCGTATCGGTGGCCACCTTTACCACTGTTTTTTAAATAATTTAATTAAACGATCCTGTGAAAATCAAAATTTTATCTATCTCTTTTCAATGTTCCCGCAGAAGGGCAAGTTTGGCATATCAACAAAAAAGAAATGGCCCAGCGCCCAGTTGCCATATACCCAATTCATCGGTGGACAAGGCATAAATAAGCGATTCCATAAGGTAAGAAAACTTTATTAATCAGCGACTCATTTCTTATGGTGGCCTGTGGACTATTTATTTCCATCATGTAAAAAAAACAAAAAAAAAACGACAACATACAAAATATAAGTTAATCTTATGATGCACCCCCAAGTAAGCAAAGCTTGAGGAAGGGGTGACTTTGGCTCTAAAAAAAGAAGTAATAGAAAAAAAATAATAATAATAAAAAATAGAAATAAATAAATAAAAAGTAAAATAAAATAAAAGAATCAAGTTAAATTATATAGACATAAAACTTTTCATTATCATAAATAAAGACAAAACTTTTCATTCATACTATATAATAATAATAATAATAATAAGTATTCTTTATTCCACCACTTAAAAAAAACATGTAGTACAATTTCACTAATAATACAAAAGATAAGTATAAATAACACCCATTTAGTTGCTAAAGAATAAACAATATTATGTGGTGAGAATCCTCAGTAGGTGTCGCAGCACCTAGAGAGAGCACTCCGTCTCTCAAATTAGTCAGTATTTATTTATTTTATTTTATTATTATTATTTATATACAGATACATATACACACACCTACATACACATACATACACCCATATAAATATTATATTACATTATACTTTTAATTATTTATTCATTCATTCCTTATCCATTTGATTTATTTTTTATATATTTGTATTGATGTAGTTTAATCATTATTTTGTTGAGTAAGTAAGTGTTGTTTAATTTTGTTTTTATATGTGTTAATGTTAGTAATCTGTCTAAATTCTGTTGGTAGTTTGTTATAGTAAATTGGTCCAAGGTACGTTGCGTGTCGTTGTTTTCTAGTTGTGTGAGTCTGTGGTATTAGCATCTTTAGATGAGTCTGAAACCTAGTCGAGTAATTGTGAATTATTGGTATTTTGTCAGTATGAAAAAAATGCAATATAACTGCTTTCTGATATAAAGATTTAACTGACAGTACTTTAAAATCGAGATAGGTCTGGTGTGAGGGATACCTTTTTGGTTTTTTCATGGCTATCTTTATAATGGCCTTTTGAATAATTTCTACTGGTTGTAAATGTGAATTGGCTGCCATACCCCAGGATAAGATACAGTAATTCAAGATGGACTGGACTAGAGCATGGTAGAGCATTCTCATTACTGATTTGTTTGCAAAGAGTCTTACTTGAATAAAACTGTAGATGGTTCTCCTGACCCTAGCAACCATCCATGTGTTGCTTCCATTTAAGGTTGTTGTCCACTATAACTCCCAGGTATTTAATTCTATCAACTCTGTCTATGAAGTTTCTACAAGTACAGTCTTGTGTTCGTCCGTCAGTACAGTCCCCGTTATGTATATTAATTGTCATGTATTAATAGTCATATAGCCCCCCCCCCCCCCCTCAAAATTTTGAAGACACGTGACAATTTCTCGAAAATGGTATTAGTTATTATTAAGCGGACGGAGAGGAGCCGGGTTCAGTTCCACGCCGGGGAGTAGTTTTTTGATAAAATGTTCAATAATAATCAAATGTACCTATACGAAAACTCGAAAACTAATACATAAATAGAAAACACTTGACTAAGTAATTATAAACTCGTATATGAGAATAATTTTTTTTTTTTTTTTTTTTTTTCGTTAGACTATTGTTATTTCACTACGTTTTTATTAGCTTGCATTCTTTTTTGTTTGTTTGTCCGGTACAAATCTGGCAATCGATTTCTAACTAACTTCCCGAATAGCTAGACATTTGAAACTTTTAGCATAGCTCAGAACACGATGACAATGCATTATTTTAATACTTTTAGCCATCTTTCAGCAGAATTTAATTAGTTTTCAGCAAATATTGCTGTGCGGAAAGTTAGTTCGGAAAAAATCCGCAAGTTATTTTATTTGTTTTGCTATATCCAATATTTACGCAATCTTCATTTCGACGGGTCTCAAATTTGTGATAGATAAACATTGAATGACAGCAAAACAGGAAATATCGATTATATTATTTATGGATTATATTATTTCAAATATATCGATGGCACGTTTTAGATTTGGTGTTGGGGAGATCCGTTGTACAAAGATTTGTCCTTTTATAGGTTTAAGATCAGCTCTCTATGGTTGTCATTTATGTGAAGTAAATAAATTCGGAACTATTTTTTTTTTTTTTTTCACTAACATTATATATTATATAACAATAACAATTATATTATCAACATTACATACGATTCAGCAGAAAATTTAAAAACGTAGTATATAAAAAGTTCTTTTTATCTTGAAATTATTATATAAACATTTTTCTGTATAAATTTGTTTGTTAATAGAGTTTTTAGTTTAATAAAGGAAGTTCGACTGTTTTGTTTTTATTAACTATTAATCTCTCCTTCTCTCTTTGATATTGGAGGCATACAAAACAATAAAATGATAAATTAGAAAAGTGTATGAAAGAATATTTAGTGAAGGGATACAACATTATATATCGATCCAGCATCCTACGAGGTATTGTAATAATATCTTAGTGTACATGTATTCAAGCTATAGATGGCTTGAACACTTGCCAGTAGAGGTCGTATTGCTTTTAGGCCGTTTAAAGCAGATATAATAGAGATATATGGACTTTCTCCAAGATATTATATTTCATCGTCTTGGATCTTATAGTTAGGATGTCTATGGAACCGGCTATAATACTTCTTTAAAATATAGCTATATTATATAGAGAAAACTAAGAAAAATAGACTGCAAATTGGTGTAGCACATAGCTTCCTCGCATTCTATCATGTACTTTAAAGCTATGCTTTTACAAGCCATTATTGTCTAATTTGTTTTATTGATTCCCAGTGTTTTTAATTTGTCAAAATTGTTTTAATATTTTACATGAATTAAACTACAAATTCAGCAAAAGTTAAAGAGCGCAGTCGGTTCAAATTAATCTAGGGCTATCTGCGGGTTACTTTCGATAAACTATAAAAGTTTCATACAAATCAGTTAAGTACTTTTGAAGATGTAGGTGAAAATAAATGTATGTTTGTGCGCATGTGGAAGAGAAACAAAAGCGCAGAAGTTTGAAACTTATATGGGACCAACAATGGGCTAATTATGACCTACCATGCAAATTTCATTAAAATCGAACGTGTAGTTTTTAAGATTTGTTGGTTCGCAAAAATTGACCGACAGACTGACAGACGGAACCAAAAATGTCCCCTGATGTCTGAAACGGATTTCTGTCTTGGAATTTTTGAAATCGGAGATATTAAATATTTTAGTTCTTCAGAACGATCACATAGCTTCCGTTACCTTCGGCAAGCTCGGAAACAGTAAAGCCATATAATTGTGAATGTTAAAAATCATACAATTGTCTTATAAAATTATAGGATATTATTTAACAACATACATTATAAAATAAACAAAAACTATTCGCGTGATTTTGCTTCCGACCTTACCGAAGGTAACGGAAGCTATGTGATCGTTCTGATGAACGAAAGTTTTCCGTCTAGTTTCAAAAATCCCAAGAAAGAAATCCGTAATAGACTAAATATCCCTTTGTCTTAATAGTTATTTATTCAGTCATTTAAATTCTAAAAAAAAACATGGGGAGTAACAATCTAAAGAACTACCTTCCTTTTTTGTAATACTAGAATATGATATATTGTATTGCTTAATTATGGGCGTTCTTTTTAACACCCAAGGTATAGAGGACAAAATTATCAGCTTCCTTCAAGTTGGTACTACATTAAAAAATGTCTACTTTATTCTATGTAAACAATTAAAATTGACGCTAATCCTTACCTGTATGTAATACTAGTATTATAGCATTGAAGTCACTACTATCACTACTAGCATTGTAATCTAAAAGTGTTCATTTACATACATATCATTAATATTGAATGTTCAGATGGAGATGAACCACGTACCTAACAATGTTCGAATATTTATATAACACACGAATAGAATTATCTTAAGCCGTATCCACACCAGACGCGCATCGTGTTTGCAAATGTTTGCAAACTTTTGCAAACAGGGATGCGAGTCCGTTGTGGATGGCACCGCGCGCACGAACGAATGCTTGTTTGTGTTCGCGGGTGCTCCGGGTAGAGTCGGAACATCAAAGGATGTTTGCTGTTTGTGCGCGTTTGGTGTGGACGCTTTTTGAGCAAACTTTTTGAACATTCGCAAACAGCCTGTGGTTTGACTTGGAAACCTGGGAAATGTATATTTTTTCATTCATATTATTTATGAATGTAGCATCAAATAACTATATTATAATTAATAATATACACTAATTAATAAATAGTGATTGAAACTAGAGATGAGTTTATGTAAATCAAAGATTAAAATTAACCGGATTAAATAGATAAATATATATATGACATAAAAGTCCAAAAATGTGTCACACTATTTTTTAAAATAATTATTTTGCTTCCAAGCTTATTACTTAAGGCACAGGCCTACGGGCCCGAGCCTCCTATGGGCCCTCATAAGACGAAATATTACATTGATATTTATCTTTTATCCACCAAAAGAACAGATTTCTATTTGTATAAAATTTCTATAAATTTCTATATGTTTTAGGCGTTGTATTTTTTGTAGAAATAATAATCTAAAATCAGGGATGATCGAGGAGAAAATTTGTTTGAAGTCCAGACTCACCCAGACACCTTCGTCATCTTTTACTATTGCCATGTTTTACTAACTCACCAATGATAATAAATAAGCCGGCGCTTATACCGCGTTTTGATAGAACCATATATTTTTATGTATTTATTCTTCAATACATTTTATATAAAAATATAAATTCTCCCCACCACTAGAGGATCCGGGATCCTGTGCTGTGGTGGATAGCACTTGCATTACAAAGCTAATGCAAGTTCAATTTAGTTTTATTTAGTACTTGATGATGTAGTGTATATGAAAATAATGAAAAATAACTGGGAACAAGGACAAACGTTTGCAAACTGCGTCCGGTGTGGACGTCGTGTTTGCAGTTGTTTGCAATCATTTGCAAACCCTGTTTGCGAATGCACGTTTGGTGTGTACGAGGCTTTAAATTTATCTATTTAGGAATGACAAAAATTGAATCCCCCCCTTCTTATAAAACATGTATCTTTAAAAAAAAGCTTCTTTGTCAATTTGTTTTTGTTTTTTTTAACAGGAAAAAGTGAATAGATACAAAGATATATATGCATAAAAAAAATATAAAAATACAATAAAATGACAGAAGGAATAAAAAATGGTTTCATATTCCGGACGCTAGAGGGCGGTAACATCACTTTACTTAGAAGTGAAAAAACTATTGTGTTTTCTTCCTTGAAAACAATTTTTTTTGGAATTCATCCAGAAATAAAAGCTGAGATAAAAAATACAAAACTTTTTTTTTCAGTTGACTTTTTCACCCAACAGGAAAAAACTGCACCTTTTGTTAAAGTATACAAAAATATACAAAATTCTAGCCAGAGTGTTTCTTTTTAATACTAAAAACACTCTGTACTTTGTTTTAACTAAATTAAAAAAAAAATCAAAAACAGTTGTTAAAATATTCAGCAGCTTTTATAAAAAGTAGAAAATTCATATTTTGCTTCCGAGCTTATAGAAGGTAAGAAGAAGCTGTGTTATAGTTTTTCACACGAAAAGTTTCAATTTAATAATATTTCATGGGCGCCAGGTGGCTGAAGTTAATATGAGGTTATTTTCAAAAAACCGTCCAAATCTCCTAAATATCAGATTAGTACTTTAGAAGATATAGCTGTAAATAAATGTATGTTTGTGCGCATATGGAAAATATCAAATCGCGCAAAAGGGACCAGAAGGTTAAAACTTATATGGGATCAACAATGGGCTAATTATAACCCTTCATCCAAATTTAATTGAAATCAAACGAGCAGTTTCGAAAATCTGGGGCTATCAGCGAGTTACTTTCGATAAATTATAAAAGTTTCATACAAATCAGATAAGTACTTATGAAGCTGTAGGTGTAAATAAATGTATGCTTGTGTGTATGTAAAAGAGAAACATATGAGAGTGAAACTTATATGGGACCAACAATGGGCTAATCATGATTTACTATCCAAATTTCAATATAATCGAACTTGTAGTTTTTAAGATTTGATGGTTCGCAAAAATAGAACGACAGACAGACACGGAACCAAATATGTTCCCTGATGTCAGAAACGGATTTCAGTCTTGAAATTTTTGAAATCGGAGACATAATAGTACATTACGCTTCGAGTGCGGAAAGTGTGGAGTTTGCACCCGAGCGACTGCGAGGGTAGTAAAACCACACGAGCAATGCAAAATGCCGTTTTCCCACGAGTTGCGTACCGTACTGTATCTACGATTGTTAGATTTAAATAATAAATACAGAAAAAAATAAACTTGCTGTGTGTAAGTTCGTATCTCTTCTCTTGATAAAGATGGCATTAATCTTGAGTTGTATTTTTTGCCGAATTAATTATTTCTTGAGGAGTATTATTCTCTACATTTTCGTCAAAGCCACTTGATTCATTCATTGTTTTTCACTAAAAACTCGATATAAACAGTTACTTTAATAAAAGAATAGCAAATTAGTTTTGTTAAATGTAAACAAACTCGCTAATCGTGCGTAAAGCTGAAGAATCCCTCTTCTTTACCGCGCTAGCGTGGTAAAGAAGAGGAATTCTTCAGAACTATGAGACGTGCATGCGCAATGAATACAAATTGGTTTTGTGAACACAAAATTAGAAGGGGGGGGGATTTTTTTTTGACAAAATGGCGCCGAAAATTAAACACTATCTCTAAGTGGTATATATATTTGTAATCTACTCTTCAATACCTTTCATTTGATACCCCACTCAAAATTTTAAAAAAATATTTTTTCTCGAGTGACATGAATTATCCGCCATCTTGAATTTCTAGTAGACCAGATCAAATTGCTAATCTTATTTTTTCTATGGCTCAGCAGACCACACATTTTGCATATTTTTCTATATTTTTAGTGACAGCGGAAATACGATTTTAGGGGGGGGGGGGGACACGCAAAATTTCGATGTTTTTTGACAAAATGGCGCCGAAAATTAAACACTATCCCTAAGTCCTATATATATTTTTAATCTACTCTTCAATACCTTTCATTTGATACCCTACTTAAAATTTAAAAAAAAAAAAATTTCTCGAGTGACATGAATTATCCGCCATCTTGAATTTCCAGTAGATCAGATCAAATTGCTAATCTTATTTTTTCTATGGCCCGGCAGACCACACATTTTGCATATTTTTCTATATTTTTAGTAACAGCGGAAATACGATTTTAGGGGGGGGGGGACACGAAAAATGTCGATGTTTCTTGACAAAATGGCGCCGAAAATTAAACACTATCCCTAAGTGGTATATATATTTGTAATCTACTCTTCAATACCTTTTATTTGATACCCCATACAAAATTTAAAAAAAAAATTTTTTTTCACGCGTCGTGAATTATCCGCCATTTTGAATTTGTAGAGCTGATAATTTTGAGTTCGCTATATTTTTCCTGTGTGCGCGTCAAAACGATCTTCTATACTGGAAAGTTTCACGTTTTTATCTCTTTTGGTTCAAAAGTTATTGGAACCGTACAGAGTGACAGACAGACAAAGGAACGAAACTATAAGGGTTTCTTTTTTTTGGTTTTACCAACGAAACCCTAAAAAAGAGTGTTGTTAGCTGTATACTTATATTTTTCACTGTATATTATTGATAAATAAACAAATATGCTTTTTTTCAAACGTTGTTGATCAATTTTACATCTCTACTATTATTTGGTGAATTTTGATTATACGAACAACCCACACAAAATTAGTTAGGACAGTCGGCGCTATACTGTATACATATATTTATACAAATGTTATGTTTTGTTTTTGCATTATA
Source organism: Gerris lacustris (assembly GCA_951217055.1). NCBI lineage: Eukaryota > Metazoa > Arthropoda > Insecta > Hemiptera > Gerridae > Gerris > Gerris lacustris. The sequence goes on from OX578281.1 coordinate 11,043,193, forward strand.
GTATGATGCAGTAGTTCTTAGATCGATAAAATATAAATGGGCCTTTTCGATCATTTATTTTTTTAAAAAAAATACATGATTAAGGACATTTTTTTTTTTTTTTTTAAATTAATATTTCTACCTAGTGTCCCTCCCCCCTTCAGAATGCATTTCTCCCAACGATTGGGTATATTTTTAATCCGTTTTTTATCCGATTAGAACGAGGGCGGGTGTGAAGCCTGTTGTGCAAGAATTCAGTGCCTAATGGCGGGTCAAGTTTCTCAGCCTTTGAGAACGTCAAACGGGACAAAATTCGTCGTCGACTTCATCATTAGTAAATGGAAGACTCTCTCACGGACTAGGATGAAATCTGGGTGCAACAAATTTCGGCAAGATCTTAAACACGGTGAAAACCAATATCATCCCTGCCGCCTACGTTCCAGACACACTGAATTCTTGCGCAACTGGCTTCATTACCCGCCCTTGTTCCTTCTACTATAACAGGATCAAATAAATATTGGGAGAAATACATTCTAAAAAGGACTATGCAAAAAATGAAAATATGTTGTCATTATTCTTACATTTTTTTAAATTAAATTGTTGAAAAAGACCCGTTGGCATTTGGTCAACCTACGTATAACATAATAATGAGTTCTAAGAATTGATATATTCTTATTTAAGTTATACGTGGGCGATCCCTAACAATGTCTGCTTAAGCTTCAACGAATATCCTTCTTTTTAATAACAATAAATTCTTTTTGAAATACATAAATAGAATATATTCTTTGTAAAGCTCTCTAACGAGTCTTAATTCAATGGAATCCGGCTTGGAAGACTCGGAATCTTCCCAATTAGGGAGGAGAATGGAGAAGATAAAGAAAGAATAACAACCTTGCATTTTAAGATTAAAAGTACTGACCGGAAGAATTTCCCTAAAATTAAAAGAAGAGACTGAATGAAAGAATCAATAAACAGCTTTGACTGGACACATCCTAGTGATTTTTTAAAAAAAATTTGGATAAAGTTGATAATTTTTTTTTTTTTATTCTTAAGTAGACTTAATCCAAGGTGAACAGAATGGGGGATAGAAGATCATTCAGGTTTTCCTAGGTAAAAAAAAAAAAAACAGTTTGTGGGGGGCAAGTGTTTTTTTCTAGGAAGGTAGTGGAGGCTACAGATTGTGGAGTCTCCAATGGTTACCGGGGGAAAAGGATAGGGAGGTGGCAAACCCCCTCTTCGGGTCGATATTTTGAGAACGAGTCCTCCCCTACCAAGCACCCTTGCCCCATTCACACTTACTCTTGCACATAGACAGTAATCACACTCGATTTGACTAACACCAGTCACAGTTTTAACATCGCCTTTGCTTTACAACCAGTTTGGTCTCTCACTTTTTAAGTACTTCGAAATGAATCAGGCTAAAAGAGAAAACGCGGGGAATGGTATTGGGGTAAACCAAATACTCACTCTCTTCCCAAAAAGCAACTTTATTTATTTATGGAAAATAATGATGAATCTTTAATAAACTGTTTTTATTGAGGTGGAAAACTTCAACGTCTATATTCTCCTCGGAATTCATCATCTAAAATGTATCGGTTATGAATGATAAATTCTCAAAACCATTCTAGAGAATAATCGATAATTCACAATAACATTTATATGACCTCTTTAATTTTAATGTCATTCGTTACATTATAAGTCATTGTATGTATACACACAATAAACGTATTGAGAAAACTCACATAAATTATTAGTTAAATCAAAATTTAACTAATATTATGCAAATGAGTAATGTTTGTATTCTGTAACTATGTATTATGTATTATACAGTAAAGTATGTTTTTAAAAAAATACAAATAATAAATGTTAGGCAATAAAAACGTCTGCCAATTACTGTAGCAAATATATTACTCATCTCCCAACACGTACTTTTTTGATTTTATGCTTTTACAAGCCATTATTAACTAATTTATTTAATTGTTTCTCGCTGTTTTTTTATATGTCAAAATTGTTCTGATTTTTTACATTAATTTAAGTATCAGTTAAGGAAAAGTTAAAGAGCTTAGACAGTTGAAATTAATCTGGTGATATGTGCGATCTACTTTCGACAAACCATCCAAATTTCATACAAATCAGATAAGTACTTTAGCAGATATAGGTGTAAATAAATGTATTTTTGTACGCATGTGGAAGAGAATTAAATGGGTGCAGAAGGTTGAAACGTATATGACACCAATAATAAGCTAATTATGACCTACCATACAAATTTCATTAAAATCAGTTTTTAAAAGATGTTCATTCGCAAAAAGTGAGTGGCAGACAGACACGAAACCAAAAATGTTTCCTTATTACTGAAACGGAAACGGATTTCTGTCTTGGAAATTGTAGCCTGTGCATAGGGAAGAGGAAGAAAATAAGAGACAATTTATGGGCTAACTTTGACATTGCCATCTAAATTTCATCAAAATGGAACTGTCAAAATATTGGCTTCAGCGAAAATGTTGACCTACAGACAGGAATGACACCTAATGTCTGAAACGTATTTTGATGAAGAAAATGTTTAATTTGCGTCAAAGCAATTTTTAATCGTAATCCCTCTTTTTCCTTTGGTAAGCTCGTAAGCTACAAAATTAGACGGATTCTTTTTATATTTAGTGAACTTTTCTCTTTTTACTACGTTTTTATTAGCTTGCTTTCTTGTTTGTTTGTTTGTTTGGCCTGTACTAATCTTGCAATCGATTTTTAACTAACTTCCCGAGTAGCTAGACATTTGAAACTTTTAGAATAGCTCAGAACACGATGACAATGCATTATTATAATATTTTTATCCATCTTTCAGCAAAATTTATTTCGTTTTCAGCAAATTGTACTGTTTGGAAAGTTAGTTCGGAAAAAATCCGCAAGTTATTTTATTTGTTTTGGCATGACCCATATTTATCTGGGTATGATTTATCTTCGTTTTGACAGGTTTTAAATTTATGATTAATCACAGAATATTTAAAAACGTAGTATATAAAAAGTTCTTTTTATCTTGCAATTATTACGTAGTAGTGATGTACCCATTAGTTATTACGATTTCTCTAGAAATTAATCTTTCATATTAAATGCTCTATTTTGTTAAAATCTCAATGGTCTCCTTTGTAACTTTAAATTTACAATAACTGATGGGCTTCTTAGATTGGAAACTTTTAGGAACGATTTTCAACTTTACTTTAAAAGGTCAATTGAAACCCTTTACTTATAAAAGGTCAATTGGTTTTTCTTTTTAGTTTTCCCAAATTTTCAGTCTATGATTTCTAATTTACTAAATGTATGTTCACTGTAAATACATTTTTCCTTCCCAACTTACCGAAGGTAACAGAAGATATGTGATCGTTCTGATGAACGAAAATGTTTTAGGTCTCCGATTTCAAAAATTCCAAGACAGAAATCCGTTTTAGACATCAGGCAACATTTTGGGTTTCGTGTCTGTCTGTCACTCAATTTTTGCGAACTATTCATCCAATAGCGGCCTTTACACATATGTTCTTTCGTGCGTGCTTGAATCGTGAAAGATTGCGGCCGAGTAAAACTGTGCAAGTAATCGTGTGGGAAATATTTTGTAGCTAAAAAAGTGATTATACGCATTCCCAGACGAAAGCGTGACCCCGTGATGGCGCTACGGAAAGAACGCATGTGTAAAGAGGAATCCCTCACGCAATCCTTGGAGCGTGGAGTGGTCGTCAGACGAACAGTTTTAGGGGAAGCGACACATTGGGAGTAAATTTAAAGAACATGGGAGGCATGTTGTATAGCTCGTTGTCACCTTTAGACTGAGGAGACTTACGCATGGTAATACGTGCATCTCTGTGCATGCGCAATCCTCCACTCCTGTGCCGCCCTTATACTAAGGACACTTAAGCATGGTAATACGTGCGTCTCTGTGCATGCGCAATCCTCCACTCCTGTGCCGCCTTTAGACTAAGGAGACTTAAGCATGGTAATACGTGCGTCTCTGTGCATGGGCAATCCTCCACTCCTGTGTCGCCTTTAGACTAAGGAGACTTAAGCATGGTAATACGTGCGTCTCTGTGCATGGGCAATCCTCCACTCCTGTGTCGCCTTTAGACTAAGGAGACTTAAGCATGGTAATACGTGCGTCTCTGTGCATGGGCAATCCTCCACTCCTGTGTCGCCTTTAGACTAAGGAGACTTAAGCATGGTAATACGTGCGTCTCTGTGCATGGGCAATCCTCCACTCCTGTGTCGCCTTTAGACTAAGGAGACTTAAGCATGGTAATACGTGCGTCTCTGTGCATGGGCAATCCTCCACTCCTGTGTCGCCTTTAGACTAAGGAGACTTAAGCATGGTAATACGTGCGTCTCTGTGCACGCGCAATCCTCCACTATGTCGCCTTTAGTCTAAAACTCTTTCCCGCGCTTTTTCCTGTTTGTTGCAATATCCGGCAGGAAAGCGCCCAAGTGTAAAGAACGCTATTTTTGATGAAATTTGGATGGTAGGTCATAATTAACCCATTGTTGGTCCCATATAAGTTTCAATCGCCAGCGCACATGATGATTCTCTTCCACTTGCGCACAAATCATACATTTATTTACACTATATCTTCAAAAATCAATTATTTTTATTAAATTTGGATAGTTGATCGAAAGTAGCCTGCAGATAGCCCTAGGTTAATTTCAACCATCTGCGCTCTTTAAATTATAGTGAATTAATATACTTTAATTCATGTTAAAAATCAAAATAATTTTAACAGATTTCAAAAACGGGGGAAAAATTAAATAAATTTGATAATAATAGGGTGTAAACGCATAAAAACATTAAAGTTTATGAAATAGGACGTGAGGAAGCTACATGTACCACTAATTGGAAGACTATTTACATATGTTTAGCTTACTCAAAATTATGCAAATGAAAGTCTAGTTGTCATCATGTAGATTAAGCTTTTAGAAATATTATCTGTGAAACACAGATAGTTTGGTGTTTGATTTCTATTTTTAGTTTATTTTGTTTTCCTGGTTTCAATTTATTTTGTTTTCCTGGTTTCAATTATGATAAGAGACTAAGTGAATATAAGAAGTTAATGTTAGCCGTTTTAACGAAGTTAGCTTTTGCAGTAAATCGATTTTGCTGACACCATTCAGCCTTGAAGTGTGTCAATGACTGAGTAGACCGCTGCATGATTACACCCACTTTACCCAAGGAGTCACGACACAATTAGAACAATTACAAAATCATGTCATATATATAACAGTTAAGAATGAATTCTTACAGATTAAGGCTAAGAGGTTTTGTAGGCCACTATCATTTATCATTCTTTATCCTAGTTTTAGTTCAAATGTATTCTGTTAGATTTAGTACTTCTTAACTCGCTATTAAAATACTTATATCTATACCGACTACTCTTTAGTTAAAAATAATTTTAAAAAATCGGTCCGAGAAATTGAACAAGCCTTAATAGTATTGATACACTGTATTTAAATTCCATGATAACTCATTTAATTTATCTTAATGCACGGCAGTGAACAAGGACAAGTTCCAGGAAGCATGCAGTGTATCTTTACTTGAACCAATTCATCCAGTTTTTTTCACCCTCATATCTCTGTTTTCTGTTAAGATGACCTTTGCAATTTGAAACAGATTAAGCTTAATAGGCTTGTCAGCGTTTCTGGTGGATATATTAATTCCAGGTATTAATATATCTACTAATTAAAGCTCCTATTTTAAATCATTCACAAGGGACTTCTTACTCCTCCAAGCAAGGCATTAGGCGTTGCTAATCCTTGGGGCTGGTAGCAAACTCGTGCCCCACGTTGGGCGCCAGTTTGCTGCCTGCCCCTAGGATTAAAAACGCCTAGTCTTGGCCAGTGGAGACGGGGGGGGGGGGGGGCCTTGTCATAAATTTATAATCGAACGTTTAATTTGCAACTAGAAATACCTTGCAATAAAGGGCGCCACGTTATTTCTGCTGTCCAATGGTTTGGATGGGTGAAATAACGAAAACCCACTCTATTCAGAGCAGGAAAATTAATTGGAATAAGTAGGTTATAATTAAGTAATTATTAAATTTTTTTTTTAAATTTTTTTTTTAATAAAAAAAATCCTAACAACTTCGGCTAAAGGCAAATCCATAAAATAAATAAAAATAAACACATGAGCACCAGCAAAATATTGTTTAACAAAAAAACGAATTGACTGACCTCCCAGCACATGGTCCCTTGACAAGAAAGCATCACTCCTACTACGTTATTCTCCCAACTCTACTAATTCACTTCTCACTGCCCTCCTACTGCCCTAGCGCTTCCTATTTGACCTTCCACCTTCAGAAACCTTCGGTCACAACCTCAACAGAAACATCTCCCACACCACATCTCCTGGTTTCAGGCGTCCCCTCAACCCATCAATCGTCGTCGATCCCTGGACAACTTTATCGATCGATGGGTCCATCAATCGATAGCCTCGCCCACAATAAATAATTTATCCCTCACAATATATAGGATAATTAAGTTAATAAATACAATTAAATTGATACATGCAGTGGTGAGCGCTCCCAAAAAGCAAAAGCTTGAGCAATGTAGCGTGCAATTCAAAATTGCACCGTTACATACTCTATACCCATGATATTCGTCTGTTTAATGTACATATAAGGAAAATACTTTGTACCTACTCTTTTCAGTGCCTCTTAAAAATCAAGATACCCACGATGCCAGGAAGTGACATCCCCAACAAAAACCTAACCGTTTCAGAACCCCTCCCAAAAATGTCAGCCTATCAAAGTAGATTTATCTACATTGTGTCTATGTCTGCTCTTTATTTAGTCTATAACTTCTCTTCACTCCTAATTTTATGATAAGACTGCTATTTTGAGGAGTGAATAGAGGTTATGGACTGAAGGAAAAGCAAACTTGGATACAATGTAGATATCACTACTTTAGTAGGCTGCTTTTTTGGAAGGGGGTCTGGAACTTGGCCTTTTTTTCACTGGAAGGTTTTTGTTTGGGATATTTACTACGTCTAAGTATAAATAATAATCTTAGAAATAATATCTTAATAGGTATTAGTTGGCGCGGCGTCATTTGGACCTAGCCGTAGCATACTTAAGTTTGTTTGGACTTAAGACTAGCTCACTTGGTAGTTCAGATTGGGATTAGTTCACTTGGTAAGGCGCAACTTTATGTCTCTAAATCGCCCCACAATTTTGGTGCTGCTTGATTGTTTACTGATTTGTTCCTTTGATTGTCACCAGATGCCAGTACTTCTTGCCAACTAGTGAGAAGCACCTAGGGTGATGTTTTTCAAAACAGGTGGTCTCTATCAATAAGCATATGTGACATGACAACGTAGGTTGGGTATATTGTGGGCTTTATATTGAACAATGCCAGGTTACGTCATGACGGACAGGATGGAGGGGGGGGGGGGGGCACTTTACACTTCCACCCAATATGATCATCAGAGTGGAACATGTCATACCTTGCTGGGATTCGAACAATCCCCAGTTACAGGTCGATATTTGACCTTGGTTTCAGACGAGTTTTGAACCTCTCAGCTTCAACTTCTCTTGAGAAAAGATAGAGAAAAAGGCCTGCCAATTAGTGTGGCACATTGCTTACTCGCATCCTATTTCGAATACTTTAATGATTTTATGCTTTAAAAAACCCATTATTGTCAAAATTATTTAATTTTCCCCCGTTTTTTTAAACCGTCAAAATTGTTTTGATTTATAATCCAAGCTTACCGAAGGTAACGGAAGCTATAATCGTTCTGAAGAATAAACATATTTTTTGGCTCCCATTGTAAAAATTCTAAGACAAATCCGTTTCAGACATCAGGGACATTTTTGGTTCCGTGTCTGTCTTTCGAGGAAGCTATGTGCCACTGGCAGTCTATTTTACATGAATTAAAGTATCAATTTAGCACAATTTAAAGAGCGCAGACGGTTGAAATTAATCTGTGGCAATCTCCGGGCTACTTTCGACAAACTTTTTAAAATTAATAAAAATCAGAAGAATACTTTTAAAGGTAAAGGTGTAAATAGATGTATGTTTGTGCGCATGTGGAAGAGAAACAAATGGGCGCAGAAGGATGAAACTTATTTGGGACCAACAATTAGCTAATCATGACCTACCAATACTTGTGTAGTTTTTAAGATATATTGGTTCGTAAAAATTGAGCAACTGACCGAGAGACAGACACGGAACCAAAAATGTTCCCTGATATCTGAAACGGATTTGGAATTCCACATCCTGTTTTGGAATTTTTGAAATCGGAGACCTAAAAAGTTTTCGTTCTTCGGAACGATCACATATCTTCCGCTACCTTCGGTAAGCTGGGAAGCAACAAATAGATAATCATTAAATTTATATACCAGTTGCAGTTTTGCAGAATCGCTCTTCTTTTTGATAGAAGTATAGTAAAGACAAATCTGGCAAACAGGAAAAAAAAACATAATTAAGGATTACTAAAATTAGAATCCGCAGCGCTGCATGTTAGTAAAGAACCTCTCTAGGACGTTTCCAAAACATAAATCAATAATTTGGCAAACTGTCAGACGTTTAGTAAATCTAAATTAAAACGTCACAAAGCAAATAAAATGAAAGCCAAAACTTATGTGAATTCCATGTTATTCATACTAATGTATTAATGACATTAGTCTGAATAATTAGTTGAGAGTATTTATATCGCTGACAGCATCGATAATTTGAAAAGGACATATATAGCTAACGATCAATTAATATATTAGGTGATGTGATCTCCTTATTAGACAGATATTTATAAATATCTCAAGTGTAAATTGGCGAATTTTGAAAGTTTATAAATTTTACCTCCAGCGGGGAGAAAAAGTGAACTTTCCTCCGTAGTTTACAGGGAGGGAAGTTACTCATTGCACCCGGTCGGGTTAAACAGGGAGTAATGAAAAATAAGGGAATCATGAACTCTCATGATTCCCTCCAGTGTTGCCCTAGAAAAAGCACAAGTAAATAAGATTGGTGCTAATACACATTTCATTTACTAACTTTTGTTTAATGTCGAAATTTATAATGTCATCTTCACACATGTCATGTAACCTCCACAACGTTTGCCATAGTGATTCATCAGTAAAAGAAACAAACAAGTTAAAAGTGGAAACATAATTTCTAAATGTAGATTAACTAATCCATATTTAAATACATCAGTTGTCAACACCATTCAATACACGACTCAGCTTCCAGCTGATTCTCCCATTTAATTTTAGCATTGAAATTCAAATAATTATTATCTATAATTTAATTTTAACGTGATTAAACTTATTTAGAGAATTGTTAATATTATATCTAACTATATTTTTTTTAAATAAATATAAACCATATATTTTTTGTTGAATAACGTAATTTAAAATTAAAATCTTTCCATATTTTTTTCTCCCTTCTGGAGGTAAAATCTTGTATGTACCTTGAGAGTAAAAACCACTTGCACCCTCGCGATAATTAACTCCCTCGGCTCCGCCTCGGGAGTGAAGGTTATGGTTTCCTCGGCTTCGCCTCAGGAACCAACTTCATCGCTCAGGGTGCAATCACTTACTTTCCTCTCTTGGTGCGTAAATAACTATTGTAGTGCCTTTTTTATTGTCAATTATATTGGTATTATTATTTTGTTCCCCAGCTTACTGTTGGTAACGGAAAGCTATCTTTCTGAACAACGAAATTTTCAATAATTCCAACACCGAAATCCATTTAAGAATATTTTTATTCATTTATAGTTAAGGTAAATCACACGGGATAGAAAACTGGCGTATAGTTTTGCTGTAGGTATAGTAAACAAGCATACAAGTTTACATGAGCTCTAGTTTGAGTCAGCTATACGTATAATTTACTATCCTATAGTCGAACTATACGCTATACAGAAATTACTCCAACACCGAAATCCATTTAAGAATATTTTTATTCATTTATATAGTTAACGAGCCCTTAAGTTCGAGGCAACGGGCTTAATTTTATATTTAAAAAAATAAAACTAAGTGAATTAATTTATATACGTTATTATATCTATTTAAAGACTAACAAATCAAAACAAACCTTTATTGTTATTGGAATAAATGTGGTTGCCTTTGCGTAAGGAATAACAAATCATTTTGAGGTGTGTCGTCAGGACACTACTCAAATATATAAATGATTATATTCGTTTAGCCCCTAGTGAAAACATTTTCTTAAAAAAACTGTACGAGAAGCGAGATAAATTGATTAAGATAAAAAACTTGCTCACCTGCCCACTTGAGGAATACGTTATCCACAAGTGTCATTTGCCTTCCTATTTTACTTTTCCTTCATTACATTTTACCTTGTTTGCCTAGTAGGAAGATCCATCTATACAGTTCTATATTCCAGCGGAATATAGAACAAAAAGTGAGATAGATTGAGCCAAATGAAGAACTTGCTCTCATGCCCACTTGAGGAATACGTTCTCCACAAGTGTCATTTGCCTTCCTATTTTACCTTTCCTTTATTATATGAGGAGCTTAGTATCAAAGACGGACAAGAGCACATTTCAAAATTTTACAGGAGAGCCGAAAAACTGTAGCTCAAATTCTAAAGGTGCTAGAGCAATGATTTTTTTTCTGTAGATTCTTAATAGACTCAAAACTAGTTAGAAGTACTGAAAACGTGAATTTATTTGATATTTTAGCTGCTAAATGGAGTTAAAAAGTGGAGTTGTCCGCTTTTGAAACAAAAACAAGGTTTTGTCCGTTTTTGAAGCAAAATTATGTTTAAAATAATGGTTAGAATAATAATATTGGAGAAATAATTTTTTTTCACGTTTTTCAGAGTTCTTAGGGGGGTAGTGCCCCCAAATTTAGAGCTAAAATTGATTTCTCGATTTCCCCTCGGGGTATCATTTTTCTAACCATGTATGACAAAATGGGAAGAGTAGGTATTCAGATGCTAAAGCCCGCAGTGCATTATAGGAACGAGTTAGTAAAATGCAGCCTCCTGATTGGCTGTTTCGGTTATATCCACTTTTGAAGCAAAACGTGTGTTGACTTGTCCGTATTTGATACAAAACTACAAATATTATTGCATTTTTACCTATTTTCTGGTCGTTTTTGATGCAAATGGATAGCAGGATCTGATGCAGCAGCCAAAAATCTATAAGACCAATCGATAACTGAAATTCGGAAAAAATGTCGAATGTCCGTCTGATACTAGGCTCCTCATATATTTTACCTTGTTTGCTTACTAGGAAGATCCATCTACAATCTAGAGTCCTATATTCCAGCGGAAACAACTGCTTTACTGTTCTTTGTGTCGTATAAGAGCAGGATGATGTCATTTTGGGTGAAAGGGGTTTGGGGGATCATCTGTTACAGGAGAAAAACCCTACCCATTGTTTCGTTAGTTCTAACCATTTATGATTGTGGGAATCAAACACTGGCTATTAGAGCATACGATAAAACATATTTATTTTGTTGTTATTTGTTTTATAAAAGTGAGATAGATTGAGCCAAATGAAGAACTTGCTCTCATGCCCACTTGAGGAATACGTTCTCCACAAGTGTCATTTACCTTCCTATTTTACTTTTCCTTTATTATATATTTTACCTTGTTTGCTTACTAGGAAGATCCATCTACAATCTATAGTCCTATATTCCAGCGGGAACAACTGCTTTACTGTTCTTTGTGTCGTATAAGAGCAGGATTAGGTCAGATCATCTGTTACAGGAGAAAAACCCTACCAATTGTTTCGTTAGTTCTAACCATTTATTATGATTGTGGGAATCAAACACTGGCTATTAGAGCATACGATAAAACATATTTAATTTGTTAGATAGGATGGAGTTCATCTATGGAGTTCATCTAAACTTCTAAAGGAATAAAATAAATTGTTTCTCAACGTAAATTGAAACTGGTTTATTTAACAAAGCAAGCTTTCAGCCTTGATAAGGCCATCAGTTCCTAAGACCAAACAAGAAATAATGAACTAAGTAAAAAGAATCAAACGTAAATACCAATTAAAACCAGCAAAAAACGATTACCGTATTGCTTCGAAAGAGGCACTTTTTTCCCCGTTTTTGCATCGCAAAACTCGGATTTATTCCGACATGATCTTATTATCATATCGTGTAACATATCTAACAACCTTTATTTTACAAACTAGTCTTTCAAGGGTACCGCAGAGATCTTGTTTTTAAAGTAGATTAAGAGCGCAAGTGGATTAGATATATCAGTAGAATAATGATTAATGGTAAGCCTCTCCACAGAATAGTGTTTATATTACAAAACAAAAGCTATCAGCCTCTAGGCCATCATCAGTGACGGTAAAAAGGTAAAAAAGGAAAAACCCGACATGAGTAACATGGAAGTCAAAAAACGGACTGCCTGTCCCATGATGGGAAGATGATGGCCGAGAGGCCGAAAGCTATATTTTGTAATATAAACACTACTCTGTGGAGAGGCTTTCCAGTTTTCATTTATTCTATCTTGTTTTTACTTTTCATTTCCAATTCTCTGAACTTTGCCAGGATATCATTGTCGGGCCCTTCTATTTAATCAATTTTCAGGAATTTTTACGTGTTTAATTTCTGATGTGATTTTGGGTAAAAGGGGTTTCGTTGTACCTACCAATTTATTTCTTGTTAGCTTCAAAAATATTATTTTCAAAATCTAACCTTGGTATTCCTCTGCCAGCATCTATCTGTATATCGTACATCTAAATAAAGATTCAATATTCCAATAATAAACAAATATACATAGTAGACTGCCTAAATTTGACTTCTGAACAAGTTGTTAAACAAGAGAACGGATGAACGCATTGATGTTTTTTCCACATTTTTGAAAACGGGATGCGTCTTGTATTCGATGGCTTTATATTATATTCGATGCAATACGTTATTTGTTAGTCTCTTTTAAAATGGTATTTGCTCTTCATAATTATTAACAATTTGTTCTTTACGTGTTTTATGGATTTAATTGTTATTTAAGTTTTATTTTTGCTTCCGAGCTTACCGAAAGGTAACGGAAGCATTGTGTTCACTTCTGAGAACGAAAAACTTTTATGCCTCCGATTTTAAAAATTCCAAGACAGAAATCCGTTTCAGACATCAGGGAACATTTTTGGTCTCGTGTCTGTCTGTCTGTCGGTCTGTGTGTCCGCGAATTATGAAACGTGCGACGATAACTTGAGTAAATGTCGACCGATTTTGATGAATTTTGGTAGACATGTTCATTTGACCAATACCCAGGACGAGTTCGTTGGACAACGTTATCCGTCCAAGCGTTCAACGCTTGGACTTCAAGCTTTCAAAGCGAGCAACGCTCACGTAAACGTGAACTTTAAATTTAAAATTGGAATTTTAGGTCGGGGAAAAAATCTAACTTCATCTATTCAATGAGACAAACATTTTTTTCAAATACCATTTTTTAGTAAAACCAACAGCGACACCGCTATGAAGTGTTATAGATCGCTAAAACTATTAATAGTTTATACAAAATAAACAATATAACAATAAAGTATTATAACAATAATTGTAATAGTACATGATAGGATGCGAGGAAGCTATGTGCCACACTAATTGGCAGTGTATTTTTACTTAGTTCTTGATTTCTTGTTTTATGTCAGGCACTGATGATGGCATTTTAAAGGCTGAAAGCTGCTTTGTTCAATAAACCAGTTTTGATTTACGTGGAGAGAAAGTTTATGTTCTTATTTCATCTTTAATTTGTTTCATAATTGTTACTCTTTTTTTTGCCTATTACGGAACACTGGCTTTCTAATGGAAATAGTTTTATAGATACATTTTTACTATAAAATACATGAGGGTATAGCTGCGAGAAAAATCTTTATAGAGGGGCTATATGATCTCATCTCTCATTAAATTCAACTTAAAGATGAAATAAGAAACAATAATTTTAACGTTATTGAGGGATAAAAAGTTCTTTATTTCTACTTTTATGTCATGTTCATGATCTGCTTACCGTTTTAGGGTAATGGTAAAGCTGTGTAAAGGAGGAAGATGGGCATCTAAATTTGTTATTCATAGAGCTTTTGCTGGGCCGCCCGCTACTTCTGGGAAACGGGGACTTATTAATAACTTAGAATGCGAGCTTTTTCTCTTCTTGTACAACTCCTGTTAGTTTAACCTTGCAAGACGAATGTTATTACAAAAAAATAAAATAAAGAAAATTGTAAATGTCTTGCAAGTACACTTAAACTATTATATTTTTATTATTTTTTCCTGATATACATAGATAAATATTACATTAAATACTACGTTACTCGTAATTACTACATTATTATAACGTACATACAAAATTACTTTATTTGTCTTGCGTGCTATTTAATAATAATTTTAATAATACTAATTTTCTCCATTTTTACATGCTTTTATTTAACTTGCAATGTATGTATGTATGTATGTTCGGGTCAAATCTTGCAACTGAATTTTGAAGCAGTTATCCTCAACATATTGAATTGAAATATTGCATACACGTTTAGTTAGGATACAATGCATGGTTTGCTAAGTGGAGTCATTCCAAATCCAATATGGCGGGCAGTTTAAGATGGTGGACTAGTTATTTTTTAAGCACGCACCTGATATGGGTATCAAATGAAAGAGTTTGCTGAGGAGAATACGAATAAAAACTTGTTTTTTTAAAAATATTATTTTTGTAATCAACTTATTTTAATAATAAGAGTTTTTCAAATTATAATTAAGAGTTTTTCAAAATATAATTGAGAGTTTTTCAATAAAATCGGACGAGTAATCTTAAGATATATGTTAGTTCGCAAAAAATGAGTGACAGACACACCGACACGGAACCAATAATGTTCCCTGATTTCTGAAACGGATTTCTGTCTTGAATTTTTTTTTAAATCGGAGACCGAAACATTTTTCGTTCTTCAGAACGATCACACCACACAGCTTCCGTTACCTTCGGTAATCTCGGAAGCAAAATTATCGGACGGAAATTTTCCTTTCCAAAAATAATTCCAATATGGTGGCCGATATTAAGTTGTAATACAAAGGAATTATTTATCTATCTTCCTATAGAATGGAATAATTGTGCTGAATTTCAACTCAATCTGCGAAATAGTTCCTAAATTATTTAGCGTTAAAGTTTCTATAAGTTCAAGTGTTTACTGAGATTATAAACGGCATTCAGTGGAAATGTTTATCTTATAAAGAGGTCACAAATTAATGATTTTTCCAAACGGCACAACGACATGTAAGGACTGATTTTTGTACAAAATTTCAACACTCTAGCTTACAAACTATGGGAGTTATACGTGACACACACACAGACAGACAGGCATCCAATTAAAACCCAATTAAATGGTCTTAAATTCATTCAAAAAGGAGAATTCCGTAAAAATTTCGGTTTCGGATTTTTTGAGTTAAAAACAATACTTTTTTTTTAAAGTTAAGGAAAAGTAATAACTTATATTTTCCTCAAGTTAACATTATAATTCTATTTATATTTTACTTTATAAACACTATATCATAATTGTATAAAATCATTTTATATATTTTCTTAAATATATCATCTCAGTTATAAGGGTGATTTGGCTCGTGGCCATATACTACTGCCTCACCGTAATGAGGCTAAATAAAAGAAATTTATTAAGAAGTAAAAAAATGTCAGGTCATTTAACTAAAATGTCCTGTTTAACCATTTTTACTTTTATGTTAAATTTATGATTTCTAGAATTCAAATATTTTAGAGTGAAAAAAGTTAAGAGTTAAGACTTGTGGAAGTCGACTTACCATATTTAAGTTCTATACCGTTTTGTTTTCTTGCATTCTAGAAATTCACACAATAGTACATTACGCGTCGAGTGCGAAAAGTAGCATTTTGCATGCGAGTGTGGAGTTTGCACCCGAGCGACAGCGAGGGTGGTAAAACCACACGAGCAATGCAAAATGCCGTTTTCGCACGAGTTGCGTACCGTACTTTATCTACGATTGTTAGATTTAAATAATAAATGCAGAAACAAATAAACTTGCTGTATGTAAGTTCGTATCTCTCTCTTGATAAAGATGGCATTAATTCATTAGTTGTATTTTTTGCCGAATTAATTATTTCTGGAGGATTATTATTCTCCACATTTTCGTCAAAGTCACTTGATTCACTCATTGTTTTTCACTAAAAACTTGATATATACAGTTACTTTAATAAAAGAACAGCAAATTAGTTTTGTTAAATGTAAACAAACTCGCTAATCGTGCTTAAAGCTGAAGAATTCCTCTTCTTTACCGCACTAGCGTGGTAAAGAAGAGGAATTATTCAGAACTATGAGACGCGCATGCGCAATGGTTACAAGTACGTAAATAATCACTTTCTACGCATCTAAAGAAATATATAATGTTTATATTTCGTATCAATCGTATATAAAAAAAATTATTTAGCTTTTACAGACCTAAGTTTTTAGATAGATGTCTTTCTGTGTTTCACGCTTAACTCCCACAGTTTTTTAGCTAGAGAGTTAAAACTTAGTACAAAAATTATTACTCTCATTTAGTTCTCTACAAAACCGAGATATTTTTCGATCGCACTGAAATTTGCGTAAATTATTCCTTTTTATTTTTTATTACTAAATTTCGTTTAAATATCTACCGCCATATTGAAAATATGTGAAATTTAAATATTTCGCCAATTAGCTAAAATTGGCACCAATAAATTATTCTTAGAATTTGCTGAACGATTCTAAGAATAAAAAAAAAAAAAATCAAATACAAACATTATAATCTTCTCAGAGCAAGAAGGGAGAGAGAGACCAATCCGATTTGAAAAGTGGTTCATCAATCTCTCCCCTGACACTAAACCTCTCAAGCGAGCTCAATCCGAACTAAAGTGACAACTGCACGATCACGTGGTCATTGGTCCTTGTCTATTCCTTGTCCTTCCGTCCCCACAGACGGTTGTTAACAAATCCTTATCAGTAGCATTTATTTGATTCCCCACTCAATCATTGCTATTGGTTATTGGTTATCTAGGAACTGCTACACGTTTATAAACGACGTTACTGCCTTCAAATAATTAATAAGGTTACAAACATTAACGTACATATTTATAAAGAAAACTGTATTAAAAATAGACTGGGTGTGCCACATAGCTTCCTCGTATACTATCACGTACTTTTTGATTTTATGCTTTTTTACAAGACATTATTGTCTCATTTGTTTAATTGTTTTCCCTGTTTTTTTAATCTGTCAAAATTGTTTTGACTGAATGAATCAATTAAGCAAAAGATAAAGAGCGCAGACGGTTCAAAGTAATCTGGGGCTATCTGCGGGCTACTTTCGATAAACTATAAAAGTTTCATACAAATCAGATAAGTACTTTTGAAGCTATAGGTGTAAATAAATGTATGTTTGTGCGCATCTGGAAGAGAAACAAATAGGCGCAGACGGTAGAAACTTATATGGGACCAACAATGGGCTAATTATGACCTACCACCTAAATTTCATAAAATTGAACATGTAGTTTTTAAGATTGTTGGTTCGCCAAAATTTAACGACAGACAGACACGGAACCAAAAATGTTCCCTGATGTCTGAAACGGATTTCTGTCTTGGAATTTTTGAACACGGAGACCTAAAAATGTTTCGTTCTTCAGATTCAGAACGATAACATAGCTTCCGTTACCTTCGGTAAGCTCTGAAACAATAAAAATATTAAATGTCGTAAGAAAATATCACTTATTCTTATCAGCTGATATCACATAAATTTCGAGTTTTTATTGAGATATCGATATTGTTTTACCAAACTGCCGCTTGAAAGTGTTAGTATGGGGGGTAGCATAATGAACCACTTTTTGATACCCAGATTATATAGTATTGTTTTCTCTACCCCTACATTGCTCTGAGGTAATCTTCATATAGCAAAGATAATACTTATTTCACAATGTTACATCATTATTAAAGTTTATAATATATATATATATATATATATATATATATATATATATATATATATATATATATATATATATATATATATATATAAAATAATAATGAATAATATAAGGAAAATATAAAAATATTGCAAAATGTTGCGTCAAGGGTTGATTAATGCAAACTCTAGGAGCTGTTGAATCCTCTCTACAGTTTAGATTTGTGGTTCTTGTTCTAGTTTTCACTCTCTCACTTGTCCCTTATCAGGCTTTCTATTTCCTAAGGGCTTTCCTCTTGCCTCTTGTATTAGACTTCTTTTCTTTCTCTTTATTTTCTTTCAGGTCTTCAAACCTACTATCTGTAAATCTCAAATCATCATCTCCCTGAAGCAATTTAGTCTTGCGAAGATAAAACCTTTTCATGAAAAAGATTCATGTAGGGTCAAATATAAATTCAAACTACGAATTCAATGTTTAAGATGTCCTATTTTATATCACTCTCTTTAACCTAAGATAGAAATGATCAAATACAATGGTTTAAGATATCCCATTTTAGAGCACTTTCTCCTTCTTCTATGTTCCTAAGAAGTTGTGAAAAAAATTCAGCAAAATTGATAATTGTCATCTATAAAAATTGAAATAGAGTAATGTAATACTGACAGGTTTTGACTTCTTCAATGTTGCCGGTACTATAAATTGATATAAACCACCGACGTTATTGGGCTCTGAACAGCATAAATAGAAGATTTTTTTCAAATGCCAATAGAAATATTCTGTTTTCCTTCCAAGCTTACCGAAGGTAACGGAAGCTATGTATTCGTTCTGAAGAACGAAAATTTGATGTGTCTCCGATTTCGAAAATTCCAAGACAGAAATACGTTTTCGACGCATTAGGGAACATTTTTAGTTCCGTGTCTGTCTCTCGGTCTGTCTGTCTATCGCTCAATTATTGCGTACCAACATAATCATAAATATAAGGATCCTTGGTATTCCCTACGGACCCTAAAAACTACACGCCTATTTTAATGAAGTTTGGATGGTAGGTCATAATTAGCTCATTGTTGGTCCCATAACATAAGTTTCAACCTTTGCTTATTTGTTTCTCTTCCACAAACATGTATTTATTTAAACCTATAGCTTCAAAAGTACTTATCATATTTGTATGAAACTTTTATATTTTATCAAAAGTAACCCGCAGATAGCCCCAGACAAATTTGATCCGTCTGCGCTCTTTAAAGTTTGCTAAATTCAAACTTTAATTCATGTAAAAAATCAAAACAATTTTGACTTATTAACTAGGTGTGCAATGCTTGCAATATTGAGCTGAGCGAGCATTTTAACCATATTTATTTATTTTCTATTTTCTATTTTACCAATAGTGACCCCGCATAAATGAAAATATGACAAAAGTTAACATAAAAATAACTGTACTCTTAAAGAGCTTTCCAACGACATGCATCTTGAAGGGCATATACTATTTTAACTTTTGTACCCCGTACCCCCGTGTACCAATTTGGCCCATTTCAGATTTATACCTTCCTTTGGTTGGTCACTATGACCGTGCCGAATTTTGTGCGGATCGGCTCAGCCGTTCAGGAGAAACCTTTAGTACCCCGTACCCCTGTGTACCGATTTGGACTATTTCAGATATATACCTTCCTGTGGTTGGTCACTATGACCGTGCCGAATTTTGTGTGGATCGGCTCAGCCATTCAGGAGAAAACCTTTGTACTTCGTACCCCTGTGTACCAATTTGGACCATTTCAGATTTATACCTTCCTGTGGTTGGTCATTATGACCGTGTCGAATTTTGTGTTGATCGGCTCAGCCGTTCAGGAGAAAACTTTTAATTTAAATCAAATTATAATTATTATTTACTACGGGAAACAGACAGTGAAAAATACATTCCTGCGCCGGGATTCGAACCACGGGTCTTGTATTAAATAATAATTATAATTTGATTTAAATTAAAATTAAACTTTCCGTAGTATGAAAACTACCTAAAACTTAAAATTGAATTTCGAATTGATTGTACAAGGTACAGGTACTAATTGAGTACTTTATAATTATAAGCGTTAATTCTTGGTTTAGTTCTAATGTCATAAATATTGACTGTCTAAATGTATATGAATATTGAAAGCTTGGATTCGGGACTAGTTATCGATTACGGCAGTTAAAGATCATTCTCCTGCGTAGCTTAGTTGGCCAGAGCATCTGTACTAGAAATACAGGAGACCCGTGGTTCAAATCCCGGCGCAGGAATGTATTTTTCACTGTCTGTTTCCCGTAGTAAATAATAATTATAATTTGATTTAAATTAAAATTAAACTTTCCGTAGTATGAAAACTACCTAAAACTTAAAAGAGAAAACTTTTGTATTTCGTACCTCGTACCCTTGTGTACCAATTTGGACCATTTCAGATTTATACCTTCCTGTGGTTGGTCACTATGACCGTGCCGAATTTTGTGTGGATCGGCTCAGCTGTTCAGGAGAAAACTTTTGTACCCCGTACCCCGTACCCCTGTGTACCGATTTGGACTATTTCAGATATATACCTTCCTGTGGTTGGTCACTATGACATTGCCAAATTTTGTGCAGATCGGTTCAGCTGTTCAGGAGGAGTATGCATCAGAAAAAATGCAAAGTGTAGTATAAGAGCTTCGCTTCGCTCAGCTCAATAAAACGGGGGGAAATTATTTAAAATTAACAGCAATGGCTTGTAAAAGCATAAAATCAATATAGTACGTGATAGGTTTTTTTTACGTGACAAGTTTTCGAGTAATTTAACTTCGTATTTTGTTTTCTTTCTTCTGGATTTCTTTCTAGGAAATGTATAAGTAGTAGACGTAAAAATATTAAATTTGTCAGAATAACCGTAATGCTTTTATCTTCGATTAACTCTGAATTAAAATAAGGCAACCTCTAATTTTAGCGAATATGTCTATTGAAGTTTTAATCAAAAAAGAAAAATCTAATGGCAATTCTTTGAAATTAGGAAATTATATACATAACTCTATTTTGAATATTGTAGAATGTAATCATAGGCAATTTAATTTAATTTCCAAATGTAATTTCTTTCAGAAATTTCTAGAATTTTTTGGTTTTGTTCGAACAATTATAAAGAAATATAACTAATAAATTTTATTCTCTGCCTTCTACAAAGAAAAACTTCTAGTCTTATCTTTATAATGGAGTCCTGACTCATTTGACTTAATTATGTTTATTCTCTCTTGGATTTCTGACAGCTTTAAAATATATATATATAACTGCACAAAATATCCAAAAACAAAATAATAAATTTCAACCCACAGATGTGTATTAATTTATATTTATAGAAAGTGTAGTGTATATGGTATACTTTAGTATATTATTTTTTTACATAATTAAAAAAAGGAAAAAATGTTATTCATTATAAATATGAAATAACAAAGTTAATGAAATAGATTTTCTTATATTGATTACTTAGCTATTTAGAGGAGATACAGTTATCAACAGTATACGTCGAAACATATTTATTTTAAAATGTCTAACATCTAACATGTGTGTTTAGAGAGGGGGAAAAAAAAATCTAGAAAGAACATTTGGTGTTGAAAATTAAAATTAATTGCTAACTCGACTCAAGCCAGGTGAAGGGTTTTTTTTTTTACTTTAAGATTTTTTCTAAATGATGATCATCTTCATATATATTTTTATTTTTAATATTTTCCCGTTCGCCTTGACTCAAGTGGAAAAAGAAATTGGAGATATAAGTAAAAGAAGATAGCTGAAGAGTGGGAGGATCTAGGCTTGGAAGATGGCAAGCGGTTCTCTGTCAGTTCATATTTGCGTCTCGTTCGAAAATCTAGATATCCCACCGACAAGAGTGTATTATATCCATCGGTTTAAATATTACATTAGAAAAATATCAATCAATCTTTATAACTATTTTTATT
Source organism: Gerris lacustris (assembly GCA_951217055.1). NCBI lineage: Eukaryota > Metazoa > Arthropoda > Insecta > Hemiptera > Gerridae > Gerris > Gerris lacustris. The sequence continues at coordinate 11,064,967 of OX578281.1, forward strand.
CCCGATAAAAATAGCTTCATATTAAATCAATATTTTTCTATATATTTATAATTAGCAGCAAAAATGACATCCTTATTAAAAAAAAAAAAAATAGCTTCACATTAAATCAATATTTTTCTATATATTTATAATTAGCAACAAAAATTACATCCTTATTAAAAAAAAAAATAGCTTAATTGTGATATTGTTATTCTTTCAGTAACAGTTTTAATTACATGTTTATTTTATTTAATAACAATTTAAACCTCTTATTTATATTTGGAAAGTTTCTAAACAATTTTTGTATATATGTATATACATATATATATTTCCCCCCATTTATAAAACGGTAATATTTGAAAGTTTAACTTCTAAAAACTTCATTAGCTCTAATGTTTTTAGTATAATGTTAATGTAATTGGTTACACCGTTTTTGTTTTTTGTTTTTATCTTTTAGAATACATTTCTATTTTTTTTTTTTTAATTTAAAAAGCAATATATAGTTGTAACATTTTATAGTTATAAGTAAACTTTATATTTGTATTCAGTTTTATCTTATAATATTATGTTATAAAATTAATTTTATAAGTTAAATTAAGTTTTTTTTTTTTTATATTACCCAATTAAAAGAGATAATCAACAGTTTAAAGTTTTTTTTATATATATATTTTTTTTTTTTATAAAAATAGTGTTTTAATTCAAATTTTAATATTTTTGTGAATCGTATTAAACTGCCAACATAGGAAAGTTAAAAGAATTATTACCGAAATATAGAGTAAGGTTAAAAATACTCAACAAACTTTGGACTATTCTAATGTCGTCTTGCAAAAAAGTAAGTTTTTTATAAAAAAAAGTTTATTATTACTAAAAAAATAATTATGTTTATAAATTTTAGTTTCTCAGCTTTTAAAATTATTCTAACATAATTGTTGAAAAACTGATTATAATTTATTGCTGGGTTTTTTTTTTTGTTTTTTGTTTTTGTTTTTTTTTGTCACGGGTGATGGTCGCTTCTTGAATTATGTTAAAGTCTAAGAAAATTCGCTTTTTCTATGAAATTAGCTTTAGGGGTGACTTGGGAATTTATGTTCACTCGAACAAATTGCAGTAACTTGTGTTATTAGAAGGGAAAAATTAAACTTCAAATCTTTAAGATACATGTTATTAAGCAAAGCATTCCCAGTGAAATTGAGTACCGTAAAGTATTTTAAAACATCAAACTGAACTTGCATTCTCAGAAACGAAACGTGATATACGTATTAAGATATTTAAGATGCTTGTATTAATAAATTCTACTTATGTGTTAAGAGGATCGTCGTTTTTATTTTAACAAAAAACTGAACTAACTTGCATAGAAGGAGCGAAACGTACACTTCATATCTCTAAGATGCATTTTATCAAGCATTTCCAGTGAAGATAAGAATAGTGGTCTTTATTCGAACGAAAAACTGAACTAACTTGCATAGAAGGAGCGAAACGTACACTTCATATCTCTAAGATGCATTTTATCAAGCATTTCCAGTGAAGATAAGAATAGTGGTCTTTATTCGAACGAAAAACTGAACTAACTTGCATAGAAGGAGCGAAACGTACACTTCATATCTCTAAGATGCATTTTATCAAGCATTTCCAGTGAAGATAAGAATAGTGGTCTTTATTCGAACAAAAAACTGAACTAACTTGCATAGAAGGAGCGAAACGTACACTTCATATCTCTAAGATGCATTTTATCAAGCATTTCCAGTGAAGATAAGAATAGTGGTCTTTATTCGAACGAAAAACTGAACTAACTTGCATAGAAGGAGCGAAACGTACACTTCATATCTCTAAGATGCATTTTATCAAGCATTTCCAGTGAAGATAAGAATAGTGGTCTTTATTCGAACGAAAAACTGAACTAACTTGCATAGAAGGAGCGAAACGTACACTTCATATCTCTAAGATGCATTTTATCAAGCATTTCCAGTGAAGATAAGAATAGTGGTCTTTATTCGAACAAAAAACTGAACTAACTTGCATAGAAGGAGCGAAACGTACACTTCATATCTCTAAGATGCATTTTATCAAGCATTTCCAGTGAAGATAAGAATAGTGGTCTTCATTCGAACAAAAAACTGAACTAACTTGCATAGAAGGAGCGAAACGTACACTTCATATCTCTAAGATGCATTATATCAAGCATTTCCAGTGAAGATAAGAATAGTGGTCTTTATTCGAACAAAAAACTGAACTAACTTGCATAGAAGGAGCGAAACGTACACTTCATATCTCTAAGATGCATTTTATCAAGCATTTCCAGTGAAGATAAGAATAGTGGTCTTTATTCGAACAAAAAACTGAACTAACTTGCATAGAAGGAGCGAAACGTACACTTCATATCTCTAAGATGCATTGTATCAAGCATTTCCAGTGAAGATAAGAATAGTGGTCTTTATTCGAACAAAAAACTGAACTAACTTGCATAGAAGGAGCGAAACGTACACTTCATATCTCTAAGATGCATTTTATCAAGCATTTCCAGTGAAGATAAGAATAGTGGTCTTTATTCGAACAAAAAACTGAACTAACTTGCATAGAAGGAGCGAAACGTACACTTAATATCTCTAAGATGCATTTTATCAAGCATTTCCAGTGAAGATAAGAATAGTGGTCTTTATTCGAACAAAAAACTGAACTAACTTGCATAGAAGGAGCGAAACGTACACTTCATATCTCTAAGATGCATTTTATCAAGCATTTCCAGTGAAGATAAGAATAGTGGTCTTTATTCGAACGAAAAACTGAACTAACTTGCATAGAAGGAGCGAAACGTACACTTCATATCTCTAAGATGCATTTTATCAAGCATTTCCAGTGAAGATAAGAGTAGTGGTCTTTATTCGAACAAAATACTGAACTAACTTGCATAGAAGGAGCGAAACGTACACTTCATATCTCTAAGATGCATTTTATCAAGCATTTCCAGTGAAGATAAGAATAGTGGTCTTTATTCGAACAAAAAACTGAACTAACTTGCATAGAAGGAGCGAAACGTACACTTCATATCTCTAAGATGCATTTTATCAAGCATTTCCAGTGAAGATAAGAATAGTTGTCTTTATTCGAACAAAAAACTGAACTAACTTGCATAGAAGGAGCGAAACGTAAACTTCATATCTCTAAGATGCATTTTATCAAGCATTTCCAGTGAAGATAAGAATAGTGGTCTTTATTCGAACGAAAAACTGAACTAACTTGCATAGAAGGAGCGAAACGTACACTTCATATCTCTAAGATGCATTTTATCAAGCATTTCCAGTGAAGATAAGAGTAGTGGTCTTTATTCGAACAAAATACTGAACTAACTTGCATAGAAGGAGCGAAACGTACACTTCATATCTCTAAGATGCATTTTATCAAGCATTTCCAGTGAAGATAAGAATAGTGGTCTTTATTCGAACAAAAAACTGAACTAACTTGCATAGAAGGAGCGAAACGTACACTTCATATCTCTAAGATGCATTTTATCAAGCATTTCCAGTGAAGATAAGAATATTGGTCTTTATTCGAACAAAAAACTGAACTAACTTGCATAGAAGGAGCGAAACGTACACTTCATATCTCTAAGATGCATTTTATCAAGCATTTCCAGTGAAGATAAGAATAGTGGTCTTTATTCGAACGAAAAACTGAACTAACTTGCATAGAAGGAGCGAAACGTACACTTCATATCTCTAAGATGCATTTTATCAAGCATTTCCAGTGAAGATAAGAATAGTGGTCTTTATTCGAACGAAAAACTGAACTAACTTGCATAGAAGGAGCGAAACGTACACTTCATATCTCTAAGATGCATTTTATCAAGCATTTCCAGTGAAGATAAGAATAGTGGTCTTTATTCGAACGAAAAACTGAACTAACTTGCATAGAAGGAGCGAAACGTACACTTCATATCTCTAAGATGCATTTTATCAAGCATTTCCAGTGAAGATAAGAATAGTGGTCTTTATTCGAACGAAAAACTGAACTAACTTGCATAGAAGGAGCGAAACGTACACTTCATATCTCTAAGATGCATTTTATCAAGCATTTCCAGTGAAGATAAGAATAGTGGTCTTTATTCGAACAAAAAACTGAACTAACTTGTGTAGAACACTTCATACCTCTAAGATGCATGAAAAAAAAAATATAAAAATTGCCGATTCCATTTAATGAACTAATTTCATGGGGTATTGACTAATTTCATGGGGTATTGACTAAATTCATGGGGTATTGACTAAGTTCATGGGGTATTGACTAAATTTATGGGGTATTGACTAATTTTAAAACGGTTTTGAAAACTCATTGAATCGTAATAAATATTAGTCGAAATTACTTTTCAATCATTTTTTATTTGTGTGTACTAATATATTAATAGACTCATACTATATTCGAGAGTTGCCGATTCAAAAATGCTAGTTAAAAGATAACACTAGAGAGCTATTATTATATACATAAATCTTTTTTTCTTTTTTTTTTACTCACTTTTTTAAAAGTATACTTAATGAAGTATAAATTTGTTAATTTTTTGCGGAAGCTTGCTTGGTTTATTACAATGAAAATAGCTAACTAGATAGGTAACTAGCCAAACTAATTTAAATTATGATTTGAGTTATACTTCTGTTTCCTAAAATTTAATTTATATGATCAAGATAAGCTATTCTGGTGCATTTTCTAGTTAGTTGCTGGAAACCATATTATAGTACCTGTCTGTGCTTATAATAAATCATTGCGGTTTGTTTTTTTTTATTTAAATAAATATTTTTTTTTTTTAAAATTGTTCTCACATAAAAACGTTAAGATAACACATAATAATTGTTGAATTGGGGAATATAATTTATTTTTGCCTGAATGAATTTTAAAACTTTATAACAAACCAAAGCTACAAATATAAAATTGTTATGTTATATTAAGAAAAATTTGCTTCCGAGCTTACCAAGGGTAAAGTCGAATCATTTATGGTTCCAAATTTAAAAACTCATGGACAGAAACCTGTTATTTACCCCTGTTTGAAACAAAAGTAAACATTTTTGGTCTGATTTCATTTCTGTTGGTAATTGGTGGTTATTTGTGCTTTAATTTGTGGTCATTTATCAAATTTGGACAAGTAATTTTTAAGATTTTTGGTGAAAAAAGAAAATTTTAACCAAAAGACTGACAAATAACCACAGAAATGACCACAAAGTACCTCAAAAATGACCATAAATTACCAACAGAATTGGCATCAGACCAAAAATGTTTTTCAATGATATCTCAAACGGGTTTCTGTCTGGGAGTGTTTGAGCTATATGGCACGCTTAGATAGAGAGTAATAATAAACTTAAAATGAAGATTATTAACCCCAAAAATAATTGGAATAACATTTATACCAATGCAATACCATATGTTAAATGTTGCCAGGGTTTTTTAATGTTTATATTTTGATTATTGTATTTGTGTCAAAGAAAATATAAGGTCAGACTCGTTTAAGATTCGAAGAAAAGAGTTTCATTTTTTTTTGAGTAAAAATAATTTAAGTATTTTAAGTGTAAGAACTTATAGTTCAGTTGAGTTGTTTTTACATTTATGGCGACCGTGAACATGGAAAGAACTAAGAAAGCGAGGAGGATTGCACGAGCGAACTTCACGAAAATATTCAACAAAATCGAAGAGGAGTTAAAGGCTGCAGTTCCATCGTGCGTAATTCTAGAATCTCAGTTAGAATGGCTAGAAAAGAGGTTCAAAGAGTTAGACGCCTTGCAGACCCAGCTTATCAACCTCATGATGGATGAAGATATACCTGAAGAGGAGATTGAAAAGGAAATCGACGTAGAATACGAGGCTAAGTATTTTGAATGCAATATTAAAATTAAGAAAATACTTGAGGGGGCAAGGACATCTATGGTAGTTCAAAAAGGCTCTGGCTCCCTTAGCTCTCGTAGAGTAAAACTTCCTCCAATCGAACTTAAAAAGTACGATCTTGAGGTAAAAAATTGGTTAGAATTTTGGAGTGGATTTAGGTCAATCCATCTAGATAGTGAGTTGACGGGGGAGCAAAAATTCCAATATTTATTGCAATCTTTTAAAGACGGGTCTAGAGCTAGAGAATTATTGGAAAGTTACCCTCCAACTTCAGAAAATTACGATAAGGCTCTAGATAGCCTTAAATCTAGGTACGGGACGGAAGACCTTTTGATTGAGGTCTATGTTCGAGAGTTGTTAAACCTAGTTTTAAGTAATTCTAAAGTTAAGTTATCGCTTGCACAGCTGTACGATAGGTTAGAGACGCAGCTAAGGGCTTTAGAATCACTGGGTGTAACAAAAGAAAAATATGCAGCTATATTGTATCCACTGGTAGAGTCCAGCTTACCAGAGGAGACGTTACGTGCATGGCAAAGAACATTGGCGTTAGCAAACCCTGAGCTTAGAGCAGCGGGGGGAGACACTGCAGTTAGCAAACTGACCAAGCTAATTCAGTTTGTAAGATCGGAAGTAGAAAGTGAGCAACGCATACAATTGGCGATATCAGGGTTCGGAGTTTTAGATAGTTCTGGCCAAAGCAAACCTTCCGCTAAAGAGCTAAGTGTTGCAAAAACAGAGAGTAAGGTCGCTACACCAACTGTGGCAAATTTATTAGCACCGGTAAGAAAAGAAGAAGTAAGATCGGGAGGAGAGAGCAAGTTTTGGTGCAAATGCGTTTTTTGTGAACTTCAACATGAAAGTAGGGACTGTCTTAAGGCGAAAGCAATATCTTTGGAAGAAAGAACACACGCTGTAATTGCCAAAAAACATTGCTTCCGTTGTTTACGTCCAAACCATATAGCAAAATTTTGTAAGGTTCGAGTTAGGTGTATGGTTTGTGATAGGGGCCATTTTGAGTTAATGTGTCCTGAAATTAATAAAAGTAAAACTGTCAAAAAAGAAGATACAACGAAGAAATACGATAAAGAAGATTCGGTATTAAGTAATCAGAGAGGTATCAGAGGGAGTTCGAATATTTATTTACAAACTGTTATGATTAAAATTTCGGGTAAAAGAGGGGATTATGTTTGTAGGGCTATTTTAGATTCGGGGTCACATAAATCCTATATTACAAAATCAATAGTTGCAAAATTAGAACTGACACCAAGTAGATCTGAGGTGGTAACTCATGTTCTTTTTGGAGGGTCGGAACAGAAACAGAAGCACTTCTCTTACAGAATTAAAACGAAAGCTATAGATGGGGGTAGTGAATATGAATTTGAAGTTTTGGATCAAGAAAACATTTGTGGGAAAGTGCCAAGCATTACCGATGTCAGGATTTTAGAAGAATTAAAAGGTAGAGGAATTCAGATAAATGACGTAGGACAATCGGACACGCCAATAGACATTTTGTTAGGGGCAGATGGGATAGGAGAAATATTTAAAGGGATAATTATCAAATTAGATTGTGGTTTAGTAGCGATAGACACCGAGCTAGGATGGTCAGTTATTGGTAAAACTCAGCCATCTAGTATAAATCCAGAACTCAATACGGCTACGCTTCTCTCATTGGAAGAGACGGAGATAGCCAACCTATGGCGGTTAGATGCTAAAGGAAATTTAGATCAGACAGAAAAGAAGTCACAGTTAGAGAGAGCTAAAAAAGAGCATTTTTTAGAATCGGTTAAATTTAGCACTGCGGCAACACCGGTCAGACCAGTGTTTGATGTATCTTGTAGGGAGAAGGGAAATCCTTCATTAAATAAGTGTTTAGAAAAGGGGCCAAATTTAATTTCTAGCATCAGGTTAATAAAAAATTTGTTAAAGAAAATAGTAGATAGGGCAGTTTTAAGTTTTGAGGAGATGAGTACCGTCCTTTGCGAGAGCGGGGAGTCCAGTACAGCTGATTTGAACGAGTAGTAACTCTGAACAAGAGAAAGATGGCGGACGACGGCTGATCAAGCTGAAGACTGCATCAGGAGAGATGAACAGACCTGTACAAAGGTTATACCTTATACAGGTACATTCTGAAGAAATGCAGGCGGGTCCAGCTTCTCGGTGTGGAGGATGTTAAATGTTGCCAGGGTTTTTTAATGTTTATATTTTGATTATTGTATTTGTGTCAAAGAAAATATAAGGTCAGACTCGTTTAAGATTCGAAGAAAAGAGTTTCATTTTTTTTTGAGTAAAAATAATTTAAGTATTTTAAGTGTAAGAACTTATATTTCAGTTGAGTTGTTTTTACACCATATTTGTTTAAATTAAACCTACTAAAAAATGAAATATTTGATGATGCATGACATTGCTAAGATTTGTATGAAAGGTAAAACCGGAAAGTGTTTTTATAATGCATTCTATAAATATATTATTGTATGTTCATTTTATAGCGTTATACTTAATAATTTTTCTCCGAACTTTCTCGAACGAAAAATATTTCAAATTGTATCAAAATAGAATCATTCCTTCATCGACAATTGGGCCAAGCTGGCACGAGAAGCGGAGCGGAGCGCAGTTGAGTGGTCTAATTTAGCGCTAATTAGATTAAATTTATCAAGTCCAGTGGGGTCTCGGGAGGCGTGTTTTCAATTGTAGATATGTGTTAAACAGGGAGGAGTGTTTTAGTACAATGGGAGTACAACTTAAAAACTATAAATAGGGGCAAGGAGTGTGGATAAGGACCGAGGACTATAATACATCAAGAAAGCAAGCATGGTATACAAAACCTTAAGATATCCATATGAAGGTCAGAGTACTGTGAATTAGGATCTGAGTCACCTGTGATATAAAAGTGAAAGTAAATAATAATTCACCGAGGAACTACCTCAGTTTCTATAGGTACAGAGAGACTGAAATCACAATCACTGTCATTTAGTAAAGCCAATCAACGACTGTCATTGATACCTCTACATCACCGGTGAAAAATAACGCTCCAGTGATTTTCTCTCATCCCTATAGTCCACCCAAGATGTAGACCTACTAAAGTTATAATATTTGTGTTTAATATAATAGTCAGGGTGCCCATAGGCAAAAAAGTAACTTATACATACTCTTTCCAAACCTTTTTGTATGGCTTGTTTAGGCAAAGTCTGACACCGTTTTCCTCAGTGACTTTTTTTAGTTTTGGGGCGTTTTTTTTTTATTTGAATCCTAAAATTTTGACGCGTCAGACTAGAAAATCGGAAAAAGTTCTGCGTCAGACAATATTAAAATGTTGATTTATAGGGTTCAAATAATGTATCTTGAGAAAATCAGCTGGTTATTAATAATTAATTAATATTAGTTCATATTAATAAATATCCATTATTATTAATTACAATTAAATAATATCATTAATTAATAACTGGCTGATTTTCTCAAGATACATTATTTGAACCCTATAAATCAACATTTTACTATTGTCTGACGCAGAACTTTTTCCGATTTTCTAGTCTGACGCGTCAAAATTTTAGGGTTCAAATAAGAAAAAAACGCCCCAAAACTAAAAAAAGTCACTGAGGAAAACGGTGTCAGATTTGGCCTAAACAAGCCATACAAAAAGGTTTGGAAAGAGTATGTATAAGTTACTTTTTTGCCTATGGGCACCCTGACTATAAGTAGTTGGTTGTTTTTTTTGGAATGAAAGTCCTTTATTATATTTGATTCAAGCAAGCTTTCGTCCAGGGAACCTGGACTTCTTCAGGTTTTGGAAATACTGTAAATTTAGAGAAACAAATGGTCAAAATGAAAACGAATTTTGGAAATGAAAGTCTTACCAAGTTAATTTTGATTGTTTTTATGTTTTTTTTGAAAAAAAATTAATTTTATTTTTTTAACTGACATACCTAATCAAAAATTTTGAATTATTTATTTTTATTTGTATTAAATATAATATTTGTGTAAATGTTGCTTAATTTATTGGTGTCTTGTTTCAAGTTTATGTTGTTAGTATTTGATTTTATGTATAACATTTCCAGTGTAAGTCGTTTTTGGTGGTGTTTTTCAGTGTGTAGAATATTATATTTATCTGTGTCTAATGTGTGTTTAGTGTTGTGTGCGTGTTCTGATATAGCTGTGTTAGTGTTGTTATTTAAGATGTCTTTAATATGTTGATGAAATCTGTTTTTGAATTGTTGTGAATAGTTTCTCCTATGTATGTTGCAGGGCATTGTTTACAGTTAATTTGGTATACGATGTTACTTTGTTGCAGAGGAGGGATAGAATAAAATAAATAATAATTAATTAAAAAAATAAAATAATTTTTTTTTTTCAAAATAACATAAAAACAATCAAAATTAACTTGGTAAGACTTTCATTTCCAAAATTCGTTTTCATTTTGACCATTTGTTTCTCTAAATTTACAGTATTTCCAAAACCTGAAGAAGTCCAGGTTCCCTGGACGAAAGCTTGCTTGAATCAAATATAATAAAGGACTTTCATTCCAAAAAAAAACAACCAACTACTTATATAAAAAAACCTCAAGTCCACAAAAGAAAAACTTCAATTTGTGTTTAAGTTCAGAATGCGATAATTATGAAACCGACTTTTCTCTTGCGGCTTGTGTCGCTTCACAATCTTATAAGACAGAGTGGGAAAGTCTCTATCTGAGAAGAAGGGGATGATTTCGGGCAATCTCACACTCTTTTTGATGACCTATGAACAGTTTAATGACTTATTCCGCATGATACGTCCTCAGTTTAATGAACATTTAAATAAGATAAAAGATTACTAGAAAAAAAAAAAAAAGGTCGACCAAGAAGTCATGGAAATGTGAGGAGTGCGCTAGTGTCGCCATGTACAGTCAGTTTTTATTAAAATAGACCACTGTCAAAAAATACAGTGTTGTTCTTTTGTTATTAATCATTTTATTTTTGATAACTTCTATTTTTTTTGCAACAGGCAACACTGTACCTGATAAGAAATCACAATAATATCTTTTTATTATTATTTATTGATTATTCACAATAATATTCTTTAAATCTAAATCAATTTTCTTCTTTCTTAATCGATTTTTTTCTTCCTCTTTATTTCTGAGTTTGATTTGTTACTTTTTTATTTCTGTTTTATTTGTTACTTTCCTTATTTTTGGATTTTAGTTATTAATTTTTTGTGAATTATTATTTGTACTATTACCTCTCTCGGATTGTTTTTGGCAATTTTCTCTTTGGTAAATTAAATTTCCTGGTATTATTAAAAACATGGATAGTAACACGAACTCAAAATTAGGAAGAAATTATACAAATAATGAGATTCTACGATAAGTTTTTTTATTTTATTTATAAAAAAATATAATGGGGAAAAGCAAACAAGAAATTCGCTAATATTATTTTGATTAATTGTCATGAAGAGCAATCATTTTTATAATAACAAATAAATATTAGGTTTGTTCCAACCCCATTATTTGTAGTGTTCTTTGCATTTGCATCATCATGGTGAATGGTACAAAATCAAAATTGTTGTGTGACAGTTGTGACTATAATTCGTATTTTATAAAAACAAACAAAACAGGAAACCTAACAGATTGGAAACCTTCTTGTTGTTGTTATTCGTGAGATTTGACGTAACTGCGCATGTCATACAAACTAGAAATGGGTATTGTCTTAGCACCCGACTGTACTGACTTCGGCAATACTCGGAAGTTCCGATTTTAAACGAAGTTAAGCTTTCCGTTTCTCCCGTGTTCATGACTTCTTGGTCGACCTCTAACAGGATGTGATACGAACTATCGGAGAGCTGTAACAGCTGAATTAAATGCGCCAGCACTGATACTACCAATTTATTTTTTATAATTTATTTATTTTCCTCTTGCACTATACCTGACATTGTGGTGGGTGGAGGGGGAATTATTGTGGTGGGTGGAGGGGGAAGCGGAGTCAGCTTTTCAAACCCCCAAAGAAAGCGGAGTTGAGATATTTCGATAGGCTTATCTCAACTCTGCTCCATAACCGGTGGCCACCCTTCCATCTAAAACTATGGGGTCCGATTTAACAAGCGGAGTCCGCTCAGCTAAGTTTCTGATGGCCGCTCGACCTTAATATCGTGATACAATGATTAATTTTATCTTAGTTTTTTATTTATTTATTTATAAAAAATTGTACGAGCCATTTAACAGCCAGATAGCCTCGAGAAAGCTGCTCGGAAATACATAAATTGATATCAACTAATAACAAGAGTTTTAGTTAACTGTGCTAATAAATACAAGATGATATTAATATTTACTAGGCATTCCGTGGCTCTATCATTGAAGCGAGCGTATTGCAATAAAATACTGAATATTGAAATTTATTTATCATTATGAATGTCATAGTTGAAGATAAGTGGAAGAGGGCAGTGTGGGGTAGAGTGGGGGTACTCGGTACAAAGCTTTACTTTCTAAACAAACCTACACACAACGCGACTATAAGAATCTTAACCACCCGCAATAGCTTTTAAACTAATATTATAAATGTATTACTTCATTACTCAAATACTACTGCTTGTATCAAGTTGAAATTTTACATACTTGTTTCAATTGTACTTTTGACGATGTACATGAAGTTTTATTAAAATCGTTTTGTTAGAACGTAAGATATCGGTGAAAAGGTTATTTTCTCTATTTTAAACGTTTAGGTCCGCTTTAATAGTTTTAGCGAACTTTATTAATTCATAGCAGTGTCGTTGTTGGTTTTACTAAAAAATGTTATTTGAAAAAAATGTTCGTCTCATCAAATAGATGATGATGGAATTTTTTCCCGTCCTGAAATTCCAATTTTAAATTTGAAGCTCGCGTTTACGCGAGCATTGCGCGCGAACTCTTGGACGGATCACGCTGTCCAACGAACTTAGCCTGAGTATTAGTAAAAGGAAGATGTATACCAAATTTCAACTAAATCGGTCAACTTTTACTCAAGTTATCGTCGGACACGTAAACGTTACACACAGACAGACAGACTGACAGACAGACAGACAAGATGCATATTTCGTTGAATGTAAGAAGCTCGCTTACGCTCGCTTCAATTAAATAATTGTTTTTTCTATAATAAAAGTCTTTAAAAAAGTTTTTCTTTTAAATACGCGAATCAGTAATAACTAATAACCTATAAAGAGTACATTATATAATAAATATGTTGTCAAAAGTCAGTTATAAAAAGAGTTGTTCATTTGTACATTTGTTTTTCCACTCTGTTATAAAATCAATAAATCGTTGACATTTTACTTCTTGCTAATGAAACTATATTTTCATCTTGGCTTTTATGCGGAGTATACAAGTGGGTTGTGGGTTGCGGGGGGGGGGGGGGGGCGTATTCATGAGAAGTTATTCAAAGGTGTACTTTGTAAAGGTCCGCTCATGCATACAAATTTGTCTGGATGACTGATTTTTTCTTAATGTGAGTAGTGTAAACACCTGTTTTAATACTGGCTATAATATAGTATTAATATTATAGTAATATAGCTATAATATAGTATTAGTATTTATCTCAAATAACTGGTGTCGTTACATTGATTTAACCGATTTCTGAAGTTTCTATTAACTCTCTCCAGCATAGCCAACGTCTACAGCCTTTTAGAAAATATTGGTAACTTTTTAGCGCGCTTTCCGGTTGCTATAATGGAGAGAATTGACAGAAACTTCAGAAATTCATTGCTAAATTACTGCATCGTCATCAACAGTTACACGTTAAATGCAAGACATTATTTTTAAAGCCACGTAATACTAGGCATCGCGTGGCTCTATCATTGAAGCGAGCGTATGGTAATAAATATGTATTGAATATTGAAAAAATAGATAATCATGAATCATGATGAGTTGATAGATAATGGGTCTGGTAGTAGTACAGCGGCTAGTAGTAAGGGAACCGCCCCGCATTCTTACTATTCTTCTAACCACACATCTCTTTTTCAATTATTATAAATTGTATTTCTCTGCTACAAAAAAACTACTGCATGTATCAAATTGAAATTTTACATGCTTGTTTCAATTGTGCATTAGATGGTGTATATGAAGTTTTATTAAAATCATTACGTTAGAACGTAAGATATCGGTAAAAAGGTTGTTTTCTCTATTATAAACGTTTAGGTCCGCTTTAATAGTTTTAGCGATCTTTATTAATTGATAGCGGTGTCGCTGTTGGTTTTACTAAAAAATGTTATTTGGAAAAAATGTTCGTCTCGTCGAATAGATGATGATAGAATCTTTTCCCGTCCTGAAATTCAAATTTAATTTTTGAACCTCTCGTTTACGCGAGCATTGCGCGCGAACTCTTGGGCGGATCACGCTGTCCAACGAACTTAGCCTGAGTATTAGTAAAAGGAACATGTATACCAAATTTCAACTAAATCGGCCAACTTTTACTCAAGTTATCGTCGGACACGTAAACGTTGCACACAGACAGACAGACAGACAGACAGACAGACAGACAAGATGCATATTTCGTTGAATGTAAGAAGCTCGCTTACGCTCGCTTCAATTAAACTTACCATGATATATTACTAAATACTAGCAAAAAATAACATTTTATCTTACGTATTGTTTTTAAATTTACCTTTGAAAAGAGTAAGTTTTTTCTTCCGAAACCTATAGGTACTTATAATTATTATGGCAGATCATTAACATTTTATAATTATAATACCTTACGCGGCTAGTGCAGAAAGTATAATTTTGCTCCCGAGTGATAAGCGAGGGTAATAAAATAAAACCACTCGAGCAAAGCAAAATGCAGTTTTCCCACGATTAGTGTACCGTACTTTATCTACGATTGTTGGATTTTAATAATTAATACAGAAAAATTTTTGGAACGAAGTTCCTTATGGCATGTTCTAGAGCCCGGGAGTGAATCCGAAAAAAACGACCAAAATCACCGTCACAAAATCACCGTCACGCAAAATCCGTCACAAAATCTACCGATGGCGATAACTTGTGTAAAAGTTGACCGACTTAGTTGAAATTTGGTACACATGTTCATTTTACCAATGTCAGGGACAAGTTCGTTGGACAACGTTATCCGCCCAAGCGTTCACGCGCAACGCTCGCGTAAACATAAGCTTCGAATTTAAAATTGTAATTTTTGGACGTGAAAAAATTCTAACTTCATCTATTTAATGAGACAAACAACTTTTTTAAATAATTTTTTTAGTAAAACGAACACCAACACTACTTTGAAGTGATAAAGATCGCTAAACTTATTAAAGCGGACCAAACCGATTAAAATAAAGAAAACAAAGTTTTTACCGATATCTTACGTTCTAATGTAAACATTTAAATGAAACTTTGTATACATCACCTACAGCACAATTGAAACAAGCATGTAACATTTTAACCTGATACAAGCAGAAGTTTTTGTGATTTAATGATTTATATTTTTTATTTTAATATTTAATTGGAGTAATATGCCGACGGGGCCTGGGAGGACAGTTTTTTTTTCGTTCTACAACCATCTGCTTTAACTATAAATTTATCATTACCTTTTTTCTCACTATACAATACATTATTTATTGAAAGACGCTCGCTTCAAAGAAAATAAAAATATTTTCATTTAATTTTGCCTTAACTCCGCTAGTACAAATAGTTAGTTACTTTTAATTTTGTCTCGTTTCTAACTCCACCATGTATACGTAGTTATTACAGTTATTTTATAATTTATATTTAATGAAAAGCGTAAGGAACTTCGTTCCTACCGGGTGTCCCACGACACCTCACGTATTTTTTTTTTTTAATAAACTTCCTGTGCATAAGTTTGTATTTCTCTTTTGATAAAGATGACATTAATTCATTAGTTGTATTTTGTGCCGAATTTACTATTTCTCCTCATTTTCGTCATAATCACTTAAATCACTCATTGTTTTTCACTAAAAACTTGGTTTAATTAAACAAACAGAAAATCAGTTTTGTTAAATGTAAAAAAAACTCGCTAATCGTGGTTCTATAATAATCTGCAAAGGCACAAAACAATTAACTTGTACACAAAATTCTTGGTTGATGTTAGTCAGACACCATTTTGCACGCCATCTCCTGGCCTATAAAAGATTAAAAATTTCAAATGACAAACCCAAATTAAACTTACTAACTGTAGAAAAATTCAATTTAATTAAGACATGAAAAAGAAAGAGATTATAAAGCTATTCGTTATTACTTGTTAGGGTTTTGTAGATACTTCTCAAAACCCTTATACCGAGGGTGATGTGTCCGTCCGTCCGTCGCTCTTTGGTTCATAGGGCCCGAACCGTTTAAGCAAAAGTACTGAAATTTGAAACACTGGTGCAACTTTTTGACCCAACCACAGGAAAAATATACAGAAGTTCATAATTAGATTTGCGCATGCGCAATTCGAAAAAATGTGGTAAACTCAAAAATTTATATTTTTTTTAATTTTTGAGTAGGGTATCAAATGAAAGCTGCTGAAGAGTAGGACACAAATATATATATGCTTTTTTAAAATTTGCATTCCTTATAGGGGAAAAAAATCAAAATATACCAAAAAAAATCCCCCCCCCAACCACTATAGATCGGCTGGTGCTAAAATTTCGAAATAATTCATACTTATACCTTATAGTGGGGCGATGATATTTCCGGGAGTTCATTCCCAGGTTATAAAAATTACCAATTTTGTGCGCGAAAATTTGGAGTGCGCCCAAAATTTTATTTTTTAAAAATTTTGAGTTGGGTATCAAAATGAAAGCTGCTGAAGAGTAGGATACAAATGTGTATTTGCTTTTTTAAATTTTTAATTCTTTATTGGTTTTATAAGTCAAAATATACCCCCAAAAAAACCCCCCCCCAAATTTTATATAATGGCTGGTCTTTAAATTTTGAAATGATTCATGGTTACACCGTATGGTTGGGCGATGAAAATTTCCTAAAAAAATGTAATTTATTTGTCGTTATTACCTATAAAAAACATTGTCACCTCCCGGGGGATCGAACCCGGGACCCTTAGGATCGAAGAAAAAAATCATAATTACATAACGGGTATGCTTAATCATCTACAAAACCCTAAAAAGTACTTGGACGCAAGTACTTCCGTGTGATTTTTTAAATTTAAAGATGTTTGAATTTGCATGAAGCACCGCATTGGGTTTATCGCTGGCCCTTTTTCGTACATTTAGAACTTGTACAGAATTTTATATTGAAAAGACCTTTTTATTAAAAATGGAGGGTTTCATTTTATTCCAATATTCTATAGAGCGTATGACTTTCTAGAAATCCGGGCAATTTTTATATTATTTGAAAAGAGAGATAGGATTAAAGGAAAAACCCTGCGTCATTATATTTTACTTTCTTATTATATAACTCTCTTAAATAAAGTGAAAGTATTGTGACGGCGCGAAAAATTCGATTTTGAGATTTTGATTTTGACGAAATTGGGCATACAAGTTTAGAAAAATCATACCCCGGGGTGAAATCGAGAAATAAATTTTAGCTCAGAATTTGGGGGCGCTATACCCCCAAAAACACTGAAAAACGGGAAAAATAATTATTTCTCGAAAACGTTTCCTACGATTTTTATTTATATATTCTAAAATGTAGTCCATTTAAATACGAATAAAACGATATACGCCGTTTTCCCGGAAAAAATCTAGTTCTTGAGAAATTGCTTTAAACGCGAACGAAGAGGGTTCGATTCCCCACCGAGGAAAAGTTATTTTTATGATAAATTTTGATATAATTTTCAACAATAATTAAATATACCTACGAAAACTCGAAAATTAATAAATGGAAAACACTGAGCTAAGTAATTATATGAACTCGTATATGACAAAGTATGTCTGAGTTGTCTCGGATCGATTTTGTTCTTTGAATATATATCAAATATTTAATTATAAAATTAAAATTTTGGTAAATAACTGTTGAATATTGCTATTTGTATTATTCTAAAAACAAGTACATAATATAGCAAAAGATATGTGAGGCTATTGCAGGCATAAGAATTCATTTTATATAAAGCCTTTGACCTCTGCTTTAATACAAAATTGTTAAAATCTTTGTTATTTTACTACGTTTTTATTAGCTTGCATTCTTGTTTGTTTGTTTGTTTGTCCGGTACAAATCTGGCAATCGATTTCTAACTAACTTCCCGAATAGCTTGACATTTGAAACTTTTAGCATAGCTCAGAACACGATGACAATGCATTATTTTAATACTTTTAGCCATCTTTCAGCAGAATTGAATTGGTTTTCAGCAAATTTTGCTGTACGGAAAGTTAGTTTGGAGAAAATCCGCAATTTATTTTTTTTTGTTTTGCCATTATCCCATATTTTAGCAATCTTCATTTTGACGGGTCTCAAATTTGTGATAGATAAACATTGAATGACAGCAAAAACAGGAAATATCGATTATATTATTTATATTATTTCAAATATATCGATGGCACGCTTTAGATTTGGTGTTGGGGAGATCCGATGTACAAAGATTTGTCCTTTTATAGGTTTAAGATCAGCTCTCTAGATGGTTGTCATTTATGTGAAGTAAATAAATTCGGAACAATTTTTTTTTTTTTTTTCACTAACATTATATATTATATAACAATAACAATTATATTATCAACATTACATACGATTCAACAGTAAATTTAAAAACGTATTATATAAAAAGTTCTTTTTATCTTGAAATTATTTATATTGAAGCTCCCATATTTTTCTAATTATTTTTAATACTTTTAATTATATTATTTTAAACTATTGTCATTCATTAATGCCAATTGGAGAACTGTAATTTGTATTATGTATATAGCATTTTTAACACTTTGAAATTTTTAATAATCTTTAAGGCTGTCTGATTTATCGTACTTCTATAAAAGTCTCATACAAATCAGATAAGCTCTCTGTCCGTTGTTGTGTAAATAATTACACTCTCAATTATTAATGAACAATTTCATTAACTGATAATCATAAAATATAAGAAAGATTACAAATAATACAAAACTATTTCTCATTTACGATAATAATAATATTGTTACCAAATAAGTTTATGCTTGAATTTGCAGTAGTTAGTTTTCAAACTAAAAGCTTTAGAGTTTGTTATTTTCAACATTTTGTCAGCTTTTATATATTTAATTTATTATCATCGTTCTTAATGGATTTCCAACTTAATTAAAATTATAAATTATTGTTTGTTGCCGTTTCTGAGGTTGAATTTATTCTGAACTTACTCAAAATGTATAAGGTTACGATAATACCCTTTTTCACAATAAATATAAAAGTTACGTGTAATTCTCTACTCATATCCTTTTTCTTAGGAATTTTAATTTATCAAATGAGGGTTAAAGCACATGAAAAAATTTAATTTTAGTAATGCTTCTATTTGATTTATTGCACCTACAAAGGTTTAATATCGTATTTTTTTTATTGCTCCTATACAATGGTTAAATATCGTATCTTTTAGGTTTCTGTACGAAGTAAAAACCTTTTTTAACGGCTCTGTCTGTCTGTCCCTTAGCTTGTTTCAATTTATAAACTACTGTAGCTTGGAACATGAAATTCGGCACACATGTGCATCTCGGCATTTGAGACAACTGCACACGTTTTGGAGTTTTCACTCTTAATATTTTCAAGATGGTGGCCAAAATGGCGGGCGACTAAAAAAAGATTTTTGTTACCATGACATGTTATACATCAATTTAAAGGTCTTGGAGTATGGAAAAAGAAAATACAACTATTAAAATTTTACACTTATAATTTTAACTTAATCGTTCAAAAACGGGTGATTATTGCCTCACGTACTTTACGTGAAGCGCGCCTTACTTGTTTAGTTTAGAGATGGGAAGAAAAAGTCGTGGAGAAATAAGGGAAGCTAAAAATAATGGGACGATGTATTTACAAGAAAACTAGGTTGACAGAGTGTCAGTAAGCTGTAGAAAGTCAAGTGGAAGAATCAGAATAGACACGCATGACATCCATTCCTTTGCAGGTAAACATGGTTCTCTGTCTTCTTGTCTACCATTATTAGTTTTAAATTCTATTCCAATGGCATTCGAGTCCATTTATTTATTTCCGTCTGATTTCATTCAATAGAAATGACAGAGAAAACATTTCTAAAACCACCCCCTTTGAATTATTTACCTCTTTTTTCTTGTCGGTTTGACATTAAAATTGAAGAAAATTGGTCCGTAACAACTCAGACAAACTTTCTCATATACGAGTTCATAATTACTTAACCCAGTATTTTCCGTTTATTATTTTTTGAGTTGTCGTAGGTACATTTAATTATTATTGAACATTTTATAAAAATTTATCATTAAAATAACTTCTACTCGGCGGGGAATCGAACGCAGCTTCACTCCGTCCGCGTTTAAAGCTATTTTCTAAGGAACTAGATTTTTCCCGGAAAAAAGGCTTGTACCGTTCTTTATTCGTAATTAAATTTACTACATTTTAGATTTTTTTAATCAAAATCGGACGTAACTGTTTCCGAGAAATGTTTTTTTGGAACGAAGTTCCTTAGGGCACGTTCTGGAGCCCGGGAATGAATTCGAAGAAAACGACCAAAATCACTGTCACAAAATCACCGTCACGCAAAATCCGTCACGAAATCTACAGGTGACGATAACTTAAGTAAAAGCTCACCGAGTTAGATGAAATTTGGTACACATGTTCATTTTACCAATGCCCAGGCTGAGTTCGTCGGAAAACGTTATCCGCCCAAGCGTTCACTCGCAACGCTCGCGTAAACGTAACCTTTAAAAGACGGGAAAAAGTGTTAAGGAAGCCTGTTACTTGACTTGTTTTGATTATTTTTGTTATATATGTCAAAAATGTCACTTTGTTTTGTAAATAAATAAAATATAACCATGTAAAATTTCACCCTGATACAAGCAGAAGCTGTAGAGTAGGGAAGAGATATATTTTATAATATTTTAAATTAATTGGCCGAGTAGGTAGAAAACAGTCCTATTTCAATCCAAACTCCTTTAACAAACATACTCTTTCACTATAAACTCATCATGATCAACTTTTTTCTTGTATTTAATATATATTTATAGTAAGACGCTTGCTTTAATTATACAAATAATGATTTTCTTTTAATTTTACCTTAACTCTGCCAGGTACAAACAGTTACTTTTAATTTTGTCTCTTTTCTAACTCCGCCATATATAAGTAGTTAGCAATGCGTATACGTACTTAGCATTGGGATTTTATAATTTATATTTTATGAAAAATGTAAGGAACTTCGTTCCTACCGGGTGTCCCGCGAGACCACACGTATTTTTTTTACTTTTTTTGCGGATAGCGCCCCAAAATTTTGAGCTAAAATTAATTTCTCGGTTTCACCTCGGGTTATGATTTTTCTAAACATGTATACCAAATTTCGTCAAAATCGACCCAGTAGTTTAGCCACGTGTCTTTATTATTTTTTCACGACAGACAGACATTTTTTAAAACCCACTTTTTTGGACTCAAGGGACCTCAAAACGTGTAAATCCATCTAAATAAAATGTTCGCGCCATCACAACAACAACTATTTTTCTTTATAAAGAAAGTAAAAATGAAACTGTTATAGTGAACTTCTATTTTTTTAATTTTTTTAAATTCATTCTTGTGAATATAAAGTTTTATCGTAGCTTTTGTTTAAATATTTATAAGCAACAACGTTTTTGTAATTTCAACCTTTATTGAATAAATAAGATAGTTCCAATCTCATTTCTATCTTAAGTACATATTTTCAAACAAGAATGTCTAATAAAGTTTAAGTCACTTAGTTTAGTTATTTGCTTTGAATAATCAACTCAAACTTTATTGGTAAGGTTTATTTATTTATCCTTTCAACTTTCTTTAGCTTTCATCCTATTTCATAAAATTTTTAGAATAATTTTTGCTTTCCTTTAGTAAATAAAATATTAGTTTTAATAAAAAAGTTTCTAACATTAAACTTGATAAGGTTTTTAAGTTGATAACAGAGTTATCTAGATCAGATTATTGCTGAACCACGCTAACATAATTAATAAACTTAAGGCCTATCCGCATAAAATTTAAATTGTGTTTACTTCTCTACTTGTTTGTCAAAGAAAAACATTAAAATAGTACATTACGCGTCGAGTGCGGAAAGTAGCATTTTGCATGCGAGTGTGGAGTTTGCACCCGAGTGACAGCGAGGGTAGTAAAACCACACTAGCAATGTAAAATGCCGTTTTCGCTCGAGTTGCGTACCGTACTTTATCTACGATTGTTATATTTAAATAATAAATACAGAACAAAAATAAACTTTCTGTATGTAAGTTCGTATAAAGATCTCTCTCTTGATAAAGATGGCATTAGTTCTTGAGTTGTATTTTTCCTCGAATTAATTATTTTTGGAGGAGTATTATTCTCCTCATTTTCGTCAGTCACTTGATTCACTCATTGTTTTTCACTAAAAACTCGATATAAACAGTTACTTTAATAAAAGAACAGCAAATTAGTTTTGTTAAATGTAAACAAACTCGCTAATCGTGCGTAAAGCTGAAGAATTCCTCTTCTTTACCGCTCTAGGGTGGTAAAGAAGAGGAATTCTTCAGAACTATGAGATGCGCATGCGCAATGAATACAAGTACGTAAATAATCACTTTCTACGCATCTAAACAGAGATACAATGTTTATATTTCGTATCAATCGTAGATAAACGTTATTAACGTTGTATAAAAGAGGCCGAAGAATTTCCTAGTTATCTTTTTACTTGGGATTCTCGTCAATATCACGTTTACAAACATATGAATTAATAAACAATTTTCTATGACTCAGGAATATTTAAGTTTGCTTTATAAAATATAGAGTCGTTGATAGAGTATTGATTTACTTTTCTCGTTGTCACAAATAGGAGGTTAAACTGAAGCTATTTAACCAAACTTTATATAAAGCGTAGCTTAAAACGCGAGGCATACGATTTAGGTTTATCGATAACCTTTGTTGAATCTTGGTTTTCACCTTAAAGGCGAAGATACACATGCCGTCAAATTGGGGAAGTAGCTTGCATGCCAAAAGAGGGTATTTGCCAGTAACTGGCATGCTAAAGATTTTTATTTATTTAGTAGCAAGTAAAATTGCATGTAACCTGCATTGTGCAATGCCTAAATGGCAAACTGAAGATACATTTGCAAGTAAAATTGCATGCAAACAGATTCGTGGCATTATTTAAACACAAACTCAGAAGTTTTTTTTAAGAACTGTCATAAATTCTATTAAAACACAAAACAAAACAATAAATAAATAACGCAGTGTTTACGTCCTCAATCGGTGGCAGCCAGCTACTGGAACGGCCGCCCGCCCTTGTAGCTGTCACATGCGTTTACACATTCCTTTTTGCTTGCGGTTGCTAGCCCCCACCCTACCACTTGCTCGTTGCATGCCAAAAAATCAAATCTCGTGCAATCTACTTGCTTGCCGGGTACTGGCATGCCATTTAACATATATACGTGCAAGTAGCTTGCACGTGCAAGTAGGTGGCATGTTTTTGTTCAAGCTACAGGCATGTGTATCTCCGCCTTTACTTCCATTGTCTTAAAACCTTAAGCCTATTTTTCAAAGAAGAAACCTTCAATAACTGATAGCTCTGCTCTACTTCTTTTTCTTATAATTTCCATAGCAACTACAAAAAACAAATTATTTTCTTCTATATTCTAAACAAAAATTAGTTCTAGACTGCCAATTAGTGTGGCACATAGCTTCCTCACATCCTATCACGAATTTTATTGATGTTATGCTTTTACAACCCGATATTGTCTAATTTAATTAATTCCCCCCCCCCCCCCAACCCCTCCCTTTTTTTAAAAATCTGTCCAAATTGTTTTGTATTATTACTCAAATAAAAGTATCAATTTAGTAATATTTAATGTGTGTAGACGGTTACAATTATTCTAGAACTATGTCAGTGGGCTACTTTCGACAAACTATCTGAATACCTTACAAATTTTGCAACTACGTTTGTAAGCTCTTGAACTTGTTTCTTTAAATCTTGAATTTCTGAAGTACTTACTACTTTGCTCTTGGTTACCACGGCTATGGTTGTGTTCGTTTGGGTTACTTCGGTTATCTTGTCATTTATCTTTGCCAACTTCCAACTTAACTTGGTACGGTGGCTTTCGCGAGTAACTCGTAGTAAACTGCTTGGTTTTCTGGTGAAATCAGCGTCACGAAAGGGTTAAAGTCCGATGTTTCGCTTCCACTACTGGAAGCATCTTCAGGGGTGTGGTGCATCGTGATGTTTACTTAAAGCTTGAAGCAACAACAAGACATACACAGACCGTACATAGACAGTATGTCTTGTTGCTTCAAGGTTTAAGTAAACATCACGATGCACCACACCCCTGAATATGCTTCCAGTAGTGGAAGCGAAAAGTCGAACCTCAAACCCTTTACAGATACCCCCTTACAGAGACAAAGACTTATTTTGGTTCCAAAGTAAGTACAAAGTGGGGAGCCGAATGCCCTCCTATAACCCTAATTGTTGATAATTCCTTGGTAATAATTCCCTATGATCCTTTTTTATTTAAGTAATTAATCCAGGCCTTCTTAAACCTATAAAAGCATTTTTACTTTTCCTCACTAATAATAGTAGGAGAAGTATTATTTTCACCAAAAAATTATTTTCGAGATTTCAACGGAATTATCCGTTTTAGGTGTTTTTAAGACCTCCTGAGTGGTTTTCAGCATGACGTATGTATGTGTGTATGTGTGTTATCATCGTAGCGCCCAAGGTATTTAACCTAGAGAGTTGAAACTTGGCAGAAAAATCAGTCTTAACCTGTAGTTGTGCCGCCCGGAAAATCAACTTTTTCCGCCATCGTAATAAATCGATTATGGTCCTGATCGAGTTGAAATTTGGCACGAATTTACCTCTCTGTATGACAAACAAGCCCACCAAATTTCATTTTGATATTGACCGCTATTTTGAAGTTATCAATTTTTAAGCTTTGACGGTTAATAATACCGAAAGTATAAATAGGTTTTTGACGTATAGCATATCTTTGGAACTGGAAAAAATTAAGGAACAAATATAAAAAAAAAACGATAAAGTTTCATTAATTAGTTTAAAAGTTATAAGTGAATATAATTATTTTTATTAATGTGATAATTTTGATGACGTCAAAGTTTGTTTACATCTGTCAAATTGCCGCCAAACTTCAAATAATTAAATAAAATATAGCTATTAAAAATAAGATTATTTTTGAAGAATGATAATAAACTATGATAATAAACTTAATAAAACACTTTAGTGGCCTCTGAAGTGAGGAAAAGTTCCGAGGTACCCCGTACCCGATTCTTTTTTTAATGAAACTATTAGGTATAATAACCATCTCATCTTATCGAACTTAGGTAATTTGAATATAAATACTGCTGGTTGTTTAAGACTATCCATAGATCTAAAGTTCCATCTTATTTATTTAACAACACTGTTTATTGTTTATAATCTAAAACATTATTTATACTGACTTGGAGATCAGTGCTATAAGGAGCTAAAACGGGATACCGCGCCGCCATCAGGGTTTTGACAAAACGTCCCCGCACCTAAAATAGCCAGTATGTCTACTAACTGCCGCAGGAAATGGTAAGCTTCCAATGTGCTCTGACTTTATTTCTATTTAATCTTGAATAAAAGCTTATTAGAATTATTCTAATAATTTTAAAATTTACTATATCTGATTTTATCGAAATTGTATTGTATCTCTTTTTTTTAAAAAAACTGGTAAACTATGAATCAACCAAGGTTCAATTCCCTAGACAGGTGGGATTAGGTAATTCGGGAAAAATTTAGGTAATTAACACACGGGGTTGATTGTTCTTGTCAATCGACAAGTAATGAAATATAGGTCAAAAAATTATTCACTTAATTAAGGTTTTTTAGCGTTGTGATAGATAGACACAACACTAAAAGAATGCTTATATACGCCCCTCTATTTTTAGACTGCATCCGTGCTCGTTTTAGGGACATTTCTTCCAGAGTGGGTGAGATGTTGTCAACACTGTTTTGTATTCTGTCACATTGCTTTATAATAATATTTTATTTATTGATTTGTTTTGCAAAGTTATTTCTTCCACTTCCGCAGTAAATATGTCTCTTAGGTGCTTTTATATATTTCAATATTGCCAACCTTTTAAGAAAGTTGACTAACCTTGACTTATTGTTTCATATACAGTAAAGCGTCGATTATCCGATTGTCAAATTCGAAAATCCGATTGTCAATTATCGAAAATGTAGTCTATTTAAATAGGAATCTAACGATATAAGCCGTTTCCCCGAGAAAAATCTTGTTCCTGAGAAAATAGCTTTAAACGTTGACGGAGAGAGGCTGGGTTCGATTCCCCGCTCAGGAGAAGTTATTTTTATGATACATTTTGATGAAATGTTCAATAATAATTAAATGTACCTACAAAAGCTCGAAAAATAATAAACGGAAGATACTGGGTTAAGTAATTATAAACTCATTTATGAGAAAGCTTGTCTGAGTTGTCTTGGACCGATTTTGTTTTGGAGAATTTTGATTATCCGAACCTCCCTACACAATATTTGTTGGGACTGCACTTACTGTTTCACATGACGGAATAGACAGAGCAGTAATTTATCTACACACTTCCGAGTTTTCTAAAAAAAAAAAATAGTATATTATGTTACTAGGCTGTGAAGTGATTTTTTTCTTTACCGCGGCAATTACATTTACTGTCGAGCGAAGCAAGACAGTAAATATTGCCAAGGTAAAGAAAAAACACTTCACAGTCGCGTAGCATATACTATTTTTTCCGAGGTAGCAGACAATGACAAAACATTAAATATTAGTAAATAATCAATATAATAATAACAAATATTAGTACATACTTAAGATTTAAAAAAAGAAACCTTAAAAAGAGGTTACACTATAAGAAAAGATAAATAAAACGCATTGACATTTAGCGGAA
This sequence comes from Gerris lacustris, assembly GCA_951217055.1. Taxonomy (NCBI): domain Eukaryota; kingdom Metazoa; phylum Arthropoda; class Insecta; order Hemiptera; family Gerridae; genus Gerris; species Gerris lacustris. The sequence continues at coordinate 11,091,719 of OX578281.1, forward strand.
TTAAATCGTACTAATCATTTCAACGAAGACTGCAGCGCTACTAACGGAAGTTTTGACAACTGCCAGCAGTACAATAAAAACTTATTATCTCCAGTAGGGGGAAAAAGTTATGATTTTGAATTAGTTTAGAGGGACTAAAACAGGTCTTTTCATCCCTTTAAGGCCCGTTTACACTTTGATTAGTGCGAGTGCGAGCGCAAGTGTTTAGTAAATTTTGCAAGTGTTTAGTGCGAGTGTTTAGTGTTTAGTAGTGTCCAATTGTGTTTAGTGCAAGTGAGTAGGATTTAGTTTTATTTTGAGGAAAATTTTATATTTTATTGAACATTTTTTTTTTTTTTTTTGTGGGAGGGGTATTAGGTATCATTGTTTCGTTGATTTTTGACACATTGTGACAGTTTTTTGACAAATCAATTAAACATTTTCCTTTTAAATTGTATAATTACAAAATAAAAAAACCCTGACATCTAGGTTGGAGTGGGGAGGCCTACTCGCAGCTCCACTAAACAGTGCAAGTCTACTAAACAGTTCACTCGCAAAATTACTAATCACTTACACTAAACACATGCTGTCCAAACGGGTTTAGTGTTTTTACTAAACACTCGCACTAAACACTCGCACTCTCACTAATCAAAGTGTAAACGGGCCTTAACTCAAAAAGTAGGGAGAAAAAGTAAAAGTAGGGCGAAAAAGTAAAGTAGGGCAAAAAAGTAAAGATTGCAACTTAATTATTTTATAAATAGTAGAAAATGTATGGCTAATGTAATGAAGATGTTGAAATCAGGTTGGCTGCACTGCGCTTTTTTGACCATGTTTATCTTTGTTTACAACATTATAACCTGCATCTAAATAACCTTCTATTTGAGTTTAATTCCAATTCTTATTTGTTTTTAATATTGAATCTCTTATATCTGCTATTAAAAGTTCTAATAATTATTGTTATTTATTAAAATATTAAATGAAAACTGTGCAATGGACGAAAATGTGTATCTTTTTTCTACTGGAGATAAAATATTGTATGTACCTCGTGAGTAAAGTGCCATTATTCCCCTCGCGATTATTATCTCCCTCGGCTGCGCCTCGGGAGCTAATTAAGGTTATTTCCTCGACTGCGCCTCGGGAATTAAAGAGTCTAATTCCCTCGGCTTCGTCTCGGGATTTAGGGACCATGGTTCCTTCGGCTTCGCCTCAAGAACCAACTTTTTCGTTCAGGGAATAATGGCTTACTTTACTCCCTAGGTGCATAAATAACTATTTCGTCCTAGGACGTAAACATTTTTTTTCTTTACAGCTAGGAGTAATGAAAAGATTTTTTAACTCCACGTAATGAAAAAATGGATTTTAGCTATGTTTTTTAGGCTCTAAAGTTACTATTTTACAGCCTACCACGGAAAAAACTCTTTTCTCAAAAAGCTTTTTTAGCTTCGGTCTGATTAATATGAATTTTATTATTTTAAGTTTTTAAAAAAAGAACCATATTTCTTTGAGAAAAAAGGATAAGTACTTTCTTAAAAAAAAAATAAACGTAAAACTATCTGATTGAATAAGAAGTTTTGCACAAAAAATTCTATGATAAACCCGACAGTATAAAACTTTGTTAATACGTACATGGAAGAGAAAAAAAAATCCTCAAAAAAAGAACGAAAAGTATTACAAAACTTTGCTCTTTTCTCTATACTGGAAAAATACTTAAAATTATTTTTCCTCAAAAAAAAATCTTTACTCTGTTTCCTTTTAAAGTGACTCCCTAAGATTATGTGGGAGGAAAAGTGTCGCCCTAACTTTAAATGGAAAGAAATGAGGTAGAATGAATTATTTCCCTTTAAAAACTCTTCAAGTTGTGACAAAATTTCGTAAGTTTTTAGGAAATTAAACAGCTTAAGATACTTTTGTTCTGTGTTGAATAACTTTAGTCTCTTTTGTCTGTAAATATTTTTAGGAAATGAGCTGTTAATCTTCATCAAAGACTTAATTACATTTCATTTAAATATAAGTTTACTTCATAAATAATAATAACCCTTGGTGCAATAGCTTTTTGACTCATTTTTCCTGACAAAGATCTACTTCCGCTTTAGATTATATTTATAATTATTTTGTAATGAAGAGGATCAGTTTTACTAGGACTTTAGGGAGCCAGGGTAAACGAGCGTCTTAAGGCGCTCGCTCAGCTATCAATTAGTCGAGGCAACTCGAGGTCGTGGGTTCGATCCCATGCCATGATACTCTGAATTGCATCAATGAATCGCGGACGGTTCAGGGTGAGGGACCCCCTTTAAGGGGACTCTTCCCCCACTCTTTGATGTGGGTCCGATCCGTGTCATGATGATGTAATTTATTAGTGATTTCTTATCAGGTACAGTGTTGTTGCCTGTTGCAAAAAATATTTAAAAAATATAGAAGTTATCAAAAATAAAACTATTAATAACAAAAGAACAACACTGTGTTTTTTGACAATGGTCTATTTTATTAAAAACTGACTATACATGACACCAAAACAACGACACTAGCGCACTCCTCAGATTTCCATGACTTCTTGGTCGACCTTTAGTAGGAAGTACTAGACTACTACTACTACTAGGACTTTAGCGAATTCGTTTGTTTACGATCTTTTATTTTTGAATAATTTTAACATTCGCGTACATACCCTGATTATTCGTGGATAGCTATATTAAAGCTACAAAATAGACTACCAATTGGTGTGGGACATAGCTTCCTCGCATCCTATCACGTCCTTTATTGATTGTATGCTTTTACAAGCCATTATTATCCAATTTGTTTAATTGCTTCCCCTGTTTTATTAATCTGTCAAAATTGTTTTGATTACATGAATTAAAGTATGAATTTAGCAAAAGTTAAAGAGCGCAGACGGTTCATATTAATCTGGGGCTATCTTCGGGTTACTTTTGATAAACTATAGAAGTTCCATACGAATCAGATAAATACTTTTATCTCCAGTAGGGAAAAAAGTTATGATTTTGAATTAGTTTGGAAGGACTAAAACAGGTCTTTTCATCCCTGAACTCAAAAAGTAGGGAGAAAAAGTAAAAGTAGGGCGAAAAAGTAAAGTAGGGCAAAAAAGTAAAGATTGCAACTTAATTATTTTATAAATAGTAGAAAATGAATGGCTAATGTAATAAAGTTGTTGAAATCAGGTTGGCGGCACTGCGCTTTTTTGACCATGTTTATATTTGTTTATAACCTGCATCTAAATAACCTTCTATTTGAGTTTAATTCCAATTCTTATTTGTTTTTAATATTAAATCTCTTATATCTGCTATTAAAAGTGCTAATAATTATTGTTATTTATTAAAATAATAAATAAAAACTGTGCAATGGACGAAAATGTGTATTTTCTTCCTCATGGAGATAAAATATTGTATGTACCTCGTGAGTAAAGTGCCATTATTCCCCTCGCGATAATGAGAATAATTAGCGAATAATGAATAATCGCGATAATGAAGCTAATTAGAGTAATTCCCTTGGCTGCGCCTCGGGAATTAAAGAGTCTAATTCCCTCGGCTTCGCCTCGGGATTTAGGGACCATGGTTCCTTCAGCTTCGCCTCAAGAATCAATTTTTTCGCTCAGGGAATAATGGCTTACTTTACTCCCTAGGCGCATAATTAACTATTAAAGCAATAGGTGTAAATACATGTATGTTTGTGCGCATGTGGAAGAGAAACAAATGGGCGCAAAATATTGAAACTTATATGTCACCAACAGTGAGCTAAATATGACCTATTATACAAATTTAATTAACATTGGACCTGTAATTTTTAAGGTATGTTTATTCGCAAACATTTAGCGACAGACAGACCGACAGACATTCACGAAACCAATAATGTTCCTGGTGTCTAAAACGGATTTCTGTCTTGGAATTTTTGGAATTGGAGACATAACAAATTTTTGTTCTTCAAACATAGCTTTCGTTACCTTCGGTAAGCTGGGAGCAATAATTTTGCAGAACTTTTTTTAAGTACTTACTAAAGTACGAAGATATTTAGATACTTTTAATGAAACATTAGAACAAGTGACCTGCATAAGGTACAGATTTAAAGTATTGTCAATACTGTTCTATCCGTTGTGTAACCAGATCATGTTTATTGAATGTGTTTTTGTTTTCTTTCAATTTTTAATTTGACAAATTACAATACCAAATATTTATAGATATTGTTTCCAATCATTCTCATCGTCCAATTCTCAATAAACTGTAAATTAACCAAATTCGAATGGTTCAAGTCTTGAATAAATATTTGCTCTTTGCTGAAATAACTTGTTGCTTCGTCCATTGGAAAATAAATAATAGTGTAGACTTTTTCAAAAGAGGCTTCAGGGCTTTGTTTTTCGTTTCCTTTTTAATAAAAACCACAAGTGCATTGAATATATGATTTCTTTATTGCAAATGAATTTAACATTCATTCAAATTAAACGATATAGATGATGTCATTAAAATTATATATCTACCCTACCACATGTGGCAGATTTTTTTTACTCATGAAAAGTTAAGAGTAAATCAATACTCCATCAACGACTCTATATTTTATAAAGCAAACTTAAATATTCCTGAGTCATAGAAAATTGTTTATTAATTCATATGTTTGTAAACGTGATATTGACGAGAATCCCAAGTAAAAAGATAACTAGGAAATTCTTCGGCCTCTTTTATACAACGTTAATAACGTTTATCTACGATTGATACGAAATATAAACATTGTATCTCTGTTTAGATGCGTAGAAAGTGATTCTTTACGTACTTGTATTCATTGCGCATGCGCGTCTCATAGTTCTGAAGAATTCCTCTTCTTTACCACGCTAGCGCGGTAAAGAAGAGGAATTCTTCAGCTTTACGCACGATTAGCGAGTTTGTTTACATTTAACAAAACTAATTTGCTGTTTTATTAAAGTAACTGTTTATATCGAGTTTTTAGTGAATAACAATGAGTGAATCAAGTGACGAAAATGTGGAGAATAATACTCCTCCAGAAATAATTTATTCGGGAAAAAATACAACTCAAGAATTCATGCCATCTTTATTAAGAGAGAGATACGAACTTATACAAGTTTATATTTTTCTGTCTTTATTATTTAAATTTAACAATCGTAGATAAAGTACGGTACGCAACTCGTGCGAAAACGGCATTTTGCATTGCTCGTGTGGTTTTACTACCCTCGCTGTCGCTCGGGTGCAAACTCCACACTCGCATGCAAAATGCTACTTTCCGCACTCGAAGCGTAATGTACTTTTATCTACGATTGATACGAAATATAAACATTGTTACACTGTTTAGATGCGTAGAAAGTGTTACTTTACATAGTTGTATTCATTGCGCAGGCGCGTTTCATAATTCCTCTTTTTTCCGTCATTGTGCGGTAAAAAAGAAGAATTCATTGCGCATGCGCATGAATTCATAATTCTTCTTTTTTTCCGCCCTAGTGCTGGAAAAAAGCATGTTCAAACTCGCATGATTTGCGAGTTTGTTTACATTAACAAAACTAATTTTCTGTTTGTTTAATTAAATTAACTGTTTATATCGAGTGTATAGTGAAAAACAATGAGTGATTTAAGTGATTGAGACGAAAATGAGGAGAATAATACGACCCCGAAATAATTAATTCGTCACAAAATACAACTAATGAATTAATGTCATCATTATCAAAAGAGAAATACGAACTTACATATAGGAAGTTTATTAATTTTTTTTTTTTCTGTTATTATTAAAATCCAACAATCGCAGATAAAGTACGGTACGCAACTCGTGCGAAAACAGCATTTTGCTTTACTCGTGTGGTTTTACTACCCTCGCTGTCGCTCGAGTGCAAACTCCACACTCGCAGGCACAGTGCTACTTTCCGCACTAGACACGTAATGTACTATTATCAAAACATAAATGATTGGTAGTTTTGACTGAGACTTTGTGGTATCACTTCATAATTATGACAAGAAAGGTTAATAAAAAGTAATTTCAGAATATTGCCCCCACAAGTTTATACTAGGCATCGCGTGGCTCTGTCATTGAAGTGAGCGTATAGTAATAAATAAGAATTGAATAGTGACAAAATCTGATAAGCTGATAGTTAAAGAGTATGTTTGTAATAGAGAGTCTGGTAGTGGGGGAGACACCCTACATTCTTACTGTTCCACTAACCACACATCTGCTTTTCCACTTTTTAAAAATAATCATTTCTGTTTCTGACAAAAAAAACAAGATGTTTATGAAATTTTATTAAAATCGTTATCGGTAAACGTAAGATATCGGTAAAAACGTTGTTTTCTCTACGCTTTAATAGTTTTAGCGATCTTTATTAATTCATAGCGGTGTCGTTGTTGGTTTTTCTAAAAAGTGTAATTTGAAAAAAATGTTAGGACACGTAAATGTTACACGCAGACAGACAGACAAGATTCATATTTCGTTGAATGAATGAAGCTCGCTTACGCTCGCTTCAATTAATACTAGGCATCGCGTGGCTCTATCATTGAAGGGAGCGTATTGCCATAAATATGTATTGAATAGTGAAAAAATAGATAATCATGAATCTTGATGAGTTGATAGATAACGGGTATAGTAGTAGTACAGCAGCTAGTAGTAAGGGAACCACCCCCCTCATTCTTACTATTCCTTTAAACACACATCTCCTTTTTAATTATTATAAAATGTATGGCTTCACTACGCCAAAAATTCTGCTTGTATTAAGTTGAAATTTTACATGCCTCTTTTAACTGTACTTTAGACGATGTATATGAAGTTTTATTAAAATAGTTACGTTAGGGTTAGGACGTAAGATATCGGTAAAAAGGTTGTTTTCTCTATTTTAAACGTTTAGGTCAGCTTTATTAGTTTTAGCGATCTTTATTAATTCATAGCGGTGTCGCTGTTAGTTTTACTAAAAAATTAAAAAAATGTTATTTGTAAAAAATATTCGTCTCATCGAATAGATAATGATAGAATCTTTTCCTGTCCTGAAATTCCAATTTAATTTTTGAACCTCTCGTTTACGAGAGCGTTGCGCGCGAACTCTTGGACGGATAACGTTGTCCAACAAACTTAGCCTGAGTATTAGTAAAAGGAACATTTATACCAAATTTTAACTAAATCGGTCCACTTTTACTCAAGTTATCGTCGGACACTTAAACGTTACTGACAGACAGACAGACAAGATGCATAGTTTGTTGAATGTAAGAAGCTCGCTTCAATTATCAGAAAATAGTAGTTAAGTATTTTATGAAGTTGAGAAGTTAATTTAATATACTCATAATGTTAGTAATTTGTTACATTTTCTCGTACATTCTTCTTGTGTTTTCCTACAGTCTACGTTCTTTCCTTAAAGGTCGCGGTTTTTAACTCAAACAGAAAAACTATTTAGTGAAATGTTGTCTAGAATAATTGCTTTCACGTGTAAGAAACATTCCTACTTTAATATTACAAAGAAATGTTTCCTGTAATTTCTCTTTATTCTTTTAATTTAACTAACAAAAAAAAACGTTAAAAGAATAGTCACTCCACGTAAAATATTATAATTTAAACGTTTCATGATGACCTCAGCTTACGATTCATTTTAGGTTTATGTACGAAGTAGGAAAAGAAACCTTATAAACCGGCCCTGTCTGTCTGTCTGTCCTTTGGCAAGTTTCAATTCATAAACTACTACAGCTAGGAACATGAAATTTAGCACACAGGTGCATCTCGGCATTTGTGACAACTGTACACTTTTTGAAGTTTTCACACTTAATATTTCCAATATGGCGGACGACTAAAAAAGTTTTTAGTCACCATGACATGTTATACATCTATTTAAAGGTCTTGAAGTGTAGAAAAAGAATTATGGATCTATTAAAATTTTACACTCAACAATTTTAACTTAAGAAACCGGCGATTATCGCCTCACGTACTTACGCGAAGCGCGCCTTACTTGTTTTAACTTAACTATTGTAATTTACTTGAGAGGCTGCAGCTCGGGAATTAAAGAGTCTAATTTCCTCGGCTTCGCCTCGGGATTTAGGGACCATGGTTCCTTCGGCTTCGCCTCAAGAACCAACTTTTTCGCTCAGGGAATAATGGCTTACTTTACTCCCTAGGTGCATAAATAACTATTACTTTTTTTTCAAAATATAAAATGAAACCTGTTGCTACGGGCTTAACGCATCGTAATAGGTATATAAACAAGTGTTAAAACCAATCAAGTATATATACTTGATTTAATTTATATTTATTATCTATAACACATTCATATATAATTTCATAACTCCATCATTCATTTGCATTTGCAATACAAATGTAAGTTATTAATATATTATAAGTGAAGTCGATTACAACTAAATAGGTTTTGCTATGGTTGAAGTGCCTTAATCCTATTCAATTCAAAGTATATAAGCACCAAACTAGGATTCTCAGTTCACTATAGGGGTTTCAGACACTGGATTCCTCTTGTATCGATTTCCTTAGAGTTGAAATATATATACTATATTACCAGACACATGCATAACTAAAATCCCTGCCACTATTAGATCGATTTGTGAAATATTTTAATAGCTTTACCCTGTAATTACCTTAAAATTGCAAAATGAGAAATGAAGGAAAAATTCAAGGTAAACCATTATTATAATTATTGCAAAATACATTTTTAATAATATATATGTATAAGGGAATTTTGCCACCCAAGAAAAAGTTACCATTTAATAGGGTTTTGTAGATCATCCTCGAAGCCCTTATGCAGAGGGTCATGTGTCTGTCTGTTACCATACAAAATTTCATTAAAGTTAGATGTGGGATTTTTAGGCAAAACCAAGGACCCTTATATTTTCCTGTGTGTGTCTGTCCGTCCGTCTGTCGCCTGCTCTTACGGCTACACCTTCCGTCCGATCACTTTGAAATTTGTCATATACGTGTATAATACCTACCCACACATTTTAAAAATATAGCGACTTGAAAAAAATATTTTATCTACGATTGATACGAAATATAAACATTATATCTCTGTTTAGATGCGTAGAAAGTGATTATTTACGTACTTGTATTCATTGCGCATGCGCGTCTCATAGTTCTGAACAATTCCTCTTCTTTACCACGCTAGCGCGGTAAAGAAGAGGAATTCTTCAGCTTTACGCACGATTAGCGAGTTTGTTTACATTTAACAAAACTAATTTGCTATTCTTTTATTAAAGTAACTGTTTAATCGAGTTTTTAGTTAAAAACAATGAATGAATCAAGTGGCTTTGACGAAAATGTAGATAATAATACTCCTCCAGAAATAATTAATTCGGCAAAAAAATACAAATTAAGATTAATGCCATCTTTATCAAGAGAAGAGATACGAACTTACATACAGCAAGTTTATTTTTTTCTGTATTTATTATTTAAATCTAACAATCGTAGATAAAGTACGGTACGCAACTCGTGCGAAAACGGTATTTTGCATTGCTCTTGTGGTTTTACTACCCTCGCTGTCGCTCGAGTGCAAACTTCACACTCACATGCAAAATGCTACTTTCCGCACTCGACGCGTAATGTACTATTTCAAAAAAATTAGGGTAAAAAAACTTAGGGGTTATTTTTTTTTCTTTTTGAACACCGTGTGGGGTACCTATCATATGAAAGGGTATGTCGAGCTGATTACATAAATATGTAATTTTTGGTTATAAGCTTTGAAAGGGCGAGCGTAGGCGAGTTTGAATGGTTATGAAAAGTATATCTTGGTTTGCATAAATTGAGTGACATACAGTCACGGAACTAAAAATGAGCCCTAAAGACTAAAACGGATATCTGTCTTGGATTTTTTTGAAATCGGAGACCTAAAATATTTTCGTTCTTAAGTACGATCTTATAGCTTCCCTGTTACCTTCGATAGGCTCGGAAGCAATTAAATTATTATTCTTAAATAAACCCCAACAAGGTTAATTTATATTATAATTTGTAATTTAAAAAAAAACGAATCAATAATAGTACATTACGCGTCGAGTGCGGAAAGTACCATTTTGCTTGCGAGTGTGGAGTTTGCACCCGAGCGACAGCGAGGGTAGTAAAACCACACGAGCAATGCAAAATGCCGTTTTCGCACGAGTTATGCGTACCGTACTTTATCTACGATTGTTAGATTTAAATAATAAATACAGAAAAAAATAAACTTGCTGTATGTAAGTTCGTATCTCTTCTCTTGATAAAGATGCATTAATCTTGAGTTGTATTTTTTGCCGAATTAATTATTTCTGGAGGAGTATTATTCTCTACATTTTCGTCAAAGCCACTTGATTCATTCATTGTTTTTCAATAAAAACTCGATATAAACAGTTACTTAAATAAAAGAATAGCAAATTAGTTTTGTTAAATGTAAACAAACTCGCTAATTGTGCGTAAATCTGAAGAATTCCTCTTCTTTACCGCGCTAGCCTGGTAAAGAAGAGGAATTGTTCAGAACTACGAGACGCGCATGCGCAATGAATACAAGTACGTAAATGACCACTTTCTACGCATCTAAACAGAGATATAATGTTTATATTTCGTATCAATCGTAGATAAAAGTTATTTTTTGTTCATCGTCAGTAAACAGATAATATTTAATTTTTTTATTTGATGATCGAATCTGTGGATCAACCAATTGATCAATCTTACTCTTTTAGTTTTATTAAAATATCAATGGAAAAAATACAAAAGTGGTAAATAATGGATTCTAACGATAAACTAATAATGAGTTTAGCATTGTGATGAAAATTTGCATTGACATGGTAAAGATGTGAATAGTTTAGGGTTTAAGAATTCACCGGGCTGTCAGAGTTATAACCCAGTTATCACAAGTCAAGCCGAGCCCAGCTGGCACCAGCCAAAATAGAATGCATTAAATCTGTTTATTTATTTATCTTTTCTCGTCTATTTTTTCTTCTACCGACAAATTTCTTTTTAAAACTGACCAGAGTCAACTTTTTAAAATAACAAAGAAAACTCCATTTATTTTTTAATTTATATTTATTTTATAATTATTTATAGCAATGTGGAAACATTCAATAAAAGAACAGTGGAATCTTTTAGTAAGAAATTTTAAGAATTTAACAAAGGAAACACATTTATACATTTATATTTTTAAGTGTATTTTTTTTTTTTTTTTTTTTTTTTTTTTTTTTTTTTTTTTTTTTTTTTTTTTTTTTTTGGTTACATACAAAATCATGTTCAATTTTTTTCAGTAACGATTTTTCATTATTGTTTACCAGTGAACAAAATGTATGTAGTTTATTCTTTGAAATTAAACAAATACTATATTGTTTGTTATTTTGAAAGATAGTAGTCCTTTTTAAATACGTATTGACCAAAAATAATCACTGTGTATATCTGTTAACTTGTTTTATTATACATTTTTGTCCAATTTGAATGAAATTTTGATGGTACATCATAATCAGCCCACTGTCGGCCCCATATTAATATTTTAGTCGTAATATGGTATAATCAATGTTTACTTTAACATACGTAAAATTTATTTAAATACTTCTTGCATACGAGTCCGCAAGACGGTGAGACATTTTCATGTTTTCGCTCTGCGTAAACTGCCGACATAAAATGAAATAAAATCGGTATTTTATTCAAGTAATTGATAAAAGTAGATGGAAGATCATTTTTATTCTTATCTCCACACCGGCACTGCCGCGGCTTGATTACAAACGACTGAATTCAAAAGTGCCGGCGGTCCTTCTACGAATTGCCTGGCTTCGAATTGAAGGTAGGCCTTCATACAAGGTAGGCCGAGAGGGCTGAGAGTTGATAGCAACCTCCTGTACTTTCCTAACTCCCTGTCACACGTATAAATCTTTTCGACTTTCTTCAGCCCTATGACGTGCGATGGAGGGGGAGGCCCAACAGCTGGAGACTGGATTACACACCTCCTATAGCTTTTTAACTCCCTGTTATACTTTTCTGAGTTTTTAATCTAAAAGTAACGTAACGTTTTTGACTTATGTTTCATAGCCTAAACATGAAAATGTCAACAACAAGTTAAGAAAAACTATGCGTAAACAATTTAAATTCTATGTCATATCGTGACATATGACACAATATTATAGGTTTTTTCCAACCAAGCAGTGTATAGTCATGGATAAAAGCCGTTCCAACCTGACTTGTGACAGTGTTTTGCACCATCCTCCAAACTGTTCCAACCCGCTCAGGGATTGTTTGCGAACCGTTTGTTTACTGTACGGTTCAAACGATCCTCTGATACTGGTACTGGTTTGTATGACATGCGCAGTTATGTCAATCGTCACACATCTCACCAGGAAGGTACCCTAAGGCTACGGCTACACCAGAGCTACCTCGCTTGGAGCCTAGTGGCTTGGTGAGTCGCCATGTAGAACAGACTGGACTGTTCGTCTAGCGACTCGCTAGGTGACTCGCCTAGTAACCAAGCGCGCGGTGTGGCCGTTCTCGTATGTTCTAGAAGGTTGGTTCACATGGATTACACTCCTGGCGACTCACCAAGCCACTAGGCTCCAAGCGAGGTAGCTTCGGTGTGGCCGCAGCCTTAGTGTTAGGGTTTTCTTGAATGTTTTTATTACGGTGCGAATTGTAGTTGTAAACCCGTTCCAACATGACATGATTTGATTACAGTAGAACGTTAGCGTTCAATTTGAATGTTTAACATGAAGCTATTTTAATCAGATTGCTTAAAAAGTTAAACATTTCAACTTCTTTTCCATCGGCAATTGCAATGAGCAATTTCATTAAATTGGTGGTTACATGTTTCAATTTCATTTTTCATTGATTCAGTCAAGTTTCATTATCATGGAGCAATGAAATTGAACCATCTAAACTCACCTTTAGTTTTGAACGTACGATAATTGATTTGCAAACGATCCATGCGTAGGGTAGAATAAGTCCCAAGTCGGGTTGAGGGTTGGCACGGCTTTTATCCATTGCGCATGTTCATAACAATCCCACGGACGATTCCCTGCTTGTTTGGAACAAAAAGTATTTTTCTAATTTATGAATAATATTAAAAATTTGATTTTAAGTCTTACAATTACGTTTTAAGTTGATATATAACACAATTTTTTTTAAAAAAAAGAACTGACTCGGCTAAAAATATAATAAAGAAACATTTAATAAAGAAAAGCATTACGTAATGAGATCGTTAAAATTTAAAGTCTATCTTCACATAAATAAAAAAAAAAAAAATTATCTTTTCAAATTAAAGTTTTTTAATACATTTCTTACCTTATGTAACTTTGAAAATGACGTAATAGAATCCAATAATCTATGTCATCTTATTTTGATCCAATTAAAATATAATACGTTGTATTACATTTTTTGATATCATATTTCTTTTTTAAGAGTCAAGTTCATTTTTTTAATGATATAACTTTTCGAATTGAAACACAATTGGAAATTGTATTTTGTTTTGACCTTTAACTTCTTTGCCCCCTTTATATATATATATATATACAGGGTGGTCCAAAAGTCTCCCCCCCCCCCCCCCCCCCTCTTAACTTTTGAACGGCTTGATATAAATTAATGAAACTTAGGGGATCTCTACCATGCAAAGGGAAGTTTGTTTTCATGCAATCACCCACTAGGGGCAACCACCCACTTTGCCCCCAGGCCACCCAACTTCAAAATTTCAAATTGGAGTGTATATTTTTGATAGAAGATTTGGATTCTACGGTGAAAAATAATAAACTTTTACTCGAAACTATTTTTTCTATCTCCAATATTTTGCCCCCTGTAAGGGGGCAAAGATAGCAAAATATCCCTTCCGAAATAGTAAGAAAATAACACTTAGATCGTTATAAAATCTAAACGGTTTGAAATAAAGTAATGAAACTTGGGGGATCTGTACCATGTAAAGGGAAGTGCGTAATCATCCACTCGCGTACTAGGGGCAACCTCCATTTTGCCATCAGGCGCTGAAATCTCCCCTTTTTATAGCTTTGCCCCCCCCCCCCCCCTATGGGGGGCAAAATATTGGAGATTGAAAAAAACGTTTGAAGTAAAATATTTTTATTTTTTGCCGTAGAATCTAAATCTGCTATCAAGAATATACATTCCAGGTTAAAATTTTGATGTTAGGTGGTCTGGGGGCAAAATGGGAGGTTGCCCCTACTGCGCGATTGCATAAAAACAAACTTCCCTTTACATGGTACGGATCCCTTAAGTTTCATTAATTTATCTGTAACCGTTTAGATTTTACAACGTATGATAGTAAGGGTTATTTTGAATCTTTGTACCCCTATGGGGGGCAAAATATTGGAAATAGAAAAAAAAGTTTCAGCTAAAAGTTTATTATTTTTCACTGTAGAATCCAAATATGCTATCAAAAATATACACTTCAATTTCAAATTTTGAAGTTGGGTGGCCTGGGGGCAAAGTGGGTGGTTGCCCCTAGTAGGTGATTGCATGAAAACAAACTTCCCTTTGAATGGTAGAGATCCCCCAAGTTTCATTAATTTATCTCAAACCGTTCAAAATTTAAGAGGGGGGAGGAGACTTTTGGACCACCCTGTATATATATATATATATATATATATATATATATATATATATATATATATATATATATATATATATATATATATATATATATATATATATATATTAAGAAGAAACAGTTTCAGTAAGCTTTGACAATGAAGTTCATCCCTTCTATTTTATTATTTGAATACTTTTCATGTGAAACTTTGTTTACTAAATTTGACCCTTTGCCTTAATTAAATTTAATTAAGTTTAAAGCTTTTTAAATTATGTTTTTTTTCTGAGAGAAGAATCAGAGAATTTAAACATCATTCGCAAAAAATTATAAATGCATCCCTATAATTTTCATTAAGAATCAGTAAAAAATTTAATTTAAAAAATATGCACCTACTTTTCATTAAATTGGTTTCCTTTTTCTTTCTTTGAAGTTAACAGTTTAAGTTTACTTAGGTATCTAATTAATTAATATTTATTCATTTTGAAAATGATTTTTTTTTTTATAAAAGTAAAATTGGCACTTCAAATTATATTAATGAAAACTAAGATAGATATTCTCTTATTTTGTATTTGTAGACTCTACACTACAATTTAATTTGTTAATTGACAGAAAATTAAAAATAAATGCTGGCTTACTTGACAGCAAATATTAAAAGAACTTTGTGAAGTTCACCTTTCCCTCACTACCATCTTGCAGCGCTGCTTGAGAAAACCAATATTTTAAGTCACTGTTTACTTTCTCATATAAAGAGAAAGTATTGTGATGGCGTACAGTTCGATTTTAATAGATTTACATGTTTTGATGTCCCTTGAGTCCAAAAAAGTGGTTTTTGGACAAAAAAATGTCTGTCTGTTGTTTGTCTGTCGTCTGTATAGACGCGTGGAGCCTAAACTACTGGGCTGATTTTGACGAAATTTGGCATACCGTGTTCAAAAAAAAATCATAACCCGGGGTGAAATTGATTTAAACTTTAAATTTGGGGGCGATACCCC
Source organism: Gerris lacustris (assembly GCA_951217055.1). Classification (NCBI taxonomy): domain Eukaryota; kingdom Metazoa; phylum Arthropoda; class Insecta; order Hemiptera; family Gerridae; genus Gerris; species Gerris lacustris. Next base: position 11,107,145 of record OX578281.1, read on the forward strand.
CGAAAAACTCTAAAACAGAACGTGAAAAAAATTATTTCTCGAAAACGGTTCCGACGATTATGATTAAAAAAAATCGAAAGTGAATTGGATTCGCGGTAAAGTTTCCTTGATGTATATACGATTTATAATAGTACATTACGCGTCTAGTGCAGAAAATAGAATTTTGCATGCGAGTGTGGAGTTTGCACCCGAGTGACAGCGAGGGTAGTAAAACCATACAAGCAATGCAAAATGCAGTTTTCCCACGAGTTGCGTACCGTACTTTATCTACGATTGTTGGATTTTAATAATAAATACAGAAAAAAATATTTAATAAACTTCTTGTGTATGTAAGTTGTATTTATCTCTTGATAAAGATTGACAATAATTCATTAGTTGTATTTTGTGCCGGATTAATTAACTGTAAACAAACTCGCTAACTGTGCGATAAGGTGAAGAATTCTTCTTTTTTACCACACTAGGGCGGCAAAAAGAGGACTTATAACTTATAACGCGCATGCGCGTCTCATAAATCTCAGCCTTAAGGCCGCATTCTCAGTCTTCAGTATTCTACCAGTTGCGTTTTGTTGCATGTGTTCGCCTGGGGGTGATAAGAACCTGGAGCTACTATCGCATATAATAAGTTATCAGTAACTAAATATTTATTACAATAGTTGTCCTTTTTTTCCTCCATGGGACTTTAAAAATAAATTCCGAAGCAGTAAGACCTCATATACGGTCTAAGGTGCTAAACCCGGTTTAGTAATCCTTCTTATATTAATCTATCCTCTAAGCAGGGTGACAGACCCACAGAAACTGACTTCCTTGCTTAGGGGAAGTAACTTTAATTCTTCAGTCGCCAGGATGGCAAAGCCACAGATTTTCCACCCCTTGTAAGCTCTTTGGCTTAATCCAGGACAGCTGCTAATAGGGTTAGAAGGTGGTTTCATCCTCTTCCTCGCACAGCCTGCACACTGGGCTTCCAGCAAGACCAAGCAGGATTTATTCGATTTAGTCTACAACGTCCAGTTATAAATAAATAAATAAGCCTCTTTATTGGTTCAAACACATATAAAGTTTGTACATAAAATGAAATTGTAAATTTAATGTACTAACTACAAAATATACTTCACTTGTTACTACCAAGACTAAAAATATATATATATATATATATATATTTTTTTTTTCAGTTGTTATAACCAGGCCCAGTTTGAGCGAAATCCTCTCCCAATTTATTCCACTCTTCCCGGTTCGTTGCTGTCGTATCCAAGCAAGTCCTGTCGCCTTTTGCCGTATGTCATCTTCCCATCATTTTTTCTGTCGCCCCTGCTTTCTTTTCCCTAAGTATGGTGTCCACAGTGTTGCCTCCTTGGTCCACCTTCCATCTTTTAATCTTGCCAAGTGGCCAGCCCAATTCCATTTTAGCAACTTCACTGCTTGGACTACATCCTTAACCCCGGTCTCCTGTCTTATGATGCTACCTCTTATCTTATCTTTTAATCTTACTCCCTTTATGGACCTTTCCTTGCTCTTTGTGTCACTTCAAGTCTACGTAGAATGTTCTTGTTTAGGTTCCAGGTCTGAGAGCCATAAATAAGACAAGGTAGGATACAAGTATTGAATACCTGACCCTTCTTTCTTAGATTAATGCAAGGGTTCTTCATAATAAATTTCATAGCCCAATATTTTTTCCAAGCCAAGCAAATTCTCCTTCCTAATTCTTTTACATTTTTGTCTTTAAAGCTGATTAGCTGTCCAAGATATGATGCTTCATCCACCCACTGCAGATCCTTCTCACCTAGTTTTATTTTTTGTCTTTTCCTATTGGTTAGGAGAAGAGTTTTCTTTTCGTTTATTTTTTGGCCAGCGACTCTTCCTTTTACCTCCAATTCGTTTAACATATTTTCTAGCACATCAGGTGACCTTGCAAAAAGATCCAAGTCATCAGCGAAACGCAAATGCGTTAGTCTTCTGTTGTTCATGTGTATCCCGTTTTTTGTAGCAAGACCAAGCAGGATTTATTCGATTTAGTCTACATCAAATATCCAGTTAGAGTGCCTTTCAAAAGATGATAGGATTGTTTTTTGAACGAAAGCATTGATCTGGTAACGTGCTGTGATAGTTCCCGGATCATCAATTTAGATTGTTGCTTAAACACTGTTCCATATTCTGTGGAGATCCAAATTCATCAAAATCCTTATGGAATGTTTCACTCCATGACGTGGCACGGTAACATTCTGCAAGGTTTGGTGTCATTGGGGTCGAACTGGAACCCGTTTTGGCTTACTGATCGGCAATCTCATTTCCCTCAATCCCGCTATGTCCTGGAACCCATATTAGTTGTACCTTGTTAAGTTGTCACAAGAGAGTACTTTACATAATATATTTGTATAAGCCCTTTGTTAGGCCTAAACCCACCTCGGGCAGTGGCGCCACGGACTAACTTAATTAGTTTTGTATTCCTAACTATCATATATTGAGCAATTATAACATTTGACAAAATCAACATTAAATTGACAAAAGATAAATGACATTTATAAATAGTATTCCACTAGATATTTTTCCTCAGTTAAACAATGCTTCAATTTAAATTGGTGATCAAAATGTTGCATGGAATTGCTGTAAACCCCGTATTTTCACTGTCTGAAAATGGATAGCAAGATGCAAATAAAGTTTGTGGGTATTATGAATACATACCTATTATTAAATTTATTAAACCTGTCATATCATGACTAAGTTGGTGTTTAAATCTTGATTTTTCATCAAAATGGCTGTTAAGTTTTGCTGGTATAGTGCAGTAAAATTTTATGAAAATCTTTCGCAAAAGCTTCCCCATCGGATAGATACATTTCATGTAAAATAAATGTTTGACATTCTTACAGCTTGACATGATCCGACAACCCTGTCAGTTTAAATTGAACAGTCCTTCTGAAGGCCATTGGCCTGAGATTGTATATATTCTAGCCGCCTGAACAGTCACAACTGTGGGGCCTACCAGAATTTAAGCCGGCAGGCCTTCAGACAGACTGTTTGTATATACATGGCATAACGTATTTTATTGATTTAACTTATTGAAGTAGGTATACCCTTATCATTAAAGATATCACTAAGAACAAAAGGCTCAATTTTACAAGTGGCTCCTTTTCTTCCATGAGAGATCTAATTAACGTATTGATATCATCATGATCACTGATAAAAAATTACAGCTATCTTAATTTTATAGTCGAAGGTAATTTAATGTTTATTTTTGTTGACACAGATTTCTGTCCCTCAAAACCAATAGGTCGTTTTCCGGCTGTCTACTCTGATGAGATTACTTTACTACTCCTGCAATTAACATAATGTCCTCTTTGTTGTTATAGGTGCTGTCTCTGGGTGCGGACGTACTTCCCGAATACAAGCTTCAGAGTCCACGTATCCACAAATGGACAGTTCTCCACTATTCGCCGTTCAAGGCCGTTTGGGACTGGATCATCCTCCTTCTGGTCATGTACACGGCCATTTTTACACCTTACGTAGCGGCCTTTCTCCTAAACGAAGAGGACTACTCCTCGAGAAAATCAAAGAAATATGGCGACGATCCCATCGTAGTAATAGATCTTATAGGTAACTTACTGTTATTATATTTTTTTTTATGTATTAAGATTATTTTTCATATTTAGAGGCTAGGTTTCTTTTGAAATTAAATATCTGACCTCATTTATTCCCAGAATAGATTTTCTAAAGTTTTTAGTGTGTTTATTTCAACGCTTGAATTAAATTAAAGCATTATAAATTATTAACACAGAGACCTATCAATCTTTATTTCATAATCTGCAGTACGCAGAATCATTTTAGGTTTATGTTAAAAACTAATCCATGCAATTCTAGTACATATACACTAAGTATCTACATTACAGTATAGGATAATTTGGAGCCATCTGATGACTAGGTACATCAGATGGTTACTATTTTCATACAAAATATTTTTTGAGACTGTGCATTTGCTTTAGACGCTTCTGCTGTACGACGAAAATTTAAAAAAATACTACATATTCATGAAAATCTTAAATATATATAAGATTGGAGTGGTGTCTGTACATTTATCGGATTGGGCTCAAATTTTGTATTTTCACTAAATGAGTATTCCTGATAACGAATTTAAGTTTAGAAAATGTTGTGTTTGTTTGTCTGTGCGCCAATCACGTTCAAACGGCTGAACAGATTTTGTTGGTTTTTGGGTACAATGTTAAGCTCATTCTGCGGGTGTTATAGGCTATAAAACTTTTTGCTAGCTTTATATGGGGCAGAGAATGGGGCTTCTAAATAGATTTCACAATTCTAATTTTACTTTTTATAAAAAATGTATTTAACCAAAATTGCAGAAGAAGCTACAGACAATATTTTATGTTCTGTGGAAATTTATTTTTTAACTCAGGAATGTGAAAAGACACGGGGGATACAGAAGGAAAACACCGCTGCTTATCCCCCAAAGTTAATATTTAAGAATTTTTCACCAGTAGTCGGAATTAATTAGTAATTTGGGATATTTGCAAATTATATTATTAAAGGGGAGGGGGTATAGAAATAAGGGGAGGGATAGAATCTAGATATTCTTGATTTGGAAAATAATTTAAAAGTTTCTCGATGGTAATCCTATTAAATTAAAAATAACACACTCTGCAACCAAGCAAGGGTATTCAGCTAGTTATAAATATATTTGCTCGAATTCACTGCTACTGTTAATTCATTGTCACTGCCGTGAACAACCCATGTGACGTTAACCGTCATAACCCAACCTTAAATGATGCCTCGTTTACATTCAGCCCACATCCGTGGCAGTGTGCAGGGAAGTGGGCATGCCATAATGAAGTGCGAGTATGTAAACAGGTTACTCGCACTGAACATGCTCATGCCACTCGCCCTGCCCGGTGCTTTTGTAGACAATTTTTCGTGCAGAAAACAAAGCATCATCAGTGTGAATGGCAGAGAGGGTTTACAATCTGCTTTTCTATTCACTTGCCTTAACCCATTTTGCTGAGTTAGAAACGTTTCAAAATTCCGTATAAAATCTAAAAATGTTCCGACAGATGCTGAAATCTGCACCAATTATACATTTTTATAAGAGAAACATTCCCACGGAATTCCCGTTTTATATCTTTTTTTGTAAATATCGACTTTTGAAATTTGAAACTTTAACGGTAAATAATGTCGGAACTATTTTGGCAATATCAACAAATTAAGTATTGATAAAAACTGTTTAACATAAAATAAAAAATGTCACTTGTTTCTGAAGCTGCATATATTTCGTCGTCCTCTACTGCCCGAGGTAGAATGGGAAGTGAGCATAAAGCAGCACAGTGTTTGATGCTGCCACAGAAGTATTTTGGGGAGTAAATACTGCAGCGCAAGCGCGAGGAGCAGTGGTAATGGCTGAATGTAAACGAGGTAGAAGTAAATCAGCAGCAACAATGGCATGTGCAACAGAAATTACAAAACTGGAGAACACTTGACTGGCAGTATAGACATGAAGAAACTTTACCCTGCAAACGGTAGTCAGAGCATTCCAGAATTCTTGCAGCTACCTGTTTTATAGAAGCATACCGTGGCGAGGAATTCAAATGTATGAATTGCATACAAATTACTAACCATAACTTTAACAAACCATTGAAAAGTTTTTCAATTTAGCTACAATACTAAGATACTTCAAAAACGAGATATCCAACATCTAATATCCTGTTGAAAGCCTGGTTAATAAAATGAACAAAACTATTTTAAGATCTGCCATATTCATTTTAGGACTTTTGTTTCACACTTTTTGACTTACGCTTTCAAGTACCCGTTGTCCCATTACCGACTTCGCCATGTGTAAACGAACATTGTTTATTAATATAAATTGCTAAGGAGTAATTAAATGTATTAATAGTACATTACGCGTCGAGTGTGGAAAGTAGCATTTTTCATGGGAGTGTGGAGTTTGCACCCGAGCGACAGCGAGGGTAGTAAAACCACAAGAGCAATGCAAAATGCCGTTTTCGCACGAGTTGCGTACCGTACTTTATCTACGATTGTTAGATTTAAATAATAAATACAGGAAAAAAAAAACTTGCTGTATGTAAGTTCGTATCTCTTCTCTTGATAAAGATGGCATTAATCTTGAGTTGTATTTTTTGCCGAATTAATTATTTCCGGAGGAGTACTATTCTCTACATTTTCGTCAAAGCCACTTGATTCATTCATTGTTTTTCACTAAAAACTCGATATAAACAGTTACTTTAATAAAAGAATAGCAAATTAGTTTTGTTAAATGTAAACAAACTCGCTAATCGTGCGTTAAGCTGAAGAATTCCTCTTCTTTACCGCGCTAGCGTGGTAAAGAAGAGGAATTCTTCAGAACCATGAGACGCGCATGCGCAATAAATACAAGTACGTAAATAATCACTTTCTACGCATCTACACAGAGATATAATGTTTATATGTACTTCTTATCAATCGTAGATAAGTCTTTACAGCTCTTTGGACAATGGGACTTAGGTGTTAACAGAAATAACAAGTTATGACAGATAAAGTTATTTTGATTACTCTGTTTTAACTTATGTTAACCTTTAAACATTTGTTTACTAAGATAAGAGGAAACACAGTAATTAAAATATCTTCTTTTGTCGTAGCTTATCATTTCTGTTGACACTAAAGTCTCTTCGTCTAAAGAGCTGTTAATACCTATTGACATCTTTTGTAGAATGTTGAAGTAAAATGTAATAATAATAATCAATAGGCCAACAGCTTATGGACACCTTGGGACAGCCAAAACAATATCACATCCCTTTGCCTGAAAATATATTTTCATAGAAATAAATAAAAATATTAAAGTTTTCAGCTTGTCTAAATGTTCATTTTTGAATCTTGAAGTACTCACCTCTACTCTCTTTTGTTGAAAATATATACCCTTGGTCATAACTAACTATGAAAATAATCCATATCGTGTGGTTTTATCTTCTGGTTCTTCGTTTAATTAACATTTCATAATAATGAATCATCTTATAATTTGTCTGTTTTTCTTCGTCGTACTTAAACATTTATTTTTTAATTCTAAAGAAGAATATCTTCAACTCAGAATTGTTGAGGAATTTCTTTTGTCTTCCTATTTATTTCTACGTATTAGTTCCTTACAAATGTATCTATATTTAAAGCTGCTTTGTAATATCTTAATAGATGAATGACTGTAGAATACGTTGAAGTCAGCACCTTTGTATTTCAAATATTAATATGCTTGATGGATTTTAACAAAAAAAAAGCTATTGTCTTAAAATGCCGCTCTCTTACTGAGATAGATGAAGACTTTTTTTTATTGTACAACAACTATTGTAAGTATCACTATCCTCTAACTAACCACTCATAATTGATTTTGTTAAACTATCAGTAATACCTTAGATGACCTAAAATACCTGATTATAATTGTAATTTTAGAAATAAACACTGATGATGACCTTGTAAGGGTCGAAGCGTGTCTTAATCAATATGGAAGATTAATGTTTTAGTATCCCTTCATCATGAAAGAGGTGTAGTTCAATAACCAAACAACGTCTTCACACAAATAATTGGAACAATTGACCGGTTTCGGCTGTTCTAAAGCAGCCTTCTTCAGATAATCTACAAACAAAATTGTAAACTTGAACTTAAAAGTATACAAGGTAACATTAGAATAAAATGGAAGATAACATCAATTAAAAAAAAAAAAAAAAAAGAGAAAAACAATAATTAATTAACACAAAATAAATCAAAAAGAAAATATAAATATATATATATATATATATATATATATATATATATATATATATATATATATATATATATATATATATATATATATATGTATAAATTTTAATATAAAATGGAAGAATGAATGAATGGAATGCAAAATACCTTGAGGTTACTGGATTGACTTCACGAGTACAAGTGAGAAAAAAGAAAAAAGTTAACAGGAAGGCTAGGTTTAAGACAAAAACGTTAATTTTAATATAAAATGGAATTTTATATTAAAATTTATATATTTTTTCTTTTTGATTTATTTTGTGTTAATTAATTATTGTGTTTTTCTCTTTGTTTTACTAACTTATGTTACCTCCCATTTTATTCTAATGTTACCTTGTATACTTTTAAGTTCAAGCTTATAATTTTGTTTGTAGATTATCTGAAGAAGACTGCTTTAGAACAGTCGAAACCGGTCAATTGTTCCAATTAAAAGTTTTGTGTGAAGACGTTGTTTGGTTATTGCACTACACCTCTTTCATGATGAGTCGCTATCACACATTGGAGAAAAACACAGTCGAGGATCACTTCATAAGATCCATCCAGCATATTAATGGATGAATGACTCCAAGAGAGTTGATTATCAATAATCACTGTTGCAGATAATTTTATTAGTCTTTAACTGCTTTGACTACTTCTGTTTATCACAAGAATATTTATTTTAAACCATTCAATATTATTAACTTTTTTTTAACACTAAATTGACCAATGCTGCTCTTTTAGCTTATGTTACATTTACACTTGTCACTTTGGTTGTTCATCTTGGATGATTAAAGTGATAAGTGTAAATTGTCATTCGCTTTCATTTCTTCCAAAGTGTAAATCCAAAATGAATGATGAAAGAATTATACGCATTTCATAATTTGGATGAAACCCTCGTTCCTCGAATTGATGAATCATCCAGAGGGCACCCGCAGTGACAAAGTAAACATGGTAACAAGCCGCATTCACTATACAGTGTTCCTTAAGGTGGTTTTCACTTCGAAGTAGCAAGTCGCAGGTTGCATGCGTCCTTCTAGTAGGATTCTAGCAACTTAAACACCGAACTATCTAAGGAGTCGAGGTAATTGAACGAGAGGCTACACACCGAAGTAGCAAGTCGCAGGTTGCATGCGTCCTAGTAGTAGGATGCTAGCAGCTTAAACACTGAACTATCTAAGGAGTCGAGGTAATTGAACGAGAGCCTACTCACCGAGGATGCAAGAGCGATATGAATCCTGAAAGCAAGTGGCAAGTGTGACTCGAGAACTAGCCGGCTGCTGTTTTATTAACGTGCGTCGTTGTTGTGCGGGTCTACATACTCACCCACCCTCGAAAATATGTGATTCACAGAAGTTTTGCTTCACAGAAACCCTCTTGTTCGTGTTTTTTATTTACACACCACTTGTTATCTGTTTACACAACCGATAATATTTGTATCCTGACGACTCAGCGACGGTTGCATGTGATCCAACAACTTGTTAAAAGTGGAAATCTCCATTTTATAATAGAATTGAAACTTGAAACTTCACTGGGTGGTTTCATTGAGTCACTACAGCAGGGCTATGTTCTCCAGCATTGTTCCAGTATGGATGTTGCCATGAACGAATCTTTTGTTGTCTTCGTCTTCTTCTGACTGCACAAGCCAGAATGATGATTGATTATTTATCATCATTCAAAACCAAAATGCGGTAAACGAACTGAGAAATTCCAACATCAGAGATATGATATGTGATGATGCAAGTGGCACGTGCCATGTAGCTGAGCAAGCTCATGTCTTTAGGATACAGGACGCACATACCACTTGTGACCAGGGAAAGCCGCCTTAAGCGCATCAGAGCCCACCTTTTTTTCTGCTTTAATATTTTTATTTATTTTATTATGTTTTCTTTTTTTAATTTATTAATTCCCTTTATACCATACCTTTTAAATAATTAAGGGTCTTTTTTACTTTAGCACCCTTCCGGTTTGTGTGTTTGTCTCCTTAAGACATTGAATTTAGAATCTAAAAATACATAACTATTAACACAAAGGGATATAGGGGGGGGGGGGGGGGGGTCTAAAGTAAGAAATTAAATAATTAAGCAAACCATTATATTTTGCTTCCAAGCTTACCGAAGGTAATGGAAGCATTGTGTTCACTTTTGAGAACGAAAAACTTTGATGTCTCCGATTTTAAAAATTCCAAGACCGAAATCCGTTTCAGACATCAGGGAACTTTTTTGGTCTCGTGTCAGTCTGTCTGTCGGTCTGTGTGTCCGCGAATTATGAAACGTGTGACGATAACTTGAGTAAATGTCGACCGATTTTAATGAAATTTGGTAGAATTGTTTATTTTACCACAACACTGTTTATTTTACGACAACACTATCCGTCCAAGCGTTTACGACCAACGCTCGCGTAAACGTGAACTTAAAATTTAAAATTGGAATTTTATGTCAGGAAAAAAATCTAACTTCATCTATTCAATGAGACAATCATTTTTTTTTCAAATACAATTCTTTATTAAAACCAACAGCTACACCACTATGAAGTGTTAAAGATCGCTTAAACTATTATTAGTTTTTACACAATAAACAATATAACAATAAAGTAATATAACAATAATTTTAATGTTAATATAACAATAAAGTACATGATAGGATGCGAGGAAGCTATGTGCCACACTAATTGGCAGTCTATTTTTGTTGTCTATTATTTAATAGTGGTAAGCAATGTCATTTAAGTGGTAAAACGTACACATTACATTGTTCCTCAAAGCATATCAGTGGCATTAATGCTTTTAGACTAATACGTTTAGTGATTATATCAAATCAGGTATGCTCTGAAGTCTTAATGCTGATTAATTTGAACCTACTAAGGATTAGTACGGTCACTGTGCTTTACCGATAGTTCAATTTCATTATATAGTTCAATAATTATTAGATCACAAGAGAATATACGTTCGCATAATCCTTGTATTCTGTCTCGAACAAGGCATTATCTTGAAGCCTCACATTCAACGAATTGAGGACCACTGACAGTGAAAACACATATCCGGATGAAAATGTGAAAATGTGAAAATAGGGATGAACACACAATGGACAGTTCATCCAGAGGGCTTACTTTAGATGTTCATCCAACTTGAAATATTGTAAATCCTGCGTTAGTTAAATATGAGTACAGTCCACAAAATTGATTAATCCAATTAGCAATTAGGTATTGATTGAAGCTAACTTGGGTCGTTTTCAAGAATGTATCAGTTAGATATAGTCATTAATTTCCTTTTAATTGGGAACGCACAACTTTTTACCCTTGTTTCACTTGTGTTATTATTAAAACACGTCGAAAACATCTTCTTAAGTTGATTTGTATCTATGGTAGATGGATGATAAGGTGTTAAAAAGAACGAATTACTCTGTTTCTTCTCGATATTGTTTTTTTGAATGACGAGTTTTCCGTGCATAAAAAAACTGCTAAAACTGCAAACAAACAATGTGCTAAACTTTCTTTGGATGTTATGGCTTTTCTCCAGTGAGTATCTTGTTTTTAAAATGAATTTCTAATTTACTTTGCAGTTTATTAGAACAGTTTTCGGTCATTCTGAATACTCATCATTCTGAAATACTGAAAACAACTTGGTTTCATCATCGATTAATTCAAGAAATCAAGTAATCAACTCCCCTCCTTAGTTTTCTCTTTTTTGCCATGCCTCTTGAACCCATTTTCAATGACATCCAATTTTTTCTCCGAAAACTCTATTGAGTGTATACGACACCACCAAAAAAAAAAAAAATATGGATAGCATATTTTTTGTGGGTGATACTTGTCGGAAGTATCGGAACGGAGACAAGCCGTGACTGATGTTCGTGAATAGAGCCACGCATTTTTCTGACACTAGATGGTGACGGATCGTTGACTGAACTGTGACGTGACTGATGTGTGAATTGAGCCACGATTTTGTCTGTCACTAGACGGTAACGGTTCGGTAACGGAACCTTGACTGAACTGTGACGTGACTAATGTGTGTGAATAGAGCCACGATTTTGTCTGTCACTAGACATTAACGGTTCGGTAACGGAACGTTGACTGAACTGTGTGACGTGGCTGATGTGTGTGAGATCTCGAGAAGGGTCGAAACGTCTCGACAAGAAATTGAGTAATTCGTTCTTTTTACACCTTATCATCTATCCACCGTAGTAACAAATTGTATTATTTATTGAGCCACATATAACATTGTTCCGGTGGGCTTTTCTTTCAACAAATTAGAAGAAAAGGTTGGAGAAATATGGGTTGGAGGTGTTTTTACAACAGATGTTAGGGTAGGGTGTGTTTAGCTCCGAGATATTTTATGGAGCTATAAAGTTTTACTACAAGCTGAAGCCTTACATGTCTTGATACCCAGTAGTGCTCTATAAAAAATACTAACTGTTGATTAATTGAGTCCTTAACAAGTTATAGTAAAATAAATATTATATTTGTTGGGGGTTTTAATAGATAGTGGTTTAGATTTCGCATTTTCTAAACTCCTGTATAAATCAAAAGATAACAAGTTGAAATTTTTGTAAAAATTGAATTCTAATCTACTAATTTCTTGATCCGTTTTTATTGTTTAGATTCATTGAAATTATTTAATGATGGAAATTTTTATTTTTATTTTTAAAACAGCTGAAAAACCCCTATTTTATCTTGGAGTTGGATTTAAAATTTATGGAATGTCCAAAAATTCTATAAATGCTAAACAGAATGCCACGAATGAAAAAAACAAGATTTATATGCTATAGAATTCCATAATTTAAAAACCGATTCCAAAGAAAGAAAGGAGATTTGTTCAGCTGTTTTAAAAATCAAAAAAATTATAAATGAAAATTTCCACCATTAATAATTTCAATCAATCTAAAAATGTTCTTTATTACTAACAAATATGTTTCAGTTATAAAGGGTCGAAATGTGTGTAATTATTACACCTAATACATCCATCAACAGAATTAATTAGAACTTAATTTACTTTATGTTTTATTGAAGTATAAATATATTTATAAAACAGAACAGGTAAAATATTAATATATTAACACAAATAAAATATAGATAAATAAAATAAGGCACTTAGTTAGATTTTTACTCCCCTTATAAAGAAAACAAAGGGGAGTAACAGTCTAAAGAAGGTATACGGAATGTTCTTCTTTAGACTGTTACTCCCCTTGTAAAAACAGGAGTGTGATATTCCTTTGTCTCAAAGTACATTGGACTAAACATCCCTTTCCCTTAATAGTTATTTAGTCAAAGTCATTTATATTCTATAAAAACATAGGGGAGTAACAATCTAAAGAAGGTATATGGAATGTTCTTCTTTAGACTGTTACTCCCCTTATAAAAACAAGAGTGTGATATTCCTTTTTCTCAAAGGACATTGGACTAAACATCACTTTGCCTTAATAGTTATTTAGTCAGTCATTTATATTCTATAAAAACATAGGGGAGTAACAATCTAAAGAAGTACTGTAAGGCTGGGGACTGGGGCTAAGGTTGGGAGAGTGACTGAGTGAGTGTGAGTGAGTGTTTGAGTGAGAGTATGAGGAATGTGCGAGAGTGAGTGGGAGACGAAGATGGCCGGCCGGGCAGACTGCTTTGTCAGCTTTTTCTCTCGGGCCCCGGCCGTGGGAATGCAACCGCGGCCCGGGCCGGGAGAGAGGGAGCGGAGGCGGTCAGTCGAGCTTGTGGCATGGTAGAGTAAAGAGTGGACAGTGCTCGGTACTCAAAGATGTGGATTACGTGTTGGTGTGTCTGGAACGTGTTGAGCGGTGAGTCCCAACCATAGCCCCTGGGCCCAGTAGTTTCCTTTTTTTTTTTTTTTTTTTTTTTTTTTTTTTTTTTTTTTTTTTTTTTTTTTTTTTTTTAAATTTTTTTATTCTTTAATCCAAAAACAAATATGAGGAATTTAACAATTATTTTAACCCAACTTACTTTTTACATAATTTTACACCTTTCAGATCTATACATGAGGTATAAAGGCAGAATCAGATTACCAATAATAGCACATTGTCTCACTTTCAAAACTACTATGTGTAGGAATATTAAACAAAGTGTGATATTCAACTAGATCATTATTTAGAGGGATATATTACTAGTGAGATTTTACTTCTTCCATTGATCCTTCTCATAGTCCCATCCAGATGAGAGACCTTCGACAGCACCAACTCTCATATCAAGCATACGCCTAAGCTGAGCCTCCTGCTTGGACTTCTCAAAAGTGGGAGGAAGGGGAGAGTAAACAAATAATTTAAGAGTCATGTATATCCAAACAGCAGAGCAGCAAATCATCAATGAGAATCCAAGGTTGTGCTTCCACTCACCAGAGGGGGCATGGGTCTCCTCCAAGGTTTGACAAAAACTTGCTCTATATAAAGCCTTCTTCTCAGCAATGCTAAGTTTCTTCCAGTCTCCCTTCTCCTTGTCTCTTAGGGCTTTAAGATCAGGTGTGTCAACACGGAACCTAACAGCAGGCATAGGGAAGTCAGCACGATCAAAGTACATGGGCTGACCGTTCATTCCATAACCGACGACCTGCCTTTCTCCAACAACCTCATTAGGATTAGCGACAGCGGCAGAATAGGCTGCCCTGCTTGCTACCATCCTCTCGAGCTTTAAAAGCCCTCTCATTACTGGCAAAGACATTCTAAAAAATTTTAACTCCTAACTAAAAAAATATGGCCTCTCGCTCTACGGGCGACTGTCAGGAATTGTAAGGGTCAGGGATCCAGTAAAAGAAATAACCACTTAATCACTTTAAGAATATAATTCACTATAATATCAACTAATCGTACATATAAGACATTCAAATAAAGAAAAGAATCATCTACGTATAAGTATAACAAAGACAAAAAAAAAAGAAATAAGGCCCCCGAAACTACGGGTCCCTATGATAGAAAATTATACTCCAAAACAAAAATAAGATAGAATTAAGTTCTTGGTTCCACCGTCGTAGGATATAAAAATACAAGGAAACAAAACATAAATCATTGAACTAATATATAAACGAACATTGCGTCCACAAAACAGTGCTTAAGGCACTCTAAGTTTTACTGGATAATACATTCATACAAAAAGAAAAATAGAGGCTTAACAGCATAACTTTATACTCAACTCCATTGGAAACAAAAAAAAGGAAAATAAAATTAAGTTAAAAAAATTAATAAAGTTAATTTACACATTAAGATTTTTAACAGAAAGAGCTAATACAAAAACAGTCTTTGTTTAGATTAAAAAAAAAAAAAAAGGAAACTACTGGGCCCAGGGGCTATGGTTGGGACTCACCGCTCAACACGTTCCAGACACACCAACACGTAATCCACATCTTTGAGTACCGAGCACTGTCCACTCTTTACTCTACCATGCCACAAGCTCGACTGACCGCCTCCGCTCCCTCTCTCCCGGCCCGGGCCGCGGTTGCATTCCCACGGCCGGGGCCCGAGAGAAAAAGCTGACAAAGCAGTCTGCCCGGCCGGCCATCTTCGTCTCCCACTCACTCTCGCACATTCCTCATACTCTCACTCAAACACTCACTCACACTCACTCAGTCACTCTCCCAACCTTAGCCCCAGTCCCCAGCCTTACAACTATCCCCCCCTATGAAGAAGGTGATGCTAAATTGGCATCACCTTCTGGCCCTTCCTCAGTTAAGGGCAGTGGGTATGCTACTCGAAGTGCCTCTGGTGGAAGGCTCCTTGTTGTCGGTTTAGGGTAGGTCGGCTGCTTCCCTTCCAAGGTGATGGTCACCAAGTCCCTTTCCTGTCGCTGACCTCTTCTCCAGCAACAATAAAGGCCAGCCATTAAAGCGGCGACTAAGAGCAAGCTGCTGACTGATCCACCGTAAATCCACATTGTCCGCTTTCCTTTGCTTTGGACCATGATTTCCTCTACCTTCCCGATGACTTTATCAATGTCCAAGCCAGTAGGGTATGCCTGGTTAACGTAGTGGGCTTGGGCGTTCAACTGGTGCAGGGCTAGACTGACTCTCTCCGCTGAATGCTGCCGTAGATTGAGGATGGTCTTGCCCATGGGGGTGGGAAGCGAGAAGGCACTTCTAGTCACATTCCATTGGAGAACACCAGCTTGATGAGGGTGCAAATCAAACTGTGCGCCTTTCAACTCACACTGTAGGTGACCCTCCAAAACTCCTACCCCGTTGATGTATATTTCGTCGGTAGTTACCCGGCCATGGTCGACACACCGCCTGGTGACGACGGTCCGCTCCACGACACTATAGATCCACCAGGCCCGTTGGGAATCTAAGATCCAGCTGGGCCGGTGAGGAGAGAGCAGCACTTGACGGGTGCAAGGGTGCATTTCCTTGCCCCCAAAGAATAGTTCACTTGTACACGACTTAACGTTTCGCGGGGTTATCGGAAATTCGACCGCGCACACGCGAATTTTTCTTCCTCGACATCGCACCATCTCGTCCTCACTCACGAGAGCATAAGATAATTTATCGTCACTAACAAGAATGTACTTACTTTCACTTTTTACTACAATCGATTGCTTAGTCTCCGGGTACCACACCGGCAATTCACGCACACGGTACACTTGAAACAGTTTATTACTACGCTGTAAGGGTAAGTTAACGACCACATGAATTCCGCGTCGCGTGGCGACCGCACTAACTTGAGCTAACTCATAGTACTCGTACATGTCTTCCAGGCTGAGCCCCGTAACCAAAGCTAGCTCCCTGGGAAGATTTAACGCAACCCTTCTTACAATTTCTAATAGATCAGACGGTGGAACCAAGAATGAACTTAATCTACCTAGTGCAATTAAACCTAATGATTCCCTAAGATTAGCTAAATCTAAACAGGCCTTCATCAGTCCTATTTCCATCAAACGGAGGGCGGAGGCGGCTTCCCCTTGGAGGGCGACCCGGCGTGTAACATTATTTATTTTCTCCAGGGTGTTGTTGTATAACACCTGCACTGAATTGGCGACACTTTTAATCCTCTGACTGTTCTCCACCACGTGACGATTTATTCGCTTGGTGATGGTTAGTTGTTCGTGAATAACATGCAGGATGTCCTTGCCTTGGTTGTCGAGTAATGACATGTGGCGATCCAAACGGTCCAGATCCCTAGCATCTGGAGTGCCAAATAGCACCTTCAATAAGTAACCTCCTGCATCAAATAGGCCTCGTTTACCTCTAACGGCGTTAGACGGAAGCATTTCTTGAAGGATGTAATATCCACTCGCCAGTTCTTTCATTAGCATGTCCAAACGGTCAACTTCTAACAGGTAACTACTCGGGTCGTTTATCTCATACTCTTGTACCTTGTTTCTGATGTCTTCGATTGATAGTCTTACGTTCTCCCACTCCTGGTGCGAATGGCCTACCGCGAGATCCAAGACCACGGTCCAGTAGTCTCCACTCAGCAAAACTTCCTCCTTCTGTAAGAACACCAGGCCTCCTTTCCAAACTTCCTCCACGGCCCCTTCCTTAGATCCACCAGCTCCAACTCCGCCTGCAACAACAAAGTACGTCTTGATTTCTAGGCCTTAACAAATAGGGTGAACGTTCACCGTCCATCCCTTCCTCGGGATCCTCTTCCTCGGTCCCCACCGGCTCCCAGGTTCGGTCACGGGGTCGTCCGGGACTGCAGGTGAGTCCTCCCACTCGGACAGCGGTTCCGGTCTCCCTAACGAAGACGCAGGGGAATCTTCAACAGCGATGGGAGAACGAATTCCATTTCCTAAGCTAGGGCGCCCTTCAAGCTGCTCCTCCTCTTCGTCCTCAGAAGTGCCCCCCCAGGGGTCCATACTCTCATCAGGCCGATTGGGCACACCGACGACCCGAGGGGTCCCCTGATTACATGGTTTCTCCACCCGAACTGGTGCCCCCGCTGTACATCTTTTCAGTCGGTTTACATGTACCACTCGACTCCTTCCTGGGGGTAGGTCTAGCTTATAATTTAGTCCGGTAAGCTTCTCTATAACTTGGTAAGGACCAGTCCATGGCCTTCTAAACTTCTTGGCGTGACCTTCCCTGACACTAGGATCATGCAAATACACCCATTCGCCGGGAGCAAACTCGCGGTTGATTGCCGTTTGGTTATAACGCCGGGCATTTTGCTCATGGGCCTTCCTGGTCGCTTGTCTGGCAGCCTCATGGGCTATCCGCAGTCTACGCGTTAGCTCCGTATGGTACTCCGAAAGAGCATCGTCCGCCGTAGCTCTAACTTCCCGCTGAACTTCCAGATTGACGTCAAACGGAGTGGTCACCTCCCTGCCAAAAACTAGATAATTTGGAGAGTGACCCGTGGCAGAGTGTGTTACATTATTATAGGCCATTAGAGCGAGATTCAACCAACGATCCCAATTACGCCCATCGCGGTGTACGTAATGTGACAGGATATCCACCAAGGTACGATGGAACCTCTCTATGGCGCCATTGGACTGGGGGTGGTACGGAGTAGTCTGAATCTTGCGAACCCCTAGGGTGCGGCACACTTGTTTCATAGTCTCAGAAACGAAGTTGCGTCCCTGATCCGTCAGCACGCGGTCCGGTACTCCGTGCCTTGACACTATCCGAGCGATAAATCCGTTTGCGATCTCAGTGGCTGTCTGCGTTTTTAGGGGGACCGCCTCTGCGTAGCGACTAAAATGATCGATCATCGTCAAAATGTACCGATGTCCATGTCCCGTTTGTGGTAACGGTCCCACTATATCCATTGAGACGAGTTCAAATGGTTTCTGCGGAAAAACAGGTTGTCCCAGTTCCGCCTTAGGCTGATAAGGTGTCTTTCTTAGTGCACACTTCCTACAATTCCTTACATACTCCTTCACTTCATCGCTCATTCCGGGCCAGTAGTAATTTCGTCGTATCAGATCGAGTGTTCTTTCCGCGCCGGGGTGTCCCGCGGCCGGCGCATCGTGACATCTAATTAGAATCTTTGGGATCATTTCTCGCGGTACTACCAGACGAGCCTCCTCCGGTTTTCCTTTGAAGAGTACACCACTGGAGTCCCTAAATGTTCCCAACGCAAATTTCCTTTCGGTATCCTGGCAACCGGGATCCCTCATCTGTTCCGCCCGCACCTTATCGTTCGTCCAATCCGTTATTGGCGCCAACTCGTGGACGGGAGGGCTTCTGCTAAGTGCATCAGCGTTGCAATGCTTTTTTCCTTCCCTGTGAACGACCGTGTAGTTAAACTCTGCTAACCGGAGTGCCCAGCGTGTTAGTCGCGAGGAGGGATCCTTTAAACTCAACATCCAACTAAGTGCACGGTGATCCGTGACAATCGTGAACCGTCTTCCGTAGAGATAACAACGAAACACCTTGGTGGCCCACACCACAGCCAAAAGTTCCCTCTCCGTAGTACTATAATTTCGCTCAGCTGCGTTTAGTTGCCTACTTGCATAGCAAATCGGTCTCTCCTGTCCTTCAATGTCCTGGGACAGAACAGCCCCCAGGGCCACTCCAGACGCATCGGTTGCTAAGATGAAGGGATGGTGAAAGTCGGGATAGGCCAAAACTAAGTCGGCGCAAAGCATCTGCTTGGTGGTTTCAAACGCCTTTTGACATTTCTCGTCCCAGACAAATGGTGCCCTTTCGCTGGTCAACTGAGTCAGCGGCCTTACCAACTCCGAGTAGTGTGGTATGAATCTTCGGTAGTACCCTGCTAGGCCGATGTAGGCACGCACCTCCTTTCGTGAGGCAGGCACCGGGTAATCTCGAACGGCTTGGACCTTCCCCGGATCAGGGCGCACCCCCTGGGAGCTGATAATATGTCCAAGATAGTTCACCTCTCCGGCAGCGAAGGTGCACTTCTCTAGTCTCACCTTTAAATTCGCTAGACGGAAGCGGTCGAGCAATCGTGCAATGCGCGCACAGTGTTCCGCGAACGTATTACTGTGTACTATTACATCGTCCAGATATACGTATGCTTCCGTCCCTTTTAGGTCCATCAGCAGTGTGTCCATCATGCGTTGGAACGTAGCCGGCGCGCCGGTCAAACCGAACGCCATACGCTTGTATTCGTAGTGCCCCGTCGGGGTGCTAAATGCCGTTTTACATTGGTCTTCCTTCGCTATCCCAATTTGGTGGTAACCACTAGCTAGGTCCAGGGTAGTGAACCAACGACTTCCCCCTAACCCTTCTAGTGTCTCTTGTATGAGTGGTAACGGGTACACATCTTGACGGGTCGCCGAGTTTAGTTCTCGGAAGTCGGTGCAGAATCGGAATTTCGGGGTGCCATCAGGGCTTTTCTTTGGTACAAGGATTACCGGAGCTGACCAAGGGGAATCCGAAGGGGTTATCACACCTTGCTCCAGCATATCTTGGATTTGTTTATCCATCTCCTCTCGTTGATGGAAGGGCACCCGGTAAGGGCGCTTCACTATTGGTCTCGTATCTCCGGTATCAATCCGATGTTCCACTCGAGAGGTGCACCCCAGTCTACCTTGATTCCCTTCCATAAAGGTGTCCTTGTAGCTCTGTAGAATACTTGTCATTTCATCCCGTTCGGTTCGATTCAAATGTTCCAGTTTCCGCTTGACTATCTCCTCGAAGTCTTCCGTTTCGGTCTCCTTCCCTTGGTCCACTAAACCCACACAAGTGTCCATTTCTGGATTTTCCAGGTACGGGGTGATCTCTGCCAATCGCTGGCCCCTCAATATTCGAATTTCCTGCCCAGACAAGTTCACCACCTTAATCCACAACCGGCCTTCACTAGGTTGCCCTACCGTCCTGGCCACCCTTAGTCCGGAATTGAACGACACTGGTTCGAGCAAAACAGGCTCCCTTGACTCCTTGTCTGTGTGGCTCACCGATAGGATGGCTTCATACCATGGTTGTATCGTGGTCGTGCAGCGGGCTCGCGCCCAGTGGATCCGCTCCTTTTCTCCGTTGGTGACATCGGGCTCTGGCCCGTCCTTGGGAGTCGTTCTCTTCTCTACCACCTGAGATGCCTCCGCCTTATTCACTCCAGAAGGAACTGTCTCGCGTCGCTCACATCCTAACCTCGCTTTTCCTGGCCTCGGTAGCTTTCTCTCGACCGGTGCTCCCTTAGTCTTATGGACAAGTCCTACGCTTTCCTTATCCGTAACGGCGGTTGTCTGGCACGAGTTTTGACCTAGTACCTGTGCATAGGTTCTTGGTTTGTCACCCATTTCGGCGGGCACCTCCCCTTCCCGTCCCTGTTGTCGCGGCATTCCGCTCACCTCGCCTTCCTGGCCTTTGTTCGGCCGATTCCGATGAAAACATGTCGCATTAATCACACTGACGGTCGGATCGTCGGCCCCTCCCGACCCACTAAGCATTTTTCCGGCCGCAACGTCCACGGTTGCGCCCATCTTACGCATAACATCACGTCCTAAAATGCCATCTTGTTGTAACCTCAACTCTGCAATCCAGAAATCGTGCTCCCCCACATAGCCGTCTGTCGTCCTAACGCTTAACCGTTGTTTGCCTCGAATGGGTAACCGAGACCCGGTAACTCCGCGAGCATCCACGGTCTCCAACTCCACGGGCACTCCTTCTACGGCCTTGGCTAGTATCGATATTCCCGCCCCAGTGTCTACTAAAAGTACCTTCCGGGCGCCTGACAATCTTAGCGGGACAGAGATAGTTCCATCACATCCTACCGCCACGTTAGTAATTGTTTCTGTGCCCCCTCCTACTGTTGATCCTGCCCGGGGGCCTTGGCCGGATCGTCTGCGTTTGGGTATTTCGGTGGGGGCTCTATTGCCCGCACACGCGGAACTTGGTTGTTCCTAGGACAACCCCGGGCCCAGTGATCCGTGGCTCCGCAGATGTAACAGGCAGAGCCGGTTCTTCCTTGCCCACCAAGAGATGCGTTTGATCGCACCACTCGGCATTGACGAGCCATATGCCCCCTCTGACCGCACCGGAAACAATTCCCCTTGAATGGTTCGGGAGGGGTAACCTTAGTCCGTTGACCTTGATACTCCGCCCCTCTTCCCATTCGCGAAACTTCGAATACCGGCTCAGAGGAGCCACCAGACGTCGACTGACCCGAGTGCACTTGCTCGACCAAAATGGCGCGCTTCAGGGCCGTTTTCATGTCCGTGGGCGGTTGGTAGGCTAGCTGCTTCCCAGGCTCTCCCCTTAAGCCGTTGATGAATGCCGCCAACACAGTTTGTTCCAGTTGATTACGAGCCCACTCGGTCTCCAATGCACCCTTTAAGGGCCGTAAGCTCTTTTGGCCTGTAGCCGCACATCGTGCGGCGAACTCCCTAACGTTCTCCTCGCGCCCCTGTTTAATGGCGTGCAAAGCTCGCGCGTAATATTCCGGCTCATGCACGTCCCCGAATCTTTCTATCAGTACCCTCTTATAATCCTCAAACCCGACTTGGGCCCTCGCGAGATCAGGATGTCGCGCTACGAACTGGGCGGCGGGTCCAGTAAGTTTCATCTCACAAACCACCATTAAGTCCTCTTCGCTCCAGTGTCCGCATCTCCCCACTCTCTCTAACTTCGCTAAGAAATCTCTGACCGTTAGTTCTTCTTTCTCTTCCCCCGACCAGGGCCGCACCAAATTCTGCAACGTCATATCCCGCTTGACCTTTGTGCCCGCCGAGGCCGGGACGACCATTCCTGATCCACCTCTCCCACTCACACCCGGCAGGTCAGTTTCGGGGTTAACTTGATCAGGGCTTAAAGCGCGTCGCCTTGCCCGCCTCTTATTCTCTTCTTCTCTTTGTTCCAACTCCAGGTTCGCTTGCCTCCGAAGCTCCACCTCTTCCCGCAAACGTTCCAGCTCCTGCAGCTTTTCCTGGTATTCCAGACGTGACTCCATCTCCTTCCGCTTTTCGGCCGCCGCGGAGGCTTCAAGTTCTTGAATCCTTTTGCGATTCTCTTTATCGCGACTCTCAAAAGCCTGGTTGGCTAGGAGCAGCTCCTCAAGCCTCTCACCGAGTTCCTCTTCCCGTTCTCCCATGACCCTAGTAATCTAGTAGTTACGTTTGACCCCACATCTGACACCAATTGTAAGGGTCAGGGATCCAGTAAAAGAAATAACCACTTAATCACTTTAAGAATATAATTCACTATAATATCAACTAATCGTACATATAAGACATTCAAATAAAGAAAAGAATCATCTACGTATAAGTATAACAAAGACAAAAAAAAAAGAAATAAGGCCCCCGAAACTACGGGTCCCTATGATAGAAAATTATACTCCAAAACAAAAATAAGATAGAATTAAGTTCTTGGTTCCACCGTCGTAGGATATAAAAATACAAGGAAACAAAACATAAATCATTGAACTAATATATAAACGAACATTGCGTCCACAAAACAGTGCTTAAGGCACTCTAAGTTTTACTGGATAATACATTCATACAAAAAGAAAAATAGAGGCTTAACAGCATAACTTTATACTCAACTCCATTGGAAACAAAAAAAAGGAAAATAAAATTAAGTTAAAAAAATTAATAAAGTTAATTTACACATTAAGATTTTTAACAGAAAGAGCTAATACAAAAACAGTCTTTGTTTAGATTAAAAAAAAAAAAAAAGGAAACTACTGGGCCCAGGGGCTATGGTTGGGACTCACCGCTCAACACGTTCCAGACACACCAACACGTAATCCACATCTTTGAGTACCGAGCACTGTCCACTCTTTACTCTACCATGCCACAAGCTCGACTGACCGCCTCCGCTCCCTCTCTCCCGGCCCGGGCCGCGGTTGCATTCCCACGGCCGGGGCCCGAGAGAAAAAGCTGACAAAGCAGTCTGCCCGGCCGGCCATCTTCGTCTCCCACTCACTCTCGCACATTCCTCATACTCTCACTCAAACACTCACTCACACTCACTCAGTCACTCTCCCAACCTTAGCCCCAGTCCCCAGCCTTACAGTACCTAAAATAAATGAATGATTAAAATACAATAAAGAAAGGTTATAACCAGAAAACCATTTCTGGGTATCCTTTGTTATTTTTAATTTGTTAATTATTTTTTAAAATAATTAACTAAAAATTAAAGTTAATTAAAATTTAAAATAAATTGTGGAATAAATAATAAATGTGACAAAACCCTCCCAAAAAATAAAAATAGTGGAAAAAAACGATACTTGAATATATAATAAAAATAAAATAAAGTATCTTAATTTAAGGTGAGTTTTTATTTTTGCTTCCGAGCTTACCGAAGGTAACGGAAGCATTGTGTTCACTTTTGAGAACGAAAAACTTTTATGCCTCCGATTTTAAAAATTCCAAGACAGAAATCCGTTTCAGACCTCAGGGAACATTTTTGGTCTCGTGTCTGTCTGTCTGTCTGTCTGTGTGTCCGCGAATTATGAAACGTGTGACGATAACTTGAGTAAATGTCAACCGATTTTGATGAAATTTGGTAGACTCGTTCATTTTACCAATGCCCAGGACGAGTTCGTTGGACAACGTTATCCGTCCAAGCGTTCACGAGCAACGCTCGCGTAAACGAGAACTTCAAATTTTAAATTGGAATTTTAGTTCGGGAAAAAAATCTAACTTCATCTATTCAATGAGACAAATATTTTTTTCAAATACAATTTTTTAGTAAAACCAACAGTGACACCGCTATGAAGTGTTAAAGATCGCTAAAACTATTAATAGTTATTACACAAAATAAACAATATAACAATAAAGTAATATAACAATAATTTTAATGTTAATGTAACAATAAAGTACATGATAGGATGCGAGGAAGCTATGTGCCACACTAATTGGCAGTCTATTTATTTTAAAATTCTGTTTTATAAATATGAATTATAAAATTAAGTAATAAATTATATGTGTAGAGTAAAAACAATGTTAAACATGTTTCAAGTCAATTTATGGATGTTGTAGGTATGTTTATGACCACGAGAGGGTCGGATTATTGCGAATAAGAGAAAATATTATATTTATCTTGGCTTTAAATATATTTCGTATTTTCTACATGCTATATAAATCAAAAGATATTATCTAAATTATCATTTTGTCCACGTTTAATGAAATACGCATTTAGGTAATAATTTGCCAAACTTATGGTGCCATATTAATTTCAAATGTCCATTGCACTTGTAATATTGAATATAAAAGAATGTGACCTTAATGGGAATCGAAACTGGTCCAAATAACTCCACTTTTAATTCATAGTGGGATTACATTATGTTATACTCATGTGGTCATTCGTTCAATAGGACATGAGCAAACTATGTGCCACGCTAATTGGCTAATAAACTATTTTTCCCGATAATACATTTTTTGGCATTTGCCATGTAGCCATAGTGATTTTCCGCTTAGGTCTTTCTTATATTTAATTTCAGTTTATTACTTTTCTTATTTTTTTAAATTTTGATATTAATGACTGATAAACATGTATAGATTAACTTGTACATGTTATGTGGATTCCTTTTTACTATGTAATAGTAATTTATATGTGAAAGATTGCTGAATGAGTCTATTGCAATACAGCGTTTTAAGAAATGAGTCTCTATGCATTGACAATAATGTGACTAATAATGTGCTCAAGATCCTCCTCAAAACCACATTTTGTACATTGTTGATTTTACTTTTCCTATTCTAAAAAAATAAAAATTACATATGCCGCAATTGGCTCTCAATCTACTAATGGTTGTCACCATTGATCTGGTCGCTGTTGTACCTCTGTACCTTTTGGGGGTTGGCCCAAAAAGATTATTAATTGATTTATAAAATCTTGCTCAGGAGGTTGTATCGTGATACTGTTTCCAACGTTGCATAGTTGTTTGGTACATCCATGCTAAATTATCACTAACTGGGACCTAATATTATGTGCCATATACAGGGTGACTGGCGATATATGTGAAAAAATAAAGTAGGTTGTTCTATGACTTATGAGCTACAAAAAACACTATATAAACCATGGGTCAATTGTGATCCGTTTTCCCGCCAGATCAAATTTTATGATTTTTTTAAGATTGCATACCTTTGCTCATAAAAACACTTATTGCTCCAAAAGTATAAAAGCTAGAAAAAATTTGTTGGTATCGTTGTAAAACTGACATAATTTCCAAGGAGAAAAGTGTAAATTTAATTATCATGCACTCAAATTACATGACAAAAAATGTATACACATTTTTTTTTTAAGAAAAAGGTTAAGAACCGAGCTTAAACTTTTCGGACTTCAGGAAAAACTTCCTTATTTACTAAAGTTTCGATCAATATTAATATTATTACCCATTCATAAGGCGGAAATTTTAGTAAACTTCTCTGAAAGTAAAAAAAGAACCATGTTTATTGTTACTATTGTTGACACATAGATGAGTATACTAATACTAAACCATTCTTGCCTTTTTTATATGCTTTTATTTATTTACTCACCTGTAAGTCAACAATATACATGTTTTTTTTTACTTTCAGAGAAGTTTACTAAAATTTCTGCCTTATGAATGGGTAATAATATTAATATTGATCGAAACTTTAGTAAATAAGGAAGTTTTTCCTGAAGTCCGAAAAGTTTAAGCTCGGTTCTATATCAAGTAATGGAACCACAAAAAAATAAAATTTTTAATTTTTTTCTTACAAATAAAATTTGTATACATTTTTTATCATGTAATTTGAGTCCATGAAAATTAAATTTACACTTTTCTTCTTGGAATTTTTTTTCAGCTTTACAACGATACAAAAAATTTTGTTCCAGCTTTTATAATTTTGGAGCAATGAGTGTTTTTATGAGCAAAGGTATACAATCTTAAAAAAAATCATAAAATTTGACCTTGCGGGAAAACGGGTAAGAATTGACCCATGGTTTATATAGCGTTTTTTGTACTCCATAAGACGTAGAACCCTCTTCATTTTTTTCACATATATCGCCAGTCACCCTGTATAACTGCGAGTTCTTCAATAGTTCCACATTCATTATCCATATAATTTATGATTTCATTAGGTTCTATACCGGCGTGACCTCTAAGCCATACAATAACGACCTGTTTATTTTGCTTTTTTATATCATTTAGAATTTATAATACTCGATAACAAATAATTGGAAAGTACAGCGTTGGTTTTATTTTTTATACCTTCAAACCGTACTTAAACTATCAGTAGAATTTGTAGTTACTGGATGTCAACAGAGATTTCAGAGCTGCTAAAATTGCTATTAATTCAGCTGTAAAGCTCGATAATACTTGAATTTTAGAAAATATAATGTATTATTATTTATCAATAAAAGAACTTCTTGTTTCTTAAACTTACTCTGCTCAAACATTTTAGGATTCGTACGATGAATCATCGGGACCTGCTATCGTAACTTCAGGGTTTTATTTTAGCTGGCAGGTTGACAGGTTTCTACTATATTCCATCAAACCTCAAATAGAAAGCGAGAAAATAAATTAAATTAAAACTGTCAAATCAATGATTTTATTTATTGAAAAGAGATTTTATAAAAAAAAATGTCAAACCCTTCTGGAATATTATATAAAAAAATTGTGCAAATAGTGTGTTCGTGGAGTTATTCTTGACCGAAGTAAAAAAAAAAAAAAAATACTGAGGTTATCGCTTAAGGCTTAAGTGACAGACCGACAGACAGACACGGAACCGAAAATGTTCCCTGATGTCTGAAACGGATTTCTGTCTTGGAATTATTGAAATCGGAGACCTAAAAAATGTTGGTTCCTCAAAAAGATCACATAGCTTCTGTTACCCTCGGTAAGTTCGGAAGCAAAACAGCTAGATTAATGTAAGTAAGAGAAATTTACCGGAATGAAATATACAAGATTAATTCAGGTGGAACTACTAGGACTAGGAGGGAGTACATATATAGTATTATAAATAGGCTGGAGAGCTGTGAACTTGAGGTAGAACTCTGGGCTGTCTCTAGGGTATTTCATTGCCACTGATCCACCCCCAAACCCCAAACCTTTACCCATTAAAAGGCTTCTGCCTGCCTCGAGAATTTCAACCCGTCAGGCGCAGATAATGACAGCTTTCGATTGGGGAAAAAAACCCTTTTTTTACTTTAAAGCTATTTTGTAGAGACAGCATTTTATCCTATACTTAGATATTGATTAGCAAGATTTCTATATAAAGACTTAGAAAGCCTTTTTAAACATTCAAGTACAACTTGAATTCTGCTATTTAAAGAAGTCTTTAATTAGGTATATTAACCCGAAATAATTATAGCTGTTAGGGGTTTAAACCTTATATGAGTACCTAAGTTGAAGTGATATTCCAAAAAAAAATTTGTGACTGAAAAATATACCTAAGGACCACCTTAAAAAGGAAAATAGATCAAAACGAACAGTATAAAATAGGTTTAACGAACGGGATTAAATTAAATAAGAAATTATGGCATTATGCCACGTGTACGTTGGTTATCAGCAGTTATGTTTACAATAAATTGAAATTAAATAATTAATGATAAAATTGTCTGTCATTTGTACCGAAGCAAATACATCTAAATGATTTAGCTACAAGTTAATTTTCATTTATACAAATTAAAGTTAAGTTTATACAAATTTTTCCACAATAAAACAATCATTCACACAGAATTTAATTTGACAAATTCATAAATAAATGCCGCTGTATAAGTGCGTATATTCCTGATGTCTTCGATCCGGGACTTGGTGAGAATTTATAAGTGCGTACATTCCTGACGTCTTCGATCCGGACTTGGTGAGAATTTATAAGTGCGTACATTCCTGACGTCTTAGATCCGGACTTGGTGAAAATTTATAAGTACGTACATTCCTGACGTCTTCGATCCGGACTTGGTGAGAATTTATAAGTGCGTACATTCCTGACGTCTTCGATCCGGACTTGGTGAGAATTTATAAGTGCGTACATTCCTGACGTCTTTGATCCGGACTTGGTGAGAATTTATAAGTGCGTACATTCCTGACGTCTTCGATCCGGACTTGGTGAAAATTTATAAGTGCGTACATTCCTGACGTCTTCGATCCGGACTTGGTGAAAATTTATAAGTGCGTACATTCCTGACGTCTTCGATCCGGACTTGGTGAAAATTTATAAGTGCGTACATTCCTGACGTCTTCGATCCGGACTTGGTGAAAATTTATAAGTGCGTACATTCCTGACGTCTTAGATCCGGACTTGGTGAGAATTTATAAGTACGTACATTCCTAACGTCTTCGATCCGGACTTGGTGAGAAATTATAAGTGCGTACATTCCTGGCGTCTTCGATCCGGACTTGGTGAGAAATTATAAGTGCGTACATTCCTGGCGTCTTCGATCCGGACTTGGTGAGAAATTATAAGTGCGTACATTCCTAACGTCTTCGATCCGGACTTGGTGAGAATTTATAAGTGTGTACATTCCAGACGTCTTCGATCAGGACTTGGTGAGAATTTAAGATGTATGAAATTAAAATACAGCTGAATACCCTGAGACTAGTTTTGTGAACAAGTTAAATGATGAAATTTGAAACACATAAAGTGACTCGTGTACTTGTCGGCAAGCTCCAAGCTCCATGACTTGGTCTTTTGAGCGAGAGGAAATCTCTCTGCTCCGAGTATTTGCTCAGTATATCTGATGTATGTATATTCCATCGCTTATTAAATTATGCTTGTGTTCCAACACAAGCACAAGTAGAGTGATGCCTTTTTTGAACGCACAACTAAACGAGGGAGGTTGCATCGAACAGGTTATGCCGATTTAAGATCCTTTTACGTTATTTGTCAACAAATATCGTAGCTGTACATTATATATTTAAGTTGACGAATGTGTTGTGTTGATTTGAAGAAATCGTATGCTCAATATTGCCATTGTTAACATGAAATGATAAAAAATTAAATAAGGTAAAATAAAATTTAAACAACTGTTGGTCTCCACAAGTCTTCAAGAATATCGATTAGCTCTAAATTGATAACTAAGTATAGTTTCCATCGTGAGATGAACTACTTTGAAGAGTAAATTAAAATTACTATAAACATCTCTTGTAATATCTGATAAATAGACCTTATTGACACCCTTGTTTTCAGCAATATTATGGCAATCACACATATTTAGTAAGAGCTTAATTTATCTCCAGAACGAAACCCCGCATCACTTTGGGATCTTTTAGAAAACTAGCTGGATTACCGTGTTCACTATGGAGTGTTTTATTTGAAATTTAATAGGCTTATAGTAGTAGTAAGGTGCTAGTACTAGTACTAGACGGGTAGGAGGAACCACTTGTTGGAACCTAGCAATTAGGCCATCTTTTAGGCTTATTTTACTAACCCCGTGGTGGAGAGTTGCAGCCACTTCACACATCATACCTCTGTACATTGTACCGCCGAAGCGAGTATGATGTGATCAATAGTGAGCCATATAAATCGGAGCATCACGGCGAGGGATCGAACCGCTCTTGATTCAGTGATTGCCGAGCAGACGTGGTAAATAATTTAATCCACACGGCCACGCCGGCTCTCTCAGGTTTATAGTAACTCCGACTACTGTAATCAGCTTTAAAAGTTCCAGGATATGCAAGGATTTTCCTTCCTCAAGGCTACATCCTAAATTGAAGCCCTTTCCCAAGTAGCATAAACTTCTTAACTTCATATTGTCGTTCTGGGCTCAATTCCCCTTCTTTTTGCTTCCAAGCTTACCAAAGGTATAGCTCAATCGTTGTGATCGTTTTAAAGAATTCAAAACTTTCAAGACAGAATTCCGTTTTCAGGTGTCATGGAACATATTTGGTCAAGTGTTTGTCCAACATTATTTCGAACTGACATATATTAATATCCGATTTCGTTCGGTTATTAATGAAATTTGGATAGTAGGTAATAATTAGCCCATTGTTGATCCCATTTCAACTTTCTGGGTCTTATGGTTTCCTTTCGACATGCGCTCAAACTTTTTCATTATTAAAATCTATATCTTTAAAAGCAATCATCAATTTCTGCGTTGAATCAGACTAATCCCAGTCCAGGAATATGATTCATTCTTCAGGAATATGAGCGTTCATGGATATTATCTTAATAGAGTTTATTTCTTAAGAGAAATTTAGCTTGAACCAAACCAGGATTTTGTTGTGCAGACATGGAATTGGTTTAATTCGACAACGCAGAATTTGATGCACTAAAAGGTTGACTTCAAGGTGTTTTATGGTAAAAGCGTACTTTATAAGAATTTTATGGAATTAACGAATACACTAGGATTTTTAATGTTTTTTTTTTTACAAATATCTCGATATCGAAGCTTTTTTTCAGCGTCAAATTTCCCATAAGATTCTGAAGTGGTGCAGTTTAGTACGGGAACACCATGTATAAATAGAGGTTTTTAAAATTTTATTGAAGTTTCATATAAATTGTAAATACTACAAACTCATAATTAAAAATAAGAAGTAAAAATATCAAATTATTTAAGAAGAAAGAAATTAAACGACACATTTAATTCTGAAGGAAATGCTCTTAAAACGTACTCAAATTACACATAAATATAGACCCTTTCAAAGAATTCTTTATAATTTACAAAGAGCATATAGCAAAGAGTTATTAAGATGTTAAATCTACAAGACGGCTTCTGACGTTTTAAATTAGGTTTCGAAAAGGTCATGTAGACCATTTTATTTTTGTCATAATATAATATCATATTTACAGTTTTATAGGATGAACTTATATGTATGTATATTTAGGAAAGGAAATGGAAATCCTAAATAAACAATGAATGGAAAATAACTTAAGTGATAGCAAATAGCAATTTATCAAATTATATATTTCAATATTGTTCCTGAAGGAAATAGCAAATAACAATTTAATCTTGCCTTGTCTAACTCAATTATAATAATGCTATTATTGAAGTAAATATTTGAATTCAGTGTTTTAACAATATTTAATTGTATACTTAGTAAGACAGTATGATTAGTTATAAATGTAGAAAAGGAATGAAATTGGTATAAACTAAATCACAGATCTATTGACTCATAATAATTCTAAGGTACTTCTAGCAATCCTAAAAACTTTAAATATTATATATAGGTAGAGTTTAATGTACAAATAAGGAAAAAATTAAAATACACGAAAAAAATCTGGTTCTTTCCCCTCTCAAGGCTTTGTTATTCAAAATAGTTTTTAATTTCATATTTTACGATTTTGGTAGTATTCATACTACTGAAAGATTAAATTTTAATTCAAATCAAATTATAATTATTATTAACTACGGGAAACAGACAGAGAAAAACACACACCAGCGCTGGGATTTGAACCACAGGCCTCTATATTTCCAGTATAGCGCTCTACCAACTAAGCTACGCAGGAGAATGATTTTCTCTGACGTTAGTTATAATATGATATATTGATGACTAAGACAATACTTAGACACACTGACACACACATACATTCACAAGCTAATCTTGACGTCAGAAGCATTTTCCTATATAAGCTGACCACACCCAAGACTAGCTGCACTTCACTTCATTTTCATTCATTTCTTTTGCCACTGTATTATTTAATACTTTTAAGGTAAGACGTTGGTGTCTCCAACTCTTACCAAATATATAAGAGACAGTTTATGTAGTTTGTAATTTTGTATGTTTATCTCAAAATAAACTTTTTAAAAAAACCAGTTCAGCGAGTGGTTCACTTAATTGGCGCAGTCGGTAGGACAGCCCTGGATCAGTTGAGAGGATATCAGCTGAGTTCCGTAGGATTAGCCAGGACACACCTAGAAATTCGAGACTCTGTGGCCCAACCTGTTTCTGGACTTCATCGAGAACAACCAGAGCGGCTGGACCTTTCTCCACAGTTTCTCTTCTAAACATGATATCACTCCTACTGTGAGTAAATTTATAATTTGAATGATATATTTGTAAAGGAATAATTGATCAAGGAATAATAATCAAAATACTTAAAGTAATTTTTTTTATGAAATAATAATAATTTTTTTTGAAATAATAAATTTTTATATATAATAATAAATTTAATAATCATATAAAAATGGCAGAACAAGCCGTGAATTATCAGTTGCTGAAATTATTTATTGACACTATTCCAGCATATAGTGGAAACGTAAACACACTATCGATATTTTTGAATAACGTTGAAAGCCTATTGACGCAATTCGGCAATAGAGCCAATCCCGCTGACCCTATTAACACATTTTTATTCAGGGTAGTTGTTGGAAAGTTATCCGGACGAGCTCTGGACCTAATTGGGTCCAGAACCGAATTAAATACATGGGGAGAAATTAAAAATCTATTAACTCTTACTTTTGGCGATCAGCGTAATATTGATTGCCTCATTCAGGACCTAATGTCCATAACTCCCAACAGAAACGAAGCTCCATATGATTTTGGCATGAGATGTCAAGACGCAAGATGCTTGATTCTTTCCAAATTGAATATGCTAGACATAACAGAGGAACAGAAAAGAATCCGAATTGAGGATTATGATGACTTAACACTTAAAACTTATATTAGGGGATTACAAGGTAATCTGCAAACAAATGTGAGATTGAGAAATCCTAGAAATTTAGAAGTAGCTATGTCATATGTGATAGAAGAAGAAAATTTTCTTTATTCTCTTAGAAGGGCATCTAACACCCAAAGTAATTATAGTCCTCCACCGAGAGTGACTCCTATGAATAACAATAATAACTTGAGTAACAGAAATAATAATAACTATCAAAGAAATAATAATAATTATCAAAGGTATAGCAATAATAACAATTTCAATAATAATAATTCAAGGAATGACAATAATAATTATAATAATAGATTTAACAATCAAAATATGAATAACAATTTTAACAGATTTAATAATAACAATAATCAAAATATGAATTATAATAATAACAACAATGGAAATAATAACAATAGGTTTAATAACCAAAATTACAGAAACAATGGTTATAACCAAAATAACCAAAATAATTTTAGAAATAATAATAATAATAATTCCAATTTTAATAATAATTATCCGAGAAATAATTACAACGGATATCAAAGAGGACAAGGAACAAATTTCCAAAATAATCAACCAAATAGAAGTCCTCAGAATATTAATAATAATAATAACGCAACTAAACCTAATTTAAATACGGCTACTCCAATGGAGGTAGACCGAACAAGGAATACTAGGATGTTCGCCCAAGAAGTGGCTAATACAAGTGATTTTAATGATAATCAAAATCTAAATTTTGATGCTGACAATCAGCAAAATGATTATCCTTTTCACGAGCCAGCCTCTCAAAACCAAGAGAGCTGATAAAAAAAAAACTTGATGAAAGAAAAATTGTAAAACCTAAAGCAACTGATAATAAAAATAAAAAAGAAGTTAAGTTTGTAAAAAGAAATAATACTAATATAAAAATTAATTATCAACCAAATGATTTACCCTATATTGAGGTACCAGAATTTAATATTAAATTGTTAATTGACACAGGTAGCTCTAAAAGCCTGTTAAGTCCAGACTTCGTAAATAAGTATTTTAAAAATAAAATTATAAAAGAAAAATTTAAAATTGAGACAGCTCACGATGTAACGGAGCATAATTATACATGTAATATTCCTTTGTTTAAGATTTTTAAAATAAATGATATGCATAAATTTTATATATTTAGATTTAGCCCAGAATTTGATGGCTTAATTGGATCTGAGTTATTAGAGAAGCTACATGCTTCAATTGATATGAAAAGTAAATGTTTAAATATGCCAAAGGCGAAAATTCCTATTATATATAGATGTTATAATAAAAAAGTAATGCGTAAGTGTTGCGGAGGAGTTACGTGGCAGCGAGTGGCAAATGAAAGACGCGAATGGAACCGGATGAAGAATGTATACTGCCAAGAATGGTTGAACAAGAATTAAATTCCACAAACAATAATAATAATAGCAGAAGATATTTAGTTTAATTTTATTATAAAAAGTTTTATAATACAATGATTTTTTTTAGATATATATATATAAACGTATATACAGTTATATTTGATTTAATAAATGTTAAATTATATTTAAAAAAAAAAAAAAAAAAAAAAAAAACCTCAAACCCGTAACCGGGTACCACGGCTGTTGCCGATTTGGAACATATAAATCAAGAAAAAAAAATGTACTAATCTTATGTGTATAACGTTCCAATAAATGGTTATTTATTTATTTATTTATTTAATAAAAAAGTAATTAAACAAATTAAACTGCCTCCTAATAGTGAAGTTATAGTTAAATTGCCTGTTAAACAAAAAGAAGGCAAAGGAATTTTAAAATTTAAAATATTAAAGGGAGTAGAGATCCCTGAGTCTTTAGTGAAAATAAATAATTATAATGCATTAACAAGTATAAGAAACTCTAATGATAGAGAAATTAATTTAGATATGACAGATTCCTTAGACATAGAAAATTTTGATGAAAACGAAAATAATATTTTAAGTGACGATGAAATAAAAAATAATTTTAAATATAGGAAAAAATATGATGAAGACACAGATAGATTGCTTAAAGAAAATTTAAATTTGATAAAATTGGATCATTGTAATGATGAAGAAAGAACCTTAATTAAAAAACTTTGTTATCAATATAGAGATATATTTTTTTGTGAAGGAATACCGCTGAGTTTCACGAATCAGGTAAAACATAGAATTATTTTAACTGACGAAAAACCGATATATACAAGACAGTATAAATATCCTGAAATTTATAAAGAAGAGGTAAATAGACAAATAGAAAAAATGTTAAAAGAAAATATAATTCAGCCTAGTGCAAGTCCGTTTTCAAGTCCAATTTGGATAGTACCGAAAAAATTAGATCAAAGTAATAAGCCTAAAGTTAGGATAGTTTGTGACTATAGGGCACTTAATGATAAAACAGTGGATGACAAATACCCATTACCAAATATTAACGATGTACTAGACAAATTAGGGAGATCGAATTATTTTACAGTTATTGACTTAGCTAGCGGTTTTCACCAAATTGAAGTACACCCAGATGATGTTTCGAAAACAGCTTTTTCGACAGACCATGGACACTATGAGTATTTAAGGCTTCCCTTCGGATTAAAAGGGGCTCCAAGTTCCTTTCAAAGAACTTTAAATAATGTTTTATTTGGACTTATTAATAAAAAATGTGTAGTTTATCTTGACGATATTTTAGTTTTTTCTACTTCACTGGAAGAACATCTGGTAAATTTAAAACAGGTATTTGATAGAATGAGAGATAGTAATTTAAAGGTTCAATTAGATAAGTCAGAATTTCTTAAAACTGAAATAAAATATTTAGGATATATTGTTACACCTGAAGGTGTTAAAACTAATAAAGATAAGATCGATGCGATACTTAAATTTCCAATACCTAAGACACAAAGAGAGATTAAAAGTTTTTTAGGACTTTTAGGATACTATAGAAGATTTATAAAAGATTTTGCCAAAATAACTAAACCATTAACTAAGTGTTTAAAGAAAAATGCAAAGGTAACTTATGAAGAGGAAGAATATATAAATTGTTTCGAGACATGTCGAAACTTATTAATTAACGACCCAATTTTACAATACCCTGATTTTGAAAAAGAATTTATTTTAACGACAGATGCTTCGAATTTTGCTATCGGTGCAGTTTTGTCTCAAGGCACTGTACCTAATGATAAACCCGTAGCTTATGCTTCACGGACTCTAAATGAAACCGAAACTAGATATTCCACCTTTGAAAAAGAATTTTTAGCAATAGTGTGGGCATGTAAATATTTTAGACATTATCTGTATGGACGTAAGTTCACTATCTATACGGATCACCGACCTTTAGTCTGGTTAGATAAGTTAAAAGAACCGAACATGAAGTATATCAGGTGGAAAATAAAACTAGATGATTATGACTATAAAATTATCTATAAACCAGGTTTGCAAAACTCCAATGCCGACGGTTTATCAAGAGTAAAAATAAATGTTTTAAACGACGATGATAAAGATTCAGTAATAAATAACCCTGGAGATGCAGGATTCTCTGCATTAAAATACCTTAAAGATTTAAATGAAAATACAAAGTTAACTGAAACTAAACAACCAAATTATGATGAAATAATAACATTACCACTAAGTGATGAAAATATTGACGACTTAAATTCCACACAACATACTAACAGAGTAAATGACACTAGTGATGGAATACCAATTTTAGACGAAATGTTAAATAATAAAAAACATCAAATTATTGTACAGCCTAATATTTATCATAAATTAAACATCTCTCAAGATGAATACGAGGGAAAACAGTTAATTACGGTTAAAATTCCCCTAGAAAATAACGACGATATAATATTTGAATTTTTAAGAGACTATGTGTCTCCCAGTCTCACTTATCATTTGTATTTTCCTACTGATATTTTATATAAAGATTTTTGTAGAGTATATTTAGACAAATTTTATGGTAGTAAATTAAAACTAATCAAGTGCACAAAATTGTTGCATACAGTTAAAAATAGGGAAGATCAAATTGAATTAATTCAAACTTACCACAAAGGTAATACAAATCATAGAGGTATTAACGAAACATTAAAAGCTTTACAAAGAAATTATTATTGGAAAAACATGAAGAACTTAATTACCCAAATTATTAATGTTTGCGAAACTTGCATGCGAAACAAATATGCTCGAAAAGAAATTTATTCACCTTTAGTTTTGACAAGGACTCCAACTCGTCCTTTTGAAGTTGTCCATATTGACACTTTTGTTTTTGATAAAAGAATTTATCTTACTTTAGTAGATGCTTTTACTAAATTTGCCCAAGCCATCCAAATTGAAGGCAGAACAGCAATAAATGTCAGCAAAGCTTTAATTAAGTATTTCACTTGCTTTGGAATACCTAAGTTGTTTATAATGGACCAAGGTCGAGAATTTAATTGTGAAGTTGTAAAAAATTTACTTGACCTCCACAAAATTAATATACATTTTACCACAGTTGGACACCACGATTCAAATTCAATTGTAGAAAGGCTACATAGTTCAATTATCGAGCAATTGCGTATTTTAAGGGAAACATATCCCAAAGAAATAGAAAATGACTTGATGGATTATGCTATCATAGGTTATAATAATTCAATTCATTCTGCGACTGAGTTTACTCCAATGGAGCTTGTCTTTGGACAAACAGCTCTTAGATCGCCAACCGAAATATTCTTACCTTCCCAGTTCTATGGAAATTACATAGAAAACCATAAAAATAAATTAGATATAATATATAAAAATGTATCAGATAAATTAAAATCAAATAAAGAAAAGGTAATAGAAAAACATAATAAGTTAGGCGAAGAAAACAAAGACATAGAAGTAGGTCAAATAGTTTACAGGAAGAACACCCAAAACAGAGACAAAAAGAATTTAAAATTCATAGGTCCATACGAAGTAACAGAACTATTGGAAAACAATAGAATCAAAGTTAAAAATAGACTAGGTAAAACCCTTGTATTACATGTAAAAGAGCTAAGACGGCCTCCTGTCCAAAAAATTATTGACTTGACGGATTCACCATAATATGTAGGTGTTAATTTAAATATATATATTGTAATCATGTATTCCCAAAAATAACCAAAAATTAAGAGATATTTCATAATATTATATATATTGAAAATACGTCGTATTCAAGTTAATCATTTAATTCTTATCTCACAGGATGCATAATATGAATCAGACAGCTAAATAGCATTTTTGATACAATGATATCTATATATTTTGCTGATAAGATATATCAATTCAATGGAATACTATCTAGAGTGAAGGAATTGTAAAATAAGCACATTATAAGATAAAATTATTTATGCAATTATAGAAAACGATTATTACTTAAAAACACTTATGAATCATTTACGTATTTTATTAACCTATTCATTTTACTTATATTATAAAGGAAAAATATTATTTTTGACTTCTATTTAACTATTTTAGGATACTTGATCTATTGATCACTGGAATCTACGGACAAACAATCAAGACAGACTTAAACAATAATCCAGGATTACTTCCATTAAAATTGGGTAAAGCCCAAGTAGAAGTAGATAGTTGGAAATTTATCCAAATTATTAAATTAGATGAAATTATTCAAGAATTTACCAATTTAGAATTATTTTATAAAAGAATAAGATCATCGGCAAAGGATGATAGTGGAAAATTAAGATATGACATTGCTTTTAAAACTATAGATATATTACATGATAAAATTAAAAAACAATTAATACAATTAAACCCTATGCTTGAAGAAGGAACACTAATTAGACCAAAACGAGGACTTATTGATGGTTTAGGTACATTTATAAAAACTATAACAGGAAACCTAGACTACAGTGATGCACTGAAATATGATAAAATTATATCGAATCTAGAAACTAATCAAAACACTTTAAAGGCAGTAATATCTTCACACATTTCATTATTTCAAAACTCAACTACTGAAATCACTAAGAATATACAAATATTAGCTAAAAACCAAAAACTTATTGAATTAGCTTTAAATAGAATTTTACTAATAAATCGAACAGTATCTATTGATGCTCCATTTTATTTTCAAATTATAATTCATCAAATAAAAGATAACTTTCAATTATTATATGATACTTTAGAGGAATTTCATGTGGCAATAACATTTGCTAAATCAAATACTTTTCATAATTCAATTGTCGATCCAAAAGACTTATTAGATTCTCTTAAACAAGCAGAGTCTACCTTAGGATCATATAAATTCTTATTAAGGCCAAATTTAGAAAATTTATTATTTATAGAGGAACACATTAACATTAAAAGTTTTATTAATGGAAAGAACTTAGTATTTATTTTGGAAGTTCCATTAGTAAATATGTATGATTTTGATTATTATAGATTGTTATCTATTCCTGTATATCATAATGTAAGTAAAAAATATGTAACCATTTTACCACAGAGTGATTATCTATTGTTAAACGATAAATTTCATACTTTTACTAACTCTCGATGTAAAACTGTACATGAAAAGTTATACATTTGTAAAGACTTAGTAATTCATCCAATCACTATGGATTGTTGTGAAACAAATTTAATACTACATCTAAATTCAAATAATATATGTAAAGTTAATCAAGTCAATTTAAATGATATATATGTAAACAAAATTGACATAAACAAATGGATTATATCTAGCTCAAGAATATTAGTTACAGAGAGTTGTAATGACAATAAAAAATTGTACTATTTAGAAGGAACTAATTTAATTCAATTAGATAAAAATTGTAATTTAAATTTTAATAACTATGTACTAAAAACTCTCTCTAACACTAACATGTATTATAAAAATATAGCCATCCCACAAATGAGTATACCTGAGCAAGTTAATTTTAATAATCAATCTAAATCTTTAAATTTACATCCCTTAGATCTTCAAATTGGAAATGTACTCCAAGAAGTAAATTATCAAAAAGAAATATTATCTCAAATGTCAGACCCTATAAATTTTAAACGCATAGACGTTTACAGTAACTTCTTTATTGTTAGCTTGGCCCTAACCCTTGTTCTATTTGTGATATTTAAATGTTTTAAAAAGAAAAAGATAGAATCAACCCCTTTGACAGATTTTGGACATTCTCCCCAAAATCTTCAATCTCAGGTGGGACGAGTTATAATATGATATATTGATGACTAAGACAATACTTAGACACACTGACACACACATACATTCACAAGCTAATCTTGACGTCAGAAGCATTTTCCTATATAAGCTGACCACACCCAAGACTAGCTGCACTTCACTTCATTTTCATTCATTTCTTTTGCCACTGTATTATTTAATACTTTTAAGGTAAGACGTTGGTGTCTCCAACTCTTACCAAATATATAAGAGACAGTTTATGTAGTTTGTAATTTTGTATGTTTATCTCAAAATAAACTTTTTAAAAAAACCAGTTCAGCGAGTGGTTCACTTAATTCGTTATTGATACCTTGTCCCGAATTTAAGCTTTCAATGTTCTACAAATCTGAGAAGTCAACATTAATGACATAGCACTAGACCGAGAAATAACGCTTATAATTATAAAGTACTCAATTAGTACCTGTACCTAGTACAATCAATTAGAATTTGATATTTTACGATTTTGGTAGTATTCATACTACTGAAAGATTAAATTTTAATTTAAATCAAATTATAATTATTATTAACTACGGGAAACAGACAGAGAAAAACACACTCCAGCGCTGGAGTGTGTTTTTCTCTGTCTGTTTCCCGTAGTTAATAATAATTATAATTTGATTTAAAATAGTTTTTAAATAAACAGGTCAAGTGTGTGCTAGTCAGCACACAGTGAGGGTCCGTAGGCCATACTGTATAGTGTTTAACTGTTAAGTGTATAAACAGTGTTTTTTTTTAAAAAATGCTAAAAAGCTTACTTTGATCCATTCTAAGGGTCTGATATTCTCAAAACACACTCTGATAAAGTATTTTTTTTGCCACTATAAATACATCGAAAAGACCATAATTATAAAAAAAAAAACGTATTTTGTCAATAAAAAATAAAATAATATTTTTTTTCGAAATTTCCAAAAAGTGGTATCTTTACTTTTGGTCGAAGAATGTTCAGGAATTTTTTCAGATTTTTTGCACTTCACATAAGCGAGATAGAGGGGGGGGGGGGGGGGGGGGGGGGCACGTTTCACACCCACTTAAAACTTGCCTACGCTCGCCCTATCAAAGTTATATCTAAAGAATTATATATTTTTGTAATCAGCTCGACGTACCCTTTCATATGATACCCCTCACGGTGTCGAAAAAAAATAAAAACATTTTAACCTTTAAGTTTTTTTACCCTACTTTTTTTAAAAAATATTTTTTTAAGTCGCTATATTTTTAAAATATGTGGGCAGGTACAAGACACATACATGCCAAATTTCAAAGTGATCGGACGAAAGGTGTAGCCGTGAGAGCACGTGAGAGGACGGACGGACAGACACACGCAGGAAAATATAAGGGTCCTTGGTTTTGCCTACGGACCCTAAAAACTATAACTTGCGCAACTAGCGCTACCTAGTAGAGAAATTTGCAGTCAGAAAATAATTTTAAATTTAATCGTGTTAGGCCAGTCAAATTAGACATTAAATTCGCAAAGGGTGATGTAGTTCTGATTTTTGCCCTTACATGATCAAAAAGTTTGATCATGTTTTATAGAATTATGATGTGCCAGTATATTAGTGACAAAATAACTAAACTTTAGGTCATATATCTTATGAATTAATATTGGTAAAGGTGAAGATGAACAATTTTTATTTTTGGTTCAGTTTGTAGTGAACTTTAATTTGAAATTTATTTTATACATTTAAGTATCTTTAATAAGATCATAGAAGGAAGTTCATAGTCCCTTGAGTTGGTTCTAGTAAAGGGTGGTAGGGCTGTGCTCGACTTGACAGAGGCACTCCCGTTTCGATTTATTGTTTCGCTGAATGTAACAAGTTAGTTACTCTTTGTTAAAGAGGTACACTAGTATAGTTGAAGCACTTGAAGTAGCTCGAAGTTGAGCCGTATAAGCTCAACAAAAGATGTAAATTCAATCTCAACAATGAAGAAATTGTTGACTGGGTCTATTTAGCATTTCACTAAGAACGCCTTTGTTCTACCAACATACCTTTCAGTCTAACCTACAAACTCTCGCTATTATTATGCAACTTTCAATATTGCGTTTTAAAATTGACTTTCTAGAAGCCGTCAAAGGATTGTTATCGATATTACTTCTAATGCTCTTCCGATAAAACTTAGTTGCAGTAACATTCACTGAGAACGAAATGATTAAATTAGTGATGTTAGGTTAGTCCAGGTGGTAGCGTACAAAAAAAGTGTCTGACTAACATCAAGGCGGAAATACACATGCTAGTAAAAAAGCATGCCAGTGGCGAGTTACTAGCACATCAGTAGCTGGCATGCTGCAGACGCTGTGTACATTTGCCAGTGAAACAGCATGCTAGTATCATCCGGATGATCGGTCTTGTGCGAGCTACTAGCACATGACAATACACATTCCAGTCACAGTTCTAGTTTTGAAACAGGGAATCGTTTCATGCCTTCTTTTAGCCGGAATAAATTATGAAATAATTGTATTTGATTTAATTAATTTTGATAGTTTTATTAATTGTTTCAATGTACCTTATGAATGTATCGGTGCGGAATGAAATTAACCAGATTGTTCTGTTACTTGCAAAGAACTGTGTTTTAAAACATTTAAAAAATAATAAAAAGACACGAAGAGTGTGGGTAAAGATTGGATAGCTAGAAGGGAATTAGGTACATGGAGCGAGTCAGTGCCTACAAAATGAAATGCGGTTCGGGGACGTTAATGGTTTTAGGAATCAATTGCGAATGCTTCCGAAGAAAGTTAATGAGTTGTTGTCAGATACCCGCGAAAGGAAGGAACGCAACTGAAGACTGAAGGGCTGAGGGAGACTCGTGCTAGCTACTAGCAACCTTGGGCTGGCAGGCCTGTTTACACGTGCCTTATCAGTTCCCCTACCCCTAGACTTGTGCCACTGGCAAGACAAAAATCAAACCTCGTACGATTTACTCGTATGCTTTTCACTCGCATGCTATTTGATGTATAAACATGCCAGTAGCTCTCCTCTGCGAGCTACTCGTATGTTTTTGTGCGAGTAACTAGCATGTGTATTTCCGCCTTCAAGCTAGTAAATCTTTTGGTGCCTTTTAAGGATGTGTGGACGACTAAGTCCGTCTGCGGGACATAGCATGGTAATAGGCATTTGAAACAAAACCCTAAAAACCAAACCAGAGAGCGGCCATGTCCAGCCTTTTATGGTGGTCAATGTGATTTTTATGATCCTGAGTACGTACTTAGTTAGTTGACAAAAATCAAGTTGATAATAGTTTAAGTATATCACTAAATAGGTTAGTTATTCAAATATTACTCCAAATCAATATAATAGAAGTCATCTATTAAGTGACAAACTATCATCAACTTGATTTTTGGTCTACTAACTAAGTTCGTACTCCAGGATCATAAAAATCACATTGTCCACCATAAAGGGCAGGACATGGCCGCTCTCCACCGGTATGTTTTTTTCAAATGCCTATTGCCATGTTATGTCCCACAGGCGGACTTAGTCGACCACATATTCTTAAAAGGCACCAAAATATTTACTTATACACAAAATTCCAC
The DNA here is from genome assembly GCA_951217055.1 of Gerris lacustris. Taxonomy (NCBI): domain Eukaryota; kingdom Metazoa; phylum Arthropoda; class Insecta; order Hemiptera; family Gerridae; genus Gerris; species Gerris lacustris. Next base: position 11,150,909 of record OX578281.1, read on the forward strand.
TTTGATGTTAGTCATACACTTTTTTACACGCTATCTCCTGGACTAGTTGTGATTGAGAAACATATATGGTGTTACAATTATAGACTTTTTGGGAACTTTTGGAAGGAGGAGAATAAAAAATCTATAAAAGGTTTTAGAATTAAAGGGTAGAAAATAAATTAAAGGAAAGAAAAAAATAAATTTGAAAAAAAAGTGGAAGACTAATTATAATAACGAAGGACAGATAAACCCACGCTTAATAGAATTTACCAGATAAAATATATTTTAAAACTCTCTGTAACTCGGAAAAGGAAGAGCTCAGAAAGCAAGGAGTGATAATAGAATTAAAGGGCAGAGAAAAAAGATAAGGTCAAAGGGTAAAAGCTAATTAAAAATGAAGAGAACAGTCCCTAAACAAACTTATCCTGGTAAATTTTCCAAATCTTTAAACAAGGATCAATGTTTGATAACTGTTCTGACTGAACGACTTATCTTCAAGATTATTTTTTTAATTTGACAGAGTGCAGTTACTTCTAGAATTGATTTATTTTTAGGGTCCGTAGGCAAAACCAGGGACCCTTATATTTTCCTTCGTGTGTCTGTCCGTCCGTCCTGTCGCGTGCTCTCACGGCTACACCTTTCGTCCGATCTCTTTGAAATTTGGCATGTATGTGTCTTGTACCTACCCACATATTTTAAAAATATAGCGACTTAAAAAAAATATTTTTCAAAAAAATTAGGGTAAAAAAACTTAATATTATTTATCGATTATATTATTTATATTATTTCAAATACGTCGATGGCACGGTTTAGATTTGGTGTTGGGGAGATCCGTTGTACAAAGATTTGTCCTTTTATAGGTTTAAGATCAGCTCTCTAGATGGTTGTCATTTATGTGAAGTAAATAAATTCGTAACTATTTTTTTTTTCACTAACATTATATATTATATAACAATAAAAATTGTATTATCAACATTACATACCTACGCTCCAACAGAAAATTTAAAAACGTAGTATATAAAAAGTTCTTTTTATCTTGAAATTATTTACTCCTAACGTTTGTGCTATATATTTTATAGTAAATGACTAAGAAAGCATTAGTTTAAAATTTTCAAAGCATTTACACTTGGTTACAAATTGGCTTTATTGGCTGTAGCCAACATGTTATAAAATAAAAGTAGCAATCTACAAAGTGAAAAATATATTGTAATCATGGTCATCCAAGCTCTAACGGTGATTTACTGATATAAATTTAAAACACTGGAAAAGTTGAATTATTATTGAAAATTTTACGTCCAGGAAATAATTACAATTACAATTTAGTTGAAAGAAAATGTTTTCAAAAACATTATATTGCATCATTTCATTAAAAAAAATGATGCTTTTTTTCCTTTAGCTAATCGGTCAAATGACCAAATCTTTGTGTGGACATGTACTAAACACAACCCAGGGAGCCGATCTTCACTCATTCTAGCACGAAGCCGTGTCTTCAACTAAGAATGGTCTTTCAGCAGAGACGTTGCATATACAGGTAGATAAGCGAGAATTTCAGCAATAACTTGATAATATAGGGAACAAGCCTTCATCACATAAATTGATTAACTAAATAGCTTTTGATATCTATATCACAATTAACAACTATAATAACAAAATATACAAAAAACTTAATTAACAAGAATAAAAACGGGGAAAAATGGGAAAAAATGTTTGTTATCACAATCTATTTCTATCACAGACCAATTTTGAACCACATTTCTTCAGTTACGTTTATAATTAATTGTTATTATAGCCTAATAACCAATGAAAAACCCATGAATATATTAGCAGTTATAATGTTTTATTAGAGTTTTCTCTGGGAATGCCACCTAATTATGATTGTAGTTATCCGTAGCATTACGGCAGTTGTAGACCAAAGTTAATAACGTGTTTCTGAAGTGAAAATCAACAAGTGGCCTTTACGCCGTTTAGTTGGAAACCACAGTGAATTCCCTCTATTTTTCAGTATCATTAATAAAACAAATTTAATCCTTAAATGCTTGTGAAAGCGAATAAAACTGCTTAATATTTAAGGATATTCAGTCCCGAGTCTTTCCAGAGAATTTCAACTGGAACGTCTTATTCGATAGATTCCATTCTAATTAAATATGTATATCTTCTGTTCTTATTTTTATATTTTTATTTTTTTCTTCCAGAAACCAAGCTTTTTTCCTTTAAATACGATACCTGAAAATCCTTCCTAAATAAAAAAATCAATTTTATTATCCCTTGAAAGGTGACTTCATAACATGATTTTTTTACGCGCATTTGGGCTATATACTATGTAGATAAAAATCGGTCAGAGACAACTCAGACAAACTTTCTTATTTACGAGTTCATAATTACTTGGCCCAGTGTTTTCCATTTATTAGTTCGGAGGTATATTTAATTATTATTGAACATTTTATCAAAATATATCATAAACATAACTTCTCATCGGCGGGGAATCAAACTCGCCTTCTCACCGTCCCGCGTCCGCGTTTAAAGGTTTTTTCTCAAGAACTAGATTTTTCTCGGGAAAACGGCTTATATCGTTAGATTCTTATTTAAATGGACTACATTTTAGAATTTTTTTAATCAAAATCGGTGGAACTGTTTTCGAGAAATATTTTTTTCACATTTTTAAGAGATTTTAGGGGGTAGTGCCCCCGAATTTTGAGCTAAAATTAATTTCTCGATTTCATCTCGGGGCATGATTTTTCTGAACATGTATGCCAAATTTCGTCAAAATCGGCCCAGTAATTTAGGCTCCAGGCGTCTGCACAGACGACAGACGACGGACGACGGACAGTTGTGCAGACGCCTGGAGCCTAAATCCAGGCGTCTGCACAAACAGACGACAGACATTTTTTAAAAACCACTTTTTTTGACTCAAGGGACATCAAAACGTGTAAATCCATCAAAATCTCAAAATTGAATATTCGCGCCATCACAATACTTTCTCTTTATATGATAAAGTAATTCATTCATGAAGCCGTTCCGTTCATTCATTCATCACCCTTCTTTTCTTGTGCACTTGCGCAGTGTTCCGTATAGGTTATAAACAATCCGAATACATAATTAAAATACAATACTAATTTCCTAAATGGATGGTTTTAAAATGATAAGCAAGTGTGTATTTAATATTTATTATGTTAATGGATTATTCGAAAAAAGAAATCAAATATATAAATAAAAGGTAATAGGACAAGAAAGTATTATACAGGTTAACTTTAACACGACAGTTTGTTTGGAATCTACTTTTCTCGCGTCATGTTATGAAGACACGCCTATAGATTATTCTGAAGCGCCTAAAAGAACGCAGGCTATGAATCCACCTTAATGCTGAACATTCAATTAATTTGATATAAGATTTTTTAATTTTTAACCTTAAGCGGACCTCACACGGTCAATATATTGACTCAATATTTGATTTCTGTCAATATATTGACCGTGTGAGGGGTTTATTGAAGAAATATTTGTCGTCGTCAATATATTGAATATTTGGTCGTATTGTAGCGCTGTCAGTGGCAACTCGTGAAAACTTTTTCCAAAACAAACCTTTAAGCTGACCTCACACGGTCAATATAATTTCCTTCAATATATTGAAGGAAATTATATTGACCGTGTGAGGTCCGCTTTAAACACAATCTATTGTAACTGTAACCCTTCAGATTTATTAGCTCTTTTGTTTCGTCATCAATTAATTTCAAGTTTTCGAGAGTGACTCAGCCGTGACATTCGCTTTGTGGTTTCAATGCATCTTCCATGTTTCCAAGCGATCCATATTTCCACTTCCATATATACAGTCATATTACTTACCGACTTACCATGCGGGTATATCAGACTAGTACTATAGTATCGCGGCAGTGAGGTCTCGCCTTACGTGATTTAGTTTTGTTTTTTTTAAATAATATACTCCAACTAGTGTCTTATATTTTTATTGATATAGAAATAATTAGGCAGCAAAATGGAATTTTATTGGCGAGTGATTAAGTTAACCTCCGAGCCGGAGGTGAGGACAGGCTATGAAAATTAAATAGGTAATTTACCTAACTGGCAATCAATACACGATGCAGAAATGTTTCCTCTGCTGGCTTGTTGCATACAATATTTAGATAAATCAATGGAAATTTAGGTAAAAACAGACGTTATGACACGCACTGGTAAACATTGTACTTTTCCTGCCTTGGCAGGAGAATATCCCTGACTGTTTCAACAACTCTCCTGCCTGTTTTGTATATTTTAATGATAAATCAGCCAAATTTAAGTTTATTATTTCCAGCCTAAAAACATTTTAGTAATGCTTAATTTAGCTGTCGTAAATAACTATTATTTAATAGCTAATTACGACGAACCATTTAATTAAAATCCGAGTAGTTTTTATAATAATGTTGGTTCGCAAATATTGAGCGAAAGATCGTCAGATAGACACGGAACCAAAAATGTTCCTTGATGGCTGAAACGGATTTCTGTCTTGTATTTTTTGAAATTGGAAACATGAAAAAATGTTGCTCTTCAAAACGATCACATAACAACCGCTACCTTCGTTAAGATTGGATACAAAAGTTTAAGTAGCACTGGTATACAATACAATGCAATTTATGTAAATTGTGTAGCGAACATCACAGTGCATTTAGTAGCTTTACCATTCTATGAAACTTTAGTTCAAAGCACTAACATTGGCCACAATAGATAAGTTATGACATTGCTCTTGAGTGGAATTTTCCCCTTTGGATTTATTGTTCTAAGTTATCTAGTCATCCTAACTAGAGTGGAAATTCACGTTGAGTTATCGACGAAATTTGTCCCTAAAACGGCTACTCATATCTAATTGCCACTAAGGTTTTTACTGTTTTAAAAATGAATTCATTTAAATCATCCTTGCTACTTTCCAATGGGTGGACAAATGCATTTGACACAATTTGATTTATGTGCCAATGATTGTAAGTTTTGTTTTAACATGGATATACTTTAGCTTTGGGGGAGATAAGATATTTCCGTGAGGCAAAACCCGACATGATAAATTTGATGCTTTTAAATATCGTGCCAGGAAGTTAGGATTTAACAGGATGTCGATTGGTTTTCACTTGTATTCATTGTAGTACAATATTTCTCCGATAGTAGTTCTAAATTTTATATACGTATATAATGATATCAGAGCTCCTAGTGGATCAAATGGCAATCAAAATGGATTAATGATTCATAATTTTAAAATCTATCGACTATATAGGGTGTCCCAGCTGATATGGAAAAGCGCAATATCTCCGGAACCATGATAGATAGAAAGATGCGGTTTTCAGGGTTCGATAAAAGGCCCTACAGACGACCCGTCACGACCACCCGACACGTCCAAACCCCCCGACAGCGACAATCCTTGTCGAGGCCATCTCTACCCACGACCCGACACGGCCAAACTCCGCTCTTAGGGGGGAGTTTGGCTGTGTCGGGTTGAGGAGTCGGCTGACAGCGCTACACACGAACCGACCTAACAGGAATCGAGTGCGGGGAGCTCCCGACGGTCGGGTCGGGCAGTTTTAGTCCGGCGACATGCCTACACACGCTACAACTGTCGGGGCCAACCCCATTGGCCCCGACGGGTGGTCGTGTCAGAAAAAATGCTGAACATTTTCTTTCTTCAGCAAATGTGTGTGTATTTTACATAATTAAAAAAAAGTGAATAGGAAGCCACAATTTTTAGACTAGATTTGGATTCTATGGCTAAAAATTAGAATGTTTTACTCTTAGAAATATTTCGCTCCGAGCATTAAGGCCCGGTCACAAAGGAAGCGGACTGTCCGCGGCGGACAAGTATTTGGTCCGCGGCGGACTCTGTTGGCTGTTATTTTGCATTATCCTGGTCACACAGAAGGAATCTGTCCGCGGCGAACAGATTATTGTCCGCCGCGGACTCTGTGAACTGTAGAATTGCATTAAACTGGTCAAACAGAAGGCGGCTGTCCGTGGCGAACAGATGAGTCCGCGGCGGACCCTGTGGTCTATAATATTGCATTAAACTGGTCACACAGAAGGCGACTGTCCGCGGTGGATAGATTTGAAGTTTTAATTTTTCACTGAGTAGAAGGAACATGGATTTCTCAGGAGTGTGTTTTTCTGTGGCCGTTGTACTACATTTTTTTTTTTCTTTCTTCTTCTTGTCTTCTCTGTATCGATATTTTAGATTGTAGGAGAGTATGTAACTTCTAAAAATGTTCTTCATACATTCGTAAATATGAGAAAAACCAGTGGTCAAATGAAGAGATGGATTGTTTTTATTTCATTGTAATTATTAATTTGATAGGATATAACACTTATTATGTTTTTTAAGTATCTAACAGATGCGAAAAACTACTTTCCTCTAATCTATACAATCATTTTGATCAGTACTATAGTTGACTTGTAACTCAAATGCCCAACATTTAAAAAAGAGATTTAAATAACAAACATTTAGGGCTAATATACATTTATCCAGAAATTCCCGAGTGGGCGTTACAGCTTTTTGCATAATTTATACTTCTGAAAGATTGTATACGCCTTTGTCAAAACAACATTTGCATGATTTATACGTTCGAGGAATTATCTGTATGATTTATACATTTTAAGAATTGTATACCATTGTCAAAACAGTATTTTTATAACCTCCTCCCCTATATGACTGGATAACTGCAGTGTTACCACATTTAGAATTATTTTTCTAAACAATATTTGTTTTTGTTTATTAATAATTTAAACTTTTGAGTTTATAACTAAATGAAAACCAATCTACAGATAAAATTCAATAATCTAAATTGGAAGTGCAAACCGTTTTTATATGAGGAAAATTTGCTGCGAGTATATGAATTTTATAATTATCTTAAGGTGGAGACACACCTGAGCATTCGCCCCGAATGAGCATGCGTTTCCGTTCGGCTCGTCCTCTCCATATCTAAGCTATTCGGGGCCAACGCATGCTCATTCGGGGCGAATGCTCAAGTGTGTCACCACCTTTACAATTTGTCGAAGAATTGTTATTTCAAATAGTCTGCTAAGTAGTATGGCACATAGCTCCCTTACGTCCTATTTCGTATACTTTAATAATTTTATGCTTTTGCAACCTATTATTGACAAATTTATTTATCCCCCCCTCCCCCCTATTTTTAGGGTTTTGTAGATCATTCTCGAGACCCTTATACCGAGGGTGATGTGTCTGTCTTGGACCTTTTGAATTTGGAGACATAGAAAATGGTCGTTCTTCAGAACGATCAATAGCTTTTACCTTCGGTTAGCTCGGAAGCAAAAAATAAACAGTAAATCATTTCTTTAATTTTTAAGGTATTAAAATTCAAAGTGAGCGTGACATAGGGACTGTATAAGAGTAGCCTGTCCTTGGCATTGTATATAATTCAATTAAATTTAATTTTAAATCCTTTCCCTTGAAGTAGTTTAATAAAGGGCTCCATTATCATAATATTTACATTAATCATTTGTTTTATCTTGAAACGACGGCTAGAACAACAATACCTTGAGTTTTGGTTATAATATTTAAAAAGTAAACATTAAGTATTCAAAACCATAATTGCTCTTTTAATAGGGCTGTAATTTTCTAATATTGTAGACATTTTATATACAGTGTGTGTAATATTTTTATTTTTAGTACAGTTTTCTTTATAAATATGTACTTTAATGTTTGTTAACCTTATTAAATTATCTAAAAGCAGTAACATCGTTAATAAACAGTTCCTAGATAACCAATAGCAATCTTCTTTGAGTGGGGTATCAAATAAATGCTACTGATAAGGATTTGTTGACAAGAGTCTGTGGGGACGGAAGAACAAGGAATAGACCGATAAGACAAGGGATAAGGGACAGTGACCACGTGACCACTTTAGTTCGGATTGAGCTCGCTTGGGAGGTTTAGTATAGGGGGGGAGCATAATGAACCACTTTTCAAATCGGATTGTTCCCTCTACCCCTTCCTTGCTCTGAGGTCCAAACCAACTTTTTTGCGTTGAAGCTAACCTAAATGATACCTTTTCGTCCTCTTTCCTCTTGTTTATACATTTGATTTCATTTTCAGAGTCATCCATTAACATTAATAAATATTAAATACACTCTTGCTTATCATTTTAAAAAGTTAGTATTGTATTTTAATATTTATATTCGGCTTTGTTTATAATCTGAACTCAACACTGCGCAAGTGCACAAAGAAGGAATGGTGGGTAAAAAACACTTCATGGTTTCATGAATGTATTTTTTATCTATATAGCCCGAACGCGCGTAAAAAACGCACGATACGAACCCACCTTAAATCATGGTCAATTCAGTGGTCTCAATTTGTTAACTTACTATCAAACCAACTACAATTATCGTTAATTCCTGCCTAAAATTGAAATGTATTAATTATTTACCTAATGTTTACTGTTTACCATAGTACGACACCAAACTTTTCGTTTGAAAGGAAAAGTTTTCATTTTGATTCATATTTACACAAATTGCTTATTTGAATTAACGAAAATTCTAATAACAGGAACTATTGTATTTCCTCTATTATGCTGTAATAATTTCCTTGTATTTTATGGAACAATATATGTATTTACAATTGTTCTATATTTCGTCGTTATTTCAAACTACAATAACTTTTTGTGTTAGGTTATAACTTAAATTACCTTTCATTTTGAATAACTTGTACTCGTTGAAGAGAATTTAATTCCGATTTTAACTCAAATATTAAGTGTTGAGATTGCAATCTGCCTAGTTTGTCACAGCGCTATTTAGCATTAACGGAAAAGTTTATTCTAACTTTGTACCGAGGGGGGTATTGATTCACTGTAGCGCCCGACATTGTACTCAATTATGCATATCTGTTAGAAGTATGCTCAAAATCATCTATAGCTACAAGTGGATGTAGATTTGCAGCTTCACGTGACTTTAACCTGATAAATTTCTAACCTAATTAGCCTCGTATAACCTGTTTAACCGTAGTAGCACGTTAACAAACAAGCATCGAAGTATTATCTATGAATGAATAATATGTTTTCTGATAATCATTTTCACACATTTCTATATTTCATTATTTTATTTTTGGAATCATTCACCCGGGTCCCGGGTGGTTTTTCGGCCACGTGGCTGCTTAACCTTTTCAGATATCGTGTTTGCTCAAGAGTGGCTAACAACGGCTACTGCCTTGACCTTGGATAAAATGGTTATTTATCGCAGAAAAAGTTATTTAATGTACTTTAGAGGTTGGGCTGAGAAAGTAAACAAAAGGTTTGTGCATTATGCGCTTCCATTAATAAGTCAACGATTGTTAACTTTAGATTTAAGGGAATGATAAACAATTGCGAAGATTGTAAGAATGAAATGATGATTCAAAATAAATGAATCCTATATATTTGATTATGATTTGGGTGTTCTATTCCACAATTCCGCCTTGAATGTAGAACCTGTCGCGTTTCTAAATTCGCCGCGGTTATTCGCCAGCTCGTGCGTTTACTTCTAGAATCCATACTTTTAGAATCCATGTTTTACGCATAAAAGTTGTTGTTTACCCTCCGCGGCTAAGCTGTCAGAAAACCTCGCTCGTGTGAACGACTTACTGGTTCGATCTCAAAAAAGTTTGATTGATTTAAGGGCCCCATAAAGTTTGTATGGGGCCCCCATACACACTTTAACTTGTTGTCCAACCATGTCTTTCAACCTGGTTGAACAACTTGCCCATAAGCACTCCAACTGTATACTGCACCAACAAATATTGAAAGGTTGTTCGTCAACATGCTTGTTCAACTTGTGATTCGGTCTCTCAACCAAGCCATGCACTTTCCAACATCAACTTTTAACTACAACACAACCTAGTTAGGCACCAAGTTGAAGTGTGTGTGGGGTCTTATAGAAATGAATAATTAACTCAAGAGAATTATCGATCATTCGATTGTCCAAAACCTTTACACTACCTAATATTTAATAATTTACTAATTAAAGATTATTTTTTACACTAAAAAAATCATTTTTCTCTCTGATTTTATTGAAGATTAAAAAGTCCCTCTTAATCTCTGCAGAAACAACAATTTTATTTTTTAAATATTTCTATTTCATGTATTTACGCTACCAAAGTTAAGCTAAAGCTCACCATTTATCCGTCATTCTATTGTGATTAAGCTAAATCAACACTTAGTTTGCCAGCGGAAAGAGGAATTGAACTAAATGTAAGATGTAGGAACTTTATTTTTAAGTTTAAGGTAAGCTAAAGTTTTTTACCGATTTTTCACTGAATTATAAAATAATATAAATTCCGATGTTTGCATAGATAACCATCTTCAGTGATCGCAATAATTATGTTCTTTTGTTGATTGCTTTAAATCGTTTTTGCAAAGAAATAAGTTTTTGTAGATACGTAATGTTTTGCATTACTACTTTTACTAAAGCCGACTTGAATCATCTTTAGGTAATCGATGAGATAGCTTCTAGAACCAAATTCGATATACCATCAATAATCAAGGTTCGATACTGAGAGATAATAGGTTCTGTAATAGTCGATTAGTGATTCGATTTATTACAGTATTATCTCTCAGTATTGAACCTTGATTATTGATGGTATAGGTGTGTAAAGATCCTTTCTTATGCTACGATCTAATACTACTTCTATTAAGAATTTAAAGAAATAGCTTTTGGCTGTAAAAACCTTAAGTTATCGCAGATAAGAAACTTCAATTTGTTAGTGTCATTTCAACAGATATAAAAATGTTTTACTGTAATAGTCACACGCCTGCTATTTGCTGTTTCAATAATACTTTAATAACGCTATGAGAATGAGAAAAGTAAATTTTCTATTCAAAAGAACGATTGGAGAGCAATTACCCATTTTCTCGCCTTTTTTATAATTCCATTTCATAGCCTTTCCCCCGATATCTTCTCAGTATAGGGTAGAGAACCTTTTTTTTTTACGTATCCCTTCCCCTAATATTTCGTGATGGGATTTTACGGGGGACTGTTCTATACGAAGCAGAGGAAACGTCATCCAATTTATTTTGTTATTTATTTGACCCATTAAGGTGTTACAACGGTATCTTCTTAAGGGCATGAAGAATGTTTCTGTTTTGATTTTCTTTTCTTTCCTTTTTCTAAAAACAAAGCTAGAATGTTGACTATTCGATAAACTCTGTCAGTAGAAGAAACATGCCGTGACGTTCATTTTAATGAAAAGAGAGATTATCCTGTATGGTGTATTTTATTGGGAAGGATGATTAATTAAAGCTGTACTAATTATTTTTCATAAAGTAACAAAAGCATGTAATGTTTAAAATATCGTGGTCGGCATTATATATATATAAACATTGTAAGGTTAAGAGTATAGGCAAAAACATAAATAGGCAGTGTAACCAACTTTAAAAATATTACAATATGGTCAGACAATATTTGTTTTTTGAAATATTTTTATTTGAATTGTATTTAACATTTAAGGTAAATCGTTTTTTAAATTTGTTAGACACTTTATAGATTTTCTTTATCCAATAATTTCAACTTAATTAATCAATTAATCAGTGTTAGTGAATTGTCAAAGTAAATTATACATAATCTGATTCATTTTCAGCGTTCTAGGTAGTCAGGAAGTGGGTCATATTTACTTTACAAGATTTAGAGACAAACAAAAAACAAATTAATTAATTATTTATATTTAAATAATAGTTAATTAATTAATTATCTGATGACATTTATTACATTGTCATCCAGAATACATAATCTTTGAAAGTTCCAGCTTATTCAGGTAGTTGGGAACTGAGTCATTTAATATTTAGGTTACAAGATTTGGAGACAAGTGAAGTTAACAGAAAGAGTGTAAAAATTGGCAAATACAAATGTTTCTCTTCAAAGAAATATTTATTTTTAAGTTTTTTTATCAACTACAACTCTCAATTAGATTCCAGATAAATATGCAACATTAATTTGACGATGATATTCTTAATCTACACTGACTTCCTCTATTGATCGTAGCGATCTAGGTCAAAAGATGTATTTTTTATGGGTGTGAAATAATGTTTGCTAAAAACTTACATGTCCCCAATGACAATGTTCACCCAGCATTGTGGTAAAACTGGGTTGCTACTTTAGTGAAGGGACGCTCTCCGGTTGCTAATGCTAATTTTATTGTGGTTTATACAACTGATGGATTGGTCAGAATGCCACTTATATAGGCAACTGATGGAGTGGCTGCAACGCCACTCATACTGTTTAAACAACTGATAGAGTGGATGGAATGCCACTTATACAGTATAGGCAACTGATGGAGTGGCTGGAACGCCACTCATACTGTTTAAACAACTGATAGAGTGGATGGAATGCCACTCATACTGTTTAAACAACTGATAGAGTGGTTGGAATGCCACTCATACTGAACTGATGGAGTGAATGGAATGCCACTCATACTATTTAGACAACTGATGGAGTGGATGGAATGCCACTTATACAGTATAGACAACTGATGGAGTGAATGGAATGCCACTCATACTGTTTAGACAACTGATGGAGTGGATGGAATGCCACTTATACAGTATAGACAACTGATGGAGTGGATGGAATGCCACTTATACAGTATAGACAACTGATGGAGTGGTTGGAATGCCACTCATACTGAACTGATGGAGTGAATGGAATGCCACTCATACTGTTTAGACAACTGATGGAGTGGCTGGAATGCCACTCATACTGAACTGATGGAGTGAATGGAATGCCACTCATACTGTTTAGACAACTGATGGAGTGGATGGAATTGCCACTTATACAGTATAGACAACTGATGGAGTGGCTGGAATGCCACTCATACTGTTTAGACAACTGATGGAGTGGTTGGAATGCCACTTATACAGTATAGGCAACTGATGGAGTGGTTGGAATGTCACTTATACAGTATAGACAACTGATGGAGTGGTCGGAATTTCACTTATACAGTATAGACAACTGATGGAGTGGTTGGAATGCCACTTATACCGTTTAGACAACTGATGGAGTGGATGGATTGCCACTTATACTGTTAAGACAACTGATGGAGTGTTAACTTGGTGCGTAGGCTTCCGTGCTTAGTTTTCTGGTGAAATCCGCGTCACGAAGGGTTTTAAGTCCGCCGTTTCGCTTCCACCTCTGGAAGCATCTTCAGAGTTGTGGTGCATCGTGATGTTGACTTGAAGCTAATAAATCTCGAGAGAATATTTTCTGTTTGCTTCGAGTCAACATCACAATGCACCACAACCCTGAAGATGCTTCCATAGTGGAAGCGAAATGTCAATCCCTTTATGACGCAGGTTTTACCGGAAAACCAAGCTGTTAATAACTGTTGTGATTATTATAATGTTCCTCAATAATTCTATAATACATATTTTAATTTTTACTAATACTTTGTCTTCTTTTTGTTTCAGTGGACGTAACGTTCATAGTAGACATCCTTATCAATTTTAGGACGACATACGTCAACAAGAACGATGAAGTCGTATCGCATCCTGGAAAAATCGCCGTTCACTACCTCCGTGGCTGGTTCCTCATCGACTTGGTGGCAGCCATTCCTTTCGATCTTCTTCTCTTCGGTTCTGACACCGACGAGGTACATAATCATTTATATATTTCTCTTCATTATCATCGAAATAAATAAAATATTTGGTTTGATACATTTCATACAAAGGATAGTGATTTATTTAAGATCTACAATAACTTTTTCAAATAATGATGTCATGAGATCCCTCTGTCAAATTAAACTATGTTTATTTTAAAGCCTCGTCCAGACTGCCGAACCGAACAGAGGAAACGAGCCGAGCATTGGTCTCTGCTCATGCCCAGTCTAAAGTGCGCCTGCGCATCTCACTCTGGGCATGCGCAGAGACCAATGTTCGGCTCGTTTCCTCTGTTCGGTTCGGCAGTCTGGACGAGGCTTTAAGAACTAACTAAATACTTTAGTTTGTTTAACAAATGAATACATTTGACAGAATTTGCGAAGTTAGAATGTCAATAAATGGGAATTGACTATTGTGGTAAACTCCTATTGGTGGTTCCTATCATACAATAAGGAATTACAACTCTTAATTTAACATCCCTGTCAGATATCTTTAAGCCTCGTTCAGACTGCAGAACCGAACTCAGGAAACGACCCGAGGTTGGTCTCAGCGCATGCTCAGTCTGAGATGCGCATGCGCACTTTAGACTGGGCATGCGCTGAAACCAATATGACTTGGCTTGTTTCCTCGGTCCGATTTGGCAGTCTGGACAAGGCTAAACAAATTTAACAAAAAAAGCAAATAATATTAGTTTGAAATAAAATAAAGCTTAAAAAGTTAAACGTTTTTGTTAGACATAACATTGACAGTGTGACACTGTTGACTATTTACTTAAGTTTACGACTATTGTTATTATTTTTCTCAACATTTTTATTCTAAAAACTTTCCATATGCAACTTTACGATTTTAAGTAAATATAATTTCTTTATAGTAAAAAAAATAATTTATATAATATATTAACGATATATCGTTGAAGTTGCTCTTCATTTTTTTTACTTTGGTATTTTATATAATTGCTTTTGAAAATTATTTTAAATAAGTTATTTTATATTTTAACCATATATAATTTAATATTTTAAATAGTTTTTTTAAAAGTTCATTAAAAATATGTCTCTAATCTCTTATCCCTTATTTTTCCTGCATTCTCTTCTCAAGAATTACCTTTCTGTTATCTATTAATATAAATTTATTTCTTTAGTTTATTATTAAATGTTTGAAATTAAAATAAGAATCATTGGTCATGTTTCCCCTCTGTAAGAAACATGAATGAATATGATTATAATAGCTTGGTATCTATTTCATTCATGTTTCCTCTCTGTAAGAAACATGAATGAATATGATTATAATAGCTTGGTATCTATTTCATTCATATTTCCCCTCTGTAAGAAACATGAATGAATATGATTATAATAGCTTGGTATCTATTTCATTCATGTTTTCCCTCTGTAAGAAACATGAATGAATATGATTATAATAGCTTGGTATCTATTTCATTCATATTTCCTCTCTGTAAGAAACATGAATGAATTTGATATAATAGGTAGGAATCTATTTCATTCAAAATACTTTTGCAAGTTAGTTAAATTATATTTGTTTTAAAGACATTAGGATCATACTGACATCTTTTTTTTTTTTTATAATTTATCTAATAGTTCAATATTTGATTTCCTAAATTTCTTCACGTTTCTTTATTTATTAATAACTAAATGTTTTCCCCTATATTTTTTAAATGAAATGTTATTCTCAAAAGGTGACTTTTTTTTGGAAAATTTACAGATTTTTTTTTATAAGTCAAATGTCCAATTGTCCATTCTTTATCACTCTCTTATCTCCCACTAATCATATTTTGATTATTTATTTTATAGTATTTATAAGTCCCACTTTTATTTTTTATTTTATAAAGGGTTTTATTTATTTTGTTTTTACGGTACTTTCTTACTTATGCACCCCTCTATATCCCTTTTTCTTTATAGTTATTTAGACAAAGGAACGTATACAGAGGAGTATATATATTTCCTTAGTCTAAATTACTATTAGGACAAAGGAATATTTAGTCAAATGTACCTTGAGACAAAGAAATATCAAACTTGTGTAAATAAATGTGATAATATCCCTTAGTCTAAGACCCCCCCTAACTATTAACACCCCCCCCCCCCCCGTCCCTTGACTATTAAGACAAAGGAATATTAATTACACTCTAAGAAAACTGTAGAACTCATTGTGCTACAGTTTTCTGTATACGATTTAGTCTTACTAGTGATATGACTCGATTTTAAAATAGTGTAATAAAACTGCCCCAGGAGTCTCAATGTCTTGAGGAGACAAACACACAAACCTTTGAAACTTTTGTAGGGCAGACTATTATTTAGAACCAAGGGGGGTGCTAAAGTAAATAAGTGCAATTTTTACTTATAAAACTTAAAATTAAATGTACTTTAATTTTTTTAAAGACTAAACTATTATAATGTTTATGTTCTTATTTCCAATCATCTATATTATAATGGCAAATTTAAATAACTGCTAAAGATAAAAAATAAAATTAATTTTAAATTTAAATTTAGTTATTATAATAAGCATGATAATAAAAATAACCATCCTAATTTATTATTATAATTGTGTTTAATCCTCTATTCGTAATTTGTAGTGCTGATAAAAATTAAATATCCTGTTTAAGATTAGAAAATTTTAAATTTTAAAACCCTTAAATGACTAATTGAGATTTGATCATTATTACTATTTATGGATTTTGACCTATTAAAAACTAAAATTACTTTTTATAACATATTAATATATAGACTATAGAGTATAATTGTTTAAACACATTATTTACAACATACAAAACACCTGTTAACACAATCTACAGAAGTATTTAAGTAATTTTTTTAAAAAATTAGTCTTTTTTCTTATTTATTATTGTGAAATAAGGTAATGTCAATTTTATGTTCTAAAATAAAAAAATAAAAATAAGTATGATCAAAAAAGAAATTAGCAACCTGATAAAGTAAATAATTGTCCAGAAGATAGCGTGCAAGAAAATATCTGACTACATCAAGCTAGAATTTTGTGTATATGTTAATCTTTTAGTGCCTTTTAAGAATATGTGGTCGGCTAAGTTTGTCTGCTGGACATAGCTTGGCAATAGGCATTTGAAAAGGGTACAAACCGGAGAAGAGCGTAATACCCCTCCTATTTTGGTGGACAATGTGATTTTCATGTTCCTGAGCACAAAATTAGATAGTTGACCAAAAATCAAGTTTACGTTAGTTTGTCACTTGGTATGTTAGTTATTCAAGTATTACTCTAAATCAAAGAGGACACCTATCAAGTGACAAACTGACATCAACTTAATTTTTGGTCTACTTACTTAATCTATTGTTGGGATCATGAAAATCGCATTTTGCACCAAAATGGGAGGGACATGGTTGCTCTCCACCGGTTTTTTTTTTTTTTTTTTTTTTTTTTGGTTTTTTTTAATGCCTATTGCCAAGCTATGTCCCGCAGACGAACTTAGCCAAGGGCACCAAAACATTTACTTATTCACAAAATTCTAGCTTGATGTTGGTCAGAAACCTTTTTGCACGCTATCTCCTGAACTATAACATCTTATTCCCAAGTTTCTTAAAGCTCTTGCATTATTATTAGGTTTTTTTTAAATAATAATGTTGACACATTTTTATTAAAAACATTACATCATATTATTGCAATATATTTCTCAAAATTTTAAAATTAGACTAAACATAGTTTTATATCACATCGAGACCTAATCTTGAAAAATTATTTAATGATTTTTCAACAAAAATATATATCGCCACTGGTATATATCTTAAGTAAAATATATTGTTACTCATGAATTTGAGGTGGCTTTGTTTAAGACTGATTATATTTGAGGCACTTCTTTAGATTGTTACTCCCCTTATAAAAGAAAGATTAAAAAAAAACGAGGAAGTAACAATCTAAATGAGGTATGCGGAAGGTTTTTCTATAGACTACTCTCTTTAAAATAACAGAAGTGTAATATTCCTTTTGTCCCAAAGTTCATTGGGCTAAACATCCCTATGTCTTAAAAGTTATTTAGCCAGAGTTATTTTTATATAAAAAAAAACAAAAAAAACATGGGAGTAACAATCTAAAGAAGTACCATATTTGAAACAAACAAATATTAATGTATGTGTGACACAGAGAGACGGGTAACTCCATTACACCGTGATGGAGGATGGAATGTTGCTAGAATATCAGAGAATTATTCACCAATTCCACTGTTCTTGTTAAGAATTGAGGAATTGTTAACTACATTGACACATATCTTGTGTGAACTGACGAATGTATCAGAACTATATTAATATAATATTATGTGTGTGTCAAATACCACCAGCCTTAGACTAAACCGCATTACAATACATTTTAATTAAAATATATCATTAACATTACATAAACTTCTTAAAAAAGTTCAAACTTCTCTACAAATGTGGGAAACATCACCAATTGATTCATATTTTGCAATGTTTCGATTCTTCTGATCTAATTATTATTTAAAAGTCCAAAATCTGTATTCTTTGCACTACTTTCAAATGTATTGAAGAAAAAAAAAATTATTTAACCACCAAATCGTAGATATCTTAATTTCTTTAAAATAAAAATCTATTATGTTTATTATTCTCTTTTATTTTCTTTAATAAATAAAAAAAAAAAAAAAAAAATATATATATATATATATTTATATATATATATATATATATATATATATATATATATATATTAGAAAATAATGTAATCTTTAAAAAACAACTTAAAAGTTAAAATATAAATTTAATCGATTTATTATCGCGATAACAGATAAATAAGTTTACGAAAATCTCGGAAGCTATACTAAAATAACAAGTTATAATAATTGAGGGAATTCATTATATTTTTTTATTTATTATTTTTAAAGCATAATGAATACATAATGATACCCAATAGTTCTCGAAAGAAAAATGTTTTTGTAAGGATTAGCTGTTTAACTAAATAAAGACTGTTTTACTCAAGTCTCTTAATGTAGACTTATCTTTCTCTAAATTGTTTCGTTAATTTAACATTATTTTTTTCATAAATGGCTCTGATGATGGTTATTAGAGTCTAATAGCAACTTAAAGAATCATATTTTTTTATGCTGTGAGCAAATTTCATTGAATCTTTAAGTAAGACAGTTTCTCATGAGGCACAAAAATTTTACTCTTAAAAAATCAGTTCATAATCCTACCAAATATTCTTTAATTCATTTATATTTATGTAAGAACAAGAAGCATTAAGACATGAGACATTTAAACTGTCTCATGTCTTAGTTATGTCTTATTCATGTAATCTTTAGGAAAACATTTGGCCAATGTTAAAATTCACATAAGCAAGTTCAATAATTTATTTGATCCGGTTCACGACTATTTTTAACTTAAGTATAAAATAGTGTCAAATTAATTATTTGGCCTATTCTAAAAGACAAATTTGTACTTCTGGGCCTAATGAGCCTAATGGAGAGCTCTGACAACTAATGGTAATGGAGAGCTCTGAGAACTAATGGTAATGGAGAGCTCAGACAACTAATGGTAATGGCGAGCTCTGACAACTAATGGTAATGGAGAGTTCTGCTAACTAATGGTTATGGAGAGCTCTGACAACTAATAGTAATGAAGAGCTCTGACATCAAATGGCAATGGAGAGCTCTGACAACTAATGGTAATGGAGAGCTCAGACAACTAATGGTAATGGAGAGCTCTGACAACTAATGGTAATGGAGAGCTCTGACAACTAATAGTAATGGAGAGCTCTGACAACAAATGAAAAGTTCTGAGAACTAATGGAGAGCTCTGACAAGTAATGGAGAGCTATTTTGAAGTTGCTAAAAATGAGAAATTGAGAAGTATTACTTCAAAATAAACATTTTTACATTGATTATCTCTCTATTAACTATTAATTTATTAATATCAGCTAAGTTACAATACTTTACTCAAATTCAATACTCTATCTGCCAATATAATACAGTAGATAGTTAATGCCACAAAAAATCAATTTTTAAAGTAAATTGACTTCCAATAATTTACGTCTGAGGTACACATTTACTGATCGTAAAGAAAATGTTGATTCAATATTAACCAATTTAAAAAACTGAAAATGTACAATATGGAATTTAAAAAAATTAAATGTACAATATGGAATTTAAAATACTGAAATGTATAACGTGGAATTTAAAATACTGACATGTACAACATGGAATTTAAAATACTGACATGTACAATATGGAATTTAAAATACTGAAATGTACAATATGGAATTTAAAAAACTGAAATGTACAATATGGAATTTAAAAAACTGAAATGTACAATATGGAATTTAAAATACTAAAATGTACAAAGTGGAATTTAAAAAACTGAAATGTACAATATGGAATTTAAAATACTGAAATGTACAATATGGAATTTAAAATACTGAAATGTACAAAGTGGAATTTAAAAAACTGAAATGTACAATATGGAATTTAAAATACTGACATTTACCTACAATATGGAATTTAAAACACTGAAATGTACAATATGGAATTTAAATAACTGAAATGTACAATATGGAATTTAAAAAACTGAAATGTACAATGTGGAATTAAAGCAAGGAGATGGGCCGAATTCAATAACAAGTATTAACCAGTTAGTCAATATTATTAAAGGAAATACTGGTTCAGCTCTATCCCTATGCATAATACCATGCTTATTATGCTAGAATAATGTTAATGTTATGAAATCTAAAATCTGAAATCCTTTAACATCATTACTTTCAATCCAAATTATAATTATTATCTTTTATAGCAGATCTAGGACCAGGCGACTTATCATAACAATATAATTTCATGAGAAATTAACATTTTCTTTTTAATTTTACTTTAGCTGTAGACGGCGTAGAGGTACTCTTGAGATACTTCCTTGTATTGTTGGCATCTTGCTACAGGCTGCACTCACCCAGAGTGCTTTTACGACCTCGACCTTGTTTCCATAATTGCAAGTGAAAAGTCTCTTAGGGTTCTACTATTTTAACCAACTAATCCCTAGAAGCAAAACAAAATAATAATAAAAATAATATTAAAAATAAATATATATATATATATATATATATATATATATATATGAATAAATTCTCGACCGTAAATATAAACAGAAAACAAACAAAACTCAGGTTTCGGTCACAAAAATCGTATTTATGTTACAATCCCGACGTTTCGGTTTTTACTTAAAACCTTCTTCAGCGAAACAAGCCGTTTTTTAAAAGAACGATCGTATCAACATGAATATAGCATAAGAACAAATAAGGTTAATGTTACTGCGCTAGCGGCTCATGCAATTAATAAAAAACACACTTTTGATTTGCCAGGTATTTCTGTTGTAGCTAGAGAAGCCGATGAGTTTAGGAGAAGAATTCTTGAAATGTTTCACATTAAAAAGGATTCTAATTCTCTGAATTTTAGGAGTGATATTGAGAATTTGAATGTGATATATTCTGGATTGTTGTAATGTTTATTTTTCTTTTCTCCCTGCCTTCCCCTGGCTTTGCTCATTTTTATGTTGATTTTTACATATTGTCCTGGTGTTATGTCTTCTTCTGCAGATTACAATACTCAGTTTCTTTCCCTAGTTCAAGCCCACAAACGATTTCTATAACTGCCAATAGATGTTCTGGTTTTTAGAATGTTTTATTGGAAGGACCCGGGTCCGCCCAACCTAATTGAGGTTTTCTGTGGTTTCCCTCAATTTACTAGGCGAATGCCAGGTTGGTCCCCTCTAAAGCCAGTCCACAGACTGCCTAGGATACTTGTTTACTCCTGTAATCTTTTCTAGCTTTGGCCCTTATCTTTGTCTATAATATGTAGGAGTTGCGGGGGGGGGGGGGGGGAGGAGAATTTTCTTTTTTGTTTATTACGTAACTGTTGTTATTATTATAATATTTGGAAAAAAAAAAAAAAAAAAAAAAAAAAAAAAAAAAAAAAAAAAAAAAAAAAAAAAAAAAAAAAAAAAAAAAAGTATGTTTTTATCTAGGAGGCTGTGGTTTTTCTCCGTATATATAGGTGTGACGCGTGAGGATTTTTTCAGTCGTTGTTTAGATGTTTTACGGTGAGTTTAGGTCTTGGGTTAATATTTATTGTGTAGCAGCTGCTTAGTTTTTTCCGTTTTGTTAGTCATGAGTGTTTGTTTCATGGGTTTTTGTATTTCGTTTGTTTTTTAGGCCCCTGAAGAAGGTTTTAAGTAAAAACCGAAACGTCGGGATTGTAACATAAATACGGTTTTTTGTGACCGAAACCTGAGTTTTGTTTGTTTTCTGTATATATATATATATATATATATATATATATATATATATATATATATATATATATATATATATATATATATATAATGGTAGTAGAATTAATTTTTAGAGTGGGTACTTGAAAATAGTTTTATCCTTAATTAAATTAATGGTATTTATTAAAATTGTAGATTTTTGAACTTATGGAGCGTGGTTTAATGCTTGACTTCCAACGAGGATTAGTTTTTATGTTGTTTTTTTTGTTTTTTTAAATATACGGATGTCTGTTGGTGGTTATAGGTAAAATGGTTTAATACTTTTTTTAATCCAAATTTTATTAAAATTATTCTACATATAAAATGTTTATATTTAGCATTATGTGAGAATTAGAACATAAATAAACTATAATAACTTATAGTTATAAATCTCACTAATTTTAATCAATTATTAATCAAATTAACATTTGATTAAGATACTTTACAAGCTCTTGTTGGGTTTTTTAGCTAAAGTTTCCATGTTCTATTGGTTATAACATTAAATTAATTGTCTCAATAGTCGAGGAGATAGCGTGCAAAAAAGTGTCTGACTAACATCAAGCTAGAATTTTGTATACAAGTCAATCTTTTAGTGCCTTTTAAGAATATGTGGTTGGCTCAGTTCGTCTGCGGGACATAGCTTGGCAATAGGCGTTTGAAAAAAACAAACCGGTGTAGAGCGGCCATGTCTCACCAATTATGGTGGACAATGTGATTTTCATGATCCTGAGTACAGAATTAGTTAGTAGACCAAAAATCAAGTCGATGTTATTTTCACACTTGATAGGTTAGTTATTCAAATAATACTAAAACTCAACGTGGTCACCTGTCAAGGGACAAACTAACATCAACTTAATTTCCGGTCTACTAACTAATTCTGTACTCAGGATCATGAAAATCACATTGTCCACCATAATTGGTGAGACATGGCCGCTCTCAAGTGTTTTTTTGTTTTTTTCAAACGCCTATTGCCAAGCTATGTCCCGCAGACGAACTTAGCCGACCACATATTCTTAAAAGGCACTAAAAGATTAACTTATACACAAAATTCTAGCTTGATGTTAGTCAGACACTTTTTTGCACGCTATCTCCTCGACCAATAATTTAATGTATAAACATTTCATACATAAAATTTAAGGTATATAATCAAATTGCACAATGTCTCAGCCAAAACACTATTATTATATTTCAAGAAATGTTGGGTATCAACTTATATTTATTCTGAGGTGATAAAATTAAATAAATAAGGTATAAAAGTAATCTTACTGTTAATAAACATTTGACTAAAAAGAAACTTTTTTTTTAAGTTCTACTTATTCTTATTATATATTTTTCCTTTTTAAATTTATGTGTGCAATATTACATAATCTACGTCATATACATCATAATCTACATCATACACATCATAATCTACATCATATACATCATAATCTACATCATATACATCATAATCTACATCATATACATCATAATCTACATCATATACATCATAATCTACATCATATACATCATAATCTACATCATATACATCATAATCTACATCATAATCTACATCATATACATCATAATCTACATCATATACATCATAATCTACATCATATACATCATAATCTACATCATACACATCATAATCTACATCATATACATCATAATCTACATCATATACATCATAATCTACATCATACACATCATAATCTACATCATATACATCATAATCTACATCATATACATCATAATCTACATCATATACATCATAATCTACATCATATACATCATAATCTACATTATACACATCATAATCTACATCATATACGGTACTTTTTTTACTTTTTTTACTTGCCTCATAGGTACTTTTTTACTTTAGCAAAAGTAAAAAGTGCCTCTTAGGCATCATAATCTACATAATATACATTATAATCTACATCATATACATAATAAATAATCTTCATATTATCCATCATAATCTATGTTAAATTTGTCAAATATACTCTTAAATATCTACTCATTTATAAAGTTTCAACCATCATTTTAAAATTAGACAAAACAAAATCCACTCGGAACACAATTAGGTTTTTCGTTACATTATATACCTCTTGCGAATTTCAGACAATAATTATTATTTATTATAAATTTAAAAAAAAAAAATTAAATATTTTAATTTCCTGAAAAATAAATTAAATATAAACTATTAGTTAGCGTGATAAAGTAGCATAATACATTCATATCTAAAATAAATTAAATGGTAGTATACCAATAAATAAAATAAATTGCAGAATTTATTTAAAGAATAAAACATAACATAATAAAGTAGATGTGTATTCGTTATTAAGTGTTGTATCGTCTATGCATGTAACTCCACTTTTTATTTGATCACTTTAGACCATATTTTCATACAAATGGCACATTCAAAGTCAACAGATTGTCTCAAATATAAATGTGTTTCTTAATTTTATTTTATTTATTTTATTTGTTTACTTTTAGGCCAAGAGCGTTAGCTTAAAAAAGGCAATTAACGGGAAAATATTCCGATATAGCTAAATTTTGGTTTATGGCTTTATTTTGGTCCCCTGATCAACATAGTCCAGGAGATAGCGTGCAAAATAGTGTCTGACTAACATCAAGCTAGAAATTTGTATACAAGTCAATCTTTTAGCGCCTTTTAAGAATATGAGGTCGGCTAAGTTCGTTTGCGGGACAAAGCTTGGCAATAGGCGTTTGAAAAAAACAAGCCGGTGGAGAGCGGCCATGTCTCACCAATAATGGTGGACAATATGATTTTCATGATCCTGAGAACAGAATTAGTTAGTAGACCGAAAATCAAGTTGATGTTAGTTTGTCCCTCGACAGGTGACCACGTTGATTTTTAGTAATATTTGAAAAACTAACCTATCAAGTGTGAAAATAACATCGACTTGATTTTTGGTCTACTGACTAATTCTGTACTCAGGATCATGAAAATCACATTGTCCACCATAATTGGTGAGACATGGCCGCTCTCCACCGGTTTGTTTTTTTTCAAATGTCTATTGCCAAGCTATGTCCCGCAGACGAACTTAGCCGACCACATATTCTTAAAAGGCGCTAAAAGATTGACTTGTATACAAAATTTTAGCTTGATGTTAGTCAGACACTTTTTTGCACGCTATCTCCTGGACTAACATATTAATTTTTCCCTCTCGAGGGAGGTCGGCGTTGGCCGCCATTTTGAAAAAAAGGGACTGAAATTCGGGTTTTGGCCAATATCTTCGTTCTCATCGATGATACGACAAAAATAGATATTATCAAATTTGTAGGGCTTTAAATTGGCAACAAAAAAGGTTCAATGTCATTATACGCTAAAGTCAATAGTTTCGAAGCTATATAGCTCTGCGAAGTGCGACATATTTCTCATTTTCAAACGAAAAATACATTGACCCTCGATAATAAATAATGTACCCCGTGGTTTAAATCTATATAGAAACTCGTTTTTACCGGTGCCGCGAGCGAGTCGTGGAGTAGAAAAACTCCCATTTCATGCGGGTGCATTGCAGAGCTATAGCTTCGAAACTATTGACTTTAGCATATAATGACATTGAACCTTTTTTGTTGACAATTTAAAGCCCTACAAATTTGATAATATCTATTTTTGTCGTATCATCGAAGAGAACGAAGTTATTGGCCAAAAACCGAATTTTGGTCCCTTTTTTTCAAAATGGCGGCCAACGCCGACCTCCCTCGAGGGGGAAAACTTAGTATGTTCATCAGGGGACCAAAATAAAACCATAAACCAAAATTTAGCTTTATCGGAATTTTTTCCCGTTCAAAGTCTCTGGCGCTTAGCCTATTTATAAAAATTAATTAAATATTTAAGTAATTAAGATAAAAAACCATAATACTTATTTTTAAAATGTATATGGAAGCACAATATTATTATGTGCAAAAAAATATTTCGTTCTTTCTGAAACATCACATAGGTTACGTGAAAAATAATGATGAATGTATGACTAAATATGGATGTTACACATCAGTGAAATGATTATTTGGACTAAAAATCCAGCCTTTAGTCCAAGGTGTTATAAGAAAACCTTTTCGTAATTCATATTTTAAATTATTATTCATAGAACATTCTGAATCTTTAATTCAGACTTCTTATAGAAGGTAAAATGAGAACCAAAGTTATTCAATTTAATATATTAAGGGCCAATTGACGAACTTAATAAAATATGAGGAATTTAATTAATTCCCTTACACTTTATCATTCCATCTTTTCCCTTTTAACTTAATTAAAATTGAGAGAGGATCGTAAGGTAAAAGGTTTAGAGAACCTTTTTTTAAAAAAAAAAAAAATTGTTGTGAATCTTTAATTTTATAAAATGTTTTTTATTTTTCATTAAAACTTTGTTGATTATAGTTTTACCATCTATGTAACATTTCAATATAAAATTCAATTTAAGATTCAAGTTCATTAATTTAATTTAAAAAATTAAGGGATATTAGAGTATTAAAATTGAAGATGGTATTTTGTTCATATTTATTATTATTATTACATAAATATTAGTCCAGGAGATAGCGTGCAAAAAAGTGTCTGACTAACATCAAGCTAGAATTCTGTGTATAATTAAATCGTTTACTTTAAATCTAATTATAATTTTCAATAACTACGGGAGACATACAGAGCAAAATAGACCCCCGCACCGGGACTCGAACCACGGATCCTTCTATTAATCCGTTACAGGCGCTCTTACCAACTGAGCTATACGGGAGAATGATTTTTCTCTGTCGTTACCGATAATAATTCCCCGAATCCAAGCTTTCAATCTTATTCTACAAATCTAGTACGCCAAGTATTCATTTAGAGGCAATAGAACTAGATCGAGAATTAACGCTTATAATTATAAAGTGATCAATTAGTACCTGTAAGTAGTACAATCTATTAGAAATTCAAATTTTTAAGTTTTTGGTAGTATTCATACTACGGAAAGATTAAATTTTACTTTAAATCAAATTATAATTATCAATAACTACGGGAGACTACAGAGAAAATTAGACCCCCGCACCGGGACTCGAACCACGGGTCTTCCTATTAATCCGTTACAGGTGCTCTTACTCCCGGTGCGCGGGTCTATTTTTCTCTGTATGTTTCCCGTAGTTATTGATAATTATAATTTGATTTAAAGTAAAATTTAATCTTTCCGTAGTATGAATACTACCAAAAACTTAAAAAAAATGTAAATCTTTTAGTGCCTTTTAAGAATATGTGGTCGGCTAAGTTCATCTGCGGGACATAGCTTGGCAATAGGCATTTGAAAAAAACAAACCCATGACCCGTCCTTTTTGGTGGACAATGTGACTTTCATGGTCCTGAGTACAATCTTAGTTAGTAGACCAATAATCAAGTTGATAGTAGTTTGCCACTTAATAGGCTAGTTAGCCAAATCAAAGAGGTCACCTATTAAGTGACAAACTACCATCCACTTCATTTTTGGTCAAATAACTAATTTTGTACTCTGGAAGAAAGCCACATTGTCCACCAAAAAGGGCGGGACATGGCCGCTCTTCACTGGTTTTTTTTTTTTTTTTCAAATGCCTATTGCCAAGCTATGTCCAGCAGACGAACTTAGCCGACCACATACTCTTAAAAGGCACTGAAAGATTTACTTATACACAAAATTCTAGCTTGATATTAGTCAGACAATGTTTTGCACGCTATCTCCTGCACTTTATGTAAAAACACCAAAATATCCTAGGGTAATAATTGACCATTTTTAGACAACAATATCACATTCATTTTACCATTATCATTAAATAAGTTTTATAATTATAAAATTATATTAGTTTTTCACCAAATTCAAATATGTAGAATGTAGGCTCAACCAATCTTCATATCTACTATGTATTAAGGTTTTTAACGCAACGAGTATTTTCCCACTATTAAACTTTGTAAAATATTAGTGTTTTCCTGATATTATTAAAACTAAGTTAAATATCAGTGTTTTTTCTAATTAATATTAGGTCAATCTATTTTATTTAACAATAGGCATAAATTTAAAGTACCTTAAAAAATGTTTAATTTAAAAAGAGGAAAACATAAGTTATGATAAATTAGTAACATCTCACCGATACACATTTATTAGATAAATAAAAAAAATCACAGGGAAGTACTTGCGTCCAAGTATTTTTTAGGGTTTTGTAGATGATTAAGCATACCCGTTATGTAATTATGATTTTTTTTCTTCGATCCTAAGGGTCCCGGTTCGATCCCCCGGGAGGTCACAATGTTTTTTATAGGTAATAACGACAAGATAAATTACATTTTTTAGGAA
The DNA here is from genome assembly GCA_951217055.1 of Gerris lacustris. NCBI lineage: Eukaryota > Metazoa > Arthropoda > Insecta > Hemiptera > Gerridae > Gerris > Gerris lacustris. The sequence goes on from OX578281.1 coordinate 11,179,055, forward strand.
ATTTTCATCGCCAAACCATACGGTGTAACCATGAATCATTTCAAAATGTTAAGACAAGCCATTATATAAAATTTGGGAGGGGGTTTTTTATGGGGTATATTTTGACTTATAAAACCAATAAAGAATTAAAAATTTAAAAAAGCAAATATATATTTGTGTCCTACTCTTCAGCAGCTTTCATTTGATACCCAACTCAAAATTTTTAAAAAATAAAATTTTGGGCGCACTCCAAATTTTCGCGCACAAAATTGGTAATTTTTAAAACCTGGGAATGAACTCCCGGAAATATCATCGCCCTACTATAAGGTATTAGTATGAATTATTTCGAAATTTTAGCACCAGCCGATCTATAGTGGTCGGGGGGGGATTTTTTTGGGGGTATATTTTGATTTTTTTCCCCTATAAGGAATGCAAATTTTAAAAATTCATATATATATTTGTGTCCTACTCTTCAGCAGCTTTCATTTAATACCCAACTCAAAATTTAAAAAAAATAAAATTTTGGGCGCACTTCACTTTTTTTGGGGGGATTTTTTTTGGGTATATTTTGATTTATTTAACCAATAAGGAATGCAACATTTAAAAAATCATATATATATATTTGTGTCCTACTCTTCAGCAGCTTTCAAATTTTTGAGTTTACCACATTTTTTCGAATTGCGCATGCGCAAATTCGATTTTAATTATGAACTTCTGTATATTTTTCCTGTGATTGGGTCAAAAAGTTGCACAAGTGTTTCAAATTTCAGTACTTTCGCTTAAACGGTTCGGGCCCTATGAACCAAAGAGCGACGGACGGACGGACACATCACCCTCGGTATAAGGGTTTTGAGAAGTATCTACAAAACCCTAAAAATAAAGTTTATTTTAAATAGCAAATTTCACTATTTCCTACTCAATTTTTAATCTCATTATCAAAATATCAAGTTAATTATAGAATATTTAAGCTCATAATTTTTTCTAATAAGTTTCTTTAACAAGATTTTAATTATAGTTATTTCCCTTATTATTAAGTATTTTGCAGCTCTTATATGTTTGCTAGTTTTTAGACTTAGCGTGAAATAAAGTTGAGATTTAATTATTTTTGAGTCTCGGCAAAATATATCGTTGCTCTCTAAAGCAACAGATGAGATACACTTGACCAGGCTTTTACAAATTATGTTACTTTTAACTTAAACTTTTGAAATTACTTTTAATCTTAAGTGTAGAGTAAACTTAGTTCAAATAAGTTAAGAGATATAAAAAAAAAAAAAAAAAAAAAAAAAAAAAAAAAAAAAAATGCATCTTCATATTACAAAACGTTTTATAATTGGTTTTAAGAGAAATTAAAAACATCCCATACTAAGTTCTAATTTAAAATTGTTGCTTAAAAGATTAAAATTAATCTAATTTTCTTCATGGGAAATAAATTTTTACATTTAATTAAATCTAAAAAGTAATATGGATAGTGTTACAATTAATATTATTATAAGACAATGTGATACAAAATTATAAAAAAACGTAGAAGAAGAAACACGTTAAAACTATGGTTTATATTTAATAATTTATTTAATTAAAATATGCCCACATTAACTCTCTTTGGACATATATAAATGGAACACTTGATAACATTCACTTGACATAGTCATAAGATTTAGATGTTTGAAATGATGTGTCCTGAGGGAGCAGTAGATCTTTTGGTCAAGTAAAAAATAAAATAAATATATAAAATGGTGGGAGACACAAAAAAAAAAACACTTAATGTTGTACCACAGCACTGAAACGACCTAATTTCAATATAAATTCTCTTGGTTGTAAAATTTGCATAGAAATAAAGCCACAAAACTTTCCATAAAGTGCCTTGCTATCTTCTCAGCAAATGCAGTGAAGTTGGTGTTAAGCACCTTCTTAAGTTAACAATTTTTCTTTTTATGATAGCACTTTTTAAAACTTAGACTGTTAGTTTAGAGAAACCGAATTTTTTTGGTACATCTGAAAATGCAATCTGCACTAATATAACGTGTAATGCCGACTTACTCTTAATTAAATAGCAATATGGCTTTGTTGAAACCTATTTTAAAGGATATGATGTCAAATTCTTCATGATTACATCTAGAAAGAATTATACAGGGGCATTGCGCTTTGTAATGTTCACTTAAAGAAACACCTAATGTTTCTTCAAACTTTATCCATTTCAAACGCCCAAAAAAAGTGTTCAGTATTTATCAATTTGAGTTAACTCTAAAATTTGCAACACCCCTGTAGATTCTTTCAGTAGTGGAAGAGAAATCTCAGACTTCAAGATGTGGTGTTTATCAGAAAAAAACCTAAATTATTGTGGTGACAAACGCAAAAGCTCACACAAAATTAATTTGATTATATTATGTAAATTTCTTTTCAGTGACCATAGAACTGACTTTTAGTCCAGGAGATAGCTTGTAAAAAAGTGTTTGACTAACATCAAGCTAGAATTTTGTGTATTAGTAAATGTTTTGGTGTTTTTTTTTAAGAATATGTGGTCGACTAAGTTCATTTGCTGGGACATAACTTGGCAATAGGCATTTGAAAAAAAAAAAAAAAAAAAAAAAAAAAAAACCGGAGGAGCGGCCATCGGCCATGTCCTGCCCTTTTTGGTGGACAATGTGATTTTCATGATCCTGAGTACGAAATTAGTTAGTAGACGAAAAATCAAGTTGATGTTAGTGCGTTACTTTATAGGTTAGTTAGTCAAATATTACTCCAAATCAAAGAGGCCTCCAATTAATTGACGGACTACCATCAACTTGATTTTTGGTCCACTGACTAATTTAGTACTCAGGATCATGAAAATCACATTGTCCACCAAAAAGGGCAGGACATGGCCGCTCTCCACCGGTTTGTTTTTTTGAAATTTTTATGTTCGGTCTATGGAACATAAGTCAATGACGTTACGTTACTTTTAGCTTAAAAACTCAGAAAAGTATAACAGGGAGTTAAAAAGCTATAGGAGGTGTGTAATCCAGTCTCCAGCTGTTGGGCCTCCCTCCACCGCACGTCATAGGGCCGAAGAAAGTCGAAAAGATTTATACGAGTGACAGGGAGTTAGGAAAGTACAGGAGGTTGCCATCAACTCTCAGCCCTCTCGGCCTACCTAGTATGAAGGCATATTAACAATTCGTAGAAGGCGGGTCGGCGCCTTTGAATTCAGTATTTTGTAATCAAGCCGCGGCAGTGCCGGTGTGGAGATATGAATAAAAATTATCTTCCATCTACTTTTATCAATTACTTGAATAAATTATCGATTTTATTTCATTTTATGTCGGTAGTTTACGCAGAGCGAAAACATGAAAATGTCTCACTGTCTTGCGGACTCGTATGCAAGAAGTTTTTTTTTCAAATGCCTATTGCCAAGCTATGTCCCGCAGACGAACTCAGTCAACCACATATTCTTAAAAGGCACCAAAACATTTACTTATACTCAAAATTTTAGCTTAATGTTAGTCAGACACTTTTTTGCACACTATCTCCTGGACTATTTGCTTTTGATCACATTTCTAACTAAGTTAATGAAAATTAGTGAAAGACACTCGTCTTACCATTCTGCTTTCTAATTTATGAAACATAAAGGCAGTCAAGAATAGCAGCTCTGTTTTTGGTTGATGAGTTCTGAAAAGAATCATCTACTTGAACGATTATTGTATAATGTGATTCTACAATTGTGTGGCAAACACATTTTACCACCGAAAAATTTTATTTAGATGTTTGCCCATTTTATTATTTTTACAAACCTATATGGCTTAAATTTTTAGTGATACGATATAACAATAAATCCTTCAGTCATGGGCAAGGAAATGTTTTCTTTAAATATGAGAAGAAAACATCAGCCAAATAATATTAGATAAAAATAAAATAATATAAATAACAATTAATAGTATATTATGTTACTAGGCTGTGAAGTGAGTTTTTTCTTTACCGCGGCAATTACATTTACTGTCGAGTGAAGCGAGACAGTAAATATTGCCAAGGTAAAGAAAAAACACTTCACAGTCGCGTAACATATGCTATTTTTTCCGAGGTAGCAGACAATGGAAAAACATGAAATATTAATCACTAATCAATATATAATAATAACAAATATTAGTACATACTTAAGACTTAAAAAAAGAAACCTTAAAAAGAGGTTACACTATAAGAAAAGATAAATAAAACGCATTGACATCTAGCGGATTTTAATCGTACTAGAAGCTATTCTACAAAGACTGCAGCGGAACTAACGGAAGTTTTGACAACTACCCGCCGGAAAATAAAAATCTTTTAGTTCCTAGGACGTAAAAGATTTTTTCTTTACAGCTAGGAGTAATGAAATGATTTTTTAAGTCCAAGTAATGAAAAAATGGCTATGTTTTTTAGGCTCTAAAGTTACCATTTCACAGCCTACCACGGAAAAATAAAATTAATTATATACTTTAAAATGTTATAATTAAATTAAAAATATTTAGAGATAATACAAAAATGTGAAAATGCTAATTTTACATAATCATTTTCACTATCATTGACTTTGCAAGGAAGTTCACTTTGCTTAGTTAAACAAATAAATACATAATCTACTGATTAACTATTTAGATAAAACTGATATTTTATGTATTTTCTAGTTTAGTCATTACATAAATTAAAATTTGAGCTATATTATTGAATACATTTTATAAAGTAAATCCTTTATTTAAACTCCTAATTATACCATCGAGAATTTATTATTATGATAGATACAAACAAAAAGTTGTTTATTTTGAGTTATTCGTGAAAATTTTAGGTATTTATTATCAAAAAAGAACTACAGATATTATACAAACAAATAGATAAATTAGGTTTTTAGTTGGATAAAACATTTAACATTAAAATAAGAGGGGGGATTGATAAGTAAGGTTTCCAATTTTTTATTTGTAATTCAGGAAGCGATAAAAATTAATATTTTTCATAAAAATGAAGTAAATTTATTTAACTTTCACGAAAAAATATCATTTTTCAACATAATCACCGTTTAATGTAACAAACTCCTACAAAGGTGAAATCCATTTTTTCACTCTGCTGACGAAAAATGCAATGTTTTGTTTTTTAATCCATGACCGCACTTCATCATCTGTCAAAAAGTTTTGACCTTTAACCTTTTAGTTTTGACCTTTAACCTTTTAGTTTTGACCAAATTAACCTTTTATGGACCAGTCCATCAGACGTTTGGCTTTTCTCCAAGTTGAAAGAACACCTTAAAGATCAAAACTTTTCGACAGATGATGAAGTGCGGTCATGGATTAAAAAAACAAAACGTTGAATTTTTCGTCAACAGAGTGAAAAAATGGATTTCACGTTTGGAGGAGTTTGTTACATCCAACGGTGATTATTTTGAAAAATGATAATTTTCCTTGAAAGTTAAATAAATTTAGTTCACTTTTATGCTAATTATTAATTTTTATTGCTTCCTGATTTACAAATAAAAATTTGGAAGACCTTACTTATCAACCAGCCCTCAAATATCATACAGTTACTTCATTCACCTAATTATAATTTTTTTTAGATGCAAAAATATATAAAAAACATTTGTTGGACTGGTAGTGATATTTAGCAGGAGTCCCATATACAATAATAAATTTTATTATATTAGGTCGAATTAGATTTTCTCGACAGTTTAGTTGTCATTAAAATTTATTTATTTTCTATTAATCAATTATAATTTTCTTAATGTAGATTTAAAAATGACAAATTGATTAATTATATGGCTTTCATTTCTAAGATATTAAACAATTCAGAACTAAATTTTAATATTTTGTTCTTGTGTTGTTCTGAGTTTTATTAAAATGATTTGTTTAAATTTAATTAATTACATTTAAATTTGTTTGTGAAACAAATTTAAATGAATTTTATATTATTGAGCATTTTTGTTTTAAATTGATTGTAATAAGAGATAAATAAACAGCTAGTATTTTTAAATGGATCATTTTAATTTTTTTTATTAATTGAATGCAACTGAGGTTTATAATATAATAAAATAGAGACTTGAAAAAAAAACAAAATTCCATTCCTTACCTAAGTAAGGGACTAAATTAAAGGCTGTTTAAGGCTTCAACTTTTATAACCTCCACTGGGTTTATCTCAGAGCAAGGAAGGGGTAGAGGGAACCTCAGAGCAAGGAAGGGGTAGAGGGAGCAATGCGGTTTAAAAAGTGGTTCATTATGCTCCCCTTATGTACTAGCTCTTTCAAGCGGGCTCAATCCGAACTAAAGTTATCACGTGGTCACTGGTCCTCGTCTTATTGGTCTATTCCTTGTATTTCTGTCCCCACAGACTCTTGTTAACAAATCCTTATCAGTAGCATTTATTTGATACCCTACTCAAAGAATGTCGCTATTCGTTATCTAGGAACTGTTACACGTTTATTAACGACGTTACTGCCTTTAGATAATTAATAAGGTTAACAACTAACATTGAAGTACATAATATTTATGAAGAAAACTTTAAAAATAAAAATATTAAATGTCGTAAGAAAATATCCCTTATTCTTATCAGCTGATATCAGATAAATTTCGAGATATCGATATTGTTTCACCAAATTGCCGCTTGAAAGTGTTAGTAGATGGGGGTAGCATAATGAACCACTTTTTGAGGCCCAGATTCTATATTATTGTTCCCTCTACCTCTTCCTTGCTCTGAGGAGGGAACAATACTATAGAATCTGGGTCTCAAAAAATAGTTCATTATGCTACACCCCTATACTAAACCTCCCAAGCGGCAGTTTTGTGAAACAATTTCGATATCTCGATAAAAACTCGAAATTTATCTGATATCAGCTGATAAGAATAAGTGATATTTTCTTACGACATTCAATATTTTTATTTGTAATACAGTTTTCATTATAAATATGTACTTTAATGTTTGTTGTTAACCTTATTAATTATCTAAAGGTGGTAACGTCGTTAATAAACGTTCCTAGATAACCTATAGCAATCTTCTTTGAGTTGGGTATCAAATAAATGCTACTGATAAGGATTTGTTGTGGGGACGGAAGGACAAGGAATAGACCAATAAGACAAGGACCAGTGACCACGTGATCACTTTAGTTCGGATTGAGCTCACTTGGGAGGTTTAGTATCGGGGGAGAGAATAATGAACCACTTTTCAAATCGTATTATTCCCTCTACCCCTTCCTTGATCTGAGGGGTTTATATCCCAGTGGGAGGTTATATTTGGGGAGGTTTATAACCTCCACTAGGAGGTTATAAACCTGTACTTATTATAATCGGGAATTTTTTTGTATAACAAATTTACATTGTTTCTGATCAATCAAGTCAGTTTGTTTTTGTTTTTGGTTAGGGCGATCATCACATCAATTTATCGGAGAACAGTTTTCTTACCTTCAAAAATGACTTATTGTAGAAATAAAATTGTATATACAAATAAATATAATATAGGCACCACTTTTAATTAATCTTATTTTTCCCCTGATGTTGAACAACTTCCCCAAATATTAATAATGCTAATGAAATATCGTTTAAAGACAGGGTGGTATTTATATTATATACAACACAGTTAGTTCATTCAATATAGACACCAACTTTTTTTTCACCCAATTACCTTCTAAACACATTATAATACTTACTTTATCTTCTATTTAGTGCTGTTAACATTATTTTAAACTATTTTTCCATTATTAATATATAAAATGAAGGATCATCAGAATGGAAATGTGGTGTTTATATATGCTTTAACATGAACGGCAAATATGATATAAATACCAACCTTATTTCACTTGGTCACTTTTTTTAATACAATCACTTTTTGGTACAAATCAATATTATAAATGCTAATTTTTTACCTGCTTGACATCGTATTAAACTAATTTCCAATTATCAATATTGCCAAATAAAGGATTTTTTAGAGGTGAGTTGGTGTCTATTTCATACTTAACATAAGAAAAATAAACACTATGAAATTTAGTGCAACATTTTTTTATCACATCTTTAATATAAGTACACTGTAATGAAAAATCACTTTTAACACTTTTTACTAAGTAAATTTTTATTATCATCAAATTGCTATTGACTGTTCTTTGTATCTGCGTTTCTTGTGAATTAAGTAGTTCTGTAATTTACATTTTTTTCCCCACTTTTTTTCATTTAAAAATGTATTATAAGAGAACTACAATAAAGAGAACAAAGTGTCTCCTTGAGTTTTCCCAAAAAAAAAAAATTATTAACCATAATTATTTGTCTTCTATTTTAAACCCTTTAAATCGAAGATACACCGATTTAAAAAAGGTACTGCACTCAGCAGGAAAAATGGAAAAACCGAAGATTACTCATTTTCAACATCAACTACTTACTTATTTCATGAGGAACACAGATATAAATAACAATTTTTTGGGATAAAAAACCCCAATTATATGAATAACTTTTGACTTTTGTATAAGAAAAATTTATAATTGTAATTTGACAATTTCTAACCTTAGAAGCCAGTTACATGGATTAAACATTTCCCAAAAAAATTAATTCTGGCATAATAAATTTTATTAATAAAAAAAAAAAATGAAATAATAATAAGGGATAAGTACTTAAAAATACAAAAATTAATAAGAAATTATTATGCTTTATATAATAAATTTTGAGAGAATTCAGGATTGAAGGGACCAAGAGTTTTTTTTTTAAATTAAATTAATAAATGATGTCATTATCAATACAATAATTTAAAATATATAAAATAACTTGTTTTTTTTTATTTATTTTATTTTCTATTATTTATTTATTTATACCTAACATTGATTTATGTATTTATTTTTATAAAATTCAAAAATTGCTGGGACAACTCTTACACACGTCACTCATATTACCACCAATACAACAGCAAGTATTACATTGATCAATGACTTCATTAGTAGAGAATTTTTTTTTTTTTTTGCATGCCACTATTTTATTCTCATTTTTTAAACATGTTTTTTTTTTAAAAAAATTGGTATGGGTAATTTTTATTTTCTTTCCTCTTTTTTTGCATTTTATTCCATATTTTATCAGCAGTATTTACGATTAATTAAAAAACAAAAAACAAAAATTAATTAATTTTTTCCCGCCAAATTTTGGAGTGTCTGCATGTGAAAAATACTCTCTTTTTTTTCATATTTATTTGGATACTCTTTAATATTTTGATTACATAATACAAAACAAAAAATCCTTATAAAAATTTGCAGGTTTGGTAAGAAAAAAAAAATTATGTAAGCTGTTATTATTTTTTTATTTTATTATTTTTAAAAGTCTTTATTTATCATTGAATCAATATATTTGTAATAGATAAAACTAGATATTCTGGAGAAATCTGGGTCTGAAATTTATTAGATCTTAATAATGTTTTTCGAACAAACTTAAGTGATTATTTTAACGGGAAAGTTATAACTTATTTTGTGTAGCTTCTTTGATATTGATTCCTACAAATGGAATCAAATATTGATACTTACCTAAAGTTTTTCTCCAGAAAATCTAAACTTTTATTTATTAGGCTTCTGTTCCCTATAACTATAAAGCACTGAATTAAGTGAGCACATTTATTTTCTATAGGTTTAATAAAATTCACTTATAGAGTTGTTCTAGGTATTTTTTTTTTAATTCAATGTTGTATCTAAGTGTTATGGTTTTTGAGCTTTTTTAAAAATAGTATTGTATTTATAATGACATCATATATATTCATTTCTATACTAACATTTAGAAAAGAATGGAGTTGGCAGTAGTAAAAAGATTGACAACTTATAGTGAAGATTGTAAGTTCTTTTTTTGACTTGTTTGTGTTAGATATTCACATAAATGTTCCAATCTAGCGGTAAACATTTATAGATTTTTTTAGTTCTATTTTTGTTTTTTCTAGTTTAATTTTTTTAGGTGGAGCAACCTTTCCGACCCTAAATAGGTGAGGTGTCATGTTCCTACATGCCTATGTCAATGGTGTCATGTCCCTACATGCCTATGTCAATGTTGTCATGTTCCTACATGCCTATGTCAATTGTGTCATGTTTCTACATGCCTATGTCAATGCTGTCATGTTCCTACATGCTTATATCATAATGGTGTCATGTTTCTACATGCCTATGTCAATGGTGTCATGTTTATACATGCCTATGTCAATGGTGTCATGTTCCTACATGCCTATGTCAATGGTGTCATGTTCCTACATGTCTATGTTAATGGTGTCATGTTTCTACATGCCTATGTCAATGGTGTCATGTTTCTACATGCCTATGTCAATGGTGTCATGTTTCTACATGCCTATGTCAATGGTGTCATGTTCCTACATGCCTATGTCAATGGTTTCTTGTTCCTACATGCCTATGTCAATGGTGTCATGTTCCTACATGCCTTTGTCAATGGTGTCATGTTTATACATGCCTATGTCAATGGTGTCATGTTCCTACATGCCTATGTCAATGGTGTCATGTTTCTACATGCCTATGTCAATGGTGTCATGTTTCTACATGACTATGTCAATGGTGTCATGTTCCTACATGCCTATGTCAATGGTGTCATGTTCCTACATGCCTATGTCAATTGTGTCATGTTTCTACATGCCTATGTCAATTGTGTCATGTTTCTACATGCCTATGTCAATTGTGTCATGTTTCTACATGCCTATGTCAATGGTGTCATGTTCCTACATGCCTATGTCAATGGTGTCATGTTCCTACATGCCTATGTCAATGGTGTCATGTTCCTACATGCCTATGTCAATGGTGTCATGTTCCTACATGCCTATGTCAATGGTGTCATGTTCCTACATGCCTATGTCAATGGTGTCATGTTCCTACATGCCTATGTCAATGGTGTCATGTTCCTACATGCCTATGTCAATGGTGTCATGTTTCTACATGCCTATGTCAATGGTGTCATGTTCCTACATGCCTATGTCAATGGTGTCATGTTCCTACATGCCTATGTCAATGGTGTCATGTTCCTACATGCCTATATCAATGGTGTCGCCAATGTCCTGTCAAGTCCATTCCATTCTAAATCATAGTATAGTGATAACATCATACTTTGAATCCTAAATTCTCTGTTTCATTTTTTTTTAAAAAAAAAAAAAAACAATAAAATAATTACAAGTATAATATCATTTATTTTCATTAAATACAAAAAAAAGAATAAAATTTTGATGGACCGTAAACTTGTCGAGAAATCTAATTAAATCCATACTACTCTAAAAAAAATTTTTTTTTAAATAAACAAGATCCCTGCAACAAATTTGTTTACCGATTCATATTAGGATGTTCTTACTCTTTCAGCTCGGCTTGGACACCGATGAGGTCAGTTTGATGGAACTATTTTATTAACACTTGAGTGAGACTTATTATATATATATAATTCGCTTTTATTTTATACATAACGACGATATCACGCTGCTCTCTTAAATAATACATTATAATATACATATAATTAATGGCCTTTTGCACTCATTATTTCTTTCTTTTTATATTAATTAATTATTATTGTTATTTTTATTTTTATTTTTTTATTCACCAATCATTCGATATATAAAAAAAAAACAAAAAAAAATGTTGGAATTAATGTATAATTATTTTTGAAGGAATAAAAATTGTATATAAAAATTATCAACTCCCTTAAAAAATTATTAACTCAAATTATCATTTAGTAGTATAATAACGCGAGTATTTAGTTTAATTTATAATTTCATTATTTTTTATTTCTTTTCAAATGGTCGAATAGATGAATACACGTATTATTTATTTTTTAATTAATTAATATTTAATTATCAATGCTATTTTTTAGAAATTAGCGAAGCATTTTTTTAATACGTTCTCAAAAACACTTTTTGAAAAATACTGTGTAAAGAAACAAAAAATACAACTGTTAATAAGTCTTTAGATGTATCATTTATTTGCTTTCGTTTACTTGCTTTAGAAGTATTTAAAAAATTGATAATTAATATTTAAATAATTTAATAATTAATATTTGGAGATGAAAATCTGATTAAAAGTCTAAATCTTTCTCAATAATTAAAAAATTATTAATATAAGAAACTAAAAACGGATTTTTGAGTTTATTTACAAAGTGGGTTGAACGGATTAAAGAGAATAAGAATAAATGAAAGCAGCTAGCATGCATTCTTTCCCGTTAAATGATTAGATAATCTTGTGGAAGAGATACATTTCCAAATTTACTGTTGATCTTAACTGTCCAACAAGATTTAGAAAACAAGTCAAAATACTAATGCCTTCTATGCACTTATTTCTGGTACTCTTTTAGAACACTGTAGCTTTAAATACTAAAATTTTAAAAGGAATACAACTAGGAAGAAAACCTTTTTCTTCTTAAAATGAATTCTTTATTTAAAAACCACTACTTTCGGATGTGGTTTTACATTAATTTGTGCTAAGATAAACTGAAAATGGTTGTTCCATTCACTAGGTTTATAGACTTAGCAAGCTAATAATAATAGGAGTTAGGTTGGAAGATATAGAGCTATCAATGTGGATAATCAGAGGTCATCAAAAAAGTACTCCAAAAGAACTTGCATGAATTTAGCATGTTTTTTAAAAAACCCATAAATATACAAGTATTGTGCATCAATGATCCATTTATACAAAATGTGAGTGTACATAATATTTAATGGAATGACCAAGTAATTGATATTGAGCAATTGGACATTCATAAGTGTCATCATGTTTTCTTTTCTGTGTCATACTTTTACACCCTGAAGAAGGGGTCAGCCACTTTACCCCATCTAATCGACGGAACCATGATATATACTTGAGAGCAAGGAAGGGGCAGAGGGAACAATACTATAGAATCTGGGTCTCAAAAAGTGGTTCATTATGCTACCCCCATCTACTAACACTTTCAAGCGGCAGTTTGGTGAAACAATATCGATATCTCGAAATTTATCTGATATCAGCTGATAAGAATAAGGGATATTTTCTTACGACATTTAATATTTTTAATATTTTAATTATTTAGGTCCACAGGGGTAATTAAATAAATAAAAACTACTTTATTTAGTTTTTTAAAGGTGATATTTCGTCCCTACCTTTGGGACATTTTCTAACCTTGTTAGAGGTCTAGTTGTCAAAAAATCAGAAAGTTTAATGTAAAACTATTTTCCGTTAATTTTATAAAATTTAAATGAGTCATGAGTTGTTGCCTAGTTGGTAACTAGTCACCGACTTAATATTTTAATTTTTATTACAGTTTTCTTCATAAATATGTACATTAATGTTTGTTGTTAACCATATCTACTAATTATTTAAAGGCAGTAACGTCGTTAATAAACATGTAGCAGTTCCTAGATAACCAATAGCAATCTTTTTTGAGTGTCGTATATAAAATAAATGCTACTGATAAGGATTTGTTGACAACCGTCTGTGGGGACAGAAATGCAAGGAATATACCAATAAGACGAGGACCAGTGACCACGTGATCACTTTAGTTCGGATTGAACCCGCTTGAAAGTGCTAGTATATGCGGGGAGCATAATGAGCCACTTTTTAAACCGCATTGCTCCCTCTATCCCTTCCTTGCTCTGAGATATATACTATAACTACTCAGCTATCCTTATACCTTATACCTATCTTATTGACACGTTGACGGCAAACCACATTCCAGGAACGTGGTGAACGTGGTCTCCCAACTACACTTCTTATCTATTTTTTTACACCCAGGCCCACAGTTCGGATTGTTTCTAACCAGTTAGCCCCGTAGAGCGCATCTTTTTCTGCTCTATAAATACACCCTTTTCTCTCCTAGCTTTTTTCGTTCTTCAGTTATTTAAAGTTTATTTCCCAGCCCCTGCATAGTGCTAAGCATTTGCTTGTCCACCATCAACGTTTTATATTATATTATAGATTTATTTTACCAAACGTATTTTGTGTTATAACTTATTAATATTATCCAAACATGCTAAATTTATGCCCAGTCAACACTTGATGCAATTAACACTTCTGCATTATCTACCAATTTAATGATTACTTATTATATTTAAGTTTGTTATAAGAAAATTTCCGAATAGATATATTTAATTTTTGAAAATATAACTTATATTAATTTAAAACCTAAATTAAGCTTTTCTTCCTTCTGATAAGTTGAGTTTTCTTTATTAATATTGTATAAATACTAGTCTAATTAAGTGATAAAGCTGGATCTTCTGTAAGAGAGATTGTCTAAATAGTCATTTTCATTACTCATTTCACGGAATTCATTATTAGTTTATATGAAGATTTCGTGGTATTTTGATAATATAACGGTATTATTATTGAATAAATAAGTAATTATCACACATCTAAGTATTAATCTGTTTATTCTTGGTTTATCCTGGAAATTCCTCTAACTTCATCCAGGTCCAGCCTACTACCATCTCTTAAACCTTACACCTTCACATCCCCACCACCCCTTACTCTTAGTCTGTAAAAAAAATATAAGCAGTATAAAATAATAATTAGTTGACTGATGATGACGTTATTTAGTTATTAGTTATTACTAAAATCAAAACCGGTATTGAATAATTGTATATATTCTTGTGGTCAGTCACTAAATTAATTAATCCTTAAGCTCTGGTTTCCTAGGTGAGTGGTGCAGCTATACAGGGTGCGGCAGAAACTCCCCGATTTGGGAAGCCAATAAAAAGGAAACCAAGTAAGATATGACATTTTTTATTGTTATTATCAAAGAGCATATATAATGCGGTTTAATAATACGAAATAATAATGTGTTTTAAACAATACGTCACTCAAATGGCCGCCTCCATTGTTGATACATTGGTTGAACCGTTCTCTAAAGTTTTTCATTACTCTGCGAGTCATGTCGGGCGTGATTGCTTCAACTTCTTGAGTTATCATTTCCTTGAGGGCTTCTAAAGTTTGAGGCCGATGTTGGACTTGATACAAGGTATACCAAATCGCCCTCAAACTGTAGAAGCCCTCAAGGAAATGATAACTCAAGAAGTTAAAGCAATCACGCCCGTCATGACTCGTAGAGTAATGAAAAACTTTAGAGAACGGCTCAACCAATGTATCAACAATGGAGGCGGCCATTTGAGTGACGTATTGTTTAAAACACATTAATATCACGTATTATTAAACCGCATTATATATGCTCTTTGATAATAACAATAAAAATGTCATATCTTACTTGGTTTCCTTTTTATTGGCTTCCCAAATCGGGGAGTTCTTTCTGCCGCCACCCTGTATAATGGCCATAATATAGCGGTCATGGCGTCACTGCGGTGGATGCAAAATGACGCCCGTCTTAATGGTGTCCAGATATGTCAACTTAAAACGACATTGAGAGCCTGTTGTTTCATTACAAAATCAATCAATATTTTGTCTTCTTTGCTGATTTACATCGCTTGCACTCATTTTATTGCATAAAATATTCAACGCCACAAGAAAAAAGTCGCAAAACTATTTCACCGCTATAACGGTCATAAAAAGGCGTCAAAGCGCTATTTGATGTTGTTGCTGTCAACTCTCATTAGACAGCCAACATAATTTAGTTTATACTGTCAACGTTTGTGATGTTGCGACCTCTAGATTATGGCCGCTATATAACGGAACTGCTCTCCTAGTAAACTTGAACTTTAGATGTGGGTACTTCTTTAGATTGTTACTCCCCTATGTGGTTTTAGAGTAAAAATTACTTTGACTAAATAACTATTAAGAAAAAGTGATGTTCAGTCCAATCTACTTTGGGACAAAGGAATATCCCACTTCTGTTTTATAAGGGGACTAACAGTCTAAAGAAGAACATTCCTTACACCTTCATTAGATTGTTACTCCCCTCTGTTTTTTATAAGGGGAGTAACAATCTAAAGAAGTGCCTAGATGTGTGTCTATGATTTATTTATTTAGTAATAATGCCATGATATTATTTCAAGGGCTATTCTTAAAGAAGCTCCTCGATATGATTCATTAGCAACTATAGTTGGCACTTCTTTAGATTGTTACTCCCCATTGGGGAGTAACTAAAGAAGGTGACGGGATGTCCCTCTTTAGACTGTTACTCTCCTTATAAAAATAGAGGTTTGATGTTTCTTTGTCCCAGTACATTGAACTAAACATCCCTTTTTATAAGTAGCTATTTAGTCAAAGTCATTTATATTCTAAAGCAATATAGGGGAGTAACAATCTAAAGGAAAACCATATTGTTAATGACTTAAGTCAGTTAGTCACATTATGAATGTCTCCCTAGAGAATCAATCTTGCTATTTATTGATGCAGGATTTTCCCAATTTCAGTCATAAAGTCATAATCAGTCTCCTCAGGAAGGTCTAGTTTTATTACACTTTAGCTAACTAGCTGTAGAAGCTTAATCAATAAAAAATTAACCTTTTTTCAACTTACTTACCCCAATTTTAAACTTATTATACATTTTGATGCTATGTAAAAGAGTCAATGTTATTTTTAAAATAAACGTATCCAACATTGTAAGGCATGTACACAGTACACATTACATAAATGTGGCGGATAAACTCTTAATTCCACCATTTTGAAAATATACAAAGCATTTTCAACCATTCCATTATCGAACAAGCCTTATCAAATTTATGAGTGCTTGCAATTTTTACATAATAAACATGCTTAATTACTACGCTGATACAAGAATTAACAAGCGCACTCAAAAACCACATCATTTATTGCCTTTTGTTTAAGTTATATATTTAGTTTACATTTTTTGAGATTGTTCAAGTACTAACACAATTTGAAATAATAATCTTCTATCTGGATTAAACAATAATTTAAGTGGTCCAGTTGAGTCTCTTTAGTCCGACACTTTGCCGGCACGGTCAGTAATTCAACACTCCGCAAGTCCGGCACGTTTAGTAATCCGACACGCCGCCAGTCCGGCATGACCAGTAATCCGACACTGAGGCTTAGGTCCCCTCCCCTTTTATCATGTGTAAGATAAGATATCTAAAAGAGGGGGAAACTGGGAAACACAGGGGCACTAGCGTAAACAATATGACGTGCGGTGGAGGGAGGCCCAACAGCTGGAGACAGACTTTGCACACCTCCTATACCTTTCTAACTCCTTGATACACAGGGTAACGTTTTTCGAGTTATGTAGCACAGCCTAAACATGAAAATGTCAAAAACAAACCATCAGTTGTTGTTTGTTCGTTTTCCGTTTACACTAGCGTAATAAGCGCTAGTTTTATTGTGTCCTTTTTCTATTTTAATAAATATCTATTATCAAACATCCAGTAATCCAACAATGCTCTGTAATCTGAGATGGCATGACCTCATATGTGTAGGATTAGAGAGACTCCAACTGTATTTTAGAAAAAAAAAGAACTATTTTATAATTTTGAAACAAGTCAATATATACAATTCTTTCAAACAAACATTTTTTTTAATTAATATTAATTTTTTCTATCTGATAAAAAGAAAAAAATAATAAGTTCCTTTTTTTAAAATGTATACTGACTTTTAAAAACAAAATGTCTCTGCCTATCTTAATACATACTCTTAAATAGTATGATAAGTACAAACTCTACTATAACAAAAACAAAAAATTATTAATTAGATGAATCAGCTGAGCACTTAACAAAGAATGAAGTATTAAAATAAAAATATTTGTTATGATGATATTATAATAATATATATGACTGATGTTATGTCGAATATAAGAAAAAAATTAATAAGTAGAAAACAAAATGGCTGCATGAATTTTCACTGATAATTTTTATTTTTTATTTCGACACGGTTTTCCTAATTTACTATTCACTGATAAAACAAAATTATTAATTAACACCAAATAAATAATATTTTAATTGATCAAATCTTTTAGAAAATTAATTAAGCACAATGCATATTTATAGTCATATAAAACAAAACCAATTCACTGAAATTATTTGCGAAAAAATTAACATTTTTTTTTTTTTTAATTTACGTTAGCAAAATCACGACTGGTCATCAAGCATGCTGCAACATGTAGAATCAAATAATTTTATTTTTATTTTTATCTTTCATGATATAGGGCTGTATTTGTTTTATTTATATTAGACAAATGAAACATTTGATTTACTTTAATATTAATTTTTTAGCTATTATAGAAAATAGAGAGCAAAATAGAGAATAATTTAAAATTTAAACATTTTTTTTTTAAAGTAGATTTTTTTTCTATTACTTTTTTAAATTCTTTTTTGTATTTATAAATTTAGCAGATAGTTTTTTTATTTTCTTTTCTTTACAAATTAGATAGATAATGCCTATTATAAAAAAAAATAAAAAAGTTTTATAGTCAAATTTAGTTAAGGCATTCTTAAATTATAGCTAAGTACGCACTCCAAAATGCATGGTGAAATATGAAAACTAGCCTTGTTTTAGGACTAAAAATTATGCATAATAGAGATCCGTCACATATAGGTGATCTTAGATGACTTAAAATTATTTTTTTTAGTTGAAAACACTCTATAATATAATTATATCACCGAATTTATAATATTATTATGTGTAATAGTTTTAGATTTAAAATTGTGTTTTGTGAGTTGTTTTGTGTCATTCTGTCTTTTAACCTGTGAGTTATTGTTTGATTATACTAAAACAGAGAAAATAAAAATAATTATTTTTTTTTACGGATAATTATATCAGATAGTAACTACAAATAACAATAATTAGGCTAATATTTTAAGCTAATAATATGACAAAAAAAAACATGCATAAGATCTTAATTTTTTGCTTAGTAATTAATAACCACCTTGCAGTTTACAAAACACTTTTAATTAATTTTATATGTTTAATTGTTTACTTTTACTTTTTTTCTTATTATTAAGGTTTTTTAGTTTCTTGATGAGGATCGGAAAAGAGGAAAAAGCAATAATAAATATGAAGATACATCTTAATAGGTCGCCAACTTCAACTATAAGATGACCTGATAATTTTTTTTTTAATTTAAGTTTGATGACGTAAAATCTGGCAATTAGGGCAAAATGAGAAACAATATCTTAGCGTTATTTGAATAATGATTTGTTGGAATTGCCAAAGTGCTATAATTGCACAATATATTATTGGACAATTGCACAATATATTATTGGACAATTGCACAATATATTATTGGACAATTGCACAATATATTATTGGACAATTGCACAATATATTATTGGACAATTGCACCATATATTATTGGACAATTGCACAATATATTATTGGACAATTGCACAATATATTATTGGACAATTGCACAATATATTATTGGACAATTGCACCATATATTATTGGACAATTGCACAATATATTATTGGACAATTGCACAATATATTATTGGACAATTGCACAATATATTATTGGACAATTGCACCATATATTATTGGACAATTGCACAATATATTATTGGACAATTGCACAATATATTTATTTAAAAGTTAAGATGAGCTTAAAATAACTGGCTTGTGATTACTTGTGTTTTAAATTAATAATTTTGACTGATTCCCTCTAATGCTTTACATCTCCACTTAAATATAATTTTAAATAAGGTTTGATAAACATACAATCATTTATCGCTTTTAACTTTATTACAGTTGCTGAAGAGTTGCCACATGCTAAAAATAACATTTACTGACGTTGTGGTGGCAACTTCTTGAAGAGCCCACATATATTTATATATATAATTATTGGAGAGTTAAACCGCATAACGGTCCATGTTAAAACATTTTGAAAAAATTATTTCTCAGGATGAATCCATGTACAGTAGGACCTTCTTAATCCGGACACGTGGTAATCTGGAACCCTCGGTAATCCGGACGGTTCTCCATGGCGACTGAAAGTCTGTAACAATGAAATTTATATCTCAAATTGCTTCTTATGAATATTCTCGCTGACCCTGATGTGCACAATGACAACTTGTTATGCACTGAAAATGTAAATTTAAAAGTTGTGTTCAGTCTAGCTACATGTTAGAAACTGATATGAATGTACATATTATGTATGTTCTGTTCATCCTACATGTGTAATTATATATCATGTTAATACTGTTAATTTAATTTATCCATATATATGTTAATACAAATGCAGTATCTATATACAATTTAAAAAAAAAGAAGAATAAGTGTTTTACGTTATTTTTTTTTTAAAAAAACCTTGCTAAACCGAAACTTCCTGGAGAAATTGTCCGGAGTTACGGGGTCCTACTGTATTCAGCAATTAGTCTCGGACAAAATAGCACATGTAAAAATGGAACAACATTTTTAAGTGGCACGATTAGAATTATTAGAAATAGGA
Organism: Gerris lacustris; assembly: GCA_951217055.1. Classification (NCBI taxonomy): domain Eukaryota; kingdom Metazoa; phylum Arthropoda; class Insecta; order Hemiptera; family Gerridae; genus Gerris; species Gerris lacustris. The sequence continues at coordinate 11,199,264 of OX578281.1, forward strand.
AATAGTCTTTGTAATATTTTTGTCCCATCTGTTTTTTGTTTTTGGAAGCAAATTATTAATTGGTAGCAGACTGTTATTCAGTCGAACGCTCTAATTGCTGTAGAGGACCAATGTGTTATAATAACGATACACAGAGCTCTTGGTTGGAGTCATAGAATGAACGCCAATTATATTTTGGATTCTATTTCGTGTGAAGTAGACAAATGCCACTTTAATTATAATGCTGATAGATGTAAAAAGCCCTTTACTTTTCAATTCTATAATGACCTAACATTGTTGCCTATCAGATGGAGGATGAGTTGCAGGGTATTTTTTAAATCAACCAATTGTTCTCAAAATTAAGTAATTGACAGATTTTTACTATGGAAAAGAAAGAATATTAAAATATATAATAAATTAAGATTTTTCCCAAATAATTTGAAAAAAAAAAAAAATGTTGGAATTTACTACAATAAGGTTAATACAGATTGTCCCAAAAAGATTCATCAGTATGCAGTATTCATCAGTAAGTATTCAACAGTATGCGAACCGAAACTAAATGAAGGGTACACGGGAAAAAGGATGAGAGTCACTTTTTTTGTATTTCGAGAAAAATGGAAAACAAAGTTTACAGACTCCTGGAAAAGCTATTTGTGGTGTTATAATCATTTTAGGTAAATAAATTATTATTATAATCATTCTTAATCATATTTAATTTGAGAGAAAGACCTTATTTTGGAATTGACAGCAGTTATTATCAAACATAGCTAAAATACATTGGACTCTCATCTTTTTTCCCCAGAAATTTTTCGTCATATAGTCTATTGAAACTGGAAAAAACTTTCTCTTTTTTTTATTTATTTTTCTTATTATTTTATTTCTTTTTTTTTATTCTCTCGTAAAACGATTGTTTCATAATTAAATTGTTATAGTTATTTGACATTTAATTATTTATTAAAAAAAAAAATAAACATTAAAAAAAGGAATCAAAAAGAACAATTTAAGAACATTAAAATTAACACAAAAAGAGTAACGACCATTAAACGTCATGCAGTAAAAATATACTCTGATGATTCTAAATTTATTTTGAAGCACCAAATAGGTCTTGTAAAAAAAATTACATTGGCATTTTGATTTGTATAGTAGCTCTAAGAAGCGAGTCCAAGGTAGGGGGACAAAGTAGTGGACTCTCATCTTTTTTCCCCTGACTTTTTGGACCCTCATCTTTCTTCCCCTGTACACCATATTTTTAAACCCATATTTGGGTAGGTTTTAATAGTTTTTTAAAATGAGGTTTGTAGTACTGTTAGTACACGCCTTGAGCTACAAGATAGCGTTGCTAACTCAATTTCTATAAAAATGTGACTCATCCTTTTTTTCCGTGTACCCTTCAAATGAAATATGTTAGCAAATACATCAAATTTTTGTAATGCTAATAAATAAATGTTTAATGTGGCGTCCACCACTTTCACAACATACATCTAAGCAATAGTAAAACTCCTCATGGACTTGTTGAAGTATGTGAACCGTAATCAAGCTGATTGTGTCTATAAGGCTATTTTTGAGATCATTATGATTTCTCGGAAGGACAGGAATATAAATTGTGTCTTTTATGTACCCCGACAGAAAAATATTGCAGACTTTTAGGTCTGGAGACGGTGGTCAAAGGTAAGGTACCGTATTGGCAGCATCGCAATGGCGAATCCAATAACTGATAGCAATAGTTGGAGTGTCACTCTCAGTGCAACTTATCAGTAGCAGGGCCGTAACTACCACCGGGGCAACCGGGGCAGTGCCCCGGGGCCCCCGGTCCTGGGGGCCCCCGATCCTACGGCCCTATTTGAATTTCAATGGGCAAAACGAAATAATGTGAATTTTTAAAGCCGTTTATCAAAACAATTCGTTTCAGGAAAGAATAATTATGGACTGTTATTAAACGGTTCTTTTGAAACTAGGGGGCCCCTAGACATTTACAGAAAAAGATTCAATATTTTCTCGCACCAGGGGCCCCATGACATATGTAGTTCACCAGTAAGTTTTTTGAGGACTATTACACAGTGAACTGACAAAAAACTCTGACGCTTACTCAATATAATGTTCACCTTTATCAGAGTTTTTTCCTTAAACTATTACGAAGAGATCGTATAAGTTATATATGTATTTATGTAGTAGCCTAACTAAATTTACCTGGAGGTAGGTGAGGATATAGCTATAGAATAGAGGCTTAATTAGACATTTTCGATTTTGGATCATGTGCAAAATAAAATACTATTTTGCCTATTGACCTCTAGAATGCATTAAAAAACGTTTAGGGGCGTTATTTATCAAAAAAATGTCTGGGGGAGGTACCCCGAACCCCCCTTTTTCTAGGGGAGGGGGGTATCCCCTCGACACCACGAAGGGCCACCAGAATAAACTTGCCCCAGGGCTCCCAAGATTGTAGTTACGGCCCTGATCAGTAGCAGCCTAAAGTAATTTAAAAATCCTCTCTTTCAGATAGTTGGCTCTTTCATATTGCTATCACTTAATTTTATTGCGGATAAATTAAAATCAGATGAATCTTTTCTGGGACACCCTGCATTATATTTTTTGTATATCATATTTAAGGTAAACCCTTAATGTTTTGTAAACCATCTTGTTTTCTTACAAATTTTAATGAAGTTTGGAAGAATTGCTGTGTAATTTGATATTTTCTCATCCATTAAGAAAATGTTTCTGGTTTATTTTATATTCTCATCATCGTTCACAAAATATTTATTAAAATTTTTGAAGCATAATTTGGCTTTTCTCTCTTCCAACTCAATTTATGTATTTAAATGTTTAAATAAATAATTTCCCTGATGGTAAGAACTTCCTTATTTTATTTAAAGAATATGAGTACTTTAATTTTCATATTAAAATTGATAAAAATTAACATATTTGGGGATTCTTTTTTTAATAAATTGTACATCAATATGTCCTTAAGTATCTTTTTTTAAACCTTTTCAAATAATTTTGCAGTAAGATAAAAGGCAGTAATTTAAAAGATAATCTTCTTCTGAGATATTCTTCTGCGTGTAGTGTGGATCTTTAAGGGTAATACAAAATATCTCATTTCGGTGGCAACGTTTCTTAATACTAGTCAAGTAAACTTCTTAAAGCAATGTATTATAACGTTCTTCTAAATAATAGTATATTATGTTACTAGGCTGTGAAGTGAGTTTTTTCTTTACCGCGGCAATTACATTTACTGTCGAGCGAAGCGAGACAGTAAATATTGCCAAGGTAAAGAAAAAACACTTCACAGTCGCGTAGCATATGCTATTTTTTCCGAGGTAGCAGACAATGAAAAAACATTAAATATTAATAAATAATCAATATAATAATAACAAATATTAGTACATACTTAATATTTAAAAAAAGAAACCTTAAAAAGAGGTTACACTATAAGAAAAGATAAATAAAACGCATTGACATCTAGCGGAATTAAATCGTACTAAGCATTTCTACAAAGACTGCAGAGCTACTAACGGAAGTTTTGACAACTACCCGCCGGAAAATAAAAATCTTTTAGTTCCTAGGACGTAGAAGATTTTTTCTTTACAGCTAGGAGTAATGAAAAGATTTTTTAAGTCCACGTAATGAAAAAATGGATTTTAGCTATGTTTTTTAGGCTCTAAAGTTACTATTTCACAGCCTACCACGGAAAAAATTGTATTTCTAGGCTTGAAAATGGCTTGTCGAGTCGAAACGTTGCCACATAAATCAGAGTTTTTGTATTACCCTTAAGGATCCACACTACACCCTGAACTATTATAAAGGGTGCAATTTAGTAATGATTAGATATTCTTATTACTAATATTTAATTTAATAATTTGAGGAAGAAATAGTAGGTGGCTTGGAGAATAAGCCAAAGCTTATAATACCTACCATATCTTGCCATCCCAAAGATTCCAGCAATGTATTCAACTAAAATTTGAAGCTGCCTGTCTCCTCATTATCATCATATAATGGGATAAATGAGGTCATCTTCCATTTTCACCAGAGCTAGATGTATTCTAAACTAGACAGTGGCGTATCCAGGGGGGGCACAGGGGGCACGTGCCCCCCCCCCCCCCCCCCCCCAAACTGGCCCAGATCTAATAGTGTAAAAAAAAAAAAAAAATACCGCCGTATTTTTTTTAAATACAACTTTTTAGGTTCACCTCATACTCAATTTCACCTCAGAAATGCATAAAAGCGCTGTTTTGAGAGGTCATATTTTCAAAATTTCCCGAGGGGAGGAAATTCCCCGGACCCCCCTCCCAGTAACTAACTGCAGTAACCCCCAACGACGCCTATGACTTACAGTAAGATATTGTACTGCATCATTGTACTGCAAAATCAGCATAACATTTTCTAACGAATAGGTTCTAAAACAGTTTTTACAGTTGTTACATGGGGCGAAGATTTTTTTTTTTTTGAAGTGAAACTTCTTTGGCGGCGATAGAGTGAATTTTTTCATATAGTGAAATCGTGTAACGAAGTTTGTGATTCGATACTCGTCCAAGTGTAACATTTTTACAGATTAATTGTATTATATCTATTTAAAGACCAGCAAATCAAAACAAACATTTATTTTTATTGGAATAAATGTGTTTGCCTTAGCGTAGTAATATTTATTTTTCAATTAAATTTTCCATAACCATTTCTTAATCCTGAAATAATAAATTCGTCAAAAAATGAAAGAGAGCAATGCATTCTAGAACTCAAGTTTCACTTCTAATGCGTGAGAGCCTCACACATATATATTTTTTTTGGGGGGGGGGGCAGCTGCTTTGTTGATAAGTAGTTCCCTTTTCTTGTTACCACTACGAATCCCCCCCCCCCCCCCAATCTAAACTGACTTAGAATTTGCCCCCACCAGACCTAGCCACAGTCCCCTAGCCCCCCCCCCCCACCCCCTAGCCTTGCTGGATACGCCACTGAAACTGGAAATGCTCAGTTAAGACTCTTAGGTTTGGTTCACACCCTCCAGAAGCTACCTAGTTTATCCTGCATAGCTTATCGGGCAGTATAATCTTGGACTGCTTATATTCTTCTATGTTCAAAAAAAAATATATAATAATGTAATGCCTTAAAAACTTATGTTTGTAAAATCTTAAATTAAATATTCAAAAATGCTATTTGGTCCTTCTAAGTGAAGCAAATAGTATAAAAAATGAGGGAATGTAATGTTTCATGGCCACAAAAAATCATATAGCACATCTGTTAATTGTAATAAAGTGTACTCTTTAATATTTATATCTTTCAATGGAAAATTTAAAAGGATCTATATTTAGTCTTTGTAAGAATTATTATAGGTATTTATATTTTTTTTCCTTTTGAGACACAATCATGAGCTTTATGACTTTTTTATTTCATTTATTACTCTATTAACTTATAAATTTGTAATTTTCACAGACGACAACACTTATTGGCCTATTGAAAACTGCAAGGTTACTTAGGCTGGTGAGAGTAGCGAGAAAGATTGATAGATATTCAGAGTATGGAGCAGCTGTTTTGTTACTTCTTATGGCGACTTTTGCACTCATCGCACATTGGCTCGCTTGTATATGGTCAGTATTGATTTAATTATAATTTTTTAATAGTGTAGTATTGTAGGGATTAATTATTCATGGGTCTGACAGTTGGAAGTTTGTTACACTCAAACCAAATAAGTCTAGGGTGACCATAAGTCCTATTTTGACCATGACTGTCCCGTTATTTTAAGCTTTTGAAGGCATCCATCCGTTTCCAAAAATTTCCCGTTTTTTGGGAAAATAGGGCATTTTCCAGAAGGTCTGGGTAAAATGAAACAAGTAAGGCGCGCTTCAGGTAAGTACGTGGGGCGATAATCGCCGGTTTCTGTACATTAAAGTTAAAATTATTAAGTGTAATATAATTACACTAATTGTAATAGTAATATTCTTTTTCTTCTCTTCAAGACTTTTAAATTGATGTACAACATGTTATGGTAACTAAAACAATGTTTAGTCACCCGCCATATTGAAAATTTTAATAATTGCATATTCTTTTTGTACACTTCAAGACCTTTAAGTTGATGTATAACATGTCATAGTTACTAAAACCTTTTTTTAGTCGCCCGCCATATTGCCCGCCATCTTAAAAATATTACGTGTGAAATTTTAATAGTTGCATATTATTTTTCTTCATTTCAAGACCTTTAAGTTGATATATAACATGTCATGGTGACTAAAAACTTTTTTTTTAGTCGCCCGCCATCTTAAAAATATTACGTGTGAAATTTTAATAGTTGCATATTCTTTCTCTTCATTTCAAAACCTTTAAGTTGATATATAACATATCATGGTGACTAAAAACTTGTTTTTAGTCGCCCGCCTTATTGGCCGCTATCTTGAAAATATTAAGTTCGTCTTCTATTGTGTGGGTCGTGAAGGGTAATAATTTTTTATATATAAAACAACTAAATTGTTATTTTTATTCGGCTATATTTCGACCACCTCCTGGTCATCTTCATGCCTAAAACATCGTTAATTGAAAAGTAAATTTTACATTTTTGCATTACAATAAAATTATGATATATATATTGCTTTATTCATTACATAACTCTTCTTATTTACATATATAAAAACTTGGCAATTACCTTGTAAGTCGGTCAATTATAAAAAGTTTATTATCCACCATTTTATGGTATCGTCGTTTTATTAGTTGAAACAATCACTTTTTGCCCCCAGAACATCTCATAACATTAACAAATTATACATTATGACAACACAAATTTAAACAATAACTCAATATTAAAACTTATAACTAAAGACCGGGACTAGCGTAATTAAAAATCTTGGTAACTGTGGGTAACATATTGCAACCTTCCTATAAATAAAATATTAAGTGTGAAAAATCCAAAATGTGTCCAGTTGTCTCAAATGCCGAGATGCATCTGTGTGCCGAATTTCATGTTCCTAGATATAGTAGTTCAAGAATTGAAACAAGCAACGGACAGACACCAACAGACAGGCAGACAGAAAGCCGTTATATGGTTTCTTTTTTTACTTTGTACAGAAACCTAAAACTAGTCCCTTACTTATTAAGTTGGAGACATCATTTTGAAATGGGGGAAAAAAATACTAGGTCTTCACACAAAGTATTTTTAATAACAAATAACCTGTTTCGGCTACTTAATTGCCACCTTGAGATTCTAAGTTAGTTGTTCACAGTAACATGTAAATTGAAGTAAATCTCGGTCATTCACTTTGGTACCAAAAAATTATGACGAATGTTATTTATTGTGAAGGGTGACTGTACTCTATGCCACCCCCTACTTATGAATGACTTACTTAACTGTACAAAACTGTTTCTTTTCACTTTATACAAAAACTATTTCGATTATACCATCTCGATAAATTCAATATAATTGTTTTTAATTTTACGGAAAATTATGGAAGGTTATGGTTACTTTAGGTTAAGGGCTTCACTCATTTGTGAAGGGGGTTTCTGCCAATTGAAGAACTTAAGTTACTTCCCCTAAACAAGGTGCTCACTTTCTGTGGGTCTGTGAGCTTGCTAAGAGGATAGGGTACTATAGGATGGACTATTAAACCGGGTTTGCTCCTTGGATCCACACATGAGGTCTTATTGCATCGGACTTTTTTTTTATAAAAAAAGAAGTCCCCCGGAAAAAAAAAAAAAATAAAACAAAAGAAAAAAAAAGAAGGGGGTGTCTGGTATCAATCCTGTATTGGTATAAATCCTGTATTGGATCAATCCTGCATTGATATCAATCCTGTATTGGATCAATCCTGTATTGGATCAATCCTGTATTGGATCAATCCTGTATTGGATCAATCCTGTATTGGTTCAATCCTGTATTGGATCAATCCTGTATTGGATCAATCCTGTATTGGATCAATCCTGTATTGGTTCAATCCTGTATTGGATCAATCCTGTATTGGATCAATCCTGTATTGGTATCAATCCTGTATTGGATCAATCCTGTATTGGATCAATCCTGTATTGGTTCAATCCTGTATTGGATCAATCCTGTATTGGATCAATCCTGTATTGGATCAATCCTGTATTGGTATCAATCCTGCATTGGATCAATCCGGTATTGGATCAATCCTGTATTATATCAATCTTGTATTGGTATCTATCCTGTATTGTATCAATCCTGTATTAGTATCAATCCTGTATTGGATCAATCCAGTATTGGTATTAACTAATACAGTTAACTTCCCTCCATTCACGCCCCAGCCTACTCCATTTAAAATATTATAAAATATATCACTTCATTACACAAAAACTTCTGCTTGAATTAGGTTGAAATTTTATATACCTGTTTTGATTGTACTTTAGAAGATGTATATGAAGTTTTATTAAAATCGTTGAGTTAGAACTTAAGATATCGGCAAGAACTTTGTTTTCTCTATTTTAAATGTTAAAAGTTTTACCGATCTTTAACACTTCATAGCTGTGTCGGTGTTGGTTTTATTAAAGAAAAAATTTTTTTAAAAAAAGTTGTTTGTCTCATTGAATGGATGAAGTTAGAATTTTTTCCCGTCCTAAAATTCCAATTTTACAATTGAAGCTTACGTTTACACGAGTGTTGCGTGTGAATGCTTGGGCGGATAATTTTGTCCAACGAACTCGTCCTGGGCATTGGTAAAATGAACATGTGTATTGGTGTATGAACAAGTTTCAACTAAATCGGTCTTCTTTTACTCAAGTTATCGTCATCAGTCGATTTTGTGACGGTCAGTTTTGTTACGTTTTTTTCACTTCCAAGCTCGAGACGTTGTAACGTGCCATAAAAAATTTTGTTCCCAAAAAAATAAACTCCTAAGTGAGTATCCTAACCTCAGGAGAGCAATTGTTGCTAACATTTACTTGTTTAACTATTCTAGATATAGTCCCAGCCCTCTAAGAATAACCAACATTTAAAATGATGTTAAATACTCTCTTTTGTTATCATCATTACATAGATTAGCAATGTTTTCAAACTTTTGTCTATTCATTTCTTAATAACAAGATAACAACCATAACGAAATTCAATATACTAATAGAATTCGATTTACCTGTACAAGACATAAAAACAAATAGCCAAGAAAACAATAGTCTAGTTACCATAAAGGGTTATAAAACTACACCCACTTGCATTTTACCCAAATACCCATGTACTTTTGATTATTAGGTACTTCTAGCCTTTGTCTCCATTTAGAAGCTTAGTCTCTAATCTAATCCAATGTGCATAGTAAAGTCCAAGGGTAGTTCTTTTAGTGGTGCATGAGCTAAGCACTAAATGCAGAACAAAGGTTATTGAAGTATAAAGAAAATAGATAATGTCACACTTGTGTATATAAATGTGATAATATCCTTTAGTCAAATTAACTATTAAGACAAAGGAATATTAATTATACACTAAGAAAACAGTAGAACTCATTGTCCTACAGTTTTATGTAAAAGATTTAGTCTTACACGTTATAAGATTCAATCTTAAAATAGCATAATAAAACTGCCCCAGGAATCTCAATGCCTTGGGGAGACTAACACACAAACCTTTGAGACTTAAGTTGGGCAGACTATTGTTCAGAACTAAGGGGGGAAACATACAACTCTGAAGAAACACACAAGACTGAATTTAAATCCTATAATATCGACTGTAATTCAACTTTCCTGCATGAAACCTATTTAGAGAGATCTAAATACTGAGCAAATTTGGTGAGTTCAAATCTCAGAAAGGTGAGATGAAGTAAACTAGATGAAGGTGAATTTTAACCCCTGACCTGTAATCAATGTCCATTGCAATATTCTCAAATATCTGGTGCAACCCTTTTTTAATCCTGGAATGCTAATGGTAGTGGAATCGACGAGCACAGTTTGAACCTTAACCTTTTACGCTCGTATGCCATGGTGATGGATACCCCATCCTTCTGCAGTGCTTGCACTAGTTCGTAACACACCTGCCAGTGTAGCGGTAGTAGTCCTTTTGAGCATACACTCGTTTTCTGGTAAATTCCCGTCAAAGCTACTTCGTCGATTCGACTAACGTTTAGTAATAAACGTAGGGAATTAATTGGTCGTCGAATGAGCCTACAGCCTGGGAAAATGGGCCTGGGGTAAGGGGCAATAGGCCTAGGGGTAAGGGACAATGGGCCTAGGGTAATTGGCCTTGGGCCAGAGACCAATTGCCGATAATCTGGGGCCTGGAGCACTTAGCAAAGGGCCTAGGGCTTTTGGCTTGGGGCATGGGACCTGGTGCATTAATGTTCACTCAATTTCACATTCTTCTGATGTTCCCACTAAGTTATTTCTCATCAAATGTTTGTATATCTCACTAAAAGATTTAATAATGAGTTCTTAATAGTTTTCTCTTTATAAAAGTGTAGTTTCAACCTAAAAAATGAATTTTCTGCATATGTTAGTCGAATCGACGCGACGAAGGTTTAGTAATACCAGCCATCCAATTACCATTAGTATTTAAGGCTCTACCGCTCTTTGAGGTTAGGAAAAACAGTAAAATTAAAATTATTCTGGTTCTAAGCCAGATATCAAAAATCTAATCACAGGCTTCATTCCTAATTTTAATTCTGCACAATTTGAGCCCTATTGCAACTTCCTATGATAAATAGTACAGGCGCCATTTTAATACAACGAGTTTTATCGTTGTATTGAAATGGCGCCTGTACCATGTATCATAGGAAGTTGCAATAGGGCTCAAATTGTGCAGAATTAAAATTAGGAATTAAGCCTGTGATTAGATTTTTGATATCTTGCTTAGAACTAGAATAATTTTAATTTTACTGTTTTTCCTAACCTCAAAGAGCGGTAGAGCCTTAAGGGTTAAAGGCTGCAGAGTACAGCACAATAATGTAGAATGTAGAAAAATTAGTATTTATTTATTTCTTTTTTTTAATTGTCTGAAAAATCATACCCCAAGGACAATTCGAAAAATTTGTTTTTTTAATAAATCTGATTTAATTGAAAATCAAAAAACAATAAGTATAACACCCCACCTGTTTTTTCCTTTGTTTTTTACTTTCTCATATAAAAAAAAAAGTATTGTGATGGCGTGAAAATTAGATTTTGATAGAGTTACACGTTTTGTCCAATAAAGTGGTTTTAAATGTCTTTCTCTCGTCTGTCCTCTGTGCGGACGCATTGAGTCTAAACTATTGCTCACTATACGACATGTTCAGAAAAATCATACCCTGAGGCATAATCTAGAAATGAAACTCCAAATTTGGGAGAGCTAGCCCCCAAAAACTAAAATAATTTGAAAAAAAATTATTTTCCAAAAACTGTTCCGATGATTTTGATTAAAAAATTCTAAAATGTAGTCCATTTAAATAGGAATCTAACGATGTAAGCCGTTTTACCGGGAAAAATCTAGTTCCTGATAAAATAGCTTTAAAAGAGGGAGAGAGACCGGGTTCGATTCCCCACCGTGGAGAAGTTATTTTTATGATATATTTTGATAAAATGTTCAATTATATTTAAATGTACCAACGAAAACTAATAAATGAACAACATTGGGCAAATGAATTCGTATATATGAGAAAGTTTGTCTGAGTCGTCTCTGACCGATTTTTTTGTTTTTTCTCTCTTTTATGTCCTGATCAACACTCCCTGATTAGGTTATTACAGGAAAGGAGAATCTGGCCAATTAACTAAATTTCTTTGATGAGATCAACAGTGTCAACCATATCTCACCTCTCTAGGATTTGAACTCACCAAATTTGCTCAGTATTTACAGCTAGGTTTCATGCAGGAAAGTTGAATTACAGACGATATTATAGAATTATAGAATTTAAATTCAGTCTTACTTATGTATAAGAAAGTTTAGAGAAAATTATAGTTGGTAGAAAAGTTTAGAGAAAGGAGAGTTGTGTGTTTCCCCCCCTTGGTTCTAAACAATAGTCTGCCCAACAAAAGTCTCAAAGGTTTGTGTGTTAGTCTCCCCAAGACATTGAGATTCCTGGGGAAGTTTTATTATGCATTTTAAGATTGAATCTTATAACGTGTAAGACTAAATATTTTACATAAAACTGTAGGACAATGAGTTCTACTGTTTTCTTAGTGTATAATTAATATTCCTTTGTCTTAATAGTTAATTAGACTAAGGGATATTATCACATTTATATACACAAGTGTGATATTCCATTGTACCAAGGTACATTAGAATAAATATCCCTTAGTCTTAATAGTAATTTAGACTAAGGCTATATACTACTCTGATATGTTCCTTCCGTCTAAATAACTATTAAGACAAAGGGATGTAGGGGGGTGCTTAAGTAAAAAAAAAACAGTTTTTCTGGTTATCGCGTTAAAAACAGCTTGACCAATGAACTCCAAACTTGTCAATTATTGATTGGTAAGTCTTCCTTTAACTGATAAATTATTTACTTATGCTTATAAACCTTTTATTATCTTGTTCTTTACAAATTGATTTTTTTTTTTTTTTTTTTTTTTAAAAAAACTAATGTTATTATGTTCTCATTTTAGGTTTCTGTACAAAGTACAAAAAGAAACCTTATATAACGGCTCTGTCTGTCTGTCTGTCCGTTGCTTGTTTCAATTCATAAACTACTATAGCTAGGAACATGAAATTAGGCACACAGGTGCATCTCGGCATTTGAGACAACTGGACACATTTTGGATTTTTCACACTTAATATTTTCAAAATGGCGGCCAATATGGTGGGTGACAAAAAAAAAAGTTGTTAGTCACCATGACATGTTATATATATCAATTTAAAGGTCTTGAAATGAAGAAAAAGAATATGCAACTATTAAAATTTCACACGTAATATTTTCAAGATGGTGGCCAATATGGCGGGCGACTAAAACAAGTTCTTAGTAACTATGACAAGTTATACATCAATTTTAAGGTCTTGAAGTGTAGAAAAGAAAAAGAATATGCAATTATTAAAATTTTACACTTAAAAGTTTCAAGATGGCGGCTAATATGGCAGGTGAATAAAAACAAGTGTTCAGTAACTATGACATGTTATACATCAACTTAAAAGTCTTGAAGTGTAGAAAATGAATATGCAATTATTAAAATTTTACACTTAAAAAGTTTCAAGATGGCGGCCAATATGGCGGGCGACTAAAAAAAGTTTTTAGTAACTATGACATGTTGTACATCAACTTATAGGTCTTGAAGGTAGAAAAAGAATATTACTATTAAAATTAGTGTAATTATATTACACTTAATAATTTTAAAGTTTTGTAAAAGTGTGTAACTTAAACAAATAAACATATCTAAATCTAAATCTAATCTCACTTAATAATTTTAACTTTATAAACAGAAACCGGTGATTATCGCCCCCACGTACTTATGTGAAGCGCGCCTTACTTATTTCTATATTTAAACGTAGATAATATGATCTAAGTTTTTTTTTTAAGCTCGGATTATTCTTTAGAGAAAAACATATTATATAAATAAAACATTGTTAGGTGTAAGATGGCTCAGTTTACAAAGAGAACCAATTTAAAAAATCTAATAAACAGATTGTTTTGAAGTTAACTTCTACTAAATATAGCTTGAATCTTCTTTACATAAAGTTAAGGCAAAGTCCTCCCTTTCAAATGATAACTTTATATCATAATGATATTTTATCCGGAGGTATTTTTTTTATATAAAAACCCTCTAAGAAAACACCTGAGCTCTAACTTTTTCCCCCTTACCCAAAATTGTCTTTACTTCGAAAACTCTAGAAGCTCTCTTTTCTTTACGATCATAATACATACTCTTACTCTTGAGTAATATTATATTACTGCTATGTGAGAATAATATTTACAGACTTTTTTCATAAAATAACTTGGATTATATTTTTTATTGCCGCTTCCAAAAATACTATATCAATAAACCTTCATTTTGGCATGATAATTTATTGCAAACTAGGAGCCTAGTCTTCTTGTACCAACTCAGTGAATTCTGCTAAATATAATTATAGGTTCGTTCAATTTGGCAAAGAAATTAACTTCTATTTCCCTTAATTTTTAAAGAATTTATAATAAATAAATATATTTATATAAATATATAATATTATTGATGATTGGGGATCCCTTAAATTTTATTATTATATAGAAGAGTTTATTTTATATTATATCCCTAAGGACCCACAATAACTACTATAATATTATTATTTTATTGATTATAGAGTCTATAGGAAATAAATGAAAATCTCACTTTTGAAATATTTTGACCCCTCTTTTGGTCATCTTCAGCTGAAAATACATTTATTGTCAATAACTTCAGTAAATTTGTTATATTTTGTAACATATTACATAATTAAATTGCTTGTTATATCTACCTGACTAGAAGATTACTGCATCCTGTTCATGCTAAAAAATATTTTTATTCAAACCAGAGTGGTTTTAGTCAATCTGAAATAATTAATTCTGTTATTATAGGGGTTCATGTGATATAACATAATTAATTATTTCAGATTGACTAAAACCACCCTGATTTTGAATAAAAATATTTTTATCTACGATTGATACGAAATATAAACATTGTATCTCTGTTTAGATGCGTAGAGAGTGGTTATTTACGTACTTGTATTCATTGCGCATGCGCGTCTCATAGTTCTGAACAATTCCTCTTCTTTACCACGCTAGCGCGGTAAAGAAGAGGAATTCTTCAGCTTTACGCACGATTAGCGAGTTTGTTTACATTTAACAAAACTAATTTGCCATTATTTTATTAAAGTAACTGTTTAAATCGAGTTTTTAGTGAAAAACAATGAATCAGGTGACTTTGACGAAAATGTAGAGAATAATACTCCTCCAGAAATAATTAATTCGGCAAAAAATACAACTAAAGATTAATGCCACCTATATCAAGAGAAGAGATACGATCTTACATGCAGCAATGTTTATTTTTTTCTGTATTTATTATTTAAATCTAACAATCGTAGATAAAGTACGGTACGCAACTCGTGCGAAAACGGCATTTTGCATTGCTCGTGTGGTTTTACTACCCTCGCTGTCGCTCGGGTGCAAACTCCACACTCACATGCAAAATGCTACTTTTCGCACTCGACGCGTAATGTACTATTTAGCATGAACAGGATGCAAAAGTAATCTTCTAGTCAGGAAGATATAAAAAGCAATTTAATTATGTAATATGTTACAAAATAGAACAAATATACTGAAAATATTGACAGTTAATATGTTTCCAGTTTGAAGATGACCCAAAGAGGGGTCCAGATATTGCAAAAATGAGCTTTTAATTTTTCCTATAGACCCTGCAATCAATAACACTTACATACAAGGAAACAAACCTCACTACTTACTAAATATATACATATAAGGATTCAAAAGTCAATTACTATTTGAACAAATAATTTACAGCTATTTCATTAAAAGAGGATTACAAACTTATTATAAATAGTTTAATCATAATTTGTACTATTCAGCTGTAGCTGCTAATTAACTGTTTTGAAACAACTAAAAGTTTTCCTGAGCAAAGTGTTTCTCATCTTAAACCAACAAAACTAACTTTGAAAATTCCAGTCACTCTCAACTAATTATGTTTCTGTTAGCCCTAATTAGTCAAAGAGTTTTTTTCCTATTTTAATTTATAGGGTCCGTAGGCAAAACCAAGGACCCTTATATTTTCCTGCGTGTGTCTGTCCGACCGTCCTCTCGCGTGCTCTCACGGCTACACCTTTCGTCAGATCACTTTGAAATTTGGCATGTATGTGTCTTGTACCGACCCACATATTTTAATAATATAGCGACTTAAAAAAAATATTTTTCAAAAAAAATTAGGGTAAAAAAACTTAAGGGTTAATTTTTTACATTTTTTTTTGACACCGTGAGGGGTATCATATGAAAGGGTACGTCGAGCTGATTACAAAAATATATAATTCTTTGGTTATAACTTTGATAGGGCGAGCGTAGGCGAGTTTGAAGCGGGTGTGAAACGTGCCCCCCCCCCCCCCCCCCCCCCCCCCCCCTCTATCTCGCTTATGTAAAGTGCAAAAAATCTGAAAAAATTCCTGAACATTCTTCGACCAAAAGTAAAGATACCACTTTTTGGAAATTTCGAAAAAAATATTATTTTATTTTATATTGGACAAAATACGCTTTTTTACAATTATGGTCTTTTCCATGTATTTATATGGTTGTAGTCCGGTTCAGTGGCAAAAAAATACTTTATTAGAGTGTGTTTTGAGAATATCAGACCCTTAGAATAGTTCAAAGTAAGCTTTTTAGCATTTTAAAAAACACCATCAATAGGGCACTACTTAAACTATACAGTGTGGCCTACGGACCCTCGCTGTGTGCTGACTACCACACACTTGGCCTGTTTATAATTGTTAGCATCCCTATATAAATAAAGGATAGCTGCTTAAGTAAAGTGGTGTCTATCTGGGTGTGGTCAATTATAAGGTTCATAGAGCTTATAATTATAATGTTCATAGAGCTTATAATTATAAGGTTCATAAAGCTTATAATTATAAGGTTCATAGAGCTTATAATTATAAGGTTCATAGAGCATATAATTATAAGGTTCATAAAGCTTATAATTATAAGGTTCATAGAGCTTATAATTATAAGGTTCATAAAGCTTATAATTATAAGGTTCATAGAGCTTATAATTATAAGGTTCATAGAGCATATAATTATAAGGTTCATAAAGCTTATAATTATAAGGTTCATAGAGCTTATAATTATAAGGTTCATAGAGCTTATAATTATAAGGTTCATAAAGCTTATAATTATAAGGTTCATAGAGCTTATAATTATAAGGTTCATAGAGCTTATAATTATAAGATTCATAGAGCAACTCGCTAACCCCTGACATTCATTACATAATGTACTTGTATAAACCCTTTTGCAGGCTTAAGCCCTCATTGGGCTGTTGTATCATAGATTTGTATTTAGTATTGGTCAATGCAGTAGTAGTGCAGTAAAAATAGGTTTTGACCTTGAAAAAATTAGTGCAAGCAAGAAACTTGGTGGAGGTGTTGTGTTCAGCTTCCTGTTGAATTAATAAAAGTCCCCTAAAATCGAAGCTGTGCTACGGCCACCATATATTAATTTTCCCAAAAAAATAAACATATATTTTAAAAAAAAAAAAAAACACTATTTCTGGGGGGTCCATTACAAAATTGGGGGTTGCGGGGGGAATTTTGGGATGGAAGTTAAAAAATTTGTATTTAGTGACCCAAAAAAACCATAATATAGCCCATTTCCAGAACTACCATGAATTCTCCCAGGTAATGACCCATATGGTCTCTTTTGCATGGACTAATAAGACTTAAATCGTTAATAACTCAAAGCCTATTGGGTTTAGAGAAAAAGTTATAACTAGAACAAATTTTTTTTATTTTATAGTCCTCTACATTTGTTATTTGAAACTTTTTTTTCTATCTGCAATATTTAAGGAATTACAATATTATGGCGGCCGTTATACACCTTCGATTTTAGAGGACTTTTAGTATGTTCAACAGGAAGCTGAACACCACCAAGTTTTTTGCTTGTACTAATTTTTTCGAGGTTCGGCTGGTTTTTGTCCTATTTTTACTGCACTATAGTGTTAAGCCAATAAAAATCTTAAAGACGGTCCCTTGTCTTTTAAGTGCCAGATGCAGATAAAGGTTTGCTTTTTTGAGAGACTTATAGTATGTCCTTTCTTTAACCTAATTACTATACAATGTGGCTTATTTATGATAGGAGTCCCTTCACATTTAAAACATCATATTTTTTAAAACTAAAATTCTTATAGCAAAATTAATTAGTTTATTGGGGAAAAAAAAGCCAATATTTAATAGTTTTCTTTTGATAAAACTAAAGTGACAGAAGCCTGCCCTGTATTAAATAATAACAATTGTGGTATTTTTGATATATATACTTTTCAATTTTATTCCTTGAATTTTATTTCCTTTTGTTTAGTTTCACAAAATCTAAGTAGGTACAATTAATTTATTTTTTCAAGTTTTCTCCCTCAGTTTAGAATGAATAAAGTTTTCAAATTATCATTCCTTCTTTGTTTTTAGACAGTTGTGTAATTTGTTCAATACCTCCTATGTGACGAGCCCATACTATAACAATGAGGTATCGTTAATATATTTAATTTGATTTAAAATTTATTTCTGGATCCAGTGGCGGATTAAAGAGGGGGCGGGGGTGGCGACCGCCCCCCCCCCCCCCCCTCGATTATACTTTTTTCCAACGACTACCAAATTTCATATCAGAAATGCATAAAAGCGCTGTTTTGAGAGGTAATATTTTCAAAATTTTCCGAGGGAGGACCCCCGGCCCCGCAATATATCCCCCCCCCCCCCATAATAAACTTCTGACGACGCCAGGCGTCCCGGAGTAGTCCCGGTTTTGGACTTTAAATCCCGAACTTGTCTCCCGAAAACACTTTTCGGGACGCCAAAATGTCCCAGTTTTCAATAGAGACGCCGATAATTGATTAATTCGTTTAAACAAATCCTCATATTTCGATAATTTTTTTATAAAATAATTTATTGACGCGTAGCTTTAGCAAAATGTTTGTTAGTGCCAATCTGAATCAACCGCATTTATTCCTATAAAAAAAATTACGAGTGTTTGCTTTGATTCGATGGTCTTATCTATATAACTTATCTAAATTAATTTACTTAATTTAACTATTTTTTTCTAAATATAAAATTAGGTCCTTTGTCATATGGGCTTAACTGCTCGCAGATATATAAAACGAAAATATTAAAAATCCCCCTTTTGCTTCCGAGCTTACCGAAGGTAACAAACTGTGATAAATTTTCGTTCTCAAGAACGAAAATTGTTTAGGTATTTTAGACAAAGGGAATGATTAGGTGCACAACTTTTATTGTGTTACAAAAACTATACTTTTAAGTTTGCATTATATTTTTTTTAAAAAAAATGTACTTGTGTTCATGTTCATACTTGTTTTCCAACAAACTACACCATTTAATCGAGTCAAAAATGACCCTTTTGCCTTTTGTGACTAAGTATTAAAATCAAATTTTACCTCAGAAATGCATTTAAGCGCTGTTTTGAGAGGTCATATTTTCAAATTTTTCCGGGGGAGGACCCCCGGACCCCCCGCTATATGCACCCTACAAAAATTAACTGCTAACGACACCTATGACTTACGGTTAAGATATTGTACTTAAGTCGGGGGGGAGGGGGGAGGAATCCTGAGAGCTCCCCCCCCATTCCTTAGAGCTTTCCATACTTCCGAAACCCCTTGGAGGGTCAGATCGCCACCCCCTAGATGACACCCTTAATCCGCCACTGTCTGGATCAATTATTCTATCTAATAGTTATTTCTACACTTATTTGTTACAGGTATGCAATTGGGAATGCTGAGCGGCCACATTTGCGCAGTAAAGTTGGGTGGTTAGACATTTTAGCAAATGACACACATCAATTTTATACACACAACAATACTGGAGGACCTTCAATAAAGGTATTGAATAAAATATGTCTGTTTTATAATAAGTTTTGACATTTTCATGTTTTGTGGCTATGGAGCATAAGTCAAAAACGTTACGTTACTTTTAGCTTAAAAACTCAGAAAAGTATAACAGGGTGATAAAATGCTATAGGAGGTGTGAAATCCAGTCTCCAGCTGTTGGGCCTCCCTCCACCGCACGTCATAAGGCTGAAGAAAGTCGAAAAGATTTATACGTGTGACAGGGAGTTAGGAAAGTACAGGAGGTTGCCATCAACTCTCAGCCCTCTCGGCCTACCTAGTATGAAGGCATATTAACAATTCGTAGAAGGCGGGTCGGCGCCTTTGAATTCAGTATTTTGTAATCAAGCCGCGGCAGTGCCGGTGTGGAGATAAGAATAAAAATTATCTTCCATCTACTTTTATCAATTACTTGAATAAATTACCGATTTTATTTCATTCTATGTCGGTAGTTTACGCAGAGCGAAAACATGAAAATGTCTCACTGTCTTGCGGACTCGTATGCAAGAAGTATTTTTTTTTTTTTAATTTACCAAAATATCATTGTATCCATTTGTAAATTGCCATATAAACTAGTATCTTTGTTAACAATGAAAAAACTTCACTAGTTATCCATACTTAATCAACTATTTTTCTCTGTATGTCTCCTGTAGTTAATGATAATTATAATTTGATTTAAATTAAAATTTAATCTTTCCCGTAGTAAGAATACTACCTGAAACTTAAAAATTTGAATTTTTTATCAACTACTTGAATTGAATTAGTGTTATTTTTATAAAAAAAAAAAAAAAAAAAAAAAAAAAAAAGGTGATGCTTTGCATTATTATTTTTTTATTTGAATAAACAACTTGTATATCTCATGAGGGGGTAAGATTTTTTCAATTATTTCAAACTACGTCATGGCCTAGCGTATCCTTGATATTTGGGTCTTATAATTAAACTTTAAATTAAATTTAGAATTTCTATCTAGTTGTTACTTAGTATAATAGAACAATTGGTCTAAAATATTTAATGGTCAACCTATGTGGTGAATATGTATACAATCACTAGACTTGTTACAGACTGCTTCTTTATAGGAAGATGGTATCTAATCTACTAATGGTTTTCCAAAGGGTGGACACCAAGCTCTCTTGTTCTATTTTTATAATTTCCTGTATGTATAGTAGGACAGACTGGCATGACACCTCCTTATATGTTCTTTAGACTAAATGATTTTAATTTTTATGTAGTTTGTTTAAAAATAGAACTAATTGTTGCTAAAAACATAATATCTCTTTTAACTATTATTTTCTAGAACATAGTAATAGTCTTAGTGAATTATACATAATATATAATTTGTGTTTTTTTTTCCAGTCGAGGTATATAACTGCTCTGTACTTCACTTTCAGCAGTTTAACATCAGTTGGTTTTGGTAACGTCGCACCCAATACCGATGCCGAAAAGGTTTTTACGATATGTGTCATGCTCGTGGGATGTAAGTTTAATCATTTATATATTTTTTTTTAATTCAATGTTTAATTTATTTTTCAATGTTTGACAATGAAATTACTAATAACACTATCTGCTTGTTTCAGCTCTAATGTATGCCAGTATATTCGGTAATGTTTCGGCTATTATTCAAAGGTTGTATTCAGGTACAGCAAGGTACCACACTCAGATGCTCAGGGTGAGGGAATTCATACGCTTTCATCAAATTCCTAACCCGCTTCGGCAACGACTAGAAGAATACTTTCAGGTAATATTTCTATTGATATTTTATTGAAGAAATTGTAAAGTTATTAAATAATTACAAAGTTACATTAATGGACATTCTTAGCCTCCTCTAGCAAACACCAATGATTTTTATGACATGCAATAGTCATTTTCAAAGAATAATCAATTAAAACTATTCTTTTACTTCAATTTGGTCTCAAGGTAGCAAAAATAGGAGCCTCTTTACCTTTGTGTGGACCAGAACCAGCAGTTGACTGGTCAAAAAGTCAGGTTAAATCAGCTATTGAGAAGTGGGTATGGGATGAAGCAGAAAGGGAATTATTAGGGTAGTGACACACTTCGCCGCCCGGGTAGCGCCACCTGGGTGGCGCCCACCTGGTTGATGCCACTTGCTCCCGCCACCTGACTTGTGCCACCCACTTATATGAGGGATGCAGTCAGCCCCAGATTTGATTTCCCCTATATTTGATTGAAGGAGTAGGGGCTGAGTGGCGTGACTTGGGTGGCGACGTGTGACAGGCTCAATTAAAAACAATGGGTTGACCGGGTGGCGCCACCTGTGGGTGGTGGCTAGACCGTCGGACGGTCGACCGTGTAGTACCACCCGGCAGGTTCCATCTATTCTCATTGACGACCGGTTAGCGCCACCCAGGTGCACCCGGGCGGCGAATTGTGTCACCCCCCCCCCCCCCCCCCTTAGAAACAGAGGGATGCAGGCAGTCTAAGATGTTACTGCCAAAAATAAACAAAAGGAAAACTAGATGGCTGTTAAGACTGAGCAGGACCAACCTGAGAAATCTGGTTGGAATGCTAACTGGACACTGCAGGCTCAGAAGACATCTGGCATTACTAAGGGTAGAGGAGGACCCCATACGTCCAGTGTATGGAGAGGAGGAAACAACTTACCATTTGCTCAGGGTGTGAGTAGGATATGGGAGATTGCACTTTCATATCTTAGGGAAGGGAGGAATTGGGGTAGAGGAACTTGTTACACTGAAGTGGCAAGACATCCTCTCCTTCATAATCCAAACAAAAAGGGTTGAGGGTGAGGTGATGGTGGTTTGATGGGTGTGGGAACGCCTGGGATTGGCAAGAAGGATCCAAATGTGGTTTGTTTGCTATGCTAGGCCTTCCCACCCCTTACTACTACTACTTAATTTGCCATTCTAACCAAAATAAAATAAAAACTAAGTCTGCCAATTAGTCTGGCACATGGCTTTCTCGTGTCTTATTATAGGACGAATGGTCACATGAGTATAAAATAATTTGAACCCGCTGTTTATTGAAAGTGTGGTTGCTTAGACCTCTTTTGATTCTCAGTGGTGTCACAGTGTCACATTTATTTTTATTTAATATTAAATGTGCACAGAAGGTTCAAATTTATATTGGACTATCTGTGAGCTACTTTTGACAAACCATCCAAATTTCATTAAAATCGAATGAGTAGTTTTTAAGATATGGTGGTTCGCAAAAAAACGACAGACGCAAGAACAAAGATGTTCGCTGATGTCTGAAACAGATATCTGTCTAGAAATGTTTGAACTAGCAGAAAAAAAAAAATTATTCTAGGCAATGACCACAATTTCTGTACCTTCTGTAAGCTTTAAAGCAATATTAAAAAGTTATACTTCAATAAAGTTAACTCTTCTTTTATTCATGTTTTTCTCGTAACCCAAGATTTTTATATTCTTAAAAGCAAACTTATGTCCGGTGTTAAAAGTATGAGGTGATAATGCTGTTTTTTAACTACTGTTTTTTATATATCATTTGTATGCTGGTATTGTCTACTCTTAAATTGTTGTGATGTTTCACCAATATACGATTTATTGCAGTTGTTACAATCAGTTTTGTATATTAATCCGGATCTGTTCTCTTTATATTAACTTTATATTTCATGTTGTTATAAAAATGGGTTTATGAGGAATTTTTATATGTTCGCAATCATTAAGTTTCATTGTTTTTTGAATTTGTTCAGATACTCCTTTGATGTGAGTTAGACTGGCAAAATGTTTTAAATTCTCCGTCGGTTCTATTCTAGTGTTTGATATTATCATTTCCAATTAATTTATTTGTTTATACCATAGAGATTTAATTAATTTAGGAGGATATAGATTTTCAATTAATTTAGAAAATTATCTGCGATTCTTAAAGCTCTTAATATCATGTTTGCTGCCGTGTTTGTTATCATATGTGTAGGGTGGTTTGATTTTATAATTTAGTATTCTATTGCTTTTTAATTTTTTTGTATTTTGTAACAACATGAAAGATAAAGTTAATAAAGAGAACAGATCAGGATTAATATACAAAATTGATTGTAACAACTGCAATAAATCGTAGATTGGTTTAATTAAAGCATAGACAATACCAACATACAAATGATATAAAAAACAGTGTTATCTATATTCATACTTCCAATACCGGACATAAGTTTGCTTTTAATAATATAAAAATCTTGGGTTACAGAAAAACTTGAATAAAAGATGGGTTATTGAGGCCTTCCATATCTTTGAAAATATTAACAGCACAGTGAACCATAAAACAGATTCTAGAAATATAAACAAAAATAATAACACTATTTTCAAAAAATTTAAAGAAAAATAAAAAAAGTGTATTATATTTATTAATGATCTCACTCAATGATCACAATTTCTGTTACCTTCTGTAAGCTTTGAGGCAATATTAAAAAGTTATACTTCATTAAAGTTATTTTTTGCTTTCAGCATGCATGGACATATACGAACGGTATTGATATGAACAGCGTGCTGAAAGGATTCCCAGAGTGCCTTCAAGCCGATATATGCTTGCATCTAAACAGAAATTTGCTCACTACTTGTTCAGCATTTGAAGGAGCATCTCCAGGTTGTCTCAGGTAAATATTAAATACATGAAAATAAGCTAGTATTTGTTGGAAATAAGTTATAGAATTCTATCCACTAATTAGGGTAAAAGTCCAGGAGATAGCGTGCAAAAAAGTGTCTGACTAACATCAGGGTTTTGGCGGGAGAGTAACTATTAATATAAAACTATTAATAAAAATATAATAATTCCATTTACCCAGACTGACAAAAAAAAACATAACAAAAATGACAAACATAAACAAATAATAATACTTTAGTTCTAAAGATAATAACAGAGATTACAAAACGTTCAGACTCTATTTATTAAGGATATGAATTACAAATTATGAGGAATAACAATAAATGGGAGGTATAAAAAGATGGCATAAATAATGATAGCGGTACAATACCAGATAAATAGATAAAGATGTAGACATATAAGAGGATGACAAAGATGGGATAATTGACAGATATGAGACGCAGATAGTTATAATATTTTAAAATACAAAAATATTAAAGAAATTAGACAAATATAAAAAGGAATGGCAATGTGATGAGTAAGTGTTATGATGGAATAATACAAAACAATGCCTGGTCAGGTTTGCTAAACCAGGAAAATAGTAAAAGAACTTAAATCTAAACAAAGATTGAATAATCCAAATTAAAAAAGGTTAATAATTATAATTCACAGATTTGAGACACAGATAGTTATAATGTTTTTAAATACAAAAATATTAAAGATATTTTAAGATAGACAATCTAAAAAGGAATGAAAATGTGATGAGTAGAGAAGTGTTATGTTGGAATAACCTCGCGTCAGTGAGGTTACGTAAAGTGACGAAGGTTGCTGTGACGTCATGCACCCTCCACAATTTTTCGTCAGGTTATCTTTTACTGGCTCATAACAAACAATTGTTTACTAGTGTTCTGCAAGCATTTCATAGTTTTTTCCTCCTTTTATACTATTAAAAGCTTTTTTAACTGTTTTTAACCTAATAATATATCAGTAACATCATTAATAAGCAATAAATTTATACATTATGGATGATAAAACAAATAATTCTTACAAATAACTCAAATTAGGTATAAAAGAACTTGCCTACAGATGTTACGCCACACAGAAAATGGGTTAGTATTGCGGTAAAAGTGACATTTATCTTTTAATGCTTTATGGTTGCACCCAAATTCAAAGCATTGAGACATTTTACATTCTTAAATTAATAAAATTGATTAAAAAATTATAATAAAATAAAGTAGGACTGATAAAACCCATTTGTATATTCTTTGTTATGAGCCAGTTCAGCTTAGACCAACGTAACAACACACACTTTTTTTACGTAAGTGACGTCACACTTCCCCAGCACATACAAAACAATGCCTGGTCAGGTTTGCTAAACCAGGCAAAATAGTAAAAGAACTTTAACCTAAACAAAGATTAAATAATCCAAATTAAAATAATAGTAACAATGACAACTACTGATTATTTTTTAACTAACTACAAAAGAGAACATTATTAATTAACCGAAACCTTAAATAAATTGGCTATAAATGGGTCACAAATGTATTGGTTGATAGATAAATTTTATAAATTCCATAAAGTTTCCATAGGAAAAATTGACAATAGATAAGTATAATTGGTCAACCTTCTATACTCTTTTTACAATTAGTATTGACTTTTGACACTCAGATTGGCCAACCTATATGAGGAAAAAAATAAAGCTACTAGGCCTGTGGGAGGGATGGGACCAGTGACATTTTTATTTGCCTAGTTGGCCAGACCTTTACGAATTCAAAATCCAGTACTCTCATTGGCTCCCGCCACATTTTTTCGATTTTCCCGCGCTGTCAAAAGTTAATAATAATTGTAAAAAGAGTATAATAAGTATTATGATGTTATTCTATTGATGGATTTATGTGCTATAATTTTGTTACCATTTGTTTTCTTAATTTTTAAATGCTAACTTACAAATTTTGATAATTTATTATTGTCTTATAATATTATGTATGTAGAATAGTTTATGTATAATTATTATTATAATTAATTTATGATTTTTTATTTTAAAAAATCTTTTAGGGCTTTATCATTAAAATTCAAAACAACCCATGCACCACCAGGTGATACACTAGTCCATAGAGGTGATGTTCTTGCCTCATTATACTTTATTTCGAGAGGTTCAATAGAAATTCTCAAAGATGACATCGTAATGGCTATTCTCAGTAAGCATTCTTCCTATTTAAATAATTAATAATCCTCTATGTAAAAATAATTTATAACTATTATGTTAAAAATTATAATTATTAATAAATTTGAGTACAATTTCAGGTAAAGATGATATTTTCGGAGAAAATCCTTGTGCCCATAACACCATTGGTAAATCTAAATGTAACGTAAGAGCTTTAACTTACTGCGACCTGCACAAAATTCACAGAGATGATTTGCTCGATGTACTCGAAATGTATCCGGAGTTCTACCAGTCTTTCACTAATAATTTAGAAATTACTTTTTATCTTAGAGATGTGAGTATTAAGGCTTTTTATCTTAGAGGTATGAGTATTAAGATTTTTTATCTTAGAGATGTGAGTATTAAGACTTTATCTTAGAGATGAGTATTAAGACTTTATCTTAGAGATATGAGTATTAAGACTTTTTCAGGTTTTCGCTCGGATAAACCGTGAATTATAATATTCCTCTTCCGTATATCTCTCTCTATTAAGGCTATTCGTTTATCCTGTTTCTTTATAAATTCAAGTTGTCCTGTTTGTTCCTTTTTAAGGCGGAAATACACATGCTAGTTACTCGCACAAAAACATACGAGTAGCTCGCAGAGGAGAGCTACTGGCATGTGTATACATCAAATAGCATGCGAGTGAAAAGCATGCGAGTAAATCGCACGAGGTTAGATTTTTGTCTTGCCAGTGGCACAAGTCGAGGGGAGGGGGAACTGATAAGGCACGTGTAAACAGGCCTGCCAGCGTGCAAGGTTGCTAGTAGCTAGCACGAGTCTCCCTCAGCCCTTCAGTCTTCAGTTGCGTTCCTTCCTTTCACGGGTATCTGAAAACAACTCATCAACTTTCTCCGGAAGCATTCGCTATTGATTCCTAAAATCATTAACGTCCCCGAGCCGCATTTCATTTAGTAGGCACTGACTCGCTCCATGTACCTAATTCCCTTCTAGCTATCCAATCTTTACCCACACTCTTTGTGTCTTTTTATTATTTTTCAAATGTTTTAAAACACAGTTCTTTGCAAGTAACAGAACAATCTGGTTAATTTCATTCCCCACCGATACATTCATAAGGTACATTGAAACAATTAATAAAACTATCAAAATTAATTAAATCAAATACAATTATTTCATAATTTATTCCGGCTAAAAGAAGGCAAGAAACGATTGCCTGTTTCAAAACTAGAATATTTTAAAACAACCGATTAGTCGACTGTTTTAAGTCGATTGGTTCCCAAAGCTAATAATTTGGTTGCCTTGACATTGAGCTAAAATATTTGTTATTTAAAAATTATAACAATTTCTAGCCATTAAAAATATAAACATTTGTGAAATCAGTTTAAATATGCAAAATATGTTGGGACAGTTGTATTTTTTATAAAAGTACGATTTGTATTAACCCTGCAATGCGCAGTTAAATAAAATTAAATCTTGAATGGCCTTAAAATTGCCGCCATCTTGAAAATATTAAGTGTGAAAATTTAAACAAATATACAGTTGTCATAAATGCTGAGATGAACCTGTGTGCTGGATTTTGTTCAAATTGGTAAATTAAAATTGCCGCCATCTTGAAAATGTTAAGTGAGAAGTTATAAAAAAATATATTGTTGTCACAAATGTTGAGATGAATCTGTGTGCTGAATTTCATTCAAATCGATAAATATTTACGTTAATTATCGTAAGATAAACACACTTTTCAAAGCCTAAGTTGCTGAAATATTTCAGTTTAGTCAATTATTTCAACATATATACATGTATTTCTTTTACTTTTATTCTCCTTACATTTATGCAAGTTCTTTTTTACCTTTTAATTAATACTAACTTAATGTGTGTAGGAGGAGCAAGTAGGTGTTGATCCATACACGTGTAGACAGACTCAGAGGAAAGTCTATTCCAGATCCAATTCTCAAGATTTAGGCACTGGTGAAATAGGAGGAGGAACCTTATTAGATATGGATCTCAGAAGATTTCGTCCTAAACCATCTGTTGAAAAGGCTACTTCCTTCGATGACACAGAATTTGCCTTGTAAGTAATTATTCTATCACTTTGTCTTAATTAAAAATATTAAGTTGACATTCTTGTTATGTCAATATTACTGTGGTGTGTTCACTTTTTTGAAATAAAAATTTCAATAAATTAAAATAGATTGAGGATTTAATGAGAGTTTGATTTTTTGACACTTGGTCAGTTCGTTCAATTAGATTAACTGAAAGTCGCCAATCGTTCCTGCCCTATGAATAATTTTTTTTTTAATCCAGAAGGTTATGAGCCCGGGTTCTAAAGCTGAAGACATAGACATCACAGTGTATGAGGGATGCAGTCAGCCCCTTATTTGATTTCCCCTATATTTGATTGAAGGATTGGGGGCTGAGTGGCAGAGACTTGGGTGGCACCGTGTGATAGGCTCAATTGAAAACAATGGGTCAACCGTGTAGTGCCACCCGGCAGGTGGCGCCACCTCGTGTGACAGGTTCCGTCTAATCTCATTAACGACTGGGTAGCGCTACCCGGGTGGCGAAGTGTGTCACCCCCCTTAACGTGGAATGCAAATAGTAATTGGATGGCTGTTATTACTAAACCTTCGTTATAAACCGTTCAAAAAACTCATTATTAAATTTTAAAATGAGATATACAAACATTAAATGAAAAATAAGTTAGTAGAAACATCAGACTAATCTAAAATGAAGTGAAAATTGATGCACCAGGCCCCATGCCCCAAGCCCTAGGCCTTATGCTAAATGCTGCAGGCCCCAAGTTATCGGCCACTAGTCTCTGGGTCAAGGCAAATTACCCTAGGCCCATTGCCCCAGGCTATAGGCTCATTAAACAACCAATTAATTACCTACTTTTTTTACTAAACGTTAGTCGAATCGACGAAGTAGCTTTGATGGGAATTTACCAGAAAACGAGTGTATGCTAAAAAGGGCTTCTGCTGCTACACTGGAAGGTATGTTACCAACCAGTGCAAGCACTGCAGTGGGTACCCATCACCATCGCATACGAGCGCAGAAGGTTAAGGGTCCAACTGTGCTTGTCGATTTGACTACCATTAGCATTCCAGGGTTAATAAAGGACAGAAGGGGAATCAACCACTTCTCACATCCAGTTGATATTATATGATCATCAGTTTGAAACATGTCTTACCTACCTGTGATTCTAATTATCGCCAGGTATATTGATAATGACCTTGGTTTCAGGTGAGCAATTTATGAATACTTAAGCTACTCAGCTGCACTCTATTGCCTAGAGTTTGTCTATTCTATCTACTATCCCATTTTACTCGGCCTGGTTTTAAATCAGTAGGTGTGATGAAGCAAAGCTTTCAGCATATTCTGCTGGTACAAATAAGTTTTTTTATTTATATTTATAGATCTTCATTATTCAGTAGAAAAGAACAGACGGCAGTCTATAAATATCCATTACAAACCTATGTTACGGAAGAAGGAGCAGTCAACAAGAACTGCTGAAGAATTCAAATGGATGTAGGATAGCATTTATTGTAAAAAAAAATGTCGTATCACAGAAAACTTAATTCTCATTGGATCTTCTACAATTTTTTTCAAATTACGGTTTATTTATTTATTTTTCTTGAATTGTAAGCGACAATGTGCTAACATTTATGGTTTCTAATTAAATGCTCTTATTTATATGTTTTTCAGTGGGGATCAGAGATCAAGTGGGCATGGAATACTTGAATTCAACACAGATAAAGCAGGTCAGGACGTGACCCCACTCAACCTGCAGTTTGAATGCCATCCACCCAGATCAGCCACCCTGTCCTCTATCACTGGTATCAAACGCATGCTTTCTTTAGTTTTTATCAATAGTTTTTAAATAACAATTTTCTTTGAATACTTTTTTCTTTAACATTCTTCACTCCTTTTACTGCTTTTCAAAAACCTTCTTTTAAACTTAAATAAAACATACAAAAAAAGCGTTGGCAGAAATCGCATTTATGGTTTATAATTTCTAATGAAATACAAATGATATACGTAAAAGAAAACTCCGTAAATAATTTCTACTCCCTCAACAAATTATAAAAACTATTACCTTCATAAAGAACGTACAAGGATTAATTTTTTTTAAGGATAAAATATTTTTAATCTAAATTATGATAAATCAAGAAATTCATTCAGTTTAAAAATGAACATTTAATTCTTAGTATAGATTGTGGTAGAATTTTAGTAATCCCTGCTTCATATATCTTTCACATAATTAAAAATTAAATTATTAATAGTCCTAGAAATGATTAAAACTAGATAAACAAACCCTTTACACATTAGAATAGTTCTAAGGAATCAGTGGCGTATCCAGCGGCTAGGTCTGGAGGGGGCACATTCTAAGTCAGTTTAGATTAGGGAGGGGGGGGGGGGATTTGTAGTGGTAACATGAAAAGGGAACTACTTATTCAACAAAGCAACTGCCCCCCCCCCCCCCCCCCCTCAAGAAAAAAAAAATCTCCGTGCCTAAGTGACAACTTCTGTTTTAGAACGTATTCGTTAGAAAATGTTATGCTGATGCTTATTGCAGTACAATATCTTACTGTAAGTCATAGGCGTCGTCGTAATTATTGGGGGGATGAAGTTATGGCGGGGGGTCCGGGGGGAAAATTTTGAAAATATGACCTCTCAAAACAGCGCTTTTATGCATTTCTGAGGTGAAATTGAGTATGAGGTGAACGTAAAAATATGTATTAAACAAAATACGGCGTATTTTTTTTTCTTTTTTACTCTATAGGGTCTTGGCCCGTCTGGGGGGGGCACGTGCCCCCTGTGCCCCCCCCCCCCCCCCCCCCCCCCCCCCTGGATACGCCACTGTAAGGAATTAAGTAAATATATACTGCGTTTAGAGTAACAAAGATGTACTTACTATGATATGTACATAAGTAATAATATCTACATACTGAAATATCACTTTCTCTTGTTACGTAGTTTTAAAACTCGTGTTTTATTATTTACTTATATAAATAGTTAATTTCTCTAGTTACAAAGTAAAAAGTAATATTGTATTAGATAATTCAATATATTTGAATATAATTCTAAAATGTATAAAAGAATCCCTAATTACATACACTTCCTCTCCTGAGGTTATAAGGGTTTTTTTTTTAATTATAAATGTTTTAATTACAATTAATAATAAATAATAACCAAAATATTGCAAAGGAATAATTTCCAATCATAACTTGTGAGGTTAATGGTTAATGAGTAACCATAGGGTTAATGGATTAGAACATTTTATATGTTTAAACATAGTTTTAGAGAAGAGAGTGGTTAAAGCTATAATACACTTCCTGAAGAACATGTCTACATTATATGTGGGTTCAAATCCCAGAGATCAGAGATGTTTTTCACACTTGATATGTAATTTTAATGTTAAGTTTATGTATAAAGTGGTCAATCCTCTACCTTGTAGTTAGTTACCTACTATTGTGTTGACTGTTATTTTTAACAAGTGTTTTAAACATATCTTTTTAACTTCTTACTATAAGTTAGAAGTTAAATTAAATTATTAACTTATAGTCTGTGCCAAATGAGTCTTTGTGCTTTGACAGTGCAGGAAAGTAAAAAAAAAATGGACTGAGGAGCCAATGAGATGTCTAGATTTTAAAATCCTGAACTCTCATTAGCTTAACAGCACAGGAAAGTCAAAAAATGGAGTGGTGAGCCAATGAGAGGTCTGGATTTTAAAATCTTGAACTCTCATTAGCTTAACAGCACAGGAAAGTCAAAAAATGGAGTGGGGAGCCAATGAGAGGTCAGGATTTTAAAACTCTCAGCTCTAATTGGCTCCCCACTCCATGTTTTGACTTTCCTGCGCTGTCAACGCACAAAGACTCATTTGGCACAAGACACACACAAGACATACAAAGACTCATTGGACTGTAAGAGAGTTTACTTTTATAGTTCAGTTAAGAGAGATATGTTTTAGAAGGATTAAGTTCATTACTCAATGATATTATATTAATAAGATTTAAATCAAACTATAATCTGTGAAAGTACATATTAGAAGAAACCTAAATGTAAAAAAGGGAATATTCGTTGATATTAACTTTTCATGAACAAATACAGTAAGATATTTCTATCGAGCAACAATTAAAGCAATATTTCTCACAACAAATAGGTGGGGATTTATTGAAGCGAATGCTATATTCAGTCCACTGTTGCCAGACCTTAGTGAATTACGGAATTACAATTGCAAAGTAGTAATATTTTTTATTTTAAATTTCTGCCAATGTATGAACACTAACATTTCATGAGCATTAACTCATTCACAGTAAAGCCCCCTCAGACACTTGTGCATGCTTTATCAAAACAAAAAAAATCTTCAAACAAATACTATACTATGTAAAGAAGACTAATAAACTTTTCTTCCAATCTATTTTTCTTTCCCTTTCTCTAAAAGTTAGTTTATTTACTAACACCTTTTTTTCTCTTTCTCACTTAATTAATCATTGGTGCTTTTTGCATTGAACTAATGTAAATTAAATAAATGCACAGTTTCTTTTTATGTATCGATAAAAACCCCTGAACATTCAAATAGAGTTTATATATATTTAATTTTTTTAATATAAATTTAATAATTAGATATCGCTTACAACTTAAATTTTTAGATAATTCTTTCAAAATTACTATAAAACAGAAAATAAATTATGATTGTAGTGATTTTGTTTCATAATTTAGTAAATAACTTATTTAACTGCACCAATTAAAGACATTTCTTTTTATACAATCCCTTTTTTATATAAAAAAAAAGCACATGATATGTTTAGGCAAATGTAACTAAATAACATAGCTTCTTACTTTGAAAATAAATAAAAATCTTTTGTGAAATACTCTTAATTCTTCCCTATCTATTATATTCATTTGTTTATAGCTAACCCAAAATATTTAGTTTGTACCTCAAGAAAATTGTAATCTTCTATTTATTTATATATATATATTTTTTTTTTTTTTTTTTTTTTTACTGTAATTTTATTATTATTATTATTGATTGGGATATTGAGGTGGTCAGAACATTCATACTTTTTTTTTATAGTGTGATTTCAAAATGATTTGACTTATACATTATTTTTATTTATTTATTTTTTTTTTTTAATTAAGTTAAATAAAAATATTGGAAGCATTTAACATATGAATACAAAAAAATAAGTTTAAAGGATGTCAATTTTTTAAAAAAATAATCTAATACATTTTGTCACACTCTGACATGTTTACATCTTTTAAGCCTCTGGTGGGCATATCGGTCCGTAGGAATCACAATTGCACTGACTGTGACCTCTTGGATCTCTAACGTAAGCACCAAACGGGGGGGGTCAATGAATTCTTCACAAGTCTATTGCACAGCGTTCCTTGCCTCTTAGGCCGTTTGTAATTTTTTAAAGACCGTTTAAAGATCGTAATTTTTATTTTACTAAAACATGGTAGTTGGTCTGACAAACCAATATGCCTAATAACCAATTATTTTTGAGCCTGTCTTACATATCAATATCTAATAGTCTACAATTGTAGGATCAGTCTTGCAGACTGATGTACCAGTTGTACAATTTTATAAAATTTGATTCTTTTTTTTTAACCCTTATTGTGATTTTTAATGCTTTTATGAAGATAATATTTTGTTTATGTGAGAAAATTCTAATAAACCTCAGTAATTCTAGCATAGCGGTCTAAGAGGTGCGTTGTCCCTACAACTAGATTACAAATTTATGTGCTCACCAGAGACTTAATGTAATTTTGAATTATTGATAGTTATTTACTTATGAGTAATCCTTATCAATTAATATGAAATATTCTAATTAAATATTTAAAAATTGTAAAATGTTGTGTAAGTAAAACCTATTAAGCCTAAACTTTGATTTAAACTAGAGGTGGGTCGAAAAGAACAGAACAGCTTAGAAGAACATGTTATTGGAAAATAACAGTTCGTCCGTTAACATGTTCTTGAAAAATACCTGTTCTCGAATAACAGTTCACATTATAACAGCTCGGGATAACAGAACAGATCTTCCTGTTATTGTTATCCTAGAACAGAATCAATAACATTTCATTTCGAGAACAAGAACAAGATGCGATGAGCTGTTATATTATAACACTTCTCTACCGTTCTGTTCTCTGACCTGTTTCTGTTTCTGTTATTTAAGTTTAAATCATTTTATTATAAAGGACAAAGATTTTGCTTTTGCAGGGTAGAGCTCGGTCTCGGTTCTAACTTGCACTTGCATGACCCGATTTCCATTCCAAGGCCAATGTCCTTTACTCCTTACCTTAAAGCCGCAGAATCTCAATCTGCTATCAAAAATATACACTCCAGGTTAAAATTTTGAAGTTAGGTGGCCTGGGGGGAAAATGGGTGGTTGCCTCTTCTGCGCGATTGCATGAAAACAAACTTCCCTTTACATGGTACAGATCCCCTAAATTTCATTAATTTATCTCTAACTGTTTAGATTTTACAACGGATTATCGGAGGGGTTATTTTACTATCTTTGCCCCCCCCCCCCCCCCCCCCCCCTTTAGGGGGCAAAATATTTAAAATAGAAAAAAAGTTTTAAGTAAAAGTTTATTATTTTTCACCGTAGAATCTAAATATGCTATCAAAAATATACATTCCAATTTGGGACATATACATTCTCCACTGGGGGCAAAGTGGTTGATTGCCCCTAGTGGGCGATTGCATGAAAACAAACTTCCCTTTGCATGGTAGAGATCCCCCAAGTTTCATTAATTTATCTCAAACCTTTCAAAAGTTAAGAGAGGGGGGAGACTTTTGGACCACCCTGTATATTATTAAAGATATAAAGAGATTATTTTTTTCTTCTTGTAAAATGCATTTTTCATTAGAAGCTTTCATTAGTGTCAGCTGATGAAAACTCCTATTTTAAAACAATCATAGAACGTAAATAAACATTATTCTATCCAACAGTGTCAGTGATGGTATGAATTTATATTTACATTAATTATTATAATTAGGGCAAGTCAGTATTATGTCAGAGACAAATTCAAGACTTTTGTTGTCTCTTTTAATGAAAGGTGCTCTCTAGACTTACCTTTCTCTATTTATTTTATTAAGGAAACACTCAAATTCTTTCATCACTGGTGATGACCTTATGGAGCCGAAAGCCATTTTGAAAATATAAACTGTATTTTGCATGGAGAGAAAATTTCTTTAATACTAGAGACCTCCTTTGACACTCCCATTGTTATCAAGTATATTTTGGCCCTTCAACATTTTTTAGCCCTTTACCTAAACCGTAAAAAGAAAAAAAATTGTTAGCCCCCCTACAAAAACTGTAAAACTTAATTTGAAAGTCAAGTTTATGACTTAATGGATTTTACTTTTGACACATTTTATTCAATACTTGTTTTCCTAAACTATTTATTACTTATGAAATATTTTAAACATGTTGTGACCACCTATAAACAAAAAAAATTGGATATCAAATTTGAGGAGATTTGTGTGAGTTAATTTTGGTTGTAGGTTTATCAACATTTTATTTTTTTTTTTTTAAATTAATTCATAATTTATTTTAAATTTTACTTTTTTATTTTTTTATTTTTTTTCAATTCTTATTATTATTATTATTATTATTTTATTTTTTTTTTTTTTCATTTATATTTTATTTTTTGAGATATAGTTTTGAGAGCATGAATTAAAACAAATAAATATAATTTTTTTTTTATCTTTTGTTGGTAAGAAAAGTAAGAAATAATTAAAAAAAACTTCCTCTTTCCCTAATTTTGAAAACAACAACGTAGAAAGTATAAATATTTTTGTTTGAACCATGGATATGTGATATGTAGGCATGTTCTGCCAGCTGAAAAGAAGCCTGACTGACCTACGCTTGCATGGGATCACCTCAAAGTACAAGGAACACGACCAATATGGTATACCAACCAAAATTTCTTATTCTTTTCACTATACAAACACTTACTATTCAAAAATACATCATTGAATGTGGAAGCTTTCTGGCCTTACAATTTATCGAATGAAATTATTAATAATACATATACAGGGTGTTCATTAAAGTTGGTCACAAACTTCGGGGGCTGATAGTACCCATCAAAACAAACAAAAAGTGTTTAATAAAGATATGCCGAAAAATCCTTCAGTTAGCCGCTAGCCGCCATTTTGTATTAAACTGCTTTAGCTACAATAACTAAACTTTGCACGCACGTTTATAATAAAACAACGAAAACTTTAAAAAAAAATATGTTTGATTTGCATTAATAGTTTCAAAATGGCGCACATTTATAATTTTCAAAGCCAAATAACTAAACAACTATGAATTTTACGAAACATTTTCATGACACAAAAAAGATAGAGAATGTTATTACAAATCCAACGATATTTTATTCAACCAAATCGGTTAACAAATAAACGAAAAAATGATTTTTTTCGGTTAGCCCACAGAAGTCAACTATGGAAAATGTACTGAAAAAGAATGCATGCTACTAACCGAAAAAATTCATTTTTTCGTTTATTTGTTAACCGATTTGGTTGAATGAAATATCGTTGGATTTGTAATAACATTCTCTATCTTTTTTGTGTCATGAAAATGTTTCGTAAAATTCATAGTTGTTTAGTTATTTGGCTTTGAAAATTATAAATGTGCGCCATTTTGAAACTATAAATGCAAATCGAAATTTTTTTTTTTTTTTAAAGTTATCGTTGTTATATTAATAGTTATATTATAAACGTGCCTGCAAAGTTTGGTTTTTTTTTTTTTTTTTTTTTTTTTTTTATTGTAGCTAAAGTAGTTTTTGAGATATTAATTTTTACAAAATGGCGGCTAGCGGCTAACTGAAGGATTTTTCGGCATATCTTTATTAGACACTTTTTGTTTGTTTTGATGGGTACTATCAGCTCCCGAATTTTGTGACCAACTTTAATGACCCTGTATATTTTTTTAAAAACAAATTCAGATTAAATAATGTCTTGCATAATATTTTTTTAAAATTATTATCTATTCACTATTTTCAACAATTGGAACATAAATTTAATTAATAATCCTTCTTTTAAAATAATTACAGCAAAACCTGCTAAAGTAATCACCTGTGTATATTGACCACCTGGTCAATGTGACCACCTTTTCATGGTCCCTTCAGAAATTCAATATTTCCTGTACATTTTCTTCTGCTTATTGTGACCATCTGCCTATTTTGACCTGTGACCACCTTCTTTTGATCCCTTGAAGGAAATTTATTTCAGTTAAAGTGACCAAAGTAAAAAAAAAAAAAATTAAAAAAATAATAATACAGTAGAACCTCGATAAGAAGTGTCTCAAGAGAATTAGGGAAACAGTCTTGTTATCGAGGTGCTCTTTTCGTTGAGGGTCGTGTTATCAAGGTTATTTTGGCAATCAATCGTGTTATAGAGGTTAATGGAATGTTGGGAGCGGGGTTTTCAAGTCTAGACTTGTTTAAGGTCGACCTATTCCTGTATAGAGTCGCGTTATAGAGGTTTACTTCTCAAAACAACTTGTTATAGAGGTTCTGAGTTACGTTGTGAATTGGGAAAAAATCCGTGTGATAGAGGTTGTTTGGATAATAATAGTCGTGTTATAGAGGTTAATTTAACATTATGTGTTATGGCAATCTCAAGGGGATTTAAAAATTGTACTTGTAATTGAGGTTGTCGTGTTATTAAGGGTCGTGTAAGTGAGGTTCTACTGTAATATTTTAGTGACAATACCTAAAATAATTTTGAAACATTTGGTTTTTAATTTAATTTTTTAGAACTCATATACTAGTTGTTGCAATATGAATAAAACCCACTTTACTTTCTTTCTTTTTATAAGAATTATTATGAAGGATTTTAATTGAAGGAAATTATTAAAATAAAATAATTCTTGCTGGTTCTTAGAGTTAACCATAAAGAGTACATAATTTCTCTGCATTTTTTTCTTTTTCACTTCATTCTCATTTCATTGGAATATCTTCTTGTGTATTGTGTATTTTGTGCTGTTAAGACCTAAAATATGTTTAGATCTTACTATTAAACGTAAGAAAAATACATGTTTTTTTCCAATTATTATAAAAAAAAGTCACCTCGTTTTTGCCAAAATTGTAAAAAAAAAAAAAAAATAGCTAATTATATTTCAGAAAAGTTTTATTTTTTACTCTATTTACAAAATTGTGTGACTCTTTTCTATAAACATT
This sequence comes from Gerris lacustris, assembly GCA_951217055.1. Classification (NCBI taxonomy): domain Eukaryota; kingdom Metazoa; phylum Arthropoda; class Insecta; order Hemiptera; family Gerridae; genus Gerris; species Gerris lacustris. The sequence goes on from OX578281.1 coordinate 11,237,593, forward strand.
CTTTTTCACCCTTTATGTGTGTAACATTAAAAGAAAAACCAAAAATGAGCACTTTTTTAACTCATCTTGGGCATGTAGACCTCCTACCTAAGGTGACCACTTTTAGTCGATCCCTTTGGTGATAACTTTATCCAGGTTTTACTGTATTTTATTTATTTAAATTAAGTTAATAGATAAATACGTTAATTGTTAATTCTAGTAATATAAATGCATTTAATTTGGTCTATAAACTTCCACGGCGAAAATTCGCATTACAATAATTATGTTTTTCCGGCGAAATCTCAGAGCCTCAGAAGATTCTAAGTTCAATATCTCCCACCCATTACTGATAGCATCTACAAGGGTGTTGAGCATTATGATATTGAATCGAAGCAACAGCAAATTTATAAATCTGCTCAATTTTTATGCAACTGCAAATTCAACTGCTTATTAAATTTGTAGTTAAGTCGAGAGTATGAACTAAATTGCTTTCAGGCGATATTTTGCTGGTTAACACCTTTGTAGATGATTTTAATAGTGGACAAGGAGGCATCCTTTAAAACCCTGGTTTTAACGGGCAATCCTTTTTTTTAATACTTAGCTGTAATAATATACGATAAATGTTATCACTGATCAAAAACCTTTTGTTTATACACATTTTTTTAGTATTTGAGAAACATTATTTTAATTATTATAGAATTTAAATCACCGGAATGTTTCTTCGTTTTAAATTTAACATAATAAAATTAATTAAATTATAAATTAATTACCTAATTAATTGTGAAGTACAGCTTCTCTTCTGACGACTAGATTTTTTATTTCTCTATTTTCTTTACATCTTAAATAAAAATAAAAAGTAATTTTTTTTTTATTGTCGTTTTTAATATAGAAAGTTCTTGAGCAATTTTTTTTTAAATGACAATTATTAACTTCATCATTTTTTAATTACTAAAAATTTTATCGATGAATATGTTTTTAAAATTTTGGACGAAAACCACTAACACACTTCAACCACATTATTTTAAACGTAAACAATAAACATATTATTATTTTAAGTGTCTATAGACATTTTATATTTTCTTCTGATTTTATATTCAGTTATTCAATCTACCTTTAAGATTTAAAATGTCATATAAAACATAAATATAAAAAGAATAACAGTATATTGTGTGGTAAAACGAACTCTGGAAAAAGAAAACCGCTTAAAACAACTATAAAATCATTGTGTATGTATGTATACATATAAATGATATATGAATTTGATTTAAAAAAAAGATGTCTAGAGCCTATTTTCATAAATTACATTGATTTAATCCTTATGGTTATTCTAAGTTATTCTGTTAACACGATTTACATAATAAAATAATACAAAATTTAACAAATTCAATGTAAACTAAAGGTTTTATTAAAAAAATATATATCTGTGAATTTCATCTGTACAATTATTTATTATTGTTCTGCTACACAATATTTATTAATTAGTTTAAAAAAAAAAAAAAAAAAAAAAAAAAAAAACTAACCCATCACAAATTAATTTTAAAACCAGGTATTGGCCTCTCAGCAATTATCAGTGTCTACAATCAACTTTTTAAATTATTAATTGCCAACACATTCAATGAAAATAAAGGAGCCTAGTCGGATAAAATTATACCTGTAAAATTAATAATATGAGGGCCGTTAGGAAAGTAATCTCCGATTGACCACTGTGTGGGAAGTAGTGGGAGTAGCGGCACCATTGCACTGACCTACGTGGTAGGTCAGTCTGCATCAAGCTGTGGTCTAGTCAAGGTCGTACGAGCGCTAGTTTGGTTTTTATAGCATCTTGAAATCTGCGCTGCAATTGAAAACCCCGCCAAATGCGAAGTGCGAGATGAAATAAGGTTTTTTTATGGCAAAACAATACTCAGCAGTAGCTATTCATCGAGAATTTTGTTTCGTACATGGACCAAGTGTGAAGGAGTTGTACGTGAATGGGTTCGTTTATTTAAAAGTGGACAAAAAATATTCATGATGAAGAGAGAAGTGGTATGCCATCCACTGATAAACTAGTTCAGAAATTTGATGGAAAAGTTTGTGAAAATAGACGTTTCACAATGTCGGAACTGTCTAATGAATTTCTACAGATTTCTAGGACTGTGTTATACGAGGTAGTTGTTTACGGGAGTTTTGTGCTTGATGGGTGTCCAAAATTCTTAAGCCTCGTACACACCAAACGCGCATTCGCAAACAGGGTTTGCAAACACGACGTTCACACCAGACGCGCATTCTAGACAAACAGGTGTTTGCAAACGTTTGTCCTTGTTCCCAGTTATTGCTTCATTATTTTCTTATACACTACATCATCAAGTACTAAAACTATAGTGCACTTGCATTTAACTTTGCAAAATGGTTCTTTCAAAGAGCGGTATAAGCGCCGGCTTATTTATTAACATTGGTGAGTTAGTAAAAAATGGCAATAGTGAAAGAAGACGAGGATTCTGGATGTCAACATTTTTTTTTTTCTACAAAAATAATAAGCCAAAACAAATAGAAATTTTATACAAATAGAAATCTGTTCTTTTGGTCAAAAAAAGATAAATATCAATGTAATATTTGGTCTTCAGGGGCTCATAGGAGGCTCGGGCCCGTAGGCCCTATAGTAATACGCTTGGAAGCAATATAATTATTTAAACAAATAGTATGACGCATTTTTGCTATTTAATTTATCTATTTAATCCGGTATTTTTAATCTTGGATTTACATAAACTCATCTCTAGTTTCAATTACTATTTATTAATTAGTATATATGATTAGTTATTTGATGCTAGTCACAAATAATACGTGAAAAAAATAAAATATCATTCTCGGCTTTCCATGTCCAAACATAGGCTGTTTGCGAATTCTCAAGGAGTTTGCTCAAAAAGCGTCCACACCAAACGCGCACAAACAGCAAACATCCTTTGATGTACCGACTCTACCCGGAGCACCCGCGAACACAAACAAGCATTCGTTCGTGCGTGCGGTGCCGTCCACACTGGATGCACATCCATGTTTGCAAACGTTTGTAAATGTTTGCAAACACGATGAGCGGCTGGTGTGGACTCAGCTTTACCAATCACCACAAAACTCACACTTGGCATTTGGCGGGGTTTTCAATTGCAGCACACATTTCAAGATGCTACAAAAGCCAAACTTGTGCTCGTACAACCTTTACTCAACCATGGCTTGATACAGACTGACATACCGTGTACATCATGGTGCTGCTACTCCCTCTAATTCCTGCACAGGCACAGTAGCCAATCACAGGTTACTTTCCCAACGACCCTCATCAATGTAATAAAGTTTAATGAATTAGCGAACTTTACAAATGTATAATTATCTTTAACATACCACTAATTGAGTCAAATAATTACACATAAACAACACACACAAAACTAAATGTGATTAAAACAAGTAGGTTCACACGTATTCACTTTAAGCTAACCACAACATGGCTCCTTTTCGCCTTTCTGCTTTATTTATAATTACAGTAGTTAATTGACTTCTATTGCTTAAAAAATTTGATAATATTTTTTCTCTTCTAGGTTTCTTGTACTCTATTAATGCTTTTTAGGAGATCTATCAAGTATATAGGTTTTTATCTTTAATTTTTTTCTATTTATCAGTGTTTTGAGAGAGAAAATAAATCTGTTTTTTTTTTTTTAAATTTTCATAAAATATGAAAATTTAAGATTAGAATCTTTTAAGACCTTTTGTAAGTGTGGGACTTGATAATAAAACTTAACCATCACAGTTAATATTTTTTTAATAATGGAAATGTTTTACCATTTATTTAAAACTTTAGGGTGTAGTCAGAGGAGTACGCTCCCAATCAATGCTAACAAGAACAGTGGCGTAGCTAGAGCATTCGGGGTCCCCTCGCAAAACATTTTTGGGGGTACCTCGCCAAACAAAATTGAAGAGCAAAAAAAAAAAACCTCTAGCGTTTAGAACTGGGGGCCCCTATCGTCGTTGAATAGGGGGCCCCCTGACAGTGGGGGCCCTCCCGCAATGTGGGCCCATGCGAGCCCATAGTTACGCCACTGACCAAGAATTATTCTAGGAGAATTACACGTTCCAACACTGAGTTAGCATTATGTCATTATCTCAGTCCTTCCCTGAAGCAAGTTATTACCACTTAAAATAATGAAAGCATTAAAGAAAAATGTAGCTGAACAGTATTGTTAAGAAAAAAAACTTATGAAATCTAAACTAAAACATTACTTATTTTAATGCTTAATTAAGCTCACTTCCTCAAAAAGCGGACTTTAATCTTTGATTGCTTTACGAATTACAGATAAATAGTTTAGACAGTTTATATTTAATATTAATATTTAATTAAAAATATCTATTTTTATAAGTTTTTAGAAGTATTCATACTACGGAACGTTTAAATTTTAATTTAAATCAAATTATAATTACTATTTACAAAGGGAGACAGACAGAGAAAAATAGATTCCAGCACCGGGACACGAACCACAGACCCCCCTCATTTCCAGTGTACGGGAGCTCTAACCAATTAAGCTACACTGAAGAATAATCTCCTCTGACGATATCGATACCTAATCCCGAATTAAGCTTTCAAATTTATTCTAGTAGCCTTAGAAGTCAACAAACGACAATAGAACTAGACCGAGAAATACGCTTGTAATTATAAAGTACTCAATAAGTACCTGTACTTAGTACAATCAATTAGAAATTCAATTTTTATAAGTTTTTGGAAGTATTCATACTACGGAACGTTTCCCTCCTGTACTGGTTCGAGTCCTAAAGTCTATTTTTCTCTGTCTATCTCCCTTTGTAAATAGTAATTATAATTTGATTTAAATTAAAAATATCTATTACATTTGTGCCTTTTCATTATTTTATGCATCGGGTATACATTTCAGGTTAACGCTCTTTATATTTTTTTAAAGTTGCAGGGTTAAATTTGAACCTTAAAAAAAACCTTATATACTTGATCTCACTGTACTGTACACATAATAACAATTGAAAATTTAACAAGCGGAAGTACTATTATTTTGGAACTATACATTTTTTTTTTTTTTTTATTCTACATAGGTGTTATTCAAAGTAAAATTTTCTGAACTGGTAGAGGTTTATTATTGAGTTTAAGCTCTTAAGAACCAATTGTGCGCCAAAATCTATCTAAATTTACTGATATTTCTACAGTTATGGTTGCGTTAACTTTATAATTTCTTATATTTTTTAAAAAAAACTTCTTTTTTTTTAACACCCTTGAAGACGCAATTATAAAAAATCACCTCTAAAAATTAAAAGGGGACAGCAACGAAATATAGACCTAGTGTTTTTAAGGTCCGTAGGCAAAACCAAGGACCCTTATATTTTCCTGTGTGTGTGTCTGTCTGTCCGTATGTCGCTTGCTCTCACGACTACACCTTTTGTACGATCGCTTTGAAATTTGGCATTTTTTGTGTATAGTACCTACCCACACATTTTAAAAATATAGCGGCTTAATAAAATTATTTTTCAAAAAAAATTAGGGTAAAAAAACGTAAGGGTTAAAAAATAATTCTTTTTTTTTGGAAACCATGTGGGGTATCATATGAATAGGTAAGTCGAGCTGATTACAAAAATTGATAATTTTTGGTTATAAGCTTTGACAGGACGTGAGTAGGTGAGTTTGAAGTGGGTGTGAAAAGTGTCCTACCTTCTATCTCGCTTATATAAAGTGCAAAAAATCCTGAACATTCTTCGACCAAAAGTAAAGATACCACTTTTTAGAAATTTCGAAAAAAAAAAAAAAATGTATTAACAAAATACTTTTTTTCTTGATGTTTAAAGTCAGGTTCAATGGCAAAAAATACTTTATCAGAAGTTTGTTTATGTGTTTTGAGAATATCAGACCCATAGGATAGTTCAAAGAAGGCTATTAAGCATTTTAGAAAGCACCATCAATAGGTACTACTTAAACAATACAGTGTTGTCTACGGACCCTCGCTGTGTGCTGATTAGCACACACTTGACCTGTTTATTTTATATTCTAAATAAGAATTATTCAAAACAAAATATTCTGAACTGGTAGAAGCTTAAATCTTCAATATTATTTTAATTCTGTTTTATTCTTTGCATTGGGTTTTTTTTTTTTTTTTTCTTCTTCTTAAAGCATTGAGCATTTATGTTAAAGCATAAAACCTGACAACCTTCCTTTTGGCAAATTCAATAAAATACGTCAGTTAATAATCCACTTGTGTATTTTATTAAGGTATAATTTATAAAGAAATTAAAATAATAATAATAAATATGAAAAAAGGGACATAAAATAGAACATTTATTAATTAAAAAAGTATATGACAAGAAATTTTCTTACAGAAATTCAATTTATTTAAATGCTGTTATTGGTGAATAAGTTGATACATTTAATGCTTAAAGGTGCGTTTATACCTGACACTTCTCTCCGGCAATAAATGTCAAGTGTCAGACAGAAATTGCTTTGAGTGTTTACATCTGAGAGACATTGCTTGAGATTTATGTCGGAGATACGGGATGCTACCCAAAAGTTCCCGAACTCGGTGTATAACTCTTTTAATTACTGCAGTGCATCGATTTGCTGCTAGGTTTCATCGTTTTCACTTTTTTTGGTTCTTTTGTCTTCTCAGTGAGGTGATATCTGTGTTACTGTTAGTTGTGTTCTGCGATAGCGTAATGAGCGATTTGAAAGAGCAACGAATTTGTAAAGTTGGAATGTCCTACAGCACAGTCATTTGGACTTACGAGAATTACAGATGTCATGAATTGATTGTCGACGGTCTCGGATAATTGTTACACGCACAGTTTGGATGTTTTGGTCGTTGATTCCAATTGAAGGACGCCCAGAGCACTCATCGTCTTCCACACTCGTCCTTCCATTCTTAAACCTCTTAAACCATTCAAAGGCTTGGGTTTTTCCCATGACTTCATCACCAAATACTCCGAGAAGCATTTGGTGAGTTTCGGTCGCCGTTTTCCCGAGCTTGAAACAAAATTTGATACAAATGCGTTGCTCTTTCAAATCGCTCATTACGCTATCGCAGAACACAACTAACAGTAGTAGTAGTAGTAATCTAGTACTTCCTACTAGAACGGGTAGGACGAACCACTTGTTCAAACCTTGCAATTAGGCCATCACTTAGGCCCTTTTTACGCCCCGTGGTAGAGAGTTCCAGCCACTTCACACATCATACATAAGTACATAGTACCGCCGAAGCAAGTATGATGTGATCAATAGTGAGCCATATAAATCAGAGAGTCACGGCGAGGAATCGAACCCCGTCTCGTTCCACTCATAATTCAGTGATGGCCAAGCAGACGTGGTTTAACCCACACTGCCACGCTAGCTCTCCACAACTAACAGTAACACATATATCACCTCACTAAGAAGACAAAAGAACACAAAAAAATATGAAAACGATAGGAGGGGTTTGGGAGACGTACTAGTACTGAAACCTATCGGCAAATCGATGCACTGCAGTAGTTAGAAGAGTTATACACCGAGTTCGGGAACTTTTGGGTAGCATCTCGTATATGTCTTGACACTTCTTGCAATGCTTAAATTTGCAATAAATGTACGAAGAGGAGTTTGAATTTTCAAATAATCTGTGTTTACATCTGTTGGTATAGAAGTGTCGGCACTTATAGCTGAGAGTAGAAACATAAATTTTTCGGTATTTACACTACTGAGATTTCAGTCTGACATAAATATCATGCAATACATGTCAGGTGTAAATGCACCTTAACATGGAACAAGCATTTTCTTATCATAAACATTACTTTTCAAAAAATGTTTAAGAAGCTATTAAAATAATAGTCCTGGAGATAGTATACACATTGAAGTGACGAACTAACATCATGCTAGAATTTTGTGTTAGGAATTAATTTAGTTGGTATCCTCCATGAATATGTAGTAAGCAAAGTTCCTTTGAGGGACCAAATTTCAAGATATCTTGGTTCAAGGTTCTACTGTATGGATGTATATTACAATTTGTGTGAATGAGAGACAATGCAAGCGTGGAACATCCCTTGGTGTCTCTCATTCGCACAAATTGTGTAGCATATTGCAGTGTGCAAACACGGTATTACATTGCTGATGCACCTATATTAATTTGCACTAATCTAAAAAAAAAAGTAACAGTTGTTAATATTTTTATTGACATCTGATATTAAATCAACATGGTATGTGCCTTTTTTTTTGGCATATTTGGGAATCCTAAAAAAAACCATACTTAAAAACTATGTTAATAAATAAAAAATATATTTATCATCTATTCACCATTGACAGTCAATACATTTAAGTATAAAAACAACCTTTTCTTTCAACAACCCTCCTTATCCAATTAATTTTAGAAGTAGTCTATATATTTTTTATTCCTTTTTATAAAAAAAACCTCTTTAATGACTGCTATTCCCCAATTGCTCTTAAATAGTGAGTAGATATTTTGTGTGCATTATGTTTTGGTATGCCTATTAATTTTAATTTTTAATATTTAATACTTTTATTTTTTGTTTTTAGTTCTTCTCTTTCTTTCTTAATATGTATGCCTTAATGCTTTTATTAATATATATTATTTTATAAATACTAAATTAATAATATACATTTTTTTAAATTATCTACTTTTATTTATTTTTATTTTAAATTTAAAATCCTTGAGCTAGTATAAAATGCTTTGAGAAAACAATATAGCTTTTTATTTTTTTATTATTTTATTTATTATTATGATAAAGAAAAGCATTTTTGCAATTAAGTTGTAGTGCCTTTATTTATTTATTGATTGATTGATGGGTGTTTGAATGATTTTTATTAATTTTTAATTATTCTTATAAGAATTTACCTTTCTTTTTCTTTTTTTTATATATACTTATATATAAATATATATATATTTATATAAATATTTTCTGTTGGCTGTAAAAGGTATTTATTTGACTCAGATTAGTTTAGCTAGTTCTAGGAAAGCTATTGTTGGCTTGATTTCTAGGGTTGAGCTCAAGGGACATGAAGAGATCGAGTAGCTCATATCAAGTCAAGCCAGGAGTAGCCAAAGAGATTAGACTCTCCTCATCCCACCCGGAATCCACAAGGGAGACTCAACCACTTTTGGACCATCAGGCACCAAGTAAATTCCCCCTTGCCCTTTTTTTTTAATCTCCCCGATGGATCATAAAATGAAAAAAAAAAAAGAAAACAAAATTGGAATTAATGAAAGCCCTGCGATTAAATATATAAACGTACATCGGCAGTTACTGCTTTTTTTAATGAACCAAAAATTAACTAATGAACCAAAAAAACGCATTGTGCAGTTTGCTTTATTTATTAAATATCATTTAGTGTAAAAAGCATGAGAAAATATTAAAAACCTCTTATAAACTGAACTGATTGTTGAATAAGTTTTTTAAAACTTATTTAATTTCTTCCAGTTTAATTTATTATAATATAATTTAAGCTTCTTCGACAAGAGTATAATAAATCTTGATCGACAGCAGAGAAAGCTTACACTCTAAAATAAGTTTAAACTTAATCCTCAACATTATTATCATAAACAAATATTACTTATGTTAGAAATCATTGCTTTAGAGAGCAAAGTACAATAAATCAATTTCAAAGTTAGAATTTACAATATACACATATATAGGTGGATCTATTTCAGGGTAAATAATTACAAGATAAAAAGAACTTTTTATATACTTTGTTTTTAAATTTTCTGTCATAAATCATAAATTTGAAACCCGTCAATATGAAGATCGTAAATATGGGCCATGTCGACCTAACTTTCCATACAGCAAAATTTGCTGAAAACTAATTAAAAGTATTAAAATTATGCATTTTCATCGTGTTCTGAGCTATTCTAAAAGTTTCAGTTATCTAGCTACTCAGGAAGTTAGTTAAAAAAAATTTATTGCAAGACTTGTACTGGACAAACAAACAAACAAGAAAGCAAGCTAATAAAAACGTAGTAAAAAATAATCATTTTCAACAAGTTATTATGGCGGTGTTTCAACCTATCCAGTCATTATCGAGCCATTCAAGCTATGATTCTATACTTATATCAGTCATAATTTAAATTTCATTGGAACTGATTGTTCCATGATCAGATAAGTAGTAGGGTGGGCCGACATTTTTTTTTTTTAATTTAAAAAAGTCCAACCTCGTTAAACTTGTGTATGCATTAGAAACTGTCATACGTAAAATTTTGGCCCGATCGAATGACACTTAGGTGGTGCACTATCGCTTCAAAGCTTTAAAAACACTATTTTTAAGAAATTTTTGTATTTTAATTTTTAAAAAATATTTTAGTTATTTTTATTCACTTATTAGCATCTATTTGCTCTTTGCTGACATATTATTTGATTGCAGGAAGAAAAAAAAATTAAAAAAGTTAATTATAGATTGAGATAAGTCGGTACATACATAATACATATTTGTACCATTGAGTTATTCCAAGGATATTATAAGGACCTTCATAACACTAATTTCTCTATTATCTTTGGAAAAACTCAATGGAATACATATGTAAATATCGACTTATCTCAATCTATAATTAACTTTTTAAATTTTTTTTTTCTGCAATCAAATAATATGTCAGCAAAGAGCAAATAGATGATAATAAGTGAATAAAAATAACTAAAATATTTTTAGTAAATATTTTTTAGTAAAAAAATTTCTTAAAAATAGTGTTTTTAAAGCTTTGAAGCGATAGTGCACCACCTAAGTGTCATTCGATCAGGCCAAAATTTTACGTATGATAGTTTCTAATGCATACACAAGTTTTACGAGGTTGGACTTTTTCAAATTAAAAAAAAAAAAATCGGTCCACCCTAATAAGTAGTCATATTGTGATACTACACATCGGTCATCTATCACCACTCCCATTCTTCTAAAAATTGGAGTAATCACAATTTCAGTATAAATAACAATTAATTTCCCTTGTATACATAAATATCACAAAATTTAAAATTAAAAAACAATAATGATAACAAGACTACACATAATTAATAACATACAACTTTTAACAATTGTAAAAGTGAATTTACCAATCCCAGATCAAGTTCTTCTGTGGAAGATCCTTTATTTTTAACATAGTGTTAACAAACTAAGGATTATAAAAAATTTCAGTTCACATAGAGATGTACATATGAGGAGCTTATTATCAAAGACGGACAAGAGCACATTTCAAAATTTTACAGGAGAGGCGAAAAACAGTAGCTCAAATTCTACAGGTGCTAGGGCAATGATTTTTTTCTGTAGATTCTTAATAGACTCAAAACTAGTTAGAAGTAGTGAAAACGTGAATTTCCTTTTTAGCTGCTAAATGAAGTTAAAAAGTGGAGTTGTCCGCTTTTGAAACAAAAACAAGGTTTCGTCCGTTTTTGAAGTAAAATGACGTTGAAAATAATGGTTAGAATAATAATATTGGAGAAATAATTTTCTTTCACGTTTTTCAGAGTTCTTAGGGGGTAGTGCCCCCAAATTTAGAGCTAAAATTGATTTCTCTATTTCCCCTCGGGGTGTCATTTTTCTAAACATATATGACAAATATGGTAGGAGTAGGTATTCAGATGCTAAAGCCCACAGTGCATCATAGGAACGAGTTAGTAAAATGCCGCCTCCTGATTGGCTGTTTCGGTTATGTCCACTTTTGAAGCAAAACGTGTGTTGACTTGTCCGTATTTGAAACAAAACTACAAATATTATTGCATTTTTACCCCTTTTCTGGTCGTTTTTGTTACAACTGGATAGCAGAATCTGATGCAGCAGCCAAAAATCTATAAGAAACAATCGATAACTCAAATTCGGAAAAAATGTCGAATGTCTGTCTTTGATACTAGGCTCCTCATATATTACACACATGTATATATTTGGAACATTTTAAACAAACTTAACATTTTTATACCACAAAAGTGTTTATTATCACACAAATTATTCTTAAATTGAAAGTAAATTTTAAAGTTCTTTTTTTTCACTTTTTTAAGTCTTAATTACACTTAATAATCAGGACAACACTTTTGACACCTAGCATACCTGGTGGTGATTTCCTTATGACAGGATTCACCTCACACTTTTAAATAAAAAAAATCTCTTGATTATTTCAAAAAGCATCACTGTTTTCAATAATTGGTCAGTTTATGCCCATCTCAAAATCACATCCTGTTACTTACGTTACTAAATTGAAAAGTTGAAATTCATAAGTGCCAAATTGGTTTCTGAAAAAAAGTTATTTATGTATGGCACTTAAACCCAAAAGAAGCAAAACTGGGGAGATGCTGCTATCTTGTGAGATTTTTAACAAATATACAGTTCTACTTTGGCACTTAGACCTTTTTGATTATTACTAGGTTGGGCCTTAAATCGTTTTGAAGCCATCAACTCAAAATTATATTTTTTGGCACTTAGAGCCTTATGAATTTCAACTCTTCATATTTAAATGATATTTAATAGAGAAAGGATCTTGTTACAAAAAGAAAGAATAATAGCAATTTTGAGCTGTAAGGTATAATGAAGGCAATGGGTGAGTTCCTAGGAAGGTTAGTGAGGCAAGCCCACAGTGAATTCCTCCACCTAGAGCCTTCCTTGTAATACCAAATTGTAAAAGGTAACAAAATTGCTATTAAAACATTTATTATACAATTGTGATTTACTTAAAAAGCATAGAAGCTGTAAAAGAAGAACAAATAACTTAAATCTTATTATAAAAAGAAGGTTTTTTGCAACAAACAATTTTGAGGTGGTTTATAGTCATGCTTTTAACACAAGTGATGGGTGCCTCAAAATTATACCTCCAGTGCTCATCGTTACAAAACATTGAAAAATAAATTTAGAGGGAAATTGATAAATTAATAATTTTTTACAAATGGGACATCTAATTTATGTACAATTATTTATATATTTTATTTATTTTTGTAATATATTTTTATTAATTTAGCGTTAGTTAAATCCTGAGAGAAGTTTTTACTTGTAATTAAAAATAATATTCAACAAAAATTAAGTTAATGTAAGTATTATTGAAAAATTTGCCTTTTTTTTTATTAAAAATTACCTTTTATTTTAGATTCAAACAATTTATTATATATTTAAAAAATAACACCTTAATTATTAATAATTTTAAGGCACCCTTGTAATTAAGTTCTAGTTATTAAATATTTATAGCTTAAATAAGTTTTTAACTTAGCCTATTATTAATTTTCTTTTGAAAAACTAATAATGCTCTGCACTTAATATAAAATTAAGGCTATATTTTTATTTTATTTTATTTATTTAATTAATTTAACATGACAGGTCTTCTTTGTATTAGGTAAGGTATTTTTATTGATGATTCTAAATAAGTTTAAAAGTTATTTACATTTTATACGATTGAAGCAAGCAAATAACATGGTAGAGTAGAACCTCGATAAGAAGTGTCTCAAGGGGATTAGGGAAACAGTCTTGTTATCGAGGTGCTCTTTTTGTTGAGGGTCGTGTTATCAAGGTTATTTTGGCTATCAGTCGCGTTATCGAGATTCGAGGGTGGGGTTTGAAGTCTAGACTTGTTCTAGGTCGACTCATTCCTGTATAGAGTCGCGTTATAGAGGCTGACTTCTCAAACCGAATTATTATAGAGGTTCTGAGTTACGTTGTGAATTGGAAAAAAATCCGTGTTACTGAGGTTGTTTGGATAATAATAGTCGTGTTACAGAGGTTAATTTAACATTATGTGTTATGGCAATCTCAAGGGGATTTGAAAATTGCACTTGTAATTGAGGTTTTCGTGTTATTGAGGGGTCGTGTAAACGAGGTTCTACTGTATTTAATTTATCCATACATATGTTAATACAAATACAGTACCTATACATACAATGCTTTATAAAGCGTTTTACGTTATTCTTTTAAAAGAAAAAAAAACTTCGCTAATCTGGAAATCCCACTCATCTGGAAGACCCCCCTAAGCCTGAATTCGTCTGGCTAACGAGGTCCTACTGTACATACAGATTAGAGACCATTCTACTGATTAGTTAGAATTTTCTTGCTTCATTCATAAAACTTCTACTTATTACATTTTAAAGTAAAACATAATTTCTATCAATAAGTTTTTTTTTCTGAATTTATATCAAATTTGCTTACTAGTTCAGTCACTTTAATACTTCCTTAAAACCTTAAAAATTATGTTTTCACTTTTTTAAAAAAAAGTCTTTATTTAGGCATTATCATGAGCTAATGAATTAAATAATAGGCAAAGTTTTGTGCTTTTATCGTAAGCTTACAAATAACCCAGCGTAATTGTAAATATTGAAAATAATAATGAAATAAAGTAAACGGTGTTTACATAGCATGGATATTACATAATTAGGAGCTTGCATGAATTACCCTAGTTAGGAATGTCGCTTCAATTAATTTTCTAACAATTACATACTTTATCACCCGTACTATTTTTATAGTTAACATTAGAGTAGGCATATAACATTAAATGTCCTTTATAGAATTAGTTATATCCTGCCTACTAAGATTTAAAAAAATGAGAAAATTCTTTAAAAAAAATATATATATATATATATTAAGTTAAATACTAAAAAATAATACTATTAAGCTTAATAAAATAATTTTATCAATGAGTGTCATTTATAAAATAGAACATCGTTGAACCTATCCTCCATAAAAATAATACTATTAACCTTAATAAAATAATTTTATCAATGAGTGTCATTTATAAAATAGAACATCGTTGAACCTATCCTCCATAAAAATAATACTATTAAGCTTAATAAAATAATTTTATCAATGAGTGTCATTTATAAAATAGAACATCGTTGAACCTATCCTCCATCGGGATAATAAATTAACTAAACACCCAATGCTCAAATGATCTTTGTTTCTGGATTATGCAATGAATTTTATAAAAACAAATAAATTAAATAATTTTGGTAATAAATATTAAACATTAGGTAACTTAGTTATCTATCTATTTTAATTACCGTTCCTATATTCCAAAGTCATAAATAAAGTTAAGGACTTAACAATTTCATCAATATAGAAAAATTTATTAAATTAAATAGCAGTGTAAAGAATTAAATTAATTAATTCAGTGTCTTATTGATTATTCGATAAACCTATAAATTTATTATTTTTAACAGTGTGAAATACATGTTCAAACTGTAGAAATTACGGAGAAGTCATATCTCTCTAAAAGTAGACCTACTATTTTTAAACATCTACAAAATTACTTCTTCATTTTAAATTAATATTTTATTTTATTGGTATAACTGGTAAATTAAAAAGTTTCTTTTGATTAAAATATTATAACGCAGTATGCAGTTTATTATAATATGGCTTAGCAAGTCAAGATTGGCTAAAAATTATTTGTTTGCCATCCATCTGCAATTTTTTTAGTATAAACCGATCTAGCAAAAATGCTCAGTTGATTAATTTTAATGTCAAATTTTGTTGTTATATTTTATTTATTTGTTGTTATATTTATACAAGTATTTTACAATAGATAATATTTCTTGCAGTTCCTGAAGGTTTGCCTCAACACTGTGGAGTTGAAATGCAAGCACCACATAGTCTTCAGCCTCCGGGAGATGTTACTTTATTAGAAGATATGGGTCCTCCATCTACGACCTCGCATCATTTCACTGTCCCGGGAGCAATCAGCCCTACGCCTATACACCAATCTAGAACTCAATTAGGTATTTAATTCAAAATAGAAATTTTTATGATATATATGTAAAATAATAATCCTTCAATGGTCTACTAAAGGATAGTATAAATAAAAACTTTTATCTACTATTGTTGCAAAATATAAACATTGTATCTCTGTTTAGATGAGTAGAAAGTCTTTACCACCCTAGGGCGGTAAAGAAGAAGAATTCTTAAACTTTTTGCACGATTAGCGAGTTTGTTTACATTTAACAAAACTAATTTGATGTTTGTTTAATAAAAGTAACTGTTTATATGAAGTTGTGATAATCAATGTGTGATTTATATGAGGAGAATAATATGCCTCCCGAAATAATTAATTCTACCCAAAATAAAACTAATGAATTAATGTCATCTTTATCAAAAGAGAAATACGAACTTACAATCAGTAAGTTCATTTTTTTTCCTGTATTTATTATTAAAATCTAACAATTGTAGATAAATTACGGTACGTAACTCGTGCGAAAACGGCATTTTGCTTTGCTCGTGTGGTTTTACTAAAACTCCACACTCGCATGGAAAATGCTACTTTCCGCACGAGACGCGTAATGTACTAAGTTTACATCAATTTAATTCAGTGCGGTATTTCAAACCCTCCTTGGGTCATTATCAAGCTAAAAATAAATAATTTGTATATTATTAATATCAAAAATTAATTTACAACTTTATACAATACCTTAAGAAGCATAATTGTAAAAACATCGATTGAGGGTAATACAAAACTACTAGAGGTCGACCAAGAAGTCATGAACACGGGAGAAACGGAAAGCTTAACTTCGTTTAAAATCGGAACTTCCGAGTAGTGCCGAAGTCAGTACAGTCGGGTGCTAAGACAATACCCATTCCTAGTTTGTATGACATGCCCATGCCCAGTTATGTCAAATCTCACGAATAACAACAGGAAGGTTTCCAATCTGTTAGGTTTCCTGTTTTGTTTGTTTTTATACAGCACGAACTATAGTCACAACTGTTCTAAAACTAAATCCAAATCAAACTCAGAAATAAAGAGGAAGAAAAAAATAGATTAAGGAAAAAGAATATCGATTTAGATTTAAAGAATCTTATTATGAATAATCAATAAATAATAATATAAAGACATTATCGTATATTATTAGTGATTTTCTTATCAGGTACAGTGTTGCCTGTTGCAAAAAAATATAGAAGTTATCAAAAATAAAATTATTAATAACAGAAGAACAACACTGTGTTTTTTGACCGTGGTCTATTATATCAAAAACTGACTGTACATGACGACATTAGCGCACTCCTCTCATTTCCATGACTTCTTGGTCGACCTCTAGGTACATAAAGAAATTAGAAAAGTCTGAATTAGTTAGAACCCAAATTCAGGGTGTTTTTATGAAAAGGTCAGTAATAATTAAATTGCAGTTGAATTAAATTTTCTGTTAATTTGTATTTAGTCTTTAATATGAGCACCACGACCATATCATTCTCACCCCTTCCCTCCTCCCCTTATCACAAAATGAACAAACCCCTTAACATATTTTTTTTTTTTTTTTGAAATTTTACAACTGTTGAGGCTTATACCTCCACTTTGAGGGGTTCGTATGTCAGATATGTCAGATTTAAACCTTAGTCTAAACTCTAAACTACTTTCTTGTTAAAAGATTATCTCTTTACACCTACTCCAAGATAACTTTCTGGTGGGAACCATAGGGGGTTTACGTTGTTTTAAACCTGTAAATCAATAACTCCATTCACCAATGAAATAGCTTGCTGTTTCCAAAATTGAGCTGATTTGAATTAATCAATATTCCACTGGTGTAGATTAGATAACAAATAGTTTATTTAAAATATTTTGATGTTTCTAAGTTATGTTATGTCAAAGGTATGCGCCTCATCTCAATTATTGTGATATTAAAAACTTAATACCTTTGTTTTGCAGGAACTACTTCGTCTGTGATAAATTACGCAAGTCCCGGTCTCGGAGATAGGGGTTATGAAGAGAAATCATTTGTCAGGTGTACACACTGTGGTGCTGCGAAAGCACAAAGTGAACAAAATAATCTTCAGTCTAGGATAGATAAATTAGCTAGGTAAGCGTTATTACTTCTACTATATTTATCATTTATTTTCATGTTTATTTAATAAATAATCAACTTAAACAGAAATTAACCTTTATTTGGTTTTGTTACAGACAAATGGAGACATTAGAAAATTCAGTATCGACAGACATAAAAATGATCTTGTCTATATTGAGGCAACAACACCATGGCTCAAAGAGCGGTGAATTATTGCCGGAACCTAGAGAGGTATTTTATCACTTTCTCAACATCTCTGATTGATGTAGTACAAATTAAAATATATAATTTATAATCAAATAATAATAATCGTTATTTATGCACCTAAGGAGTAAAGTAAGCCATTATTCCCTGAGCGAAAAAGTTGGTTCTTGAGGCGAAGCCGAAGGTACTATGGTCCCTAAATCCCTAGGCGAAGCCAAGGGAATTAGACTCTTTAATTCCCAAGGTTATGTTTGGCTGTAAACAAGAGTGGATCTATCCCGTGATTTCTTTAAAAAATTTCATACTAAATAACATTTTTTGGACTTGATTTTGTTTTTAATTATTAGAGTAACATTAAAGGTATTAGTGTGAGTGTTTTCATAAAAAAATACGAGTGGATTATTTCGGAATCATAAAAACAAGAAAGTGCATTAGTACTCTGGATCAATCTCGTGATTTCCTTAAAAAAAAAATTTATACTAAATAACATTTTTTTGGACTTAATTTTGTTTTTAATTATTAGAGTAACATTAAAGGTATTAGTGTGAGTGATTTCATAAAAAAATACGAGTGGACTATTTCGAAATCATAAAAAACAAGAAAGTGCATTAGTTATTCTTCTTACTGGAGTACAAGAGAAAGATTCCTTTTTTAGAAGACACACTCACAGATTTAACTGTTGGGATTTAAAACAGTAAGTAAACTTAATAAAATCATTAAAAGAAAAAAAAACTTTAAACTAACAATTATCTGGTAAAAAATAAATGAACTGGAAGGTAAACTTTTTATTTTAAACTTGGCGCCAGAAAAAGGTTATATATAACATTTTGACACAGTTCTACAGGCGGTCACCGGTAGCTAAGTGGATAGCGCATGGGACTGGAAACTGTAATTGCTGAATATGTAACAGGTTCAAATCTGCCCCAGGTCACATCGGTTTTTTATTAGCAGCAGAGTTAAAAACTCCGTACAATTGCTGTCAACTACATAAAGGCAATTGTGGAATTAGGTTGTATATAGTTAGTGAACTTTGTTAAACTGATCATAAACATCATAATAATAATCTGACTATACATTCACTAAATAAAACTATTCATTAGGTGTGGATCAACAATATCGATTACATAAATATAAGGGGAAAAAAAATGGATAAAAAACTAGACGAAATAGTATCTAAATTACAAAAGTTGGAAACAATTGAAAATAAGATAGACAGATTGGAAGAAAAATATATGGCCCAGTCGGTGAAAACAACCGAAGATATAGCTTCAATCAAACGAGAAATAGCAACTATTAACAATAAATTCGATCAATCAAGAAAGGAGAACATAATAATAACTGGACTGCAGCAAGATAAGTTAAATGCCATTTTCCAAGAAGTATTCAATATATTAGATTTCCTCGAAATTAAGTACCGAAAATATGACATAAAAGATATTATTATGTTATCTAGAAGAGATGCCAAAGAGAGAGTTGTCCTGGTAAAACTTTCCTCTTGCTTCCTAAAATTTGATATTTTCAGAGCTAAACGCAAGCTTGCCGACAGTGACAAATATTTCACTGTAAGAATTAAAGAAGATTTACCTTTAAAAGTAAGACAGATAAGAAAGGAACTGTCCCCATACCTGATAAAACTTCGGGAAGACGGACACACTGTTATAATGAAGTATAACAAGTTGCAGGTAGACGGAGTGTTTTACACTCTCGAGGAAATTGTAGATGCTCCTGTTTGGAATAGTAACAAGAGGCAGAGAAGTATAGAATCCACCCCTGACAAAAACGAACAAAAGGAAGCCAAGAAGGATGAGAGGGAAGACAAAAAAATCAGAACGGAAAAGACATTTAGTAACAGCAGCATAGAACGGTTTCTGTCTACTAAAGAAGTTATACCTAGTCAAAGAAAAACCAGCGAGCAAGAAAAACAAAAAGAAAAGGTAAAGACACCGACCCTCGGCAAAACTAAAGATATATAGCAATCAGATGATGCTTCAGATAAAAGATGCAGCACCACTCATAATCAGGAAAACTATTACATTAACCGAATCAGAACTAGTACAAATGAAATGTCAAGAACCCAACAGGAAAAATCAGATAAATACAAGAATAAAACTACAAGAAAAATGGTTAGCAACAAACATAATAGAAGGAAACCAGAATGGGATGTGATCACCTACAACTGCCGAACTCTTAGCACCGAAGAAAAACTTCAAGAACTATTAAATGAAATAGATAACATACATTGGACAATTATTGGTCTTTGTGAGGTCCGTAGAAAAGGTGAAGGATGTGTAGACATTGATGGAAGCATCAGTTTATACTATAATGGTAAAGACAAGGCAGAAGGAGGTACAGGATTTCTAATAAATAGGAAAAACATAGAAAAAATAATCAAACTGAAAAGCTATACAGAAAGAATATCAAGTGTTACCATACAACTAAAACAAACAAAAATAAGAGTGATACAAGCTTACTCCCCTACCGAAATGGCCTCAGAAGATGAAATAAATGATTTCTATTTGGAACTCCAAAGAGCTTATGAAGAATACTCATGCACTCAAACGCTTATTATAGGAGATTTTAACTCCAAAATAGGCAAAAAAGTAATAGAGAGGGGAGTAGGAGCCTACGGAACGGGCGAGAGAAATAGAAACGGGAATAGACTTGTTGAATTTGCAGAAATAAACAAGCTATTTATAGCAAATACTTTCTTTAAAGGTAGCGAGGAGGATAAATGGACTTGGATTAGCCCTAACAACATAACTAAAAATGAGATAGATTTCATACTGTCCAGTAAAATGAGTTTCATCAAAGACATCAAAGTAGTCAAAGACATCGACATAGGCAGCGACCATCGTGCAGTGGGAGCAAGACTAAAATTTATTAAGAGGAGGCCAGAAAAGAAAAGGAAAAAAGTAAAAAGAAAACTTAGTGTAGGAGATTTAATGTCACAAGATTTAGAGGGAAAATTGAAACACATAGCAGAAGAAATAGAGGACTTAACAGATTTTAATCAAGCTTATACACTTTTCACTCCATCAGCTATAGCAATATATAATAACATCTGCCAAACAATAAAAATTAGCAGCAAAAACTGTAGAAATCTTCCAGCGCATTTAAAAAACATGATGGAAAAAAGAAGGAAATTAAAAGAAAACCACTCAAGGAATCTTGAGTACAGAACACTGTGTAAAGAGATCAGAGTGAAACTGGAGTGTTGGTTAGATACTATAAAAAAAGAAAAAATCAAAAAAGCTCTTGAACTTGGTACCCGATTACATGACAAAAGCACTAGAAGAAATCGTATTGTAACAATAAATGATGGGAACGGCTGTGAACTAAAAGAAACCAAAACAATATTAGAAAGGATCAAAGAATTCTACGAAGCCCTCTACCTTGACGAAGAATGGTCTCACCTCTGTGATAGCAGGAATGCGGTAGAAAGACAGATTCGGTATAAAGAACCAGTCATATTAAAAGAAGAGATTGAATTGGCCGTTAAATCACTGAAAGATGGAAAAGCATGTGGCTTAGATGAAATCAGCGCAGAATTAATCAAAGCCGGAGGCACTACTATGTGTAGAATTCTCTTGAAACTATACAATCTATATTTGGAATCCAACACCGTACCTCATGATTGGTCCACATCGAAACTAATTCTTCTGCACAAAAAAGGGGACAAAAGAAATCTCAATAATTATAGACCCCTTAGTCTACTATCGATCCCATATAAAGTCTTCTCGAGAATTATACTTAATAGGATTAGCGGCGATCTGGGAATAGAAATCACAAAAAATCAGGCTGGATTTAGGAAAAATTTTTCAACCATTGACCACATATTTGTAATCAGCGAGCTTATCCAAAAAGCCAAGGAATATAATTTTCAGCTAGTACTACTGTTTCTTGATTTTGAAAAAGCCTTTGACAAAATTAAAAGGGGATCAGTAATAGATCTACTGGAAAGTAAAAATATAAGTAATACTGTCATTAAACACTTTGAATCCCTTTACGCTCAGACAACTGCCAAATATTTCATAGATCAAGAATGTGTATCAATAAAAATCAACAGAGGAGTATCCCAAGGTGACGTTCCCTCACCCCAACTGTTCACAGCTGTTTACCAAGATCTTCTACTGTCCCTTGATTGGAACGGTAAGGGTATAAATATTAATGGCGAGTGGCTTAACCACATTGAATTTGCCGACGATCAAGTTCTTGTTGCCAAATCATTGGACGAAGCCAAACTCATGTATGAAGAACTCCAGGAGAAATGCCGACTTATTGGACTCAAAATGCAAAAAGAAAAGTGCAAAACAATGATCATAAACGGACCAGAAATAAACTGTAATGAGGTATCCCTCCCAGAGATGGCAGAGCACTACATCTATCTGGGTCATCTACTAAGCTCTGATGGACAGTGGGGAGAAATCCAAAGAAGAGTGAATCTCGGATGGAGAGCTCTCCTAAGGAATAGAGACTTCTACAAAAGCAACGTTGACATATCCCTTAAAAAGAAACTGTGGGAGACCACTGTCTTGCCGGTCGTCATCTACGGATGTGAAACTTGGAGAATGACCCAGAAAGTTATGGCAAAGCTTAGAATAGTGGAGAGAAACATGGAACGCTATATGCTAGGTTTTACAAGAAAGGACAGGAAAACTAAGATATGGTTGAGAAATAAATCAAGATTAGTCGACATTGTAAAATCCATTCATATTAGAAAGTGGACATGGGCAGGTCACGTCATTCGGCGGAAGGAAGACAGCTGGACGAAAATGATAATGGAGTGGACACCCTGGGAAGGCAGAAGGAACCGAGGAAGACCTGCAAAGAGCTGGAGCTACGAAATGTGGACAACATGCGGCGGAGCAACATGGGCTCGAGTAGCACAGTGCAGGCCAGAATGGAAGCGTCTGGGCGCGGTGCATTATGACGTTTACCTTAAAGAAAATGCGTTTAACTATCAATAAGGCAGCCTAAATCTCCAAAAATCCTCAGCAGTAGCTGATTTTGCATTTTTATATTATATATGTATTTTTAACCATTACAGATATTATTTATTTTTATTTTTTTGCAAATAAAGGATTATTATTATTAATTCCCAAGGTGCAGCCGAAGGGAATAATGGCACTTTACTCACGAGGTACTTACAATATTTGATCTCCAGTAGCAAGAAAATGCATATTTTTGTCCATTGCACAGTTTTAATAAATAACAATAATAATTAGCACTTTTAATAGCGGATATAAGAGATTTAACATTAAAAATAAATAAGAATTAGAATTAAACTCAAATAGAAGGTTATTTAGATGCAGGTTATAAACAAAGATAAACATGCAAAAGCAGTGATGCCAACCTGATTTCAACAACTTCATTACTTTAAATAATTATAAAATAATTAAGTTGCAATCTTTACTTTTTCGCCCTACTTTTACTTTTTCGCCCTACTTTTTGAGTTCAGGGATGAAAAGACTTACTTTAGTCCCTCTAAACTAATTCAAAATCATAACTTTTTCTCCCTTCTGGAGATAAAATATATTTTTGTATGATATAATAATGGAGAACAAATGTTTTAGGGTGCTTGGATGGAAAGAAGTAGGCCTAGTCCAGTGAGGAGAAGCTCTAGTGTGCCTCACAATGATCATGGTCCTCACAGGTGAGTTTTTTTATCAGTCTTCCTCATAATGACTTCCTTCATTTAAGCATTTATAAACTTTAATATAAATTTACTTTATATTCTTAAAATGCCATGAGCTAGAATATTAAAATTGTTCAATATTTCATTATAATTGTTTTGTTTTTTCAAAACTTTATTTAAATAGTTTTTTTAATGTTTATAATAGTAGGTACAACAGGAGATAGTGTGCAAAAATGTATCTGACTATCATCAATATAGAATTTTGTGTATAAGTAAATCTTTTGGTGCCTTTTAAGAATATGTGGTTGGCTAAGTTCATCTGCGGGACATAGCTTGGCAATAGGCATTTGAAAAAAAAAAAAAAATCAAAACATTTTCATGATCCTGAATTCGAACTTAGTTAGTAGACCAATAATCAAGTTGATGGTAGTTTGTCACAATAGGTTAGTTAGTTAAATAATACTCCAAATCAAAGAGGTCGCCTCTAAGGGTTAAACACAAAATTCTAGCTTGATGTTAGTCAAACACTTTTTTGCACGCTATATCCTGGACTATAATAATGTGTTTTATAAATTGTAAAATGACTATTTTAGCAGGACTCCAAGTCAGGATGTGAGTAGACTTCCTTATCCATCTCCGTTGAGGCAACAGACTGGTTCAACAGTCATACCAAGGAGGAGTCAGTCTCAGCCTGTCGACCTTTCTCATGTAAGTCAGAAATCACAACGACCAATAATTTAAACTAAGTAACTTGAGTAAAAAAATACGTTAAAATATTGTAAAATTAATGTGAAGGCGAAAAATAGTCTCAGTAAAATTTTAAATAGGTACTGCTTTCTTCATTAAATTATGATGGTTTATGTAATTTAAAGACTGTTATTAAATTTTTATGTGCAATTATTATTGTTATAGAATCAAGTGCCACCTAGATCTAATGATGATCCAGCTTGGACTAGTTATCATCAAGATAGAAGGTAAATGATAACAAAACTATAGTAATAACTTGTTATCAGCAGGGAACCTACCCTCTGCCCAACAAAAGAACATGGATAATAAACCCTGAAATATTGTTCACACTACATGTATAGTCTAACTTCTAGATATGTGATGAAGGCTATTTAAATTTATAGAAAAGCAAGGTTTAAATATTTATTATGTCTAAATTTATATACTTTGTAGGGTTTCGTAGATCCTTCACAAAACTGGACGGACAGACACACCACCCTTGGTACAAGGGTGGTGTGTCTGTCCGTCCATTGCTCTTTGGTTCATATCTCCTGAACCGTTTAAGGTAAAAAGTTAAAATTTAAAACAAGGGCGCAACTTTTTGACTTACACTTAAGAAAAATATAGAGAAGATAAAAATGTAATATGTGCATGTTCAATTCTCAAAAATGTGGTAAACACAATTTTTTTTTTTTTAAATTTATGAGTAGGGTATCAAATGAAAGCTGGCTGATGAGTAGGTTACAAATATACAGTAGAACCTCGCTTACACGACCCTCAATAACACGATAACCTCAATTACAAGTGCAATTTTCAAATCCCCTTGAGATTGCCATAACACATAATGTTAAATTAACCTCTATAACGCGACCATTATTATTATCCAAACAACCTCAATAACACTGATTTTTTCCAATTCACAACGTAACTCAGAACCTCTATAACAAGTCGTTTTGAGAAGTCAACCTCTATAACGCGACTCTAAACAGGAATGGGTCGATCTTGAATAAGTCTAGACTTGAAAACCCCGCCCATTAACCTCGATGACACGACTGAAAGCCAAAATAACCTTGATAACACGACCCTCAACAAAAAGAGCACCTCGATAACAAGACTGTTTCCCTAATCCCCTTGAGACACTTCTTATCGAGGTTCTATTGTATATATTCTTAAATGTTGCTTTCCTTATTGGTTTAATGAGTAAGAATATACCCAAAAAAATCTCCCCCTCAACCACCAATAATGGCTAGTCCTAAAATTTTGAAATAATTCGTGCAAATACCTTATTAAAGGGTGATCAAATTTTCTTGAAAAAAATGTCCAATTTTTATAAATTGGAAATTTTGTGGGTATAGAGCACCCATTTTTTTTAAAAAATTTTGAGTGGGGTATCAAATGAAAGCTACTGATGAGTAGGTTACAAATATATTTATGCATTTTTAAATTTTGCATTCCTTATTGGTTTTATGTCCTCTTTCCCCTCCTAAAGATGCAAGATGTAATTGAAAATTTAGTCATCAGTGTTCTTAAAGATGATTGATTTGGTTTCTTCTCACAAAAAATCCAGGAACATCTTATGTGTTTTTCTAACATTATCTTTTATTATATCTTTCAGCGATGGGAGTGAAAATGGCAATAGTTGGAGAGAAGGAAATGCAGTAGCAAGCAGAAAAAGACAAATATTTTCAGGACGATGCTTAACTAGTACAGAAGAAGTTGAGACATTGGACTTCCCAGCCCCTACACAGGCTCCTATTGCTAGGCTTGATTCACTTCAGGAAATGGTAAATCACAAGTAACTTTATTTGTTTTATTTGTTTATTTACAAATTAATAGGAACTATATTTTTTGTTGAAACATTAGTTTAATCATTTTTATCTCTTCATTCATTGAGTTCATTGAAATCAGGTATTTTAAATAGTAAATGATGAATAATTTCCATACAAATCCCTTAGACTTAATTTAACACGTTCAGGACGGAGTGCAGCTATAGCGGCACTGAGACCCTAATCGAGAAACTGGAGTGCCGCTGGGGCGGCACTAGATTCCCTCTCTTAAATTGGGCTAGAGTGGGGTTTGGGGTTATTCCTTGGTCTTGTGCCTTTCTACCCGGGTTAGTCGAAGTCTAAACCCTATCCAGTTCTTATCGGATAGCGATCGGATCGTTTCAACACCTCCTACCACCCTAATTTTTAGCTCTTGTTACACCCGTTTTATATACATTTTTTCTTAGATCATAAAACCGAGAATGAAAGAAAAGAAGCGTAAGAACATTATTAGAACAATAATTACTAAAATAACGACAACAAAATCTAAATCTTGTACAAGTTTACCCGACCCGAAGCCAAGCGTTTCACAGCAGAAATGCTCTGAAAATCCACTACAGTCTGCAAGCAACTAGAATTAGTGCGTTGACAGCATGGGAAAAACTAGCAAATGTGGCAAGGAGCCAATGAGAGCTTGAGATTTTTCCAGACAAAAGGTCGGGCCAACTAGGCAAAAATAAATGTCTCTAGTGGAGGGGAGAGGCCTCTGGATAAACGCTGCCCCACCCCTACCCACAGACCTAGTGGCTTTATTTCTTCCCCCAAAGAGGTTGGTCAATCTGAGTGTCACTCAATTTCCCGTGCTGTCCTGTAGTTCACGTTTTGTGAATTTAAAATTTAAAGTCGATATCCACATTGTTATTATAAAAATAGTGATATAAATGTATTATTATTATATAAATGTATGTTAAAGGAATCAGCTCTAGCTTCCTCCAGTTCCTCATCTGATCTTCAGGCAGATTCGAAATCATCACAAGTATAGTTAACACTTAACTATTTGCTTAACTCTTTGACTGTAACTTTCGAGGCCATCATTCGCACGTCCCTACATCATCTCTGCCTCAAATCGTGCGTGTATATATCTGTACACATCAATCTCACAAAAACCGTCGCTTCAAATTTATCATTTTGTAAATATTATATAATAAATGTATTTTAAGCATAGCTTTCTATTTTTTTTTCTTTTTATTTTAGTAATGAATCAGGTCAGTAAAAGAAAAAAAGGAAAATCGCCTAGATCAAGTAGTCCATTAAATTACAAATTAAAACTTTTTTTCCATTGTTATTTTTAGTATTTTTCAGAATATTTTTAAAAAAAATATATATTTTTACGAGTATGTATTTATAATATACCATTAAGTAATTTTTGAGAAGAGTATAATTCAACAATGTGCTTATTTAAATAAAATAATGCTTAAGATATAACTTTTATTTCCAATGTTGTTATGTTCTAAAAATCAAAAACGTTTTAAAAAATAATTAATTTGACTGAATTTGATTTTTTTTTTTTAATATTAAGAACGAAATGGCTCCTTAAACGATGCCACTTACAGTTTTTCTTTAAGATAAGAATCAAGTTGATACAGTAAAAAATAAATGTTTTGTTCCTTTCGGTACTAAATAGGGGTTTTAAAGATGTGTGGTTAGACAGAGTGTATAATATCAATGAGGAACTCCCAGAATGGACTCATTTTCTACTATCCAACAAAACTATCTCTCCTTTATCACACTCTTGATTTTTACATTATATCTTCTACAGTTTTCATCATAATAATCATTTTCGTCGTTAGAACAGCTAAAGACTTATCCATTCTGAAAGCGCACTTTTAGTCTACGTCCATAGACTTTTCAGTCTGGGGGAGAAACTATTTTATTTAAGTCCAGGGCTAAACAAATAATAGTATATTATGTTACTAGGCTGTGAAGTGAGTTTTTTCTTTACCGCGGCAATTACATTTACTGTGGAGCGGAGCGAGACAGTAAATATTGCCAAGGTAAAGAAAAAACACTTCACAGTTGTGTAGCATGTGCTATTTTTTCCGTGGTAGCAGACAATGAAAAAACATTAAATATTAATCAATAATCAATATAATAATAACAACTATAAGTACATTCTTAAGATTTAAAAAAAAGAAACCTTAAAAAGAGGTTACTCTATAAGAAAAGATAAATAAAACGCATTGACATCTAGCGGATTTTAATCGTACTAAGAAGCAATCTACAAAGATTGCGCTAAAACGGAAGTTTTGATAACTACCAGCACAAAAGAATTTTTTTTTCTTTACTGCTAGGAGTAATGAAAAGATCTTTTAAGTCCAGTAATGAAAAAATGGATTTTAGCTATGTTTTTTAGGCTCTAAAGTTACTATTTCACAGCCTACCACAGGAAAAAAAAAATTAAGCATCTACAGTACCGAAAGAGTTTGGGAAATTCAATAAGTCATTATAGGTATTTTTTGAACTCCCGTACACCTAGTGTAAACCCAGGAGTTGAGGTTAGGTTAGGAGTTGAGTTAAGTTTCTATACCCGGAGCAGGGCGAGGGACACCCCCTATGGGGACTCTTCCCCCACGCTTTGATGCTCACTTATATAGCTTACTAATGACCACACCATACTTGCTTTGGCGGTACAATGTATAAATGTATGATGTGTGAAGTAGCTGGAACTCTCCACCACGGGGCTAGTAGAAAGGGCCTAAGTGATGGCCTAATTGCAAGGTTTGAAGTGGTTCATCCTACCCACTCTAGTAGGAAGTACTAGACTACTACTTCTAAGTTTCTATAAAACATTAAAAACTACCAAGACTTAATACAAGATTATAATGTATTATGTATAGTAAGTGAATCCTAAATGGTAGAAGGAAGAAGAAGACTAAAACTACTTCATGTCTACTGAAGGCAAAGTTTCGGCTTAACCAGCCATTTTTTCCAGCCAAAACATAATAATTTAATAAAATCATGACATCGAGTAACTATACAGCTAATTTTAAAGTTGTTACACTTAAAAATACATATTTATTACCTCTGTCATCTGAAATATGATGTATTATGAATCATAATTTATTATGTTTTTTGAATCTGAAACAAAATTTACATTAGAAGTTGTTTTTTAAAAAATTAATAAATTATCTTTGTTTCTTATATTTATTATATTATTCTTTATATGGTGACAAAACCTCTTCAAATTTGTTATATGACACTAAGGGATCCTTACTACTAGTGAGCAAATCAAGTAATTCAAATAAATCGGAAAGATTACTTACAGTAATGTGAGGTGATAACTTTTGCTGCTTGAATGAAAAATTGGTAGAAGAAAAATACAAAGAAACTTTTGGCTGCTTAAATAAAAAAAATACAAATAAATAACAAGTTTAGACAAATAACTAAACTTAAAACTAATAAATTCAAGAAATTTCCAACTTGGACCTCAAATAGTCGAAGCTGTGTTACCAGAAAGCCAATACTGAATTGTGTCAATAATAAAAATAAAAATAACTCTACTTTAGAAGTCGTTAATTAGCAAAATTGTGAACTTTAAAGAGTTTTTTTTTCTTTTTTTGTTCAAAAGAGCCTAGAGTTTTAAGCTGCAGGTTGTAATTATTTAAGCTATTCCCTTTAATCCAGGAAAAAGTTAATAGTTTTGAATGAGCAAAGTGAAAACTTTAAAAGTTCCTGTTACCAGTTTTTTGAAAACTTTGTCATTTACCCATAGAATTGTCCATTTTCGGAACATGGATGGTTCTAATTTAATTTGCATTTAAACTTTATACTGCCATTAATATACTCAGTATTATTATTTAATGTCAACTAGTTTAATTTATTGTTAGGTACCAGCGAGTTAATAAATAATCACACGATTCATCACATAAACCAAAGGTACCTGTAACTTTTTAGAATGTATATTGACATTAGTTTGTCTTAGACCAAATCATGGATAGAAACGGCGATGAAACGTTTTCAAAAATGATAATTTCAGACACTATATCTTTGGCGCCTTATTATCACAATTGACATATATGTGGTTATGTTGGGAATATGACTACCAACAAGTTGCATCATGCATCAAGCGCAAGTAAGTTAAGTGCCAAACGAAACAACAAAGTAAACCATTAAAAGAGAACTTTGTAAAACATAATAAGAAAATAACTATATTGGCTCATACTTGTGAAAAACCTAGAGGAATTGCACAAATACTGCATCTCATCAAAAAAAGGCATATAATCAGCCATGTATCCATTTCTATCATTTCATTTTATTCTATGTTGCACCTATATCATTTTTAAAACCACACCAAATTTCATCCATAAGTTCTAAGTAGTTAGAATAGGTTATTTAATTAATTTTGAGGAAATTTTTTACTTTAGCACCCCCTTTGGTTCTAAGCAATAGTCTGCCCGATAAAAGTCTCAAAGGTTTGTGTGTTTTTCTCCCCAAGACATTGAGATTCCTGCGGCTGTTTTATTACGATATTTTAAGGTTGAGTTTTATCATGTATTAGACTAAATCTTTTACCGAAATCTGAAGGAAAATTAGTTCAAAAGTTTTCTTAGTGTATATTAAATATTCCTTTGTCTTAATAGTTAATTAGAGTAAGGGATATCACATTTATATACACAAGTGTGACCTTCCTTTGTCCCAAGGTACATTGGACTAATGAGGAGCCTAGTATCAAAGACGGACATTCGACATTTTTTCCGAATTTTAGTTATCGATTGTTTCTTATACATTTTTGGCTGCTGCATCAGATTCTGCTATCCATTTGTATCAAAAACGACCAGAAAAGGGGTAAAAATGCAATAATATTTGTAGTTTTGTTTCAAATACGGACAAGTCAACACACGTTCCTAAGATGCACTGCGGGCTTTAGCATCTGAATACCTACTCCTACCATATTTGCCATACATGTTTAGAAAAATGATACCCCGAGGGGAAATCGAGAAATCAATTTTAGCTCTAAATTTGGGGGCACTACCCCCTAAGAACTCTGAAAAACGTGAAAAAAATTATTTCTCCAATATTATTATTCTACCAGTATTTTCAACGTCATTTTGCTTAAAAAACTGACAAAACCTTGTTTTTGTTTCAAAAGCGGACAACTCCACTTTTTAACTCCATTTAGCAGCTAAAATATCAAAGAAATTCGTGTTTTCAGTACTTCTAACTAGTTTTGAGTCAATTAGGAATCTACAGAAAAAAAATCATTGCCCTAGCACCTGTAGAATTTGAGCTACAGTTTTTCGGCTCTCCAGCAAAATTTTGAAATGTGCTCTTGACCGTCTTTGATACTAAGCTCCTCAAATATCCCTTTATTTAAATAGGAATTTAGACTAAGGAATATAAAAGACAAAGGGATATAGGGGGGTGCTTAATTAAAAAAGTACCAATTTTGCAGTAGAGTTCATAGAGTAATTTCCTCGCTTAAGAATAAATATCTTACAGTGGACACGGAACTCTTTTTAACTAGATTGAATTACCTCGTAAAATTCTGGTCCTGTTTCACTTATTAATTATCCTGGATAAATTTGATTCTTATCTTAACTAAATAGTTTAGAAAATAAAAAAAAATAAAATGGAAAATAAAAAGATTAGATATGCATACTTGTAAAAATACATTTTTTTTTTTTTTTTTAAATAGAATTTCATTATTTAACTTTTCAAAATTATATTTATCTCATTAAAGCTATTAAAGAAAAAATAAGCTTCGATGCAAATTAAATAAAATGAAGGTTGTATATTTTTTTAAAAAAAACTTAAAATTAAAAAAAAAACAAAAAAAAAAAAAAAAAACAAGCAGTGCCTATTACTTAAAAAATCTTTAAATTCTATTTAATCTTTTTTTTAATATATCACGTTAACACCTAAAAAAAATTAAGTGAGCCAAAAATTAATAAATACCTAATGTGTCGATTATTCTTATTGCAATCAAAAAAAAGGTATTAATTAGAACTAAATAAAAAAGTAAGTAAATTAATAAAAGGATATTTTATGCTTTTTCTATCACAAAAGAAGCTGCATTAATTCAATTTTTAATTTTTTTTTTTTTTTTTTTTTATTTCATTTAACTAGAGTTGACTGGTGTGTTTTCTATTTTGCATGATTACCTTGACAATTTAAAATTAATTATTTGGGAATATACATTTGTATTTATTATTTTCATTATTGCAATTTCATATTAAACATTTAATTATTTATTAAAAAAAAATAAATTAAAATGTGATATGAAAATATTGTAATTATATTTATTTTTATGAAATTAAGTTCCATGCCTCAAAGGCATACTGCATTTTTTTTTTTTTTTAATTTATTTGCGACTAAATTTGAACTAAGTTTTTAAAGAGTTAGTGTGTAACTTGGAAAAAAATTAAAAAAGTAAAATACATTTTTTGTCTTCTTGTTAGTTACTTTGTTTATCTCCTGCAAAAGGTGATGATCAAGTTTTTTAAAAGCCTGTCCTTTAAAATACTCATTCTTTACTGTTGTTGTTTTTCATCCAATGCATATTTGTGGATCTGTTTTATCAGTTAAAGTTAAATTTGTCCATAAAAAGTGGCCAAGTATTAGTAACCAGACCTAAAATATTTTGCACTTCTTTAGATTGTTACTCCCCTTATAAAAAAAATCAGAGGGGAGTAACAATCTAAAGAAGGTGTACGGAATGTTCTTCTTTTGACTGTTACTCCCCTTATAAAAACATAAGTGGGATATTCCTTTGCCCCAATAATACATTGGACTAAACATCCCTTTTTCTTAATAGTTATTTAGTCAAAGTAATTTTTATTCTAAAACAACATAGGGGAGTAACAATCTAAAGAAGTACCAAATATTTATCATAAATCATTAATATTAGACATTATTAGATTTTTTTTTAAGTTTAAAAAGCTTGAAAAACTAATTGGGGGAAGCATTAAAGGATTCTAAGTTTAAAGGACTCTAAGTTTAAAGGAAACTAAGTTCAAAGGAAACTAAATTAAAGGACACTACTAAGTTTAAAAGAAACTAAGTTTAAAGGACACTAAGTGTAAAGGACTCTAAGTTTAAAGGACACTAAGTTTAAAGGAAACTAAATTAATGGACACTACTAAGTTTAAAAGAAACTAAGTTTAAAGGACACTAAGTTTATCTAACTCGATTGTTGGTTAGCTTTTGTCGTTTAATTCATCAGTTCAAAAAATCTACATAGACCCAAGGGAATCAATCTTTTGAATAAATTGAAAAACAAAATACTTCTACGGTTAATGTCATTATTGAGTTCTATGTCTTCCGGTGCTCACCGTGTTATATTGGATGCATGTTCGGACATTTCGCCTCCTATGTTTGAGACATCATCAGGATTGTACATATTGATGATGACTTTCATTGAGAAGAAATGCCGGGACACGCATTGAATATGATGATGTGGTGTGGTGATGAAGAAACCTAGAAAAAAAAAAAAAAAACTTAGTGGAGTAGAAATAGAGGAGGACCGACAAACTGTCCCGGCGCCAATAGCCGATTGTTTAGTCGGTAGGGCTGCATTGCAAACACCAGCGAGTCCAACACTCCACATACCGTGAAATACGTATGTGGGTAAGGTCCTAAATGACTTACTACTCCCTGCCATAAAAAAAAAAACTCCATCATAATTATCACATTCGTCAATAAATAAAAAAAAAAAATATTTTGTACAAATTCAAGGAAATTTGGAGAAAAAAGGTTTTAGCTAGTTGTTGGTATTTGTATTATGTTTATTCTGAATTAGTTAAATCTATTTGTTCAAATCCTTTGGCCCAGAGTTGAACTGTTTTCAAGTCAAAATAAATTTTAAAATCATCACTTATTTATTGTATTATCCTAAAATTAAGTTAACGGAAGATTTCTTTTTTTTAAAAATATTTTTTGGTGTGGGGAGATTATCCCAAAAATGATGAAGAACATCTTGATTGTTATTTAACTATGGGTTCATTAAGAAAAGGAAGTTCACAATGTCCTCTAATAAGGCTCAGCTATACCACCAGTGAGGCGAGCCGTCTCAAATAATTGTTGTATAAGCAGTGGCGTATCCAGGGGGGGCACAGGGGGCACGTCCCCCCCCCCCCCCCCAGACGGGCCCAGACCCAATAGAGTAAAAAAAAAAAAATACGCCATATTTTTTTTTTAATATGTACATATTTTTACAGCCACCTCATATTCAATTTCACCTCAGAAATGCATAAAAGCGCTGTTTTGAGAGGTAATATTTTCAAAATTTTCCGGGGGAGGGCCCCCGGATATTGTACTGCAGTACAATATCTTGAAGTTCAATCTTCTATTGGGGGGGGGGGGGCTGCTTTGTTGAATAAGGGCCCCAAGATATTGTACTGCAGTACAATATCTTGAAGTTCAATCTTCTATTGGGGGGTGGGGGGCTGCTTTGTTGAATAAGTAGTTCCCTTTTCTTCCCCCCCCCCCCCCCCCTCCAATCTAAACTGACTTAGAATGTGCCCCCTCCAGACCTAGCCGCTGGATACGCCACTGTGAATAAGATCTATATTTTCTTGAAATGCGCTTTCTTAATCCCTCCTTTTTAATTTATCTGACACAGACTAGCTCATTTTTAGTCGCTGATAAATAAATTTTATAAAATTTTTGTAGAAATTAGAAAAAGAAATCTACATCTAATGAGTGTGTTAATTGCAATATCATTTTAAACTTATTACCCAAAATTTCACACCTACATTTTGTTTTTTGTTTGTTTTTTTCTTTCTTTATTCATTAAATGATGATAAATGATAAATTAAAACAAATATTTTACTTTTCTTATAACCCCCTCAATTTTTTTTTTATTTTTTGCCAAATGCTTAGCCAGAAATATTTACCTTATTACCTCAACGAAAAAAAAAATCACTTTAAAAAAAAAGAATAATTCAAGACAAATCTATAAATCAAAAATATAACAGGTGTGAGTGATATTTTGTGATAAATATATATATTAAAAAAAAAAAAATAGATTAGGGAAATTTTAATTTGAGCACACAATTTTAATAATTTTTAATTTGTGCTTGTTTTTATTGTGTATTGTTCAAAAATTTTTCTTTAAACTTTCATAATTTAAAGAAATAAATTATATATATTAATTATATTATAAGTGGTTAATTTTTTTTTTTTAATTTAATAAAATAAAATAAATAAATTAAATCGAGAAATAAAATAAATTATAAATAAATAAGATAAAGTAATGAATTCTAGTTTAAAATCTTTTTAATTCTAATGTCTTTCCTAGTTTGTATTTTTTCAATCACAATTTTAAATTGTTAATTTTTAATAATAAACCTAGTCACAAATTTAAAAAAATAAAATAAATAAAAATAAAAATAGGTATTTAATTAATTTTACCTTTGATATATTAAGTGTAAGTAGAATTCCTTTTTTAAATTAAAAGTAGATTTTTTTTTTTTTTTTAAATAGTTATTTTTATTTTTTGTTGTTTTATTTATTTTACTTTTTTTAGTTATTTATAAAAATTATATAATAATCATTAAATATTATAAAAGTGGAGAAAATTGTTATGAAATAAAAAATGTACCAAATTTTTCATTCCATTGTATTAATTATTATTATTATTATTTTTTTTTTTTTTCGGCAACAACAATCATAAAATTTGGTGCTGATAGAAAAGGCTATTTAAGTAGTGGTAAGCATTGAATGTTGAATTGAATTCTTTCTAAAAGAACAAAAATCGGCTCAATTATAACATATTATAATAGAAGTTATAAAAAAATATGTATTAATATCATCGATTGCAATGCAAGTAATTGCTTAGGTTATTCATATTACAATTTATTGAATAATAAAGAATTAATAATCATTTTTTAAAAAAAAAAATCTAAAGCATTAAATGTAGAAATGAATTGTCTAGATCGTTAGGGTATAGTGTTAATAAAAGGAATGCTATTTTGGATCATATATAGTATGTGTAGGGTTGAAAGAAATCTAACAAAGGTGTCGTAAATGGCCATTTCATACAATATTTCTCATTTTGAAAAATCAGTCATTAAATGTGACATTTTGATTTAAGATTTAATAAGCTCTTAAAATCTATGTTACAGTCAAAATTGTTTCTTTTTTTTTCTTCCAATCTTAACGAAGGTAATGGAAGCTAAAGCGAACATTTATTTCTTAATTATATATGAGACAATATATATTAATTATTCGTCTTCTTCTCAGCAAAGACCTTTCATTTTATACCCATTATACCGTGCTTAAAAAATAAGTAGTCCACCATCTTGGGCTGTCTGCCATATTGGATTAGAATGACATCACTTAGGTAACCAAGAGAGGAAGAGACACTTAGGTAAGGAAGAGAGCCAGCGTGGCCATGTGGGTTAAACCACGTCTGCTCGGCCATCGCTGAATCATGAGTGGAACGAGACGGGGTTCGATTCCTCGCCGTGACGCTCTGATTTATATGGCTCACTATTGATCACATCATACTCGCTTCAGTTCAATAATATAGTCCACTCAATAAGTAGTCCACCATCTTGGGCTGTCTGCCATATTGAATTAGAATGACATCACTTAGGTAACCAAGAGAGGAAGAGACACTTAGGTAAGGAAGAGAGCCAGCGTGGCCATGTGGGTTAAACCACATCTGCTCGGCCATCGCTGAATCATGAGTGGAACGAGACGGGGTTCGATTCCTCGCCGTGACGCTCAGATTTATATGGCTCACTATTGATCACATCATACTCGCTTCGGCGGTACAATGTACATATGTATGATGTGTGAAGTGGCTGCAACTCTCCACCACGGGGCGTAAAAAGGGCCTAAGTGATGGCCTAATTGCAAGGTTTGAACAAGTGGTTCGTCCTACCCATTCTAGTAGAAAGTACTAGACTACTACTACTACTACTACTACTACTACTACTACTACTACTACTACTAGGTAACCATGCATAATTTAAACTAAACATGTATGCAAAATTTCACTTCAATCGGTTGAGGATAACTGCTTTAAAATTCAGTTGCAAGATTTGACCCGAACATACATACATACATACAAACATTGCAAGTTAAATAAAAGCTTGTAATTAAACTATTAGATTAGAAATTAATTTTAATTGGGAGTATTAATTTATTACAGTCGGCTAAGCATAAACATTAAATTATGCTAAAAAATAATAATTTAATACATCTTTATCTCTTCACCAAAAATAAATGTACTTCCCATAGTTGACTCTCAACTGCAAAATAATAATTTAAGTACCATTAGGTGAAGATAAAACATGAAAGAGAGACTTAGTCAGATTTAAAATTGTAACTTATATTAATTTTACTACGTTTTTATTAGCTTGCATTCTTGTTTGTTTGTCTGGTACAAATCTGGCAATCGATTCCTAACAAACTTCCCGAATAGCTAGACATTTGATACTTTTAGCATAGCTCAGAACACGATGACAATGCATTATTTTAATACTTTTAGCCATCTTTCAGCAGAATTGAATTAGTTTTCTGCAAATTTTGCTGTGCGGAAAGTTAGTACGGAAAAAATCCGCAAGTTATTTTATTTGTTTTGCCATATCCAATATTTACACAATCTTCATTTTGACGGGTCTCAAATTTGTGATAGATAAACATTGAATGACAGCAAAACAGGAAATATCGATTATATTATTTCAAATATATCGATGGCACACTTTAGATTTGGTGTTGGGGAGATCCGTTGTACAAAGATTTGGCCTTTTATAGGTTTAAGATCAGCTCTCTGGATGGTTGTCATTTATGTGAAGTAAATAAATTCGGAACTATTTTTTTTTTTCACAAACATTATATATTATATAACAATAACAATTATATTATCAACATTACATACGATTCAACAGAAAATTTAAAAACGTAGTATATAAAAAGTTCTTTTTATCTTGAAATTTTACTATTAAAATTGTGTTTGATTGTTTCAAACTCTTTAAAAAATTTAAGTTTAACAGAGGTTTGCTATTAAAGATACTGTTATTCTGCCCTGAAATATTCTAATTTTGTGTTCAGGCCATAAAAGAAACAGGACAAGAAGTAAGGAAATTTATCACCACTCTAATGGCCCTTTCAATGGTGAAGGAGTGTCAAAACAATGCCAGGAAGAAAAACACTAAAGATATTTTTTCAAAATTTTTGAGTGTTTCTAAATAAATACGAGTTCTCAAAATTTGAATTCAAAACTGTATAGCTTCAATAGTGTAGCTATGATAAAGCTTGGAGAGTATTTAACTTGAAATTTAAAATAAGATCATTTTTAATGGTTTAACCCTAGAAAGCTAACCTGGAGTCAAACTGACTCCCATTTTTTTTTCAACTACGAATGCACGGTGTCTGTAAAACACCGAACTCCCACATCTTAGCTATGCTATCTCCCACTCTTGAATGACCCTTCTACACTTCGATCAGTTTCACATTCAGATTCTAAAGAGGACATATCGTTTGTTTTTCTGCAGTCACGGAGTCATTTTGACTCCTGTTTAGTCTTACACGTAAATTTTTTGTAGGTCATTTTGACGCAGAATAGTATTTTTTAGAATAGTATGTCGTGTTATTCTTTATTTTGGCATTTTAAATCTTATAAATTTAATATTATATAACTTTTAATTCAATAATTATTTCAAATTAAAGGTAATATAATTGTAATTTATTCATTTATAAGTATAAATTGTTATATTTTTTTTTTTCGTTATATGTCTAAATTATATAAAGTTAATAGAATATGAATATAGTCAAATAATGGAGAAAAAATACAATGATCCAAACGACATTTATCGCTTGATGAAGGAAATGACCGATTCAGATACCGATTATGAAAAAGAGCGTATTCGACAATAATGGTGACGGTTGTGATTCGGACCCTGATTTGAATATAGAAAATGCCTTTTTTGATCCCATCAGCGATGATGAGGAAAATAATAAATTAATTGAAACAACTTAAGAAATAGAAAAACCAAAGGAAAAGAAAGAAAAAAGTTACATAAAAAAAAGTAAACAAAACCACTCCAGTAGATGACAATACCGGATATGTAATAGTAGTCCAGATTGAAAAACCGGAATTAAAAGGAAAAAATTGTTTTTTTATGGGAAACAAACCACCCAAGTGTCCCTTCAACTAGCACTAAAACGTGTTAAAAAATATTGTACATATTAGGCCTTTATATTTTAATAAAACTGGGTATAATAGATTTGGGAGTCAATATGACTCAAGGTTAGTCTTAAGAGGTTAAAAAATATGTTTAGCGTTCTAGGGTTAAAATATTCATCCAAATTTAATATTTTCATTACCATTTTCAAAGCATTTAATTAAGTTCTTCACAGCTCCGAGACTCATAAAGAAAAAAATTGACGTTGCAGCAAAGACCTTAGCTAGGTTGTAACGGCCAACCAAGAAGAAAGAAGAGCTTATTATATCTTACCTCTAAATGACCATTCAAGTTTAAAAATATGTATTTTTTCCCCATTAAAATAAATTAATTAACCTTGAGAAAATTGGCTCCAGTAACCTCCTGTAAATTACGGACTTGAAAATATTTGACACCAACATTTTTCAATAGATTTAATTTTTTAAAAAATAATCTATTTTAATGTAAATTTATTCTAATTAGAATTTTTTAATCAATTTTTAATGTATTAATTTATAATTGTCATTTTTCATTAAATATCCCTGTTAATTTTTGTTGTTACTGTATTAAAAATTACTTTTATGGAGATTTTAAATATAGCTTCTTTTTTTTTTAATTAAATAAATAAAAAGAAAATGCAATCTAAACTAACTAATTTAAAATAACGTTCATATAGTTAAATAATTAATTAAAAAATAGAACTTTTAAAAGAATAAAAAATAAAATGTATAATTTTGATTTTGAAAGAAATTAATTGTTAATTCATATATTGTAAAAAAATGAAATAAAGAATATGTTTTTTAATGATATAAATAATTTTTGATAGAGAAAAAAAAAATTAAACATAACACATTTTATATTTGCATAAAAAGAAGTATATTAAATGGTTGCCTTATTGCAAAATACAACAAAAAAATTATACAATTCATACAGTTTTTCATTGTAAAAAAAAAATATAATTAATTATAGCTATATGTTTTTAACTTTTTTTTAGTTCAATTTCAATGTTTATCAAAAAAAGGACATAATGTAAGCATAGTAATTAAAGAAATAATATATATTTATGTAAATTTAATAAATAAACAGTTTGCATAATGTTATTACATACATTTATATATATATAGTGTCCCAAGATAGAGTATCTGAGAGGACATTTTTTTTTATTTTTGGGTTTTCGAAAAAAAGTCAACTTTTCTAAATAATATTTTTTGATACCATCAAAAATAAGGGTAGTTTACTCTTGGTCATATTTTAAAGTTTTCAAAAAACAGAACACCCTGTACACAAAATCAAATTTTTTTTTTTTAGCATTTTTAGAGGTTTAAGAACAAGCAGGAGTTTTTATAAAGAATGACTTTTTCGAAAACCCAAAAATAAGAAAATTTTTCCTCTCGGATACTCTATCTTGGGACACACTGTATATATGATGAATGTATATTTTGTATTTCTTTATATTTATTTATCTGCTCAATGATATTTTAAAAGTAAGTGATCTTTATTTATTAGATATATTTTTTATCTTTCTGTAGAAGAATATGAGAATAAGCAGTGTTGATTTAAGTTTCTTCTTCTTTCCAAAAAACTTATAGTTCTGCGTGTAGTTACTTCATTGGACATTAATCTAAAATAATAAATTTATTTTCTGGGGATCCTAGTATCTGAGGAGCCACAGTCTGTTTAAACACCCTTATCTATTAGATTTTATTTTTCTTTTAGGTAATTACTACAATATTTTCTTTTTAATTTATAATTTAGCTATATTTTGTCCATACCTGGGCATCGTCAGGCAGTGAATTTTAAATTAAGATTTACATTGTTTTTTGAGTAAGATCTAAAACAATATTGGAGTAACTTTCACTCATTGTTCACCTTCTATTATTAATAAGTTAGAGTGGAAGGTGAATAATGTGTGAAAGTTACTCCAATATTGTGTCAGATCTTACTCCAAAAAATCAATTTAAATCATGATTTACAATTCAAGGCCTGAAGATGCCCATGTAAGGGCAAAAAGGGCCCAGAAGTAGTTATGTTACAGGACTCTATGATACCACAGTGGGATTTTGACATTAGCTGGGAGTATCTACTTCCTTCAAGACAAGACTGGGAACCTGGAGATGATCCTCAAATGCCACCAGGAACAGACATGTGGTTCACCGATGGGTCCCTAATCAAAGAATTATCAGGGGCTGGGGTTTTCTGTGCAGAACCCCAATATGAGCTTAGTGTGAGCTTAGGCAAATATGCCACTGTATTTCAGGCAGAGATATATGCAATTTTGGACTGTTCTCAAATTATCCTGAATAATAAAATCTTTAACAGACAAATCAGAATCTACTCTGACAGCCAGGCAGCGATTAAAGCACTGGTTGCACCAAGGTATACATCTAAGCTGGTTTCTGAGTGCAAAAGCTATCTTAACACTCTTAGACAACTTAACAAGGTACAACTGATATGGGTTCCTGGACATTGTGGTATTGAGGGAAATGAGATTGCTGACCAGTTAGCTAAAACGGGTTCCAATTCGACCCCAATTACACCAGAACCAGTTGTTGGCGTGCCACGTTGTGGAGTGAAAAAATTCCATAAGGACATTTATGAGGCTAGATATGAAAAGAATATGGAACACTGCTTCAGGTATGCGACAATCTAAAATGATGATCCGGGAACCATCTCAGCATCTTACCAGATCGCTGCTCTCGCTCAAATCTTTCGTAAATCTTGATTTACAATTCAAGGCCTGAAGATGCCCATGTAAGGGCAAAATATTGCCAAATTATAAATTAAAAAGAAAATAATGTTGTTCATCCCTAAACACCCTAACTGTTTTTATCTAATAATCTTTTTCTAATAATTTTTATCTAATAGGATGCCCTCAGACTGACTAAATATCTACTTATGGATTTCCCCAATTATAATTATCTTATACTCAATTTACTATATAGCTTTTAGCGTATACTAGCCCAACCTCTGGAATGGGAGCAATAAAAATAACTATTTATGATGTTACCTACTGTTCAATTGTTGTTTGAGCCCTGCTTTACGAATGATAATTTATTCCTCAAATTAGGTGTATTTAAAGTAAGTTAGTTTAACAGGAAATTATATTCAAGAAAATTTGTAAAAATTAATTGATTAAAGTTTATTATTTAAAAAACCATACATGCTTTGTGTGTCCAATAAAGTATAGTTTGTTGGTTCAAAGTGTTTGAAGAATACCCAAATGCACCATCAATAAGCATTTGTAAAATTAATTTAAAAATATAGATTTTAATTTTGAAATAAATTAAGTTTTATTATATTATTATAATTTTTTTAATTTATTATACTTAGGTTATGTCCTTAAAGAGTTAAAATACTTTAGGAAATAAATTATATTTTTTCTTATTAAAAAATTAATAATGTTCTTATAAAATTCTGCTATGTGAAATGTCTAGAAATTATTGGAAAAAATCTTAACTTATATAAAAAAAGGACCTGAACCTCATTTTTTTGTTGTTTTTTTAACATTAAACTTTAAAAGAGATAAGGAAACATATCTGATAAATTAATTGCTTATGAAAGATAATTTAAATTGTACAAGGTGCTACAACAAATTCTGAGCATATTATTGAGAAGAATATTGACTGGAACATTGTTAATATTATTGGGAGGTTGTTCATATAATAATGCCTTTGAATAAGTTTGGGAAAGAATACTTTTCAAATATTTAAAAAGGTTTCCCTCAGAAAGAGTCCTTATAACATTGACTGAACTACCAAATCTAGTATCTCAAACTATGTTCTATTTTTTCAATTCTCA
This sequence comes from Gerris lacustris, assembly GCA_951217055.1. Lineage (NCBI taxonomy): Eukaryota > Metazoa > Arthropoda > Insecta > Hemiptera > Gerridae > Gerris > Gerris lacustris. The sequence goes on from OX578281.1 coordinate 11,280,594, forward strand.
ATCCTCGTATGGTTTTTACCTAACTAAATCAAACCTTTTATATCTATTTTTTGACATTTTCATGTTTAGGCTATGGAACATAAGTCAAAAACGTTACGTTACTTTTAGCTTAAAAACTCAGAAAAGTATAACAGGGAGTTAGAAAGGTATAGGAGGTCTGTAATCCAGTCTCCAGATGTAGTGCCTTCCCCTACCGTGCTTCGTAAGGCTGAAGAAAGTCAAAAAGAGTTCCACTGCTAGCAGGGAACTAGGCCGTCGCAGGAGGTACTTCATAGTTGCATAGTCTAGTCTTGTTTAATCTCGAGTTTTTACCGTCCTTATAGGCATGTTAGCTTGACCTTGGACAGGTTGGTTCCCTTCGCGCCTTGTTCCCCCACCTTGGTCTCACTTTTCTCCCCTCTTATGTATGTAATACCTTGTATTGAGTAAGAGTAAGCCTCAGTCGGGCCATGTCTATTCTATTGTATGTCACGATTCTTCAAGTACACGACTACATTTTTAAATTCTCGTTTTTATATTTTACCTGCCCTTAATCATTACTACAGTTCACTAATTCACTTAATCGTTTAATCAAGTCTAGAGCAGTGGTTTCTTAACCTTTCGGTAGCTACGGCCCCCTTAAAATGTCCAAATGTAATAAATATAGTACGTAAATACCTTTCGAGGCACCCTGGGGGGCCGAGCCCCCCCCCCCCCCCCCCCCCCCGTTATTTTTTAAGAAGTTTTATTTCTTATAAAAAAAAGAACAAAGCAAAGATTTGCTAATCACACTTTGAAATAAGAATCAATTTCAGTGGCGTAACTATGGGCCCGCACTGGCCCGCATTATGGGAGGGCCCCCAAATAAATGATGAGGGAGGCCCCCAGTTCTAAGCTCAAGAGGTTTTTTTTTTTTTGCTCATCAATTTTGTTTGGCAAGGGGCCCCCAAAAAGGTTATGCGGGGGGGGGGGGGCCCAATGCCCTACCTACGCTACTGATCAAACTTATTTACTTATATCTAAAAAACTCCAATACAAAGTGAGATACAAGGTTTGGTAGTTTATTTTAAGAATATAATATAAATCTCCTTTTTAATTGTGGTTCACTGCTTTGCTTGATTGTGGAAAAAAATTTAAATATTTTTGTTGACGACGGACCATGTTCTGGGAACGTGCTGTTGTTCAGGTCAGTGGGGTGATCACGTTCCATAAACGTGCTCTCCTAACTACACTTCTATCTATTTTCTAAATCCAGGCTCACGATTCAAATTCTATTTAACCAGTTCATCCTGTAGCACATCTGTACGGTTCTACACATACTTTCTGCTCTCTCATAGCTTTAACTTGATTTTTTGGTTTATTCCCCTGGCACTGAGTGATGCAAAATAAATGTTCGTCCGTCATGAACGTGTTATGACCTCCATAATATGTGGAGTACTTTTTACATGATAAAAAGTACTCTACTTAAGGAGTACATTTGAACAAAGATTTGTTAAGTTGTGCCATGATAACATTATGTATAGAAAATGGGAAACATCATGTAGAAAAGTGACAGAGAACCACAAAAAACACAGCTTAATGGGTTACGACTCATTTTCTACATCTATACATCACAAATACAGTAGAACCTCGATAAGAAGTGTCTCAAGGGGATTAGGAAAACAGTCTTGTTATCAAGGTGCTCTTTTTGTTGAGGGTCGTGTTGTGTTTTTGTCGTGGGTTTTGTTGAGGGTCGTACATCAAGGTTATTTTGGCTATCAGTCGTGTTATCAAGGTTAATGGGTGGGGTTTTCAAGTTTATACTTGTTCAAGGTCGACCCATTCCTGTATAGAGTCGCGTTATAGAGGCTGACTTCTCAAAACTACTTGTTATAGAGGTTCTGAGTTACGTTGTGAATTGGAAAAAATCTGTGTTATAGAGGTTGTTTGGATAATAATAGTCGCGTTATAGAGGTTAATTTAACATTATGTGTTATGGCAATCTCAATGGGATTTGAAAATTGCACTTGTAATTGAGGCTGTCGTGTTATTGAGGGTTGTGTAAGCGAGGTTCTACTGTATATGACTTTTTCTCACATCTATTCCATTTAAAAGGGGTCACGAGTTTAACCCATATTTATCACATCACGAAAAGGGGATATTACCTGCATATATATTAGATTGAAAAGAAAGTTGTTGGCCCAGTCAAACTTATTCCATATCAAAGTCCATCCTAGGAGAGGCAAAATATTCTTAAAAGAACCTGTTTGAAGTAAAATGTTTTGGAATGATCAATGTGTATTTGGCTATTGGGGTGTAAAGAAATAAACAAATTCTGTAATATTAAGAGTTATTAGTTAATAATTAATTATACAAAACTCCCCTACAGGAAAAAAAAATCATAATGTAATAAAATTCTTTAAAAAATTTAGATCTTTTCAAATAAGTAATTCCCATATTTTAACTCAATCTTCTACTATTTAATGACTGTAAATTAAGCAAAAAAAAAGAACTAAATGTTAAATAAAAATAAATAAATTGCAATTTATGAAAGTTAATCCCTCCTCCCACAAATAATAATTACATCTAAGAATAATAATAATGATAAAAATACAACTTAAATATATATAAAATATAATATTTTATTCAAACGCTTATTGCTTTGAATGTTGTAAAGATTTTTCCTCAAATATCAGTTTATTTGGTTTGATATACGTCAACTAAGTGTTTTTATAATTCATCTAAGAGTAAATAAATAAGTAATTATTAAATATAAGATAAAAAAATTATATTATATGTACTCTATAAGGAGATGTTAACTGACAAATTATTCAATTAAACGATTTTAACCAATGAGAAAAATGTAAAAGTATCATATTTTATTTCAATCAATTGTGGATTCAATAATTTATTTATATATGATGCATGTTAGTCATGATTACATTATATTTGTGTATTCATGTAATAATTGATGTTAAATACATGTCAATAAGTATAAATATTATATACCTTAAAAGGCTACTACAGTCTATAAGATTAGAGTTGGCACAATCGAAGGCGGGAAACTACAAACGTGGAGGTAGTTTTGGAGTTATAAAAAGAGAAAATCAGTGTTGCCATGTTATTTTTTTTTTTTTTTGTGGAACAGGGGTAGAGTAGGGCATTTTTTTCTAAAGTTGCATTCAAGATGGCGGACCAATAGAATCGTTTCCCTCTCAAAATTTTCCTACCTTCGATTGTGCCAACTCTAATCTTATAGACTGTAATTGTTCAATATTAAGTGAGTAATTTATTTTATTTACTCTTAATTTTCTTTTGTGTTTTTATTGATAATTTATAAATTGATTATATTATGAATTTATTTATTTTATTAATAAAAAAAAAATTAAAAAATTGTTTATTAAGTTTAATTAAATTTGAGAAGGATATTTTGTTTAATTTTTAAACATTTAAGTTATTTCATTTATGAGGTAAATGTTATTTAAAATACCTAAAAATAATTATGAATTTAGTAAAAACTAATGGTATTCTTTGATTGGTTCTTTAATGAATGGTATTTTAATTGGATTGGTTCTGTAATGAATGATATTTTAATTGGATTGGTTCCAGGGCCGCTGAGAGGATTTCCGGGCCCCTGGGCAAGTTAGCATCTGGGCCCCTTCGAACAAATAAAAGGGGGGGGGGGCGAGGGGCCTCCCCCGGAAAATTTTTAAAAATTTAATTACCAAAACATGAGTTTTAAGGATTTCTGAGGATAATTTTGTCCTTAAAGGAAAAGATGTTTTGTGAGGACGAATTTTGATGTTTAAACTAAGATGGGTTAAAAGAACAAATAATTGAGTAGTTTTATAGTAGAGTCAAATAATTGAGTAGTTTTAGGAATAACTTTATGTTCTTCACAATCAGTGATGAACTTAGCATCAGGACCCCTTTGACCAAATAACGGAGGGGGGTCCGGGGGTCCTCCCCCGGAAATTTTTTTAAAATTGATGTGCAAAAAGATGAGTTTTAAGAATTTCTGAGGGCAAGTATGTACTAACAGGAAAAGATGTATGGTGGGGACGAATTTCAAATACATATGTACTGTTGGTTAAGTTTTGTATTTGTGTCAACTTTGCCTCCTAAACTTAGCTAGGGCATTGGGGGCCCTCGCCAAAAAAAAATTTATAAGTAAAAACAAAAAAAATTGAATGGGGGTCCCCTTATAATAGTATAGAAGTATTATTCCAAGTTAGATTTTATTAAGCTCTAATAGGGCCTCTACCAACATTGGTACAAAGAATAGTTCTTTAATATTTTTTATTTTATTTGGGGGCCCCTTGGCACCGGGCTTTGCCCGCAATTCGGGCCTATAGTTATGCCACTAATCACAATATCTATATTGCCTTATCTTGGCTGTAAAAATCCAGCGCTGCCCCCCAGAAGCCCGGGACTCCAGGGGGCCCGGGTCTGTGCCTCCCAAACTTAGCTAGGGCACAGGGGCCCCTACTAAAAAAATTGATGAGAAAAATAAATTGCCTTCTAACTGAATTGGGGCCCCCTTACAATTGTATAGAAGTATAAGTTATTTCATTATGTTCTAAAGGGGCCTCTACCGACATTAGAACAAAGATTGTAGTTTCATGGTTTTTTTTATTTGGGGGCACCTGGGTACGCCCGCAATTCGGGCCCATAGTTATCCACTAATTACAATATCCATATTGCCTTTCTTGGTTATAAAAAACCAGGGCCGCCCCCGGAGGCCCGGGCCCCCTGGAGAGCCGGGCCCCTGGGCATTTGCCCCCCTTGCCCCCCCCTGTCGGCGGCCCTGATTGGTTCTGTAATGAATGATATTTTAATTGGATTGGTTCTGTAATGAATGATATTTTAATTGGATTGGTTCTGTAATGAATGAAATTTTAATTGGATTGGTTCTGTAATGAATGAAATTTTAATTGGATCGGTTCTGTAATGAATGACATTTTAATTGGATTGGTTCTGTAATGAATGAAATTTTAATTGGATTGGTTCTTTAATGAATGGTATTTTAATTGGATTGGTTCTGTAATGAATGATATTTTAATTGGATTGGTTCTGTAATGAATGAAATTTTAATTGGATCGGTTCTGTAATGAATGACATTTTAATTGGATTGGTTCTGTAATGAATGAAATTTTAATTGGATTGGTTCTTTAATGAATGGTATTTTAATTGGATTGGTTCTGTAATGAATGATATTTTAATTGGATTGGTTCTGTAATGAATGAAATTTTAATTGGATTGGTTCTGTAATGAATGAAATTTCAATTGGATTGGTTATTGGTTCTGTAATGAATGAAATTTTAATTGGATTGGTTCTGTAATGAATGACATTTTAATTGGATTGGTTCTGTAATGAATGATATTTTAATTGAATTGGTTCTGTAATTATTGATATTTTAATCGGATTGGTTCTGTAATGAATGTTTGGGATGTAAACAAAGAACTTAAAAATCAACTTAATGCCAAAAGTATTGGTAACCTAAATGATACTAACAAATAAATGATATTTACAAATACCATTAATACAAATAAACACCATGTATAAATTTAAATTAACATAACAAATTAAGTTTGACACATTTGCTTAAAACCAGTGAAACAACTATTATACTACACAGACCCATTATTGACCAATATAAATTAAGTCAATCTTCATTATAATTCATTTACTGGGTTTAAAGTTATTTTAATTTTCAACAATATTTTTACTTTTCCTCACTACCTATAGTAGGAAAAGTACTGTTTTCACCAAAAAATGTTTTTCTGGGATTTCAACGGAATTATTGTTTTAGTTGTTTTAAGTCCTCCTGAGTGGTTTTCAGCATGACGTCTGTATGTATGTATGTATGTATGTATGTATGTATGTGTGTTATCATCGTAGCGCCCAAGGTATTTAACCTAGAGAGTTGTAACTTGGCAGAAAAATCAATCCTTACCTGTATTAGTGCCGCCCGGAAAATCAAATTTTTCCGCCATCTTGAACCCAGTTTGTTGAGTCAGCAAAGATTTAAAAAAATCGTAATAAATCGACAATGGTCCTGATCGAGTTGAAATTTGGCACGAATATACCTCTCTGTATGACAAAGAAGCCCACCAAATTTCATTATGATATTAGCCGCCATTTTGAAGTTATCAATTTTTGATTTTTTTAAACTTTGACGGTTAATAATACCGAAAGTATAAATAGGTTTTTGACGTATAGTATATCGTATAAAAAATCCCGTGTCATAATGGTAAAAGTTCCTTTTATTCTTTACTGAATGCATCTATTATGAAATAATAAACATGATAATGAACTCAATTGATTCCACTTTTCATTGGTGGATAAGAAACTCTAAGAATTTTTATCATTTAAATTTATTTTAACTGAGAGTTCTAATTAAAATTACATGATTATTCGAATCATAAAAAACATTATAACGGGTTTAATGACAGTAGTTTAGCTATCAAAAATTAGTTTTTAGTTATGATTTTTACAAATTTAAAGAATTTAAACTCTTTGTATCCTTCTCAAATTAATTAATTTAACATTTTTTTTTTTATTTTTAGATTTATTAATATATCAATTATATAAATTTTCAAAATTAATTGTTAATCAAAAATAATAATTTGAGGTTCAGGAATAATAAAATTAAACTCCCCTGTATCTATATGCTCATTCTTCTTCGCAGTTTTACTTCTGCCCAGCTGTGAGTTTACCTAAATGTGTAAACTAAATTATTTTTTATTTTTTTTTTTTTTTAAAAAAAGAAAAATCAAAATCATATTACTTAGTGCACAATCTATAAGATTTTTTTTTTTTTTTTTTAAGGAAAGTAAAGTAAAAAAAAAATATTACTGCACTTTTTTAATCCCTTCTACTTATTCACTTGTACTAATTCGCTTTCTTAGGGATCATTTTATATATATATATATATATATATATATATAAAATTAACTTTAAAAACTCAAAACTCAAAAAATATGTGCATGTCCATAACATCATCGGTACTTTGACAAAACGAAAACTGTAAATTACATAATTTAAGATTACTGCAATCAGAAAATTGAAACATTACTTTGACAACTATAAAAAAAATAAAAATAAAAATAGTTTTAAAGGGTTTTCGCCTAATTAATAATTAATATATAAATGTTTTTTTTTTTTGTTTTTGTTTTTTTTTGTAATTACCTTTTTAACTTTAAAAGGCAGTAATCTTAACTTATATAATTTATAGATTTGTAATTTTGGCTAAGCACCGAAAAAAATACATTAACTTTTTGATAAACAAAAGCTGATTTTTTTTTATAATGGTGCTTCTTGAATTAAATTGTTAAAAGTTAAAAAAAAAAATACGAGAAAGAAGATAATTTTTAAAATAAATTTCTTCCTTGTTGAGCTCTTCTGTTGTATTTATTTAATATATTTTTCTTCGATTAAAATATTTCTATCTTTCTTTCCTCCTATCTTATTCAATCACTTCATTTGAAAATGCAGCAGTTTTAAATTTTTATGTGGAGATGCTGATTTTTTTTTATTTTTTATAGTATTTCTATAGATGTTGCGAGATTTAATTTATTTGTCTAATGTAATATTTTTTATTTGATAACTATCCTAACGACAGATAATATAGGATTTAAGCGAATCCAATCTATACTTTATTTATAATGTAAAAAAACATACAATATGTGACATGTTGAATTATTATCGATAAATACTGTTATTGATAATAACCTTTTAGAATGGCACTTAAATTTCTGAAATAAAATATTTTTCAAATAAGTCATATTTGATGATTTGGTTGAACTTATGACATATCATATCAAGTCCATTCTTTTATTATAACATATTGGAAAATATGAAAAGTTAATAATTAAATTTTGACAAAAATGTTTCAGCTTTTTAGAATTTAATATTATTTTTTTTTAAATTGTATTATTTTTAGAATTAAATTAACTCTCTGTACTCTTTTAAGATGCCAAACATTTTGATCATTAATAATGATTTGATACATTAATTACGGAGATTTAATACATTTTTCCCTCTATCGATCGAGGGATTTATTTATTTTTATTCTTGTAATTTTCTTTTGAGGTTAAAAAAAAGTGTAAATTATAATCACATTTTATGATGCTTTTTAATTTTTTTTTTAACGCATATTTTACTTCATAAAGAGACGTCAATATTTTTCAAAAAAATTAAAATAGAATATTTCTATTAATAAATTAAAATAAATCAATATTTATTAGAATGAAGTTTATTCAACTATTAAATTGTTTTTTCCCCCGAGATGCAAAGAGTTTATTTACAAAATGAGTGTATTTTTTATTTTAATTTTAATTTTATTTTAATGATAATTGTTTTGTTTTTTTAAGTTGTAAATTATTTAAAGCTATTAGCCATATCATAAAGTAAATAAATATTATTGTGATAAATTCAAATGAAGACCGATTTTTTGTTTTCTTATATATAATTTATTGTTATTTTAGTTTGATAAAAATATAACGTACTTAAGAAATAATTAAAATATATAATATATTTGACAATAATAAGATGGAAAAAAATGAAATAATTTTATTCTTTAAGTCTTAATATTGAAATGTTATGTTACTTTTAGTACTGATGAAATAGGGCATATCATATAGGCATATATGATATGCCTATATAAATAGGCATATAAAGTGGATAGAAAATAGTTACGATTGAATTGAAATCAGACTATTATAGTGTCCTCCGATTGAAAATAAAAAAAGAAATTCAAAGTATATCTAGGTTTGATCTTATTCTCATTTCAAAATGTCCAATTTATAAAATTTATAATATAAGGTCAATTATAATACTTATGACATTAAAATAAAATAATATATGCTTCCTTTTACAAGAGGAGCAAAGTAAATATAGTATAGAGTCAGAAAAATAAATAAATAAAATCATATCTCCACTAATTACTCCATTTTACAAACACTAATAAAAAATTCCCCATTTATCAGAGTACAGTAATACCCGGACTTACGTAAATTCAGAGTTAAGTAACACCCAAAGCTGTTGCTGAAAGTGAACAAGGGGTCAATTTTGTTAATATTGGAACCTCCCTTTTCTCGTGATTATACATCAAATAATTACAAGATAAAAAGAACTTTTTATATACTTTTTTAAAATGTATTTCTTTGTTTACTTTTCCTGTTTCGCTGTCATTTAATGTTTATCTCTTAATAAAAAATCACAAATTTGAAACCCGTCAAAACGAAGATCGTAAATATGGGACATGTCAAAACAAATAAAATAACTTGCGGATTTTTTCCGAACTAACTTTTCCTACTGCAAAATTTGCTGAAAGCCAATTAAATTCTGCTGAAAGATGGCTAAAAGTATTAAACTAATGAATTGTCATCGTGTTCTGAGTTATTCTAAAAGTTTCATATGTCTAGCTATTCGGTAAGTTAGTTAGAAATCGATCGCCAGATTTGTACTGGACAAACAAACAAACAAGAAAGCAAGCTAATAGAAACGTAGTAAAATTGTTAAGAATATGCGTGTGAAGCCTGTCAACATAAATTTTTAACTATTTTTGTTGTTAAATAACAAAAAAGTTGATTTTTAGTGACTAATATATTACAACTTAAAATTGATTTGGATATATCCGTAAGCGTTTATACATAATTATGTTTGTATCAAGTCGAAAACAATACATTATTGATGCCATTATTGTTTTCGTACAGAAGTAACTTTTATTGAACTTTATTTTTGGACTTAGTTTGTGAAAGAAGTTTATTGCCTACTATAGTTCTATTTGGAATATTGTATTGTGTTTTAATGTTCTTTTTGAATTATTATAATACCCATTATACATTATTCTGATACAGAGAATAAGGCCTGTATTATTGTTTTAATTTTCGGACCGAACTAACTTATATTGTAATAATTAAGAATTCAATTTTTTTTAAGTTTTAGGTAGTACTCTTACTACAGAAAGATTAAATTGTAATTTAAATCAAATTATAATTATCATTAACTACGGGAGACATACAGAGAAAAATAGACCCCAGCACCGGGACTTGAACCACGGGCCTCCAATATATCCGTTACAGGCGCTCTTACCGACTGAGCTATACTGGAGAATGATTTTCTCTGACGTTACCGATACCAAGTCCCGAATCTAAGCTTTTAATCTTTTCTACAAATCTTGCAAGCCAATATTCACAGCAATAGAACTACACCGAGAATTAACGCTTATAATTATATAGTACTCAATTAGTACTTGAGACTTAGTCAATTGACAAGTGAGTACTATATAATTATAAGCGTTAATTCTCGGTCTAGTTCTATCGCTGTGAATATTGGCTTGCTAGACTTGTAGAAAAGATTGAAAGCTTGGATTCGGGACTTGGTATCAGTAACGTCAGAGAAAATCATTCTCCAGTATAGCTCAGTTGATAAGAGCGCCTGTAACGGATATATAGGAGGCCCGTGGTTCAAGTCCCGGTGCGGGGGTCTATTTTTCTCTGTATGTCTCCCGTAGTTAATGATAATTATAATTTGTACTAATTAATTAAGGTTTTTTTCCCTTAATATTATTTTGTTTCTTTAAAAATTACTTAATATTCACATACGTACAGTTTTTTTTATTAAGTTTTTCCAATAAAAGTTATTACTTACATACTTAATTTTTTCCTTAGTATACCCAGTTAAGAATTTATCTAAGTACACTCCTCAACTTACGTAATTTTGGACTTAAAGTATAGTTTGCGATCCCATCTATTACGTTAGTCCGAGGTATTACTGTTTACGAAAAAAGCAGAGAGAGTTTAAAATGAAAGAGAAATAATTATAGTTTATGAAACTGAATATTGAGATTGAATTTGTTTCAATGGTTCATATTATCAATGTTCATAGTTGTTAGTGAACATTTTTGGGTTGATATCTGGTTCTATAAACTATACAGATATTAGTGGTGAAATAATGTCATTGTTCTATGATTTCTTATTTCTTCCAGTCGATGGTTTCTTCTCTATATAAATGTATATGTTTACAGAATTTATTAAATAGTGTTATTAATACAACTTTGTCCCACTGCTTAGTGTTTTCTTTGCCACTAATGATAATCCTTTAAGTTGAAAATATATACCCTAAGTCCTATATCCTTTAAATCTGAAAAAATATTAGTTCATATTCTGTGAATTCTTCCCGTCTATCAGTAAATCCTCTAAAATATCCTTTATCATGCTCCTTAAAACTAATTCTGAGATTTAGAGAACTGATTTTAAGTAAATAAAGATGTAAGGAAAAAATAAAATGTATCTATAACAATTAAATGATTAGTTCTTCAGCAAAGGTGGATATAGAAAAAATAAATATCACATTTCAAATATACTGAGGATTTTAATCACAGATTATTATTTTATTTATTTAATAATTTAAAAATTATACAAACTCAAATGTTCATTCACCTTTTTCGATGTATGATTATGTTTGTATGTGTGACAGAAAAATTAAAAATTAAGTACCTATATTAAGATTAATTATAAAATCGGTCTTAATTTGTGTTATCCTTTTCATTGTTATTAGTTAATATTGAATGTACCCAAGATAATTTACGCTATATTTGTTAATTTAGTTTTTGATTGCTAAAGCAGGGTCCTTCTGTATATAATTATGTTTCTAGAGAATATAATTGAAAATAAAATGAATTGTTATTACTATTATACTGTTATACTATTGTCCACTATAAAGACAATGCAATGAGACTTCAAAGAAAAAAAAAATGTTTAAAAAAGCTTGTATATATTAATTTTTCTAATTACTTTATTTAATTTTATTACACTTTTATTAATCTGCAAGTATTTATTTATTTATTGATTCCCTTTTTCCATATGTTTTCTACAACGACTAATTCATTATACAGGGTCTTCCAGAAATATACTAAGTAACAAACTTTTAGAGGTGGTTGTGGACATAACACAACATTTTTTGCGTCATAAACATATGTCTGAAAACTCTTCGTTTTCGAGATATAGGGAGTTGAAGTTTGTAATAAAAATCTTTTTTTTTATCCCTTTAACCCATTCAATGCGGTTGGATCCACTGTGGATCCATGCCGTGCTAACGCGCCTGACGGGTGGATCCACAGTGGATCCAAGCCCTATCTTTCAGCCCTCTGTAGCTCTATTCTCCGTACCTCGAGTAGAACCATCTTGCAAGGCTCCGTCAGGCCCGCTCACGTTTGTATCCACAGTGGATCCAAACTTTTTTTTTTTTAATTTTTATTTATTTTTAAATTAACTTTTAAAATTGTTTAGATATATACAGTAACTAAGGTAGGTTCATGAATTGGATTACGCATTGAATGGGTTAAGCCCTAGGGGCGTAAATTTACGTTTTCAAGTTTTTTTCCAAAAGGCCAATGGTTGTAAATTAACGTTTTTAGATTTTTCTTGTTTGGAGATACGGTACTGCCAGTGTAAATTTATTTAAGTATATCTAGAGCTATCTCTTGGCTCTGTGGGGTATTACAAACGTTCTATGAAGAACCCAGTAGATAGATGGTTGAAGACAAAGAGAAAGGATAGAAGATATGTCGTCATCTAGGGTTTTTAGACCCTGGCTTGAGGGTACGCTTTTCATTTGGCCCTTGGCTTAGAGTTTTTCCCTTTTTTATAAATTTCCCAGGCATTATTACAGTACTTACTCTATTATTTTATCTCTATATAGACTCTACCGGTTTTCCCCACCCTTTTTTTTCTATTTCCTAGTAAAAAAAAAAAAATGTAACTTCACCTGTGCCGGTCCAATGCCCGGGTCTAAGAGGAGGATGCTACTTCGTTTTAAAAAGATATGTAAATATATGTATATTATAATAAAAAATCACAGGGAAGTAGATGATTTGAAGTAGAGGTTTTGTAGATGATTAAGCATGCCCGTTATGTAATTATGATTTTTTGCTTCGATCTCAAGGGTCCCAGGTTCGATCCCCCAGGGGGTCACAATGCTTTTCATCGGTAATAACGATTAGATACATTAATTTTTTCAGAACATTTCCATAGCTCCACCATAAGGTATAACCATGCATTTTTTCGAAATTTTAGGACCAGCCGTTATATAGTGGTTGGGGGGGGGATTTTTTTTTTTTGTATATTTTGATTTTTTTACCCAATAAGGAATGCAAAATTTAAAAAAGCTTATATATATTTGCGTCCTACTCTTCAGCAGCTTTCATTTGATACCCCTCTCAAAAATTTAAAAAATATAAATTTTTGAGTTTACAACATTTTTGCGAATTGAGCATATCTAATTTTGAACTTCTGTATACTTTTCCTGTGGTTGGGTCAAAAAGTTGCACCAGTGTTTCAAATTTCAGCTCTTTAGCTTAAACGGTTCGGGTCCTATGAACCAAAGAGCGACGGACAGACGGACACATCACCCTCGGCATAAGGGTTTTGAGAAGAATCTACAAAACCCTAATAAAAAGAGTGAGAGAGTCAAGAGAGGAATGAAATATACATTTTGGACTTAGTTCATGTATGTATGTAAGCGCTTTACGGTAATACGAACAAATATAAACTGCTAACACTACATAGACATTCTTTCTGCATTACTATGGATTAAAAAATAATAATTGAACTTAAAATTACCTCATTTACTTATCCTTGACGGTAATTATTATGTACATACTCATGAAGCAACTATAATTTTAAACAAATCCCATTTTTATAAAGGTAATACTATAAAATTAGGTTGTATTGCTGTTATGTAAAAATATATTATTATTAATAAGCTTAATTATAGACAGGGGAAAAAAGTGTAAGGTAGAAAAAACCTCAGGCCTGGGTGGAACATACCTGTTTTGGACCCCAGGTCTAGGTAACAACAACCTTACAATATATATCTCAGTCCTCAAAGGGTATTAAGTTTATTGCATTTTTAAAGTTTAAAATAATTCTTCAAAATGTTGACCATTTGCTTCAAAACAAAGTTTGCACGGCAGAATTTTGATCATCGTTTCAGGCACCCTATGGAAGATTCCAGGTATAGCTTCTACTTGTGCACAAGCGGCCATTATTTTTGCGACAAGACCTTCCTCTACAGGGCTAATTAGTTAAATAGAATCTGAACAGTGGGCCTGGGTATTAGAAAATAGATAGAAGATTAGTTGGGAGAGAATGTACTTAGTCTCAATGTGTTATAGACATTAAATTAATTTGTATTTTTCTCAGATAGTATATGCTTACAGTTTTAAGACATTTCAGTTGTGTTCATTTATTCCCTCAGTACTGCTTTCCAAGACAATCAGCTGACGATAAAATACTGAAATATATTATTATGACCAATTATTCTCTATTTTTGCCTGCAGTTTTATGCTTACAGCTGTAGGGGAATTTATTTATTTATTTTGTTTTGTTGACAAGTTGGATTTTAATGTGACAGGAGAAAAGAAAATATAATTTAGTCTTGTTTTTGACTCCTCACAAGATTGTGTTTATTTCATATTAATATTATAAGTTTAAATTCACGTAGCTCGGCGTAGTAGACCCAAGATCTACGATACCAGGGCTACACAGTTTTAAAACATTTTAATATTATTAAATTCCTGTATAGAACTACTTTCCAAATTTAATCTGGGGACATCAAAAAGTGATATAGAAAGAATTAACTAATACTTTTTATTGTTTTTTTTTTTTTTATAAATATTTGTAATTTGTTTTTTATTCACCACTAAAATAATAATAATAATAATAATGATAGCATTGTAGACACTTTTTTTATTTAATTTATATTGGGGACCACATTGATTTAGAATAATATTTGGGTACTCTTATAGAAAAGGGCCCCCCTTTTTGTTTTTTATACATAGTAGTTAATATCCCTTGGTCTAACTACCTATTAAGACAAAGGGATATTCAGTCCAATATGCTTTGGGACAAAGGAATATCACACTTTTGCATAAAAAAAAGTGTGTATTCGGTTGTCAGAAGGTATATTAGATTAAAAAAAAAGTGGGGGGCCCTTTTATATAAAAGTGCCAATATTTGAATAACTAACCTATCAAGGGACAGACTAACATCATGTTGTTTTTCGGTCTTCTAACTAATTTTGTGCTCAGGATCATGAAAATAACATTGTCCACCATAATTGGTGGGACATGGCCGCTCTCCACTGGTTTGTTTTTTCAAATGCCAATTTCCAAGCTATGTCCCGCAGACGAACTTAGCCGACCATATTCTTAAATGGCACCAAAACATTAACTTGTACACAAAATTCTAGCTTGATGTTAGTCACACACTTTTTTCATTGTATCTCCTGGACTATAGGTAAAACTTTATTATACTTATTTTATTTTACATGGCGTCATAAAAAAGTAGTGCATTGCTCAACTGATGTGAAGCAAAAAATAGATAATTTTTGTTTCTAATGTATTTTGTAACCCCCTATTGTATCAAGATTTCTTCAAATACAAATATTTTTTATTCATTCATTCAAAGTTTTTGTGGTACATAATTCTACTGAATAAAACTTTTAAAGTAAAAATAAATGAGTTTATTGTCAAACCACAATAAAAAAAAAAAATTGGTAGTGCGTGAAGTCTCATGTAAAAAGGGTTTCGTTGGTGTTGTAAACATGAAATTAGTAGTTGGGGGAGGAGGAGGAGGGGGGGGGGGGGGGGGGAATTTGGATGTTTTTGACAAAATGGCGTAGAAAATTAAACGCTTTCCACAAGTGTTATATATTTTTGTAATCTACTCTTCAATACCTTTCACTTGATACCCCACTCAAAATTTTGAAAAAAAAATGTTTTCCCCGTGACAGCAATTAGCCGCCATCTTGGATTCCCAGTTAATCCGACCAAGTTGCTATTCTTATTTTTTCTTTGGCCCATCAGACCGCACATTTTGCATATTTTTCTATATTTTTAGTAAGAGCGGAAATACGATTTTAAGGGGGGGGACACGCAAAATTTCGATGTTTTTTGACAAAATGGCGCCGAAAATTGAACACTTTCCCTAAGTGATATATATATTTGTAATCTACTCTTCAATACCTTTCATTTGATACCCCACCCAAAATTTTAAAAAATATTTATTTTCGTGTGACATGAATTATCCGCCATCTTGGATTCCCAGTAAATCAGATCAAATTGCTAATCTTATTTTTTCTATGGCCCACCAGACCACACATTTTGCATATTTTTCTATATTTTTAGTATGAGCGGAAATACGATTTTAAGGGGGGGGACACGCAAAATTTCGTTGTTTTTTGACAAAATGGCGCCGAAAATTGAACACTTTCCCTAAGTGATATATATATTTGTAATCTACTCTTTAATACCTTTCATTTGATACCCCACTTAAAATTTAAAAAAAATATTTTTTTCGCATGACGTGAGTTATCCGCCATTTTGGATTTGAACAGCTGATAATTTTGAGTTCGCTATATTTTTCCTGTGTGCGCGTCAAAACGATCTTTAATATTGGAAAGTTTCACGTTTCTATCTCTTTTTATTCAAAAGTTATTGGAACCGTACAGAGTGACAGACAGACAGACACATGAACGAAACTATAAGGGTTTCTTTTTTTGGTTTTACCAACGAAACCCTAATTAATTAAACAAATTATTTATTTATCATCAAAACACTCAGATTACTGTAGAATTAAATATTAGTATGTCTACATGCTACATAGTAAGACAATAAACCTATATATTTTTAATATTTCAGTTTAGTTCAGCTAATAAATAAAATACGATTTTTTTTTTTCCTTTTTATTAATAATTAATTAAAATTGGCTATAATTTAATGATATACAATAGTAAGAATGTATTTCTACACAGCCATTCTCTTCTTCTTTCATTTCAATATTTCCCATTTATTTATTCCTATAAATAATTTAAGGATGAAACAAAAAAAACCAAAAAATTAAAATTTGTCATTTGGACTCCGCCATTAAATTATATTATGAACCAATTCAATACATTTTTATTTTATTTTTTAAAAAAATAAGTAATTCATTTACACATTCTCATTTATGATTAGCATGAAAAAAAAGTCCCTATGAATACATATTATTATAATAAATTTAAAACATGTTCGATTCTAAACATGCTGAACATGTAATGCTAATCCTATCAATTGAAATAATATCAATAAAATCATTTGAAGAGTTGAAATTCGTAAGGGCGTAAGTGCCGAAAAATATAATTTTGAGTTGATGGCTTCAAAACGATTTAAGGCCCAACCTAGTAATAATCAAAAAGGTCCAAGTGCCAAAGTAGAACTGTATATTTGTTAAAAATCTCACAAGATAGCAGCATCTCTCTCAGAGTTGCTTCTTTTGGGTTTAAGTGCCATACATACAAAACATTGTTCCGTGGTAGGCTGTGCAATAGTAACTTTAGAGCCTAAAAAACATAGCTAAAATCCATTTTTTCATTACGTGGACTTAAAAAATCTTTTCATTACTCCTAGCTGTAAAGAAAAAATGTTTTACGTCCTAGGACATAAAAATTTTTTTCTTTCGTGCTGGTAGTTATCAAAACTTCCGTTTTAGCGCTGCAATCTTTGTAGAAACGCTTCTAGTACGATTAAAATCCGCTAGATGTCAATGCGTTTTATTTATCTTTTCTTATAGTGTAACCTCTTTTTAAGGTTTCTTTTTTTTAAGTCTTAAGTATGTACTAATATTTGTTATTATTATATTGATTATTGATTAATATTTAATGTTTTTTCATTGTCTGCTACCACGGAAAAAATAGCATATGCTACGCGACTGTGAAGTGTTTTTTCTTTACCTTGGCAATATTTACTGTCTCGCTTTGCTCGACAGTAAATGTAATTGCCGCGGTAAAGAATAAACTCACTTCACAGCCTAGTAACATAATATACTACTTTTCAGAAACCGATTTGGCACTTAGAGCCTTATGAATTTCAACACTTCATTGTACAAATAGTTAGGTTTTTCATCGATATCAACTGAAGTACATTACATTTCTTCAAACAAGCGATAAATTTACTTTACTAGATAAATAATTTAACAAAATTTAATGTAAGTAGAAAAATAATACTTTAGACAATTTCAAATATACAGTACCAATATTTTAATAGAAAATTATTCTTTGGACGATGACGTGTTACGTTATAAGGTACAAACGAGTATCTTCTCTGTTTTATAATTATTGACTAATGATATGTAGGTCAATTTTTTACAAGAAACAGAGAATAACTATTTACTTTTACTTTTTAGGATGTTTAATGAGTTAAATCAGTGTTTTTAAATGTACTAACAAGCTGTGTTTTAAGATACTGAAAAGCTGTGAATGGTAAAAAAAACTTTTACTAAAATGAGATTTACTCAGAATAGGACCAATGTAATGATAGAAAGTAAACTATGACTATGTGAACCCTAATTGCAATAACAGTTAAGCAGTTAGAACAAGTAATAGTTATTTATTATGTAACTAGGCAGCAAAATTGGATTTTTCTGATGAATGATTGAGTTAGCATCCAAGCCGGAGGCGAGGTCAGGCTATGGAAATTAACTGCCCGAGGCGAAGCCGAGGCAGGTAATTTCCTGAGTAATTACAGAGGTAATTTCCTGAGTAATTACGGAGGCAGGTAATTACTGAGACAATATATCAATGAGGCAGAAATGTTTCCTTTGCTGCCTTGTTGCATACAATATTTTTCCTACTGGCGGCAGAATTTTTTTTTCTATAGATAATATTAATTTCATAATACTTACTTACACATCAAAATACTATTATTGAACTATTTAAATTTAAAAAGCAAGCAACAATATCAAATGTAACAATTATAAAAAATGAATTGGCAGAAATACAGTAAAAAAAAAACGACAAAATGAGCTGCAGTGTTACCACTAATTTAATTTATTTATGATTATTTTAAGACCTACTATTTTCTGTAATATTTTTATTCCTTTTTATCTTTTTACTCTATTTTATTTTATAAATATAATCTATAATAAGTATTTATAAACCTTTTTTTTATAAATTCGAAATATTTTTAAGGTAAATTGTTCAATAAAATTAGGTTAAAGATTATATAAAACAAAAGATTGTTTGTTTATTTATTTGAGGTGGGGAATTTGGGCAGGGCTTAGCCTGGAAAAATCCTCAGCAAAATCGTATTTTGCTGCGTATTGTGAATTTTTCTTGAAACCTCAGAAAAATTAAATTTTCATGCCTAAAAACAGTTCAATAATGCATAATTTTGCTGCTGCTAGTAGGAAAAAACATTTTATATGTTCAAAAAGTATGTAGGGGAGATTCTCTTATTTGGATAGTTATTTACCTTGGACACTTGCCCCAGCACAGGAAATGTATTCTGTGATATTACTTGTCAGAGCAGAGCCTGGAAACTTTATTTTAGCAACATTCCCCCTTCACCAGATATCATATAAGTGTTATCAGTACTACAGTAGGCACATTCCGAGTTGTGACTTTTGACATTCAGATTGGCCAACCTATATAAGGAAATAAATAAAGCCTGTGGGAGGGGTGGGGCCAGTGACATTTTTGTTTGCCTAATTGGCCTGACCTTCTAGAATTCAGAATCCTGCCAAAATTCCAAGTAATATTTTAAACCCTAGAATAGGAAATAGAACAAATCGCTACCTCGGAGCAAGACTGTCACAACTCAAAAATGAGAGTTTTGGGAAATCATGTTTTAAAGTCACTGATACTCAATGGCTCTTCACTTTTGATTATATATTAAACTGATAGCGTAACAAGCTTTTACACGGTTATTACAATTTACCTTTAAGTAAATTATTCTTAGCTCCCACCATTATTACACCCATTAAACCCCTTAAGGGCTTTGACTTGTGTCGGTTTTTCTTAAGAACTTTTGATCCATGTTTTGAGTTGTGACAGTATTGGAGAAAATGGTATGCTCTAAAAACACACAAAGAGGCTTTAATTTTAACATTTATTTTTATTGAAGTTCTAAAATACACAGTTTATTCAAGTTCCAATGAAATGTGTCAGTTTCACCAAAAACAAACAGCATGTAATCACCACGTTTTTGAGACAAGAGTGGCATAATTTAAAATGTGACAGTGTTAAAAAAACAGCATGAAGCCACCTCAATCACTGAGGCACAGTCAAACTGTCACTTCTATAATGTGACAGTATTGAGAAAAAATGCTAAACATTTTTGTACAATGGAAGACCGACACATTTGTTCTCTGGTGGTCATCATTAAAAGTTACAATTGTGACATTCTTTCACAAAAAAGTATACCATATTTCCATTCTAATTCTGAGTTTAGTACGATTTCGATATTTTTTGAGTTGTGAGTTTATTTGTCTTGCTCTGAGGTAGCGAAGTAGTACCTATATTTGTTTGCACTCTAATTTATTTACTCTGTTTTCTTTATTATTCTCAAGAATCCAGAGAGATAAAATCACAGACGATAATCACTATCCATGCTTTATTTTATTTTTAAAATACATTATTACATTTTAAAATAGATAATTTTATTTTCATTCCTTATATTGTAAGTGATTAAAATTTAAAGTTCATAGTCAAAAATTAATTTAAAATAACATTTCTGTACCTTTGAATAAATCTACAGATAACTTATTATTAATAAATCAACTAAGACAAGCTTTAAAATTGTATTTTATTACTTCAATTTTTTAAATTTTTATAATAATTAATTTATGCTTTTTGCTTGTAAATTTACCTAATTTCTATTTAACTTAATAGTTAGACAATTTATTAAAAAAAATATATATATCTTTGAATAAAATAAAGAAGAGACTGAAAATAAAAGAAATTGATGGAATCTTCATCATAGGGTGGAATGTTAAGTAAATTTAATACTGAATATTTAAACAGATTTTTAAATTAATAAAAAAAACAAAAGAGCGACATAGCAAGCCTTTTTTTTAATGTGCTTTTTTTTTAAAATTACATCAAAACCTCATCATAAAGGCCTATTATTGGCTAAAAGGTTGCCCATAATAATAGCCTGGTATATAACAAACAAAAGGTACTTCTTTAGATTGTTAATCCCCTGTTGTTTTTTTTTTTTTTTTTGGAATGTAAATGATTTTGTCTAATTAACTATTAAGGCAAAGGGATGTTAAGTCCAATGTACTTTGGGACAGAGGAATATCACACTTCTGTTTTTATAAGGGGAGTAACAGTCTAAAGAAGAACATTCCGTACACCTTCTTTAGATTGTTACTCCCCTCTGTTTTTTATAAGGGGAGTAACAGTCTAAAGAAGAAAATTCCGTACACCTTCTTTAGATTGTTACTCCCCTCTGTTTTTTTTATAAGGGGAGTAACAGTCTAAAGAAGTGCCATACGTGTAATTCAAAAGAGTGTACATCAATAAAAGTTCGGTAGTTAGCTTTGAAAAGAGTTTTTAAGAAATCAAAAAATAAAAAACAGCCACACATAGAACATAGGCTTAATTAAAAAAAGGTGTGTACTTTTAACCTGCATTTATCATTTGAACATGAAGTTGTGGTTCATGTTGATTGCTTACATTGAGTGGTTCTAAAAGTTATTTATTTACTGGTGGGATTGTTTGCTTCCTATTTCTTAAGGTGAGACAGAGGTAAGTGTTCATAATATAGCCAGATAAAAATAAGCAACTTAAATTATTATGTCAATTATAATTTTTATTTTTTATTTTTATTTTTGTCCACTATAATCTACGTACATTATAATAAGGCTCTACCGTCTATAAAATCCTCACTAATACTCAAAACCCACATACTATTATGTAAAATAAGTTTATCTACGATTGATATGAAATATAAACATTGTATCTCTGTTTAGATGCGTAGAAAGTTATTCTTTACGTACTTGTATTCATTGCGCATGCACATCTCATAATTCTGAAGAATTCCTCTTCTTCACCACCCTAGGGGGGTAAAGACGAGGAATTCTGCAACTTTACGCACGATTAGTGAGATTGTTTACATTTAACAAAACTAATTTGCTGTTCTTTTATTAAAGTAACTGTTTATATCGAGTTTTTAGTGAAAAACAATGAAGTGACTGATGAAAATGTGGAGAATAATACTCCTCCAGAAATAATTAATTCGGAAAAAAATACAACTCAAGAATTAATGCCATCTTTATCAAGAGAGAGATCCGAACTTACATACAACAAGTTTATTTTTTCTATATTTATTATTTAAATCTAACAATCGTAGATAAAGTAAGGTACGCAAATCATGCGAAAACGGCATTTTGCATTGCTCGTGTGGTTTTACTACCCTCGCTGTCGCTCGGGTGCAAACTCCACACTCGCATGCAAAATGCTACTTTCCGCACTCGACGCGTAATGTACTATTTTGTGCTGATTGTGATATAGTATTGTGAAAAAATAAAAAGGCTTCACAGACGAGAACATCTTAAGGAGTACGTAACGAGAACTAGTTTTTGGTGACAAAACAGTGGAAGCTCTCTAAAGCCCTTTAAGCACTTAGAGTGTAAATTTACGTTTTCAATTTTCGTAGCAAACAGCCTATGGGGGTAAATTTACGTTTTCAGGTTTTTCTTGATTGGAGGCATGGTACTGTCAGTGTAAATTTATTTAAGTATATCTAGAGCTATCTCTAAACAGTCTAGGATAATATGAACGTTTTATGACAAACCCTGTAGATAGACCGAGGATTGAAGATAGAAACAAAAGGATAAATAATATTTCGACATTTAAGGTTTTATACCCTGCCATGAGTCTATCTTGTGCATACATTGTGTGTAATAATATATTATAAATTAGCTTAATTACAATCAGAGGAAAAGGATGCTGTCTTAAAAAAAAATGTGATATATTTAGTGCGTAAGAAAAAACCCTAGGCTAGGGTGGAACATTCCTATTTTGGACCCTAGGCCTGGGAAACAAGTCCTCAAAGGGTTTAGGCCACCTTAGGACTGAATCCATGGCCAGATAATAAAATGTCCAGGTTAAATCAATTTTTTCTTATATCAAGCAAATAGAAACAGAGGAATACTTGTAAAACATTACAGTAAACCACACAGCAATATGTCAACTGTGCAACTACTTACAACAAATAGAAGTTGGCAATATCTTCACAAATCCTTCGTAAACATACCTTTATCTTTTATAAGCCAGATCAGAAAGGTCAGCCACAGGTGTCGTACAAGGAGTCAACCCAAGCTGGTTAAATTGAGACTGGGTAAAAGGTATTCTACTGCACAAACAAAAAAGTCACCCAACCTGATTCCTGCATTGTGAAAATCAGTTTTAGGAATGTTAAGTTCCAAAACTGCTTGACACCCCCTCAAATTCTTGAAAATTATAATTGTTGCCTAACTTTTAGGTTGGATATGACACTTTTTGACAAGAATCGAACCAGTTCTTTCTACATAATATATAAAAGTAGGGTCCACAAAACCATGTAAATGTTGAAATGAGGAGCCTAGTATCAATGACGGACATTCGACATTTTTTCCGAATTTCAGTTATCGATTGTTTCTTATAGATATTTGGCCGCTGCATTAGATTCTGCTATCCATTTGCTTCAAAAACGACCAGAAAAGGGATAAAAATGCAATAATATTTGTAGTTTTGTTTCAAATATGGATAAGTCAACACGCTTTTTGGACATAACCTAAACAGCCAATCCGGAGGCTGCATTTTACTAACTCGTTCCTATGATGCACTGCGGCCTTTAACATCTGAATACCTACACCTACCATATTTGGCATACATGTTTAGAAAAATGATAACCCGAAGGGAAATCGAGAAATTAATTAAAGCTCTAAATTTGGTGGCACTACCCCCCAAAAAAATCTGGAAAAAAAATTATTACTTTAACAATTATTTTCCACGTCGTTTTGCTTCAAAAACAGACAACTCCACTTTTTAACTCCAATTTGCAGCTAAAATATCAAAGAAATTCACGTTTTCAGAAGTTCTAACTAGTTTTGAGTCTATTAAGAATGTAGAGAAAAAAAATCATAGCTCTAGCACCTGAGGAATTTGAGCTTCAGTTTTTCGGCTCTCCTGAAAAATTTTGAAATGTGCTCTTGTCCGTCTTTGATACTAAGCTCCTCAAATAATGAAACTGTGTATATGACCTTTGCTATACAGAGCCCAACAATAAAACAAATAACATTTTCCAACAGTTGCTCGACAAAGCAGTTGGTCGTGCACTCAAAACACCAGATTCCTACATTAACTTTCTCACACTCCAGTATTACGAACATAAATAATATGCTTCTGTAGCTAACATTGTTTAAGCAAGAAAAAAAATTGGAAACACTGGCTATAAACAGAACAGCTGGTGTAGTTTTTATTGCTGTCAAGTATTAGTAGTAGTTGATTGTACATTTATATTTCTTTTTTACAGGAAAAATTTAATGTGCAACTTGAGCTTAAAATGTCTGTAAATATTTCTGTAGAGTGCAGCAAAGTGCTACTTTGAGCACTAGTTGCACAAATAACTATTATCTACGATTGATACGAAATATAAACATTTTATCTCTGTTTAACTGTGTAGAGTGATTCATTTTGTAGTTGTATTCATTGCGCATGCTTATTTCATAATTCTTCACCATATCGCACGATTAGCATGTTTGTTTATCTACGATTGATACAAAATATAAACATTATATCTCTGTTTAGATGCATAGAAAGTGATTCTTTTCGTAGCTGTATTCATTGTGCATGCGCATTCATAATGAGGTGAAGAATTTTTTTTCCGACCTAGGGCGGAAAAAAGAGGAACTCTTCACCTTAACACACGATTAGCGAGTTTGCTTATATCGAGTTTTTAGAGAAACAATGAGTGATTTAAGTGATTATGAAGAAAATGAGGGGAATTATATGTCTTCCGAAATAATTAATTCGGCACAAAATACAACTAATGAATTAATATCATCTTAATCAAAAGAGAAATACGTACTTACATAGAGGAAGTTTATTAAATATTTTTTTCTATATTTATTATTAAAATCCAACAATAGTAGATAAAGTACGGTACGCAACTCGTGCTAAAACTGCATTTTGCTTTGCTCGGGTGGTTTTACTTCCCTCGTCGCTCGGGTGCAAACTCCACACTCGCATGCAAAATACTACTTTCCACTCTAGACGCGTAATGTACTATTTCCTTTAGATTTGCCACTTGAGAGACAAGTATTAATACAGAATCTTTAATTACTGTAGTATAATAGAATTTGGCACCATTAATAATGGTAACATAAAGTTGCATTATGACATTGAATACATTAGCGGAACCATCTTGTGAATATATGGTTTTTTTGTTTTTTTTTTCCGTTAAACTAAGTGCATCTCTCATCTTTGTTATTCCCTCAGCTATCTCCTTCTAATAAATCATAAGCTTTATCTAATATAGAAAAAAAAAAATACAGTAAAAGCTCTCTTGGTTATTTTTTTTTATTATTATTATTTTTTTTTTTTTTTTGTAACAGCAAATAAAAAACAAAGAAATACTTTAAAAACTTTTATATTTAAGAAAATATACATAAGGGTGGAGATATATTTTTATAAAACAGGAATGAACAGACCTTATATATTTTATATACCTGGTCAAAAAGATCGGTGACAATTTTCATACCACGATTCACCCCCGCTTTAAAAATAATCCATTATTTACTATTCAAAATCATTCCCGCCCCTTTTATTTCGGTTAACAGAGGTTCTACTGTATATATATTTTTTAAAAAAAATCTAGATTCAATTTACTTTAGCCATTCCAGATGGCTGAAATCTACAATGTCCAGATGGTACAATTTTAAAAGGTATTTCCAGTGGTGAATTGTATTAAGAATATAATACTCATTAATATATAAATGTAATTTGTTTATTATTACATTTGTTTTCTTAGACACCCTTTTAAATAAATAAACTATAAGAATATAAATTACTCAAACAAACAATAAGTGTATACAAATACACAGGTGTTTCAAATATACATTTCATTTACTTCACTATACAATAAAACTTTATAAATATACATAGAAAAGTGAAGACGTAATATAAAAAAAAACCATTTCAAATTTATAAATTTCAAATCTATAACTATGCAATATGTATCCTACAAAGGTAAGCAAATTGGTTCCCTTTAACCCCGAATTAAAATAACAATTTTTATATATTGACTAAATTTTAAAATACATTAATACTTTATCTTACAATAATTCACACTAAATTTCAACACCATACATAATATTTACAAAGATAAGTAATTTATCAAATATTTTTTTCTAAAATCCAATAATATTTTACATTTAAAATTCACAGGGTGATTAAATATTATGATCTAGTTTCATTTAGGAGCAAATTATAAGACGAGTATATTTTTACAAGATGATATTATCAAGCTCATTCTTATGCCTTGTAACACTCAAGTGGTGCAGGAATAAGCATAGGAATGTGCAACATTAGGTGGAATAAGTCACTACTAATTAAGTGGCAAAAATCAAGACAATAAGCATTTACCGAATTACAATTAAGCTAAAAATTATCTTTTATTTCCCTATAAAATCAATCAGCAGTGAATGAACTTGGCATCAGTACAAAAGATTATGGTTAAATAAACCGGCCTTCTTATAATTACAAATTTATTTTATAATGTAAATAATAACATATAAAGTGGATGAAGCTTAATGTAATCACAGTTAATGATATCAACCACTTATTGTGATTAAAGTAGATTGGAACAGGCCCACCCAATACCAATAAAAAAATACGTGTGGTGTCGCGGGACACCCGGAAGGAACGAAGTTCCTTACGCTTTTCATTAAATATAAATGATAAAATCACACTACTAAGTATACGATGCTAACTACTTATACATGGCGGAGTTAGAAAAGAGACAACATTAAACGTAACTAATTAGTTGTACTTAGTAGTAGTCTAGTACTTCCTACAAGAACGGGTAGGACAAACCACTTGTTCGAACCTTGCAATTAGGCCATCACTTAGGCCCTTTTTACGACCCGTGGTGGAGAGTTCCAGCCACTTCACACATCATACATATGTACATTGTACCGCCGAAGCGAGTATGATGTGATCAATAGTGAGCCATATATATCAGAGTGTCATGGCGAGGAATCGAACCCAGTCTCGTTTCACTCATGATTCAGTGATGGCCGAACAGACATAATTTAACCCACACGGCCACGCTGGCTCTCTACTATTTGTACTTACTTAAGGCAAAATAAAAATTAAAGCATTTTTTTAAACATTAAAGTGATCATCCTTCAATAAATATGTATTGAAAATTGAGAAAAAATGTATCATAGTAAGAGAGGATGGTTGTGGTAGAGTGAGTCCCTAACACATTTATGTCCTGCCTACATTTAAAATATTATAAAATATATCACTTAACTACACATAAACTACCGCTTGTATCAGGTTGAAATAATACATGCCTGTTTCAATTGTACTTTAAACAATGTGTATAAAGTTTTATTAAAAACGTTACTTTAGAACGTAAGATATCTGTAAAAACGTTGTTTTCTCTATTTTAAACGTTTAGGTCCGCTTTAATAAATTTAGCGATCTTTAACACTTCATAGCGGTGTAGGTGTTTGTGTTACATTTTCAGTTTAGTGTGAGTGTTTGTGTTCTCAGAAAGTAAACCTCACCTGACTATCATCTATTATCAATTAGAGTATGTAAAAGTCTTGTTTATACAGCCTTGTTTATAATTTTGTTTTATTTTGAGTTTTACTTCCTACGGTGGTATCTTTTCCCTATTATTATCAGTTGGTTAATGTTATCAGGTTTGTCTGGACCCCAAAGTGATGACATTAAGCGTCCATCTACTCTATTTACATGTTCGATTGATTCAAGAGAGGCCTAAGAGGTTCATACTACAGGATATTTCCCAAAATTAGGATAGTAATTAATGATTTTCTTTTTTTAAAATGAGTAAGTAGTAAGTATTAGAAAATTAGTTAGCAGAGGTTTTCCTGTAAGGCTTTCCTCCGTGTTTGGTCCATTCTCTGTTGAACTCGTGTTCTAATATTTCAGCACCGCGTTTCCTAGCAAGTCCAGTCTCTTCTAGGCTAAGTTCACACATTTGCATGTCATCTTGCCCTGTA
Source organism: Gerris lacustris (assembly GCA_951217055.1). Taxonomy (NCBI): domain Eukaryota; kingdom Metazoa; phylum Arthropoda; class Insecta; order Hemiptera; family Gerridae; genus Gerris; species Gerris lacustris. The sequence continues at coordinate 11,308,620 of OX578281.1, forward strand.
AGAATAAATAGATAATTTCAGTAAATACAATTGCAATACTTCAATGTGATTATAAAAGAAGGGTTGTAAATACAACAATAATGTCAAAATTTCTATAAAATATATGCTGTTTCGGATTTTTGGTTCTATAAACTTTAGAATTAAACAATCCATTATTAACTTAGGCTTATACAGTGGAATTCCTAAATTTTAAATAAATATTGAGCCTTTTCTAATTAGTAATAAAAATATTCTTATGACTAAGGTTTAACTGCCTAGTAACTAAATATTATTTGGATAATTAAGACACTATATTAAACAAAACCACTCAAATGTGCTTACGTCGATGATATTGTCATTGTTGCAAGCAACAAGAATATGCTAAAAGAATACTGTATTGCTGTGGAGCAGTGTGCCTTGCAGGTGGGGCTAGTGGTGAATCAGGGTAAAACAAAATATATGGTTATGTCCAACTCGGAGGTAACGAGAACATCCTAAAATCTTCAGTTGGAAGGAAAGTATTTTGGAGGGGTGAACAACTTTACCTATTTGGGAGTTAGAGTTGCTAGAGGTCGACCAAGAAGTCATGAACGGGAGAAACGGAAAGCTTAACTTGGTTTAAAATCGGAACTTCCGAGTAGTGCCGAAGTCAGTACAGTCGGGTGCTAAGGCAATAACCATTTCTAGTTTGTATGACATGCCCAGTTATGTCAAATCTCACGAATAACAACAGGAAGATTTCCAATCTGTTAGGTTTCCTGTTTTGTTTGTTTTTATACAGCACGAACTATAGTCACAACTGTTCTAAATCCAAATCAAACTCAGAAATAAAGTGGAAATAAAAAAATAGATTAAGGAAAAAGAATATCGATTGAGATTTAAAGAATATTATTATGAATAATCAATAAATAATAATATAAAAATATTATCGTTTATTATTAGTGATTTCTTATCAGGTACAGTGTTGCCTGTTGCAAAAAATATTTAAAGAATATAGAAGTTATCAAAAATAAAATTATTAATAACAGAAGAACAACACTGTGTTTTTTGACCGTGGTCTATTATATCAAAAACTGACTGTACATGATGACACTAGCGCACTCCTCTCATTTCCATGACTTCTTGGTCGACCTCTAGTGGTAACATGAGTTCTAGGACTAGTAAATGATTCAACTTGTAGGCTGTGTGGCGAGGAGGAAGAAACTCACTTACATCTGATGTGCAACTGCCCGGGGCTGATAAAGCATAGACGGCTGATCTTCGGAGAGGCAAATGTTCCGACAAGAGAACTTAAAGAAATACCCACTAACAAGGTGCTGGCTTTCTGCCAAGGAGTAAACTTGTTAGGGGAGTAGAGGGTAAGAGAATTAAAGAGGGAAAAATACTTTCTACAGTCCGGGTTTGCTCAAAGGACCCAAATGGTGGTCTATGTCTCTGGAACTTGTCCCCCCGGTTAAAAAAAATAAATAAAATAAAATGAAGGGTAACATGAGTGCTGCCATCAGAGAGAGAGAATATCGCTAAATCCAAACTATTTACAAATCGATACATTTTGGATTTTTAGGATTTATGGAGCAGTGAGAGAAGGAAATGTTTGGAGGCGGCGTAGTAACCAGGAGCTCAGCCAGATATTGCAAGGGCAGAACATTGTATGATTTGTAAAAGCACAGCGACTAACAAGGTTGGGACAAGTTCAGCGCATGTGTGAGAATAGGATGCCGGCTAGGATTGCCAGATCAAGATTGCACTTAAGGAGAAGTAGAGGACAGCCCCGCGATAGATGGATGGACAGAGTCCTGAAGGACAGCCATTATGGGCGTTAGAAGCTGGAAATCCAAAGCAGACAACCCGGCCGAATGTAGGCAAATTGTAGAGGAGGTCATAGCCCATTGTGGGCAATAGAGCTGGATATGTAAGTAATTAGTAAATATTATGTAAACTACCATAAAACTATTTGAAGCCTCATATTTAAAGTTAACATATTAATTTTTAAGAAAGGAATAAAATAAATTCTTACCAGCTAAGAGTAGTATTGGTGGCTTATCAGGGTGTAGCTCCATCTGCCTGGCTACATACTGGCCATCAAAGTGAGCATACCACCAACCTCTACTGTCTGAACCACCTTTAGGACCCTTAGGTCTTACAAATGGTATCCTAAAATATCTTTGACTAGTCTTATCTGCCTCCTTCTTTCTAGTAGGACCATTAGCAGTAGGTCTAGCAGTTCCTCTGTTAGCTAAAACATAATAATTGATATAAATACTTAAGTTTTTCATTTAATTTACTCAAATAAAACTATCTTCTTTTAATTTGTAATGTTATGGATCATTAGATTAAGATGATTAACATGTTGATGGAGAACCATGTTCTGGGAGCGTGGTGCTGGTCCCGTCGATGGGGCAAACCACGTTCCCGATACGTGCTCTCCCTACTACACTCTTCACATTTTCTGATACCCAGGCCAACGGTTCAGAGAGTATCTATCTAGTTAGCCCAGTAGCATCTGTACAGTTCTGTACATACTTTCTGCTATCTCCTAGCTTTTTCCGTTATTTAAAATTGATTTTTAATCCCCCAGCCACTGTGTTGAGCCAAGCAATTATTCACCTGTCGTGAACATGTTAACTCAATAAAATTGATAATCAGTAATATCAAAAAATTGTTCTGAGACCACTCAGACAAACTTTCCCATATACATAGCCCAGTGTTTTCCATTTATTAGTTTTTAAATTTCCGTAGCTTCATTTAATAATTATTGAACATTATATCAAAAGTTATCATAAAAATAACTTCTCATTGGAGAGGAATTGAACCCATTACCTCCGCAAATAAAGCTATTTTCTCAGGAACTAGATTTTTCCCGGGAAAACGGCTTATATCGTTAGATTCTCATGATCTCAGGAGACATCAAAATCTCATAATGAAATTTGCATGCCATCACAACACTTTCTCTTTATATGAGAAAATAAAAAGCATATATAAAAAAGCATAAATTCATACATATATTATTAAATATATAAATATTTAAGAAAGGAAACATAAGCGAATTCACTTAATTCGACTGAAATTAATTATCTTTTATGTCCGAAATATATATTTAAGGTAAGAAATAAACAAAAACAAATATTACATCATACACCCTAGCATTAAAATTGTCAAAGATATATAATGGTGAATTACAAAAATTAGAATTCAATTTTTTTAGACATTTATTTAAAAACAACATTTAAATAAATAATAAAAATGTAAAAGCATTTACCTTGATCCATGATTGATTTTGGAGCACGTTCATTTTCCACCATGACAGAACGCCTCTTGTTCTTAGCCTTCCATGCATGGTAAATTTTCAACCTCCTGTGAAATTCAACTCGACAGGCCTGAAATTCATTAATAAATTCATAATTAGTTTATTGCATATAAAATATCGTGTATTACATAAAGTCACTAGTGCATCTAAAAGAGGAATTTGTACTCTTAAATACTTTTATACATGTATACTGATTTTTTCCTCAATTTTATAAATAAATCCATAATACTAATAATATTATTGTAAGACTTAAGATTATTAAGTAAATCAAATAATCTAAAACAAATAATATGAAATAGATAAATTAATATTCATAAGAAATATACCTCTAGAAGTTCTATATCACAAGATGTATTGATAGTATCTCTTAATTCTGAGTATCGCCATTTTGATAAATCATACTTGGAATTATTGTTCAGCGGCTGTATTCTTTCGGACCTGATAAAAAAAAAATATAAATAAAAAAACATGTTAAAATAATAAAATCACAAATGTAACCAATACCCTAAATTCTAGAAGATGATAAAATATAAAGTTCTTGCAGCTATAGAATTAGAGAAATATTTTTTTTATTGATGAGAGATTAAGAGATTTTAGGGGACAAATTTGATTAAGAATTTTCAGACTAACACATGCCTATTCAATGCCCTTACAGCTGAAGGGAAACAAAAAAATATATTCAGCTGACAAAAGATGAGAAAGACATAAGTGGCAACACTGCTGTGTTCTGTAATTCCCCCCTCTTTCAAATAAAACCATTGCTGAATCCTCTGAACCTTTTCGTTTGCCATCTAGAGCTGTTTTAAATGGCTCTCCCGAATTCTGTCCCCGACTGTTGGAGACCTTTACTTATTGACCAACCCTCATATTTTTATAATAAAACTAAAAGGTACTTTCATTGTTATGTTAAAACATAATACTAAACATATTTCCAGAGAAATAATAATAAAAGAAACCTGTGTTTTCCTTCAATTTTGAGTGCTTTAATAAAAATCTTACATTGTCCCAGTTTTATTATTCTAAATCGGATATCTAAAGGGGAGTAACAATCTAAAGAAGGTGTAAGGAATGTTCTTCTTTAGACTGTTACTCCCCTTATAAAAACAGAAGTGTGATATTCCTTTGTCGCAAAGTACATTTGACTAAACATCCCATTGTCTTAATAGGTATTTAGTCAAAGTAGTCATTTATATTTTATAAAAGCAAAGGGTAGTAACAATGTAAAGAAGTACTGGCAAGTTATTCATTGAACTGTCATTAAGTAAGAGGTGAAAGAACTCTTCAAAATATATTTTTGAACTATAATCATTTGAAATTGACGTTGATTCATTGAATTTATTTGTTTTGAGCCAAAATAAATTGAAGAAACAAATCATCCCCTTCTTTTGATAATTTAGTATAGCTACAAATTTCAACACCCACAAATGTTCTAAAAAGTTTTGAAGACATTTAATAATACAATAAAAAAATACAAAATTATTGACTACAAAAACCCAACTCAACATGCAAAAATAATAGTTATAAAATCATTCATTAATAAAAACCACACAATAAATTAAAAAATAAAAATAATAATAGAAGGTGCAAAATTTATATATTTACACAAAAGATTAAAAAAAAAAAATAAATAAATTATTAGTTATCTAATAATATGTATTATTCGTAAATAATAGTACAATACTTTCTTATAGATTAAACAAGAGAAGATAATTTTTAAAAATAAAACTAAGTCAAATAAATACTATAAATAAAAAGTGAGATAAAATAAAAATGTAAAGAAAAGGAAAACCAGTGAGAGAGTAATAGAAAAAAATTATGTAATGTTGATACAAAACAAATAATATTGTCATTTTGATGATATGATGCTATAAGGTAAAGATATTAAATATTCAGGGTGCTCTGCACCCAGATATCAATACTTTAGAAGGTGACACTACACCTAAAAGGTAATTAAAAAGTTGATAAAAACCATATCTTATTTTATGAACCAATCTGAAGTAATAGTCATAAATTGAGTATGTAATAAAAAAAATTGATTATTCTTATTGTTCTTTAAAAAAAAAACATTTTATTGCTCAAAAACTACTACAGCTGGAGTATTGTCATATGCACTATTTTAAAGATCAGCTTTTTTTCTGTAGAAAAAAATACTATTCATATTTCACAGATTCTATTGAAACTGCTGTAAAGCCAATCGAAAATTAAAAAAAGATTATATTTTAAAAATTTGTAAAATATCTAGCTGAGCACTAACTTTTGTAGCTTTTTACATTATCCGCATCTTTGGTTTTTGAGTGATAAAATCTTTATTTTTTTTTTTTTTTTAAATATTTTTTTAATTTTAGAATGTCTATACAGGCAGGCGGGTAAAATAGAATCTGTGAAATATGAATGTTATTTTTTACTATAGAAAAAAAATCTGATTTTTAAAATGGTGCATACCACAATGCTTCCGCTACACCAAAAAGTTGATATTGACTGTCTTTTTTTTTGACCCGTTCTGGAGTTATAGATATAGTATTCAAAAAATGTTCTAGTTTATCATTAAAAATATTTTTTATTACTCAAAAACTATTATAGTTGGAGCATTGTGGTAAGCATTATTTTAAAAAATCTGATTTTTTCTCGATAGTAAAAAAAATATGGTTCATATTCCCCAGATTCTATTCATGTCATTCTATGGCATGTCTCCTTTGAAAAGTTATGACTTTTCAAAGGAGGCATGCCATAGAACAGTGGCAGTAATGGCCATCCTATGGTAACGGTCATCCTGGAAGGCCGTTACTGCTCTAGTCATGAATTAAAGACAAAAAAATTAGAAAAGATTTAAAAATTATAAGATAATGCCAAACAAGTTGACTGACCAGAGGGAGTTTACTGTTTTTAGTTATGAAATGTTATGTGTGTCTTCTTATGTAATTATTGTAAAAACTGATCCATACCAGACAAAAAAATGTAATTATTTATTTTGTATCAACTTATAAAATTCTAAAATAAAGTGCTGAAACCTTAAAAAATAAACTGTTAAAATAATAACTTCAACTTTAAAATCCATGCAAAAAATATAAAAATCCAAATTTGAAAAACCATACATATAAAAAAATAAACCAACTATTCCAAATTTAATAACCATGCAAATAATGTTTGTGGTGATTTGCTAAATAAAACCATGCAACATGCAGGCAAACCAACATTGATAATTTTTTTTTGCACTAAATAGATAATACCTGGCTAAAATATTATCAAAGGACTGTGAGGTGATCATCTGTCCGGGTAACCTGAATAGTCAAACAATAATAACACGGGTTTTACACAACAGTAAAGCAAAAATACAAAGCTTCATATTGACACAATCTTAACAACTAAACACCTTGCAGACTCCACTTTGTGCTCCCCCAAACCAAATACAGTAGAACCTCGCTTACACGACCCTCAATAACACGATAACCTCAATTACAAGTGCAATTTTCAAATCCACTTGAGATTGCCATAACACATAATGTTAAATTAACCTCTATAATGTGACTATTATTATCCAAACAACCTACATAACACGGATTTTTTTTTCCAATTTACAACGCAACTCAGAACCTCTAAAGCAAGTCGTTTTGATAAGTCATCCTCTATAACGCGACTCTATACAGGAATGAGTCAACCTTGAACAAGTCTAGGCTTAAAAACCCCGCCCCACCCCGCTCCCAACATTCCATTACCTCTATAACACGACTGATAGCCAAAATAACCTTGATAACACGACCCTCAACAAAAAGAGCACCTCGATAACAAGACTGTTTCCCTAATCCCCTTGAGACTCTTCTTATCAAGGTTCTACTGTATTTAACACGTTCATGGCGGACCACGTTCCCTGTATGTGGTGCTGGTCGGGTCAATGGAGCGGACCACGGCCTTGGAACGTGCTCTCCCCTCTACACTTCTACCTTATTTCTAATACCTAGCCTCACAGTTCAGATTCTATTTAACTAGTTAGCCCTCTAGAGCACATCTCTACGGTTCTACCCCACTTTTCCGCTCTCGCCTAGCTTTTTCCGTTCTTTAATTATTGATACCTATATAAACCTCACAGGCACCGCTCTGAGCCACACAATTAGTTGAGCGCCATGAACATGTTAAATTGCTTTAAACAAAACAATAACTCCTATATTTTTCTAGTCATTACAATTTCAACCAACGAGAAAAATACACACAGTGTCCCAGTGTGTGTCCACAGTGTGTCCCAGGATTAGGTTCACAATAGCAAACTTATCTATTTTACAATTAAAAGAACAACTGTATTCTTTATAAAAATGTTGCTTAGCTTCAAATGCTTTATCCAACATTTTGTCTCTATTGTAACTTCTTTTAGAAGAAAAAACAATTTTTTTTTTTTTTTTTTTTTTTTTTGTTTAATTTGTATCATTGATTTTTGTTTTTGTTTTGACTAACTTGGGCTTAACCAATTTTTTTGTGATAAAATAAATTTCCTTAAGATAGAAGTAAGGTGCTAGTAATACTATAAGACGGGCAAGACAACCACTTTTTTGATCCTACCAATTAGGCCATATTTATGCACTTTTTACTAGCACTGTGGTAGAGAGTTGCAGCCACTTCACACATCACACTTCTGTACACTGTACCCCTGAAGCAAGTATAGTGTGATCATTAGAGGGCCATATAAATCAGAGCATCTCGGAAGGGATTGCGTGCCTCCCTTGATTTATTGATGGTCGTGTAGAGTGTAGACAACATGGTAAGTAATTACACAGTTAATCTGTTATGTATGTTTCCTCCATGTTTGGAATCCTCTAAAAGCCCATGAGAGCATGACCCAAGATGAGTTAATTTGGACAAATCAGAACCAGAACACTATATCAATAAATATTTGATATGTGCTTCTATCGAGGCAATCTAAAAGGAATTACATAAACTGCCTTGCCATGCTATGCGGAGAGACAGTTTATGTTATTATTTTTTACTTTAAATCAAATTATAATTATCATTAACTACGGGAGACACAGATAAAAATAGACCCCCGCACCGGGACTTAAACCATGGGCCTCCTATATATCTGTTACAGGCACTCTTACCAACTGAGCTATACGGGAGAATGATTTTTCTCTGTCGTTACCGATACAAAGTCCCCGAATCCAAGCTTTCAATCTATTATGGTAATTATAATTACCATCTCTATTATGGTCTACTATAATCTATAATTATAATTTGAGTTAAAGTAAAATTTAATCTTTCTGTAGTATGAATACTACCTAAAACTTAAAAATTTGTAGTTATTATTTTATATTAATATGCCTTTTAAGTTTATTTCTTTGGTCTAAGCTTTTTCTTCAAGCTTTGCTTCAATAAAACTGAGACATCATATAACTAAGTATTTGCACAGAGTTTAAACTAAAACAACAACAAATGGATTTTACACTTTAAATAACAAAGTGTATAATGTAATACGATATTAATGAGGAAGGAAATAACATACTTATTTTGAGAGAGTGGATCAACTTGGCTGTCTGCTTCCTGAGCCAGTCTTAGAGCTAGTTCATGATCTCTTCTTTCTTGCTCCATCTGCTCTCTCCTTGCCGATTCTTCCGCTTCCGCATTCTTCTAAAAAATTGTAATATTTCAAATTAAATTGCGTTAATACATAATTGGAAAATAACATTTTGTGTAATAATAGTTACCAAAGGAAAAATTGCAGAACTAAATTGGAAAGCTTAATATTTGGCTTATTTTTTTATTGGTGCTATAAAATTAATACATAAAAATATCTTGAAAGTTTTGAAAGGAGCTATGTCTGCCATCTTGGAAAAACTTTTCTGTCTCACAAATATCTTAAAAAGTATTAGGTTTATCAAAAAAGCTTAAACACTTTAGTAGAAGTATTAGTATATCGAATGAAGGTACAGTCGACTAAAATGTAATTGTGGCCCCTTTTTACATACAATATAAATTTACACAGACATATGCTACAGTTCAGGTAAACAATTTTCCAGCTTTACTTTTCAAGAAAACTTACGAGTAATTGTAAAAAAAGAGGATCTCAAAGAAAGCAGCCCAAAAGTTAAAGAGCTGATAAGTTTATTATAAGGGAAATAATCCTTTCCACCAAAAGGGGGAAAACATTAAGATTCCACCCTAATTTATAGGGAGGAATGGATCCCATTACAGCATAGTTGTCAAAATAAGGAAGGAAAGTAAAAATAAGGGATGAAAGTAAGTAATTAGCTTAAGTTAATAATACTGATGTTATTTCAGGATATAGTAAAATAAATAAAATAACAAGATTTGTAAACTGTAGAGCCAACTTATTTTTCTTTAAAAAAATCAGTGTTGCACAAATTGCTCATTTAATTTTCATTCTTTTTTTTACTGTAAGATGTTATCAATTTTTTTTCTTTTTTTTATAAGTTTTTGTTAAAAATTAAAGGTATAAAAATTTGAATATTTATAGTCCAGGAGATAGCGTACAAAAAAGTGTCTGACTAACATCAAGCTAGAATTTTGTATACAAGTCAATCTTTTAGCGCCTTTTAAGAATATGTGGTCAGCTAAGTTTGTCAGCAGGACATAGCTTGGCAATAGGCGTTTGAAAAAAACAAACCGGTGGAGAGCGGCCATGTCTCACCAATTATGGTGGACAATGTGATTTTCATGATCCTCAGTACAAAATTAGTTAGTAGACCGAAAATCAAGTTGATGTTATTTTCACACTTAATAGGTTAGTTATTCAAATATGACTAAAAATCAACGTGTTCACCTGTCAAGGGACAAACTAACATCAACTTGATTTTCAGTCTACTAACTAATTCTGTACTCAGGATCATGAAAATCACATTGTCCACCATAATTGGTGAGACATGGCCGCTCTCCACCGGTTTGTTTTTTTCAAACGCCTATTGCCAAGCTATGTCCCGCAGACGAACTTAGCCGACCACATATTCTTAAAAGGCGCTAAAAGATTGACTTGTATACAAAATTCTAGCTTGATGTTAATCAGACCCTTTTAAGCACGCTATCTCCTGGACAATTAGTTATTAATACCAAAAGAAATAGTTAAAATCAAAATGTTTGTTTTTATTTGTGTTATTTTCCTTCTTTCTTGAGAAAAAATCTAGTATCACAGGAGCAAAAAGTCACAGTACCGTCGTTATAATTAACTCCCTCGGCTATGCCTCGGGATTAAACTTCATGGTTCCCTCAGCTACGCCTCAGGAACCAACAAAAACGCTCAGGGCCTAATAAAACTATGTTGTAATAACTATAAACCCAAAGAAGATGTGCGCTTTGCAAAGAGAAAGCCTCTCGTATTTATATCAGACATCGTATATATATTTTTTTTTGCTTGAAATGTTTAAAAAAATACCTTTTACTTGTTTATATTGTTAAATTATAAATTGAGTTTATATTATGTTGCAAAACTAAAAGGACAATTAAAATGGGTAAACAATTCAATTGAAATGTTAATTTACCTGGAAAGCCAAATTAGCTTTTCTATTTGTTTCTTCTAGCCTCTTTGCTTCAACTTCTTCCTGTTTCCTTCTTTGCTCCATTTCCATTTTCCTAAACAAAACAAAAAGATTAATTAAATATAATTTTTTTTATTATTTTACAACTATCATCATGAAAGATAGGTGAGGACCACTTTTAATACTTTGATTTGCAATAATATTTGAATAACTTCAACATTCAAGGGACAAACCAAAATCAACTTGATTTTCCGTCTGTTAACTAATTTTGTACTCAGGATCATGAAAATCACATTGTCCACCATAATAGGCGGCACATGGCCGCTCTTCACCAGTTTGTTTTATTCAAATGCCTATTGCCAAGCTATGTCCCGCAGACGAACTTAGCCGACCACATATTCTTAAAAGGCGCTAAAAGATTAACATGTACACAAAATTCTAGCATGATTTTTTTTTTTTTTTTTTTTTTAATTTTTTTATTTTTATTCCGAGGTTTTTACGCCTGAATACACAGGCCTCTTAGGTGGACCCATTGAACAAACCATGGTTAGGAACCTAACTTCTTCACATTTGAGAACCATGACTCTCCTTTGATGTGACTCGAAATGAGAGTGCATTTCATGGTTTTCAGCCCGGAATACCTGGTGGCGCTACTCCTTCGAGCAGCTACTCATTTATTTTAAACAATACTGGGTGAACATTGAGAGGAGTGCCTGGTCCGTAACCCAGAGCTCAAGGACACGTTGACACCCCCGTCCTACTGACCATGCCCGATGCTGCTTTACTTGCCTGATCGAAAGGCAAGCGCTCTCTACTCAGGCCCCCGATGTTAGTCCCTCCGACAGCTTGATGTTAGTCAGACACTTTTTTGCAGGCTATCTCCTGGACTGCTATAAGGTCCACATATGCTAGATATGTGAGAAAGTAAACAAAATGTGATTTAAGAAGAAAGTAAAGAATTGTGACTGGATTAAATCAACGTACATTCGCTTGTTCTCATCTTCTTGTTTCTTCTGCAGCTCTTCTAGTTCTCTCTTTCTCTTTTCCCTTTCCATTTCCTCCTGCAACTTCCTCATCCTCTCCTTCTCTTCAGCAACTTTCTGCTCTTCCAGCTTCTTCTGAACATTCGCCAATTCAGAGTTGAATCTTTTCATCAGTGCAGAATGAATCGTGTTAATTTCATCACTGCTAATCTTAGGATTGGTCTATGAAAAAAAAATAAACATAAGATTAAAAAAAAAATTATAATTAAAATCTGAATATTGTTTTGCGAGTGGCTAACCACTTGGCTTCGCCGCCGGTCCCCTAAAACTTCATTATTTCAATGAAACGAGAGATGTCTGTAATGTAGGACTTTTTTTTTTTTAACTTTTATTAGTTCTAAAATTTCAAGATAAAAAGAACTTTTTATATACTACGTTTTTAAATTTTCTGTTAAATCGTTTGTAATGTTGATAATATAATTGTTATTGTTATATAATATATAATGTTAGTGAAAAAAAAAAAAGTTCCAAATTTATTTACTTCACATAAATGACAACCATCTAGAGAGCTGATCTTAAACCCATAAAAGGACAATTCTTTGTACAACGGATCTCCCCAACACCAAATCTAAACCGTGCCATCGATATATTTGAAATAATATAATCGAAAAATAATATAATCGATATATTTCCTGTTTTGCTGTCATTCAATGTTTATCTCTTATTTATTTATAAAAATCACAAATTTGAAACCTGTCAAAATGAAGATTGTAAATATGGGATATGGCAAAACAAATACAATAACTTGCAGATTTTTTCCGAACTAACTTTCCATACAGCCAAATTTGCTGAAAACCAATTCAAATTCTGCTGAAAGATGACTAAAACTATTAAAATCATCAACATCGTGTTCTGATCTACGCTAAAAGTTTCAAATGTCTAGCTATTCGGGAAGTTAGTTAGAAATTGATTGCCAGATTGGTACCGGACAAACAAACAAGAAAGCAAGCTAATAACAACGTAGTAAAAAACATTTAAATAACTGAATAAATAAATAATTTGTTTATTTATAATCTTTGTACGTATATACCCTCCCCTTGAAAAAAGTATTTATTAGGAACATTGGCAAAATTTACCTTTATCTTTAGAATTGCATTACACATATCAGCCTGAAGAGTTTTCATGGTACCGAGACTAGATTCTTTGTTTGTCTTCAACTGTCCAATAACTGCTTCCATTCTGGATAACATAGACTGAAACCAAAACAAAAATAAAACTAAACAAAAGGAAAATAAAACTATGAAAAAAAAGCAGTAAGTTGGATACTTCTTTAGGTTGTTAGGTGCTTATATTCACTTGGATAATCAGGACTACTTAAGTACGGTTTTAACTTAACCCATTGAATGCGTAATCTAATTCATGAACCTACCTTAGTGACTGAATAGAAACTTTAACAGTTAATTAAAAAAAAAAAAAAAAAAAAAAAAAAAAAAATTGTTGGATCCCCTGTGGATACAAACGTCAGCGGGCCTGACGGAGCCTTGCAAGATGGTTCTACTCGAGGCACGGATAATAGAGCTACAGATGGCTGAAAGGGAGGGCTTGGATCCACTGTGGATCCACCCGCCAGGCACGTTAGCACGGCATGGATCCACAGTGGATCCACCCACATTGAATGGGTTAAACATAAAAAAATCATCAAAATTTAGTACACATAACAATTTGTTGATCTTTGAAATTTAATTTGTAATTTTAAACAAGTAATAAATAAATAGTCTTACCTGTAAATTATTAATTTTCTGAATGCCTTTATATCTAGGACGATGCTGTTTCCTGGCTAAGTACATCCTAATATTCTTCTGAATCGTAATATGACAATTTCGCCTATATTCAATCTTCTTCATCACTGAAAACAAAAATCATATTTTATAGTTAGAAATATTTGTACTAGAAAGAAAATCATATATAATAATAGATTGTATGACAATTTTCATCAAACGACGATCATTATTCATAATAATTTCAAGATAAAAAGAACTTTTTATATACTACGTTTTTAAATTTTCTGTTGAATCGTATGTAATGTTGATAATGTAATTGTTATTGTTATTTAATACATAATGTTAGTGAAAAAAAAATATATTTCCGAATTTATTTACTTCACATAAATGACAACCATCCAGATAGCAGATCTTAAACCTATAAAAGGATAAATCTTTGTACAACGGATCTCCCCAACACCAAATCTAAAGCATGCCATCGATATATTTGAAATAATATAATCGATAAATAATATAATCGATATTTCCTGTTTTGCTGTCATTCAATGTTTATCTATCACAAATTTGAGACCCGTCAAAATGAAGATTGCGTAAATATTGGATATGACAAAACAAATAAAATAACTTGCGGATTTTTTCCGAACTAACTTTCCGCACAGCAAAATTTGCTGAAAACTAATTAAATTCTGCTGAAATGCTAAAAGTTTCAAATGTCTAGCTATTCGGGAAGTTAGTTAGAAATCGATTGCCAGATTTGTACCGAACAAACAAACAAACAAACAAACAAGAATGCAAGCTAATAAAAACGTAGTAAAATCAATTTGATGGTAGTTTGTCTCTTGATAGGTGATCACCTTGATTTGTAGTAATATTTAAATAACTAACATATCAAGTGACAAACTACCATCAACTTGATTTTTGGTCTACTAACTGATTTTGTACTCAGGATCATGAAAGATCACAATGTCCACCATAAAGGGCAGAGCATAGCTGCTCTCCACCATTTTTTTTTTTTTTTTTTTTTTCAAATGGCTATTGCCAAGCTATGACCCGCAGACTAACTTGACCGACCACATATTCTCAAAAGGCACCAAAGGATTTACTTATACACAAAATTCTAGCTTGATGTTAGTCAGACATTTTTTTGCACGCTATCTCCTGGACTGCTAGTTTGTAACATTAACCTTGAAATTTCATATCTTTCTTTTAATATCTTAACTCTGAGGGCACTCCTTCCATTAACAGGGATATTAATATCAAATAAAACCACTTACACTTAATAACAGAAAGAGCACACCATTGACACTTTTTCCATCTTGACATTAGAAGCCATTTCTTCACTTTAGATACCATGTTAGCAAGATTCTCCGGATCTGATCTCATGATTGAATCAAATTCAGCAAACTTGCCAGGACGGAAAAATACTTTAGAGACACCAAATTTATAATCCTTCTCATCCATTCCTAGAGCATGAAACAAGGCCTGCAACAAGAACACATATATATGAAAATTGTATCAATTTACACTACAACAAGGTTACATATTATGATTATTACACCAATATTTTACTACTATACTAAAGCAACTAGTGCTATAAAAAGAATGTAATAAAAAGCATACCCTACAGAAGAGACGGGCGTCAAGTCTCGCCAGCTCCGGAGGTAAATACTTCTTATACATATCGTACAGCTGAGTGAAATGGGTTCGTGAAGGGAATCCTTGCTGCATAAGCTGTAAAACACTGGCCATGCCTGAACACTGTAATTGTGATAAGATTGAACCTCCATCAAACTGATGATCTACCATTTTCTGATTTGGTTTGATACACCTCACGAAACTTGTTCCCTGGAAATTACAAGAATTAAGTTAAAAAAAAGCTAAATTTTCCTCTAAAAATGTTAATTGTTAAAAATAAAAATTAAGAACAGAAATAAAAAAATTGGGTACGGGGTACCTCGAAACTTTTCCTCACTTCAGAGGCCACTAAAGTGGTTTCTCCTGCTGCTTCGCAGCAGGAGGAAGCAGCATTGGACGTGGTCAGTACTTGGATGGGTGACCGTTCTGAACTAACTGATTTATTATCATTTTTTTTTTAAAAAAATCTTATTTTCAATAGCTGTATTTTATTTAATTATTTAATGTTCGTCATCAAAATTATAGCACTAATAAATAAATATATTCGCTTATAACTTTTAAACTAATTAATGGAATTACATCAGGTTTTTTTAAAAAAAATTTCCGGTTCCAACGATATACTATATGTCAAAAACCTATTTATACTTTCAGTATTATTAACCGTCAAAGTTTAAAAACTCAAAATTGATAACTTCAAAATGACGGCCAATATCAAAATGAAATTTGGTGGACTTGTTTGAAATTTGGCACGAATGTACCAAATTTTAACTCTATCAGGATTCTTTTAAATTTTTGCTGACTCAGCAAACTGGGTTCAAGATGGCGGAAAAAGTTGATTTTCCGGGTGGCACCACTACAGATAAGGACTGATTTTTCTGCCAAGTTTCCATTCTCTAGGTTAAATACCTTGGGCACTACGATGATAACACACAAACACACATAAATACAGACGTCATGCTGAAAACCACTCAGGAGGTCTTAAAAACACCTAAAATAGATAATTGCGTTGAAATCTCGAAAAAAAAAAAAAATTGGTGAAAACAATACTTTTCCTACTATAGGTAGTGAGGAAAAGTAAAAAGCTAAATTTTCCTCTAAAAATGTTAATTGTTAAAAATAAAAATTAAGAACCGAAATAAAAAAAAGATATCAAAAATATGAAACAATCCAACTTACAGTGCTTCTTAGTTTGTCCATAAGTTCACCAAGTTGGGTTTGAAATTTTGAACCGACGCTGATAAAAGCGAGTTTGCCCTTCTGATTATTATTGTTAACATTGGCAAACAAAATCTTCATAAGGGGATTTTTACTGTCCTGGATCAGTCCTTCAAGTGAGGCATGCAGTGCATCATTATTCTTCTCAATAAATTGACTCTAAAACAAAATAATTGTTCATAATTAACAACCAAGTCGTTATTTTACAAAATAATTAATCTATTGAGGAAGAAAATTAAAGATATTTACAGTGTTGTAACAAACAGCTCCAGCGAAGTGCCTGACGAGGAACCCCTCTGTATCTCTTATTTCCCGATGTGCTTTCAGTTTAGACATCCTAGGTAAGGCTAATCTAAAGTGATTAGACCAAGTCCTGTGAACCTGGGAAGTAAAGTGATCAGCACTTGGTTTGGGTAATTTAGACTCTTCGTCTAATAGGCACAGCAGACCACTTCCTTTACTCTCAATCAAATCTAAACAAATATATAAATACAAAATAATAAATAAAGTAATGCGAATAATAATTTAAAAAAATAGTTTAATTTAACTTTTCTATATTGGGTTGACATTATTAGACAAATTAGATTATCCCTAGAAATCAACTAATATTGGTATTTAAATGGACAAAACCTTTGAACGCTCGACTTACAAAAATTCTGTTTTAAGAAATAATCAAATTATTCTTATTAAAAAATTATATTATTAATTTTCCAACAAAATCAGATTAATATTAATCAATATCTTGGAAATTAGATTATTCCCGGAAAAACGGCTTATATTGTTAGATTCATATTTAAATGGACTACATTTTAGAATTTTGTTAATAAAAATCATCGGAACCGTTTCGAGAAATAATGTTTTTTCACTTTATTTCAGAGTATTTGGGAGGTAGTGCCCTCAGATTTAGAGCTAAAATTAATATCTCAATTTCCCCTTGGGGAATGATTTCTCTGAACAAGTATGCCAAATTTCGTCAAAATCGGCCCAGTATTTTATGCTCCAGGTGTCTGTACAGGCAACAGACATTTTTTAAAAAGCACATTTTTAGACTCAAGGGACCTCAAAACGTGTAAATCCTTCAAAATCTCCAAATCAAATTTTTGCACCACCACAATACTTTCTCTTTATTATGAGAAAGTAAAAAAACTCTATGTGCAAGCTAGTTTTAGTATTTGTATTCAAGTATTTCTAAATTATTATCAAAGTAATAAATATTTTGAAAGAGCACTCACCAATACAGTCCTGATTGTCAACAAAATGTATTTTCTTAACATCAAGTCCCTCTCTCTGGTAAAGTTCCTGCTCGTCTTTTAATATCCTTTCATTAAAAAATTGTTGTAATTTCTCGTTACAATAGTTAATGCAGAACTGTTCGTAGCTGTTTACAGTGAAGTATTCTAAAAAATAACAAGATAAATTATATTAAAACAATAAGAAGATTTGTTCAACATTTCATCGTATTAAACAAATATAATGAATTATAATTTCATTATATTATAAAAAACGAAAAGAAATTATCTTACCAAAACCAGCAATATCAAGTACACCAATGTAATAACTGGATGCTTTGAAGGGTATGCTCTTATTGATTCGGTTAACAATGTAATCAAACATTTTGCTGTAAATCGCTTTAGCTAATGCATCTCTGTTATTATTGGCTTCATACACCTTCAGAGGTACCCTGAAAAAAAAAAGAATTAATTAATTGAAGAATTATTAATTCAACACAAATAGTGTGGTTCCAAGGGGAAAAAAAAATCAGTCTGACAAAAAAAAGGGGGAAGGCATATACATACTACACTGAATTTAAATTACTTAGTATCAAATTTAATTAATTTATAACTAAAAATATTTAAGGAGAGTTAAATAGATGATTGTTTTCATTTAGTTGTTAATTTTCAGCTAAATCAGTCAGTGTTTTCATTTAGTTGTTAATTTTCAGCTATATCAGTCAGTGTTTTCATTTAGTTGTTAATTTTCAGCTAAATCAGTCAGTGTTTTCATTTAGTTGTTAATTTTCAGCTATATCAGTCAGTGTTTTCATTTAGTTGTTAATTTTCAGCTAAATCAGTCAGTGTTTTCATTTAGTTGTTAATTTTCAGCTAAATCAGTCAGTGTTTTCATTTAGTTGTTAATTATCAGATAAATCAGTCAGTGTTTTCATTTAGTTGTTAATTTTCAGCTAAATCAGTCAGTGTTTTCATTTAGTTGTTAATGTTCAGCTAAATCAGTCAGTGTTTTCATTTAGTTGTTAATTATCAGATAAATCAGTCAGTGTTTTCATTTAGTTGTTAATTTTCAGCTAAATCAGTCAGTGTTTTCATTTAGTTGTTAATTTTCAGCTAAATCAGTCAGTGTTTTCATTTAGTTGTTAATTATCAGATAAATCAGTCAGTGTTTTCATTTAGTTGTTAATTATCAAATAAATCAGTCAGTGTTTTCATTTTGTTGTTAATTATCAAATAAATCAGTCAGTGTTTTTATTTTGTTGTTAATTTTCAGCTAAATCAGTCAGTGTTTTCATTTATTTGTTAAATTTCATCTAAATCAGTCAGAGTTTTCATTTAGTTGTTCTCCTGCATTATGAGGTCAAATGAACAGAACTATCTTGATAGATTCTATTCTAGACAGAACTATCTTTTGGATTCTATTCAAGACAGAACTATCTTTTGGATTCTATTCTAGGCAGAACTATCTTGATAGATTCTATTCTAGACAGAACTATCTTGATGGATTCTATTCTAGACAGAACTATCTTGATAGATTCTATTCTAGACAGAACTATCTTGATAGATTCTATTCTAGACAGAACTATCTTGATGGATTCTATTCTAGACAGAACTATCTTGAACAGTTAATTAAACCTTTCAAATCAATATGATAGCAGAGCAATATGGTGACCTGAGAACATTTTATCATATAATATATGAGTCAAAAGATTAATATTTTCATTAAATAGTTCCCTGCTAGCAGTGGAACTCTTTTCGACTTTCTTCGGCCCTACGAAGCGCGGTAAGGGAAGGCACTACAGCTGGATTACAGACCTCCTATACCTTTCTAACTCCCTGTTATACTTTTCTGAGTTTTTAAGCTAAAAGTAACGTAACGTTTTTGACTTATGTTCCCTAGCCTAAACATGAAAATGTCAAAAGCCCTAGCAATGCCTTCGCTTCTTCTAGACAAGTGTCTGAAGCATAAGGTAGATTTTGTTCTGTAAACCCTAAACAAATAAAATATGGACACAGAATTAATGTTGTAACGTGTAATGTAAGGCAGGCTGATGGATTGATACATTAACAAGCCCTGGAGTCTGAACATACCCACCATCCTAAGGGGTTAATATTTTTAATAAAAAATATTCATAGTATCGACAGTGATTAGTATTCTAGGTGCTAAAATAAAGTAGAACAACTTACATGATGATACTTCCATTCGGGGTTCCTCTATTTGTGACCATGGTCTTATGAGTGAGTGCCTGCCTCAATTCAGAGGGATCCACAGTAAGTAAGTTTGCAACCCTGTTGAGAGCTTCTTCTGCCTGAGGAGCCACAACAGAACCACCCTCCCCATCGTCTTCCTCGAAACTAATGTTACCAAGGTGAAGAACAGCAGCTACTGTTGAGTATATCTCAAACCTTTCCTCTGGGTTCAGCCCAAACCTATCAAGAGCCTACAACAACAAAAATGCAAAATTATCAACTTCAGATACAATAAAAATAGACTAACAATTGGTGTGGCACATAGCTCCTCACATCTTGATTTACTTCGCACTTTATTGATTTTATGCTTTTACAAGCCATTATTATTGTCTAATTTGTTAAATTGTTTCCCCCGTTTTTTAATATGTAAAATTGTTTTGATTTTTTGCAAAGTATGAATTTAGCAAAAGTTAAAGAGCGCAGATGGTTCAAATTAATCTAGGGGTATCTGCGGTTTACTTTCAATAAATAGGGTTGATCCCATGAGGTTTTATATTTTTGTTAAGGGTTGACAAATCAGAAAAACTTTATAATTTACATATTTTTACAGAGGTAGTTCTTACAGACGTACTTTCACTGTTTTTTAAATAGAATGCATTCACAAAATTGTTACAAATAAATGGTCAGAACTGGTTTTAAGTAAAAAAAAATACTATTATATGGTTTTTTTCTTTTTTTGTCCCTTTTATATTAACTAAAGGTGAAGATTGTGGGTTGTGAAGGGTAATAACCTTTAGTGTTTGGTTAATTACTAATATAGCCACAGGATATGATTTCTTTTAATATGAATGCCAAATTCCATTAAAATTGGTTTAGCAGTTTATGCTCCATGTATCAAAACAAACTTCTTTTTTTAACTCTCAACATATAAATCGATCAGAATACTACCCTATAAATGAGAAAGTAAAGCGTAGTAAGAGTAAGTTAGTAATATTTTAAGATGGTACGAGTATCACATAAGGTATTCTATTTAAAAAATGTAATCTTCAAATATCAAAATAGACTGCCAATTACATAGCTTCCTCGCATCCTATCCACGTACTTTATTGATTTTATGCTTTTACAAGCCATTATTGTCTAATTCGTCTAATTGTTTCCCCCGTTTTTTTTAATCTGTCAAAATTGTTTTAATTTTTTACACGATTTAAAGTATCAATTTAGCAAAAGTTAAAGAGCGCAGACGGTTCAAATTAATCTGGGGCTATCTGCTTTCGACACACTATAAAAGTTTCATTCAAATCAGACAAGTACTTTTGTAGCTATAGGTGTAAATAAATGTACGTTTGTGCACATGTGGAAGAGAAACAAATATGCACAGAAGGTTGAAACTTATATGGGACCAACAATGGGCTAATTATGACCTACCACCCAAATTTCATTAAAATTGGACGTGTAGTTTTTAAGATATGTTGGTTCGCAAAAATTAAACGACAGGCCAAAAATTGAAGACAGACACGGAACCAAAAATGTTCCCTGATGTCTGAAACAGATTTCTGTCTTGGAATTTTTGATATCGGAGACCTAAAATTTTTTCGTTGTTCAGAACTATCACATAGCTTCTGTTACCTTCGGTAAGCTCGGAAGCAAAATTAGGGAGTAATCAAAAAACAAATTTTGGTTTGAAAACCCCAAATTATTTCTCGTTTTAATTGAGATATTGAGATATTGTTGGAAAACATAAGTATTACAGACTATTTTACAAATATAAAAGTTTTTAATAGAAGCTCATTTAAATGTTGAAGGGCTGTTTGAAGTCCATATGAACAGACACAACATAATTACAAAGGAAAATACTTTGAGTGGGATATTTACCGCGTCCATATTCTTGAAATCCTCAACATCATCAAGCATGGGGTCTCTCAGCCCACCTTTATCTGAATGAGCTCCACTCTTCTGTGTGTTGTTTAGTTTCCTCTCCGTCTCTTTACTCGTAAAGTATTGCGTACATCCATTCCTCAAATACTGAAACACAAAACAGTTCATTTAGCAAATCAATGAATATAATAGTTATTTATGTCCCTAGGGAGTAAAGTAAGCCATTATTTCCTGAGCGAAAAAGTTGGTTCTTGAGGTGAAGCCGAAGGAACCATGGTCCCTAAATCCCGAGGCGATGCCGAGGGAATTAGACTCTTTAATTCCCGAGTCGCAGCCGAGGGAATAACTCTAATTAGCTCCCGAGGCGCAACCGAGGGAGATAATTATCGCAAGGGGAATAATGGCACTTTACTCACGAGGTACATACAATATTTTATCTCCAGTAGGAAGAAAATACACATTTTCGTCTATTGCACAGTTTTTATTTATTATTTTAATAAATAAAATAAATATTAGCACTTTTAATAGCAGATATAAGAGATTCAATATTAAAAACAAATAAGAATTGGAATTAAACTCAAATAGAAGGTTATTTAGATGCAGGTGATAAACGAAGATAAACATGGTCGAAAAAGCAGTGTCGCCAACCTGATTTCAACAACTTCATTACATTAGCATTCATTTTCTACTATTAATAAAATAATTAAGTTGCAATCTTTATTTGTTTGCCCTACTTTACTTTTTCGCCCTACTTTTACTTTTTCTCCCTACTTTTTGAGTTCAGGGATGAAAATACTTACTTTAGTCCCTCTAAACTAATTCAAAATCATAACTTTTTCTCCCTACTGAAGATAAAAGTCATTGTCGGTGTACATATCTCTTTGAGCGAGTTAGTTCATTCTTTGAGGTGTCTCAACCAAATTTGGGCAAACATATTATTCACCTTCCTGGAAAAAATACTAGCATAGTATCATCCCCTAATTCTTTCTCATTTTTAGGATAGCAATCATTTACATGCTACTTTAAAAGCCAAATTACACGATTAATATATACTATTACAAATATTAATCATTACATCTCAGTACCACAGTTATCACAGGAATCACAAATTTTGCAACAAAGCTTGCGTCAATTATGTAGACCCTCCTCCATGAGAGGATGTATTTTGATCCACCATTTTGATTCAAGATATCTCTCAAGTATTGGGTCTAGAATCTTAAAAATTTTGAAGTTACTTCTTGTGACATAAACATGTTCACATAAAAGATTTTTTAATCTGACTTTTTAATTAAAAATGGTGTGTTTTTAGGAGCTAAATCCTTTTACTAAATATATCCATCACTATAGCTCGGAAATAGTGAAAACTAGATACCCAAACCATGTGGTTTAAGTCCTTAAAATTTGTAAAAATGTCACTTCCTATGACATAAAAATTTCCTGCAAAAGGATTTTATCTATTTATTATAAGTAAAAAATAAGTATTTTTAAGCTAGAATCACTAAACGAGGGGTTGGAGTTTTCTTTCATAATATATAAGTCCGCTAACCTATTATAAACTAGCTATTATAATTTAAGATAATGTGTCATTTCGCAATATTATTACGTTTTTATTAGCTTGCTTTCTTGTTTGTTTGTTTGTTTGTCCAGTACAAATCTTGCAATCAATTTTTGACTAACTTCCCGAGTAGCTAGACATTTGAAACTTTTAGAATAGCTCAGAACACGATGAAAATGCATTATTTTTAATACTTTTAGCCATCTTTCAGCAGAATTAATTTGGTTTTCAGCAAATTTTGCTGTACGGAAAGTTAGTTCGGAACAAATCCGCAAGTTATTTTATTTGTTTTGACATATCCCATGTTTATAATCTTCATTTTGACGGGTTACAAATTTGTGATTTTTTTATTAAGAGGTAAATATTGAATGACAGCGAAAAAGGAAAAGTAAACAAAAGAAATAAATTAATTGATCCAAGATGAGGTGAGATCCGTTGTACAAAGATTTGTCCTTTTATAGATTTAAGATCAGCTCTCTAGATGGTTGTCATTTATGTGAAGTAAATAAATTCGGTGCTATTATTTTTCACTAACATTATATATAAGCAATGAAAATTATATTATCAACATTACATATGATTCAACAGAAAATTTAAAAACGTAGTATATAAAAAGTTATTTTTATCTTGTAATTTTTATTTACAGAACCGATTAACTACCCACATCTCAGTTAAATTCCAAGAATTAAATCCAGATAATACAAACAAAAAGGAGCAGTTTATAGTCTGTTTAATTTTGTCAATCCTATAAATGTGATAAACTTAAATCATTTAATTTTTAAACATGAATTGTCAAGCCAGAGGTGTAAGGAAGCTAAAAATATATTTTAGTTTAAAAATACAAAGTTATGAAACTAAATCAGAGTGTTGTGTAAGTGGAAGAAAACCTACAAGGTACTGATTAACTTGCCGCAGCTACGGAGTCATTGCAAGGTTTCCTTAATAACAAGTCAGGTTTTAACATTTCTCCTATGACACATAATTCGGTTACATTACTACAAGTTCACAAATTTAGACAAGCTTACTGGTAATCATATTTCTCAAAGTACTATCAACTTTTTGCAATATTTTACTTTATTTCAAAAATAAAAAATAGCATTTATTAAAACTCACCAAAATTATTAACACATTAAAAATGAAATTATTCAATTCATTTCAATAAAAGAAATCTTGTAATAATAATTATGGTATGAGTAATAATAATTATAGTGATGGATTTATTTAAAGTCCCCTGAATCAATATTTAAAAAAAAAAAAATAATAATAATATCTGTCTGTATACAGTCTATAGTCAGTCATCTGTGCAGATTTAGGCAAAAGCATAAATAACTGGGCCAATTTCGATGAAATTTTGCATACATGTTCAAAAAAACATACCCGGATTCGAAATTAGTTTATCTATACATTTGGAAGTGCTAACCCCAGCACCTCAAAAAAAATTATTGCTCAAAAACAGTTCCAACAATTTGAATTTTTTTTTAAATGCAGTCAATTTAAAACCAAATCTAACAACATAAGTAGTTTTCCTGGAAAAATCTATTTTACTTGATATTGATAAAAAAAAAAAAATTACTTGTAAAGGGCGAGAGGTTGGGTTCAATTCCTGGAATTATTATAATGAGGAAGTTTAGATGAGTTGTATCAGATAGATTTTATGTTATTGTAGTTTACAAAATATAGTAACATTCAACATTTTATTTTATTATTTTTTTTGTTTTTGAAGAATTTTTCAGTTTAATGGAGCGAAAATTAATTTGATTGGTTAATAATAATAACCAGAATCAACCCTTTAAATACGTTTTACTGATCAATGTTATGAAAAAAAATATTTGAGAAAACATTGGCAGGGATTAAAAGGAAAAAGGCAAGTCTGCGGCTTGATCGTGACCACCCCATGACCGACAATGTAAAACATAAAACAACCTTTGGGTATCGTATTTCCAAAAATTCCTTACTTGACAGGTATCAATATTATTTTAGAAATTATACCAAATACAAACCATGATCTTATTTCATTGTTTTAAAGAAGTGGGGATATAATTATCACTTAACTATATAATTAGTTAGGGGGTTTAGTTTTATACAGCTGCAATCTTGAATCAAAACGGGTGTTTAGTTATGATAAAAATGGCTGATTGGAAATATACAGCCGGGTCATTCTCAAATTATTTGGCTTTTTACTGTTCCTTCACAATTTTAGGATGTATGTCTTAAAAAAAATAAATTTAATGCACCAATTAGCTGCCAATTAATGCATAGAAACTAATTATTAACTTTAAGGCAACTAAAAATTTACGATTTATTGCTATATAAAAAAAGAAGATGAAAAATCATGGTAATTTAACAAGAGTGTAACTGTAACTATGGCTACATCCTCAGGTTTGAGTGCAATTTTCAATTGTAAATTTAAATAAATATTCAAAAGATTTGTTCTTAATTTGTTCCACACATTCTGAAGTACTGCCAGTAACTAGTATTTCAACTACAGGAAACATAGAATATACTTTTTCTAAAGAATTTTATTTCGTACCCAACCTCTAACAAGAGTGTTACTAATAATATAAGAACGCTTTATCTTGAAAATTCAACAATAACATTAGTAAGATTGACACCACTGCGTCCCCACTCCACGTGCTAACCAAGCCTACAGGTTTGATTAGTGTTCCTTAAAACCTCCTTGGGGTAGGTGTCGCAGCTCTTCAACAACGTGGTAAGTATTTTTATTCTCTTACATGAGTGTTACCATATTTTTATACCTGCAAATAATTATTTATTTAGAATAAAGATGGGGATCACATACTTATTACGTATGAATACTCAGAAAAACTTAAACTTCTATAAAATTCTATTAATAAATAAGATATTAAGGAAGTTAAATGGCTATTTTACAAGAGTGTTACTCCACTCAAGTAACACTCTTGTAAACGCTGTTGATGTATCCTATATAGCTTTGTTTTGGAGTGCTTGAATTATTTTGTATTGTTATTACCAGAGACTTTTATTTTTTGTTTATGACTTTTATTTTTCCATTTCATGACCTGTATTCTATGACTTTTATGACTTTTATTATCCTGTTTTATGACCTTTATTTTAGAAAATCGGTTGTTTTATGACGTTTTAGCAAAAAGTATGACGTTTATTTTCACTGTGAAAATTTAGCCTTTTTTTAGCGAAAATTTAGCGTTATTTTGGAGGGTAACAGTTCAAAAGAAAGATTTCAATATTTCATAAATACAGAATTATATTTACAATAATATAATAAATAATAATAATTAGCAGAATGCTTCAACGTTGTAAAAAATAATCATATGTTGTTCTATATTATCCAGCGTTAAATTGGCTCTTTTGTCCGTCAGTAGAACTTTAAACTTGGAAAAAAAACCATTCGACGTCGGCAGATGAGCTGGGAGCAAATTTCATGTATGACACTGAAGTGAATTTGCTTTTCGCCCTTCAGGCAATTTCCGAACTTCTTTGCCCTTTAGTCGGGCAACTATGGCCTGGGCGTGTTCCCATCCATGATTCAAATTTTGACGTTTTTTTTAACAAAATGGCATGAAAAAATAAACACTTTCCACACGTGTTATATATTTTTGTAATCTAATCCTCAATACCTTTCATTATATACCTCACTCAAAATTTAAAAAAAAAATAAAAAAATTCACCCGTGACAGGAATTAGCCGCCATCTTGGATTCCCAGTAATTCATATCGAATTGTTATTCTTATTTTTCTTTGTTAATTTGCATTAACAAAAAAAAAACTTTTTGCTAAACATTTGACAAAAAAGGCCATTCTATGACGCTTATCCCAAGAAAACCCCATTTTATGACGTTTATTGGAAAAATGGCTATTTTATGACAAAATCATATGACTATGACGTTAATGACTTTTTCCCGTCTCTGGTTATTACTTTTCCTATTAGGCACTGAGTAATGCTGAAAAGCAAAGGAGGTACAGAAAAAAGAAATCAGGACCCTGTCAAAGATCTGGACTACAGACAAAAACACAAGCTGAAGTAAATATATGTTTGTTTGAAATTTTCCTTTCTGTTGTACATACTTTGAGAAAGTTGAACTAATTAAAATATCTGTAAGCTTAAATGTATTTAAATATGTAATAATTACTGTTTGATTCATAGAAAAGAGAAAAGGAAGAAAGATGAGGACATGTCTAAGAGGGGTCGCAGACAAGTTAATGATAAAGTATTGGCGGTTACATAAGTGCATAATATAAGTATGTATATTAGGGTGGGTCGAAAAAACACTTTTTTCGATATCGTAACCACCGTACCTCTAAAAACTTGCCATTTCATGAGAAAACCCCAAGGAAAAAATTTGAGCCAAATTGGGCCCCCCCCCCCTAGGTCTCCCGCTGGGGGCTCAAAGTTTTGAAATTTTTGAAAAAACACGATTTAAACTCATTTTTTGTGCTTTTTTACTATGTTAGTAATTTTTAATCTTTGTTTAAGACATCTTTCTATAATCTACAATTGTTTTTGTATAAGAAAATGCCTTTAGGTGATAAAAAATAAACTATACGATGTAACATAACAAATTACATATATAATAATTAAGGTAAAAAACCCAAAACGTCAAATTAATGTATTTTTCAATTTTAGGTTGCATCTCCTAGCTTAATTTTGACTTATAATGCTGCAAATCAAAAACAATTATCAGAACTTACCACGAGAAGGTATTTGCAATTCGAGCTCCACCTAATACCCCCCCCCCCTCCCCCTCCCCGATTATGATTGAAAAGTTAAATGTTGAACTTTCAATTATTTGTTTTATTTTAAACTACTATAGTAATATATGCAATACTAATATTTTACTTATATATTATACAAATTAATACTTAAATTTTAACATTATATACAAACTTATAATTACAAAATTAAAATAATATGTCTGATTAAATTTTTTATAATCTAAACGGAAAAATCTTTTTTACTCTGGAATTTAGGCATGTTTTCCCTATTGTTTAATGTCTGGAGAATAATAAATGACGATCCTCTGCTTTATGAATGTCACTGGAAGCTTTTGTAACCAGCTTTTCACAGCGCTCAACCGCCTGAGTATGACTAGGATAATTTAAATTAGCTTGACGCAGTATTAGACGGCATTCGACCGTCTAATACTGCTGCGGTGACCTCATCTGCAGAAGTGACTCTTGTCAGCGGTGGGTCAGTCACTTATATAGTGCTCCAGTCAATCATATTAACGTAGTATGAGGCATGAAATTAATTTTAGGAATTTTTAAAACCTTTGCCTCTTTGTTTTCAAAATTCCTGTTTCTTGCAGAGAGAACTTTATTTTCTAACTTCAATATCTATATCTATTGGCCCAGAAAACATATATGGCCCTTAAGTCTTGCCATCCAAAAGCTATATTAGATGCCGAAGTGGTAACAAACATTGCTATGAAGTTGACATATTGACCACTGTAGAGATCTTCCTAGTCTGCATTCTGAAAGTCTTATATGGCTACTGCACCTCTTCTTATTCCAGTATTTAAATTGGTTCCATCGCAGCCAAATACCAACAAATCTGAACATTCAATAGTTATTTATTTTAAACAATTAAAGATTGAAGGCACTAAACTTTCAGCAGTTCCACTTAACGGAGTTACCAAGTCCAAATATTTAGATTCTGGTTTTTGGAGGAGCACAACATTTTCCTCTTTCTCAATTGTTTTATGGATCTCTGTACCTTTCTTTGTGAGTTTCACTGTTTCACCCTTCGTGCCATCTAAATACGAGTATAGGCCGGTCAAAGTAATTTTAGTTTTGTCTTCGATTTTTTTTATTTCAATAGATTTGACGCTTCTCTCTGCGAACTTTACTGTGATCTATCAATGATGGTGTCAACACATGATGGTGAAGAATCTAAAATGCCTGCGTCAGCAAGGTTAGCGGAGGCTATCATCGCAGCTGCTCTGTTAGAAACACCCGTTCTTACAGTGACCTCTGCCAGAGTCGGAAGAGGTATTCTCATTTGGTTACTTATTTGCCGGATATTTACCTCAAACTCTGAATCAATGGCACTTGTTGCTGTAGTTTCAGATGAAGTAAGCGGTGTTCCTGTGTCATCTAGATTTTCCTCGACTTTTGCTCTAACTGTTATGACATCTCTCATTTCTTAAAGCTCTTTTTCTCAATTGATTTGAAGCCCTTTCATCAATTGTTCCCATGACCATATTTCATGATGAGCTCTGATATGTTAAAAAGGCACGCTCATTTAAAGGCAATCTTTTCTCCTTACCTCAATTACAACGATAGAAATCCTTATATTTGCAGGAACATATACAAAATAATTTCTTCGATTCTTCAATGAATTATTTTATTTTAACATTAACCACATTGAATGTATTTTTTTTTTTTTTTTTTTTAAAGCACATTTCTTCAACTGTTTGTATTTTTTATGATACTTTAATATACAATTAATCACAGTTGATTCAGTATTGAATAGAGGCTTTTAACCAAATTTTGATCACATTTTCTGCAACATTTCTCGCTACAACACTAGTTTTACATTCCTCGTAAATATCTTGCAAGCGAAGGTTCTAGCAAACATGAAATACAAAGCTAATTACAAAAGCTACCAGTGACATTCATAAAGGAGAGGATCGTCATTTCTTTATTCTCCAGACATTAAACAATAGGGAAAAATGCCTAAATTCGAGAGTAAAAAAGATTTTTCCGTTTAGATTATAAAAAAATTAATCTGACATATAATTTTATTTTGTAATTATAAGTTGAAAGTTCAACATTTCCAATCATAATCGTGGAGGGGGGGGGGGGGGAGGGGGTATTAGGTGGAGCTCGAATTGCAAATACCTTCTCGTGGTAAGTTCTGATAATTGTTTTTGATTTGCAGCATTATAAGTCAAAATTAAGCTAGGAGATGCAACCTAAAATTGAAAAATACATTAATTTGACGTTTTGGGTTTTTTACCTTAATTATTATATATGTCATTTGTTATGTTACATCGTATAGTTTATTTTTTATCACCTAAAGGCATTTTCTTATACAAAAACAATTGTAGATTATAGAAAGATGTCTTAAACAAAGATTAAAAATTACTAACATAGTAAAAAAGCACAAAACATGAGTTTAAATCGTGTTTTTTCAAAAATTTCAAAACTTTGAGCCCCCAGCGGGAGACCTAGGGGGGCCCGATTTGGCTCAAATTTTTTCCTTGGGGTTTTCTCATGAAATAGCAAGTTTTTAGAGGTACGGTGGTTACGATATCGAAAAAAGTGTTTTTTCGACCCACCCTAATGTATATAAGTAGCTGGTGAATTGTTCTAGTGCCTTTTTACTTTTCCTCACAACCTATAGTAGGAAAAGTATTGTTTATATTATTATCTTTTCAAAAATGTAAAAAAAAGCTGTGATTTATCTTTCTTGTCATAAGACTAAAGATAATTTTAAAAGTAATTTTTTTTTTTTTTTTTTTTAAAGTGCCTTTTTATTTTTTTATATACATAATGTTATTATGTCCTTTTTTTTAAAAAAAAAAAAGGCTAAAACTGTAGTTTTACTTTCTTGTCAAAAGTCTACTACATTTGAAATGTATTTTTGCAAGATGAGCCACATATACTTACCATGCAAGTGTGTATAATTATAAATATATATGTGTATGATTTGTTTTATTTTTTCTTTCATAAAGATCAAGTAATAACTACAATTTATAAGTCTGATTATAATAATTATAATTAATGTAATGGTATTTTACTTTGTTGTCGTAAGATTAAAATTGTATTTTGTCTAAAAGTCTTTGTGTTCTTTTTTCATTAAAGTTTGCATTTCGTGTATCGTTTTTTTGTAATTTTTCCCAATTATTTTTATTATTATTTTTGATCAACATTTTGTGGTTTTATTATGGTTTCTTTTTTAAATGTGCATGTATTGACATAATGGTTCACAAGAGTGAACCACTCCTGCCTACGAGAGTGTTACCGTTTACAAGAGTGTTGCCGATGGTAATTTAACATTTTTATCCCTCTATACAAACATATACTTTCAATAATGCTACACTATGATATTATACAACGCCCCTCAAAACCCTTGTGACATTTTCGTTTCTTAAAATTGAGT
This sequence comes from Gerris lacustris, assembly GCA_951217055.1. Classification (NCBI taxonomy): domain Eukaryota; kingdom Metazoa; phylum Arthropoda; class Insecta; order Hemiptera; family Gerridae; genus Gerris; species Gerris lacustris. Next base: position 11,339,941 of record OX578281.1, read on the forward strand.
TATGTAGATACAATTGGAAATATTAAATTGTAAAATCTTCATGAAGGTAACACTCTTGTTGAAACTACATTAAAGCTATTATAAAAATATAAAAAATGAAGAATATAATACCACTGTGGACTAGAAAACTTCGCACACTTCTAAATACTACGGATTTACTAGATTGATTTGACAAATAATAAATAATTTTAATGTTGCATACTTGGTAACACTCATGTTTATAAAATTCAATTCATCTATCAAAATTAATGAAATTTAAAAAAATTGTTAATTAACTCGCAAATTTCAGAGTTATTTGATTAAAGGAATAGTTAATCAACATTCACTGCAAAATTCATAAGTATTTAATTAATTTTTTTTTAGACATATTTCATTGTGAGCAAAACCGAAAAAGCCAAATAATTTGAGAATGACCCAGCCGCAATCTTGAATCAAAATGGCTGTATTGTAGTTATTATTAAAATGGCTGATTGGAAATATACAGCTGCAATCTTGAATCAAAACGGATGTTTAGTTATGATAAAAATGGCTGATTGGAAATATACAGCCGCAATCTTGAATCAAAATGGCTGTATTGTATAGTTATTATTAAAATGGCTGATTGGAAATATACAGCTGCAATCTTGAATCAAAACAAGTGTTTAGTTATGATAAAAATGGCTGATTGGAAATATACAGCCGCAATCTTGAATCAAAATGGCTGTATTGTATAGTTATTATTAAAATGGCTGATTGGAAATATACAGCCGCAATCTTGAATCAAAACGGCCGTTTAGTTATGATAAAAATGGCTGATTGGAAATATACAGCCGCAATCTTGAATCAAAATGGCTGTATTGTATAGTTATTATTAAAATGGCTGATTGGAAATATACAGCTGCAATCTTGAATCAAAACAAGTGTTTAGTTATGATAAAAATGGCTGATTGGAAATATACAGCCGCAATCTTGAATCAAAATGGCTGTATTGTATAGTTATTATTAAAATGGCTGATTGGAAATATACAGCCGCAATCTTGAATCAAAACGGCCGTTTAGTTATGATAAAAATGGCTGATTGGAAATATACAGCCGCAATCTTGAATCAAAATGGCTGTATTGTATAGTTATTATTAAAATGGCTGATTGGAAATATACAGCTGCAATCTTGAATCAAAACTGCCATTTAGTTATTATTAAAATGGCAGATTGGAAAACCCTTCCACAAAGTTAATAGAAATCTATGATCAAAATTCTAAATCTAGCTTTTAAATTTTAACCAATTAGTTCTGGAGATGCCGTTATGTCGAATTCTTCATACAGATACAAGATGTCAAATCATAAAACAAAATTTTAGTGAGGACCGAGGGGGTAAGAGATTGCACAGAAGATATCAATTAGCTATAGGGACACTTCTAAAACTTAAAACCTCCTTAAAGAAATTGGGTTCACTAATGTAGTTTACTTCGAGCTTAACTTTGTTTTCTACAAATATGAAACAATATTAAAACGAGGCGAAGAAACTTACATGGAAATTATCAGGTTGTGTGATGTGAAGACGAGACCTAAGTGATTCAGGAGCTCCGGCACACAGTAAGTAAAACACATGGTAGTTCCTCTCCTTCGGTCCCTGTCCAACGATACGAGACTTCTCTAGAAGATAATGACTTATAAGACCACCCACCACAACAAACTTGCTATCAAAGTGAACCTCCATAAACTTGCCAAATCTTGAAGAGTTGTTGTTCCTTGACGTCTTGGCATTTCCAAAAGCTTCTAAGACTGGATTCGCTATTAAACAGAGGAGACAAAAAAGCAAATTAAAATATATGACAAGATTCTCTATTTAATTTCACACATTTTTTTAATGTATTTATCATTTAATAAATAAATAAGACAATTAAAACAAACTAGCATATACTTATTCTACTTATATCTTTCTAATATTTAAAACCATATTGTCCAAAACACAGTCAGTCTGATAGAACAGTATGCCTGGAAATCCATTATTTTTCTTAGGGATCCAACAACTAGCACAACCACAATGGTCTTGAAGACCATTGTAATGTGTACCATTGCAATGTGTACTCATTGTTACTAATTTATTAATTTATAATTTACTACGTTCACACATCGTTTTGGAAACGGTTTTGAAAACGATCCGCTAGTTCAAAACGCTGTACGAACGGAGATCGACGGATCGTATCGGTTTAGATCCGATCCACCAAAAATACGTGATCGGAACGGGGGATCGAATTCAAAACGCTCGTGTGAACAGGTCGTGGAGGGGATCGAGGTTTCAGGTTATTTTACTCTTTTCCACTTTTTAAGTTCTTTGTTTTCGTGAGATTCCGTTTCTTTTTTATTAACTGCAAAAACGTTTTTAAACAAAATTTAATACTATAAAGAACCTGTAAAAACATTTAATAACTTGTAAATAAAATGTAAAAATTCGCGGACATATTGGGTAACAAGAAAGAAGGTTTTACTCGTGACGTCACCGTTACGAGATTTCGAAAACAAATATTTCGATCACCTGTATTTTTTGTTGTACGAACGCATATCGTTTTGAAAACGAATTGGATCCGAAACGCTTTCAAAACGATGTGTGAACGTAGTAATTATGTATTCCATGAGCCCTAACTGTCTGTAGTAAACTTAAAACAATAATTATTAAAACTCCTTGAATTTAATTTTGTAGTTGTAGTCCTAAAACCTTTAATTTTTTTGAGTTATCTAGTAATTATTTATTGTAGTAGTCCTTTTAATAAATTTGTTTAAACAAAAAATAGTTTTATTGTTTCTAATGAATTATTGAGATTATAATGTGTATTCCTTCTAAGGAACTTGTTATACAGTAAAGTCTCGCTAATCCGGGTTTGACGGGACCGGACCCAGTCCAGATTAAACGGAATCAGTTTCAAAATGTCTGTAAAACAAGTTTTAGTAGGGTAAAACTATTAAAATCGATGTTTTTATAGTAAAAATTACTTTTATTAGTCTCCAAAACATGCTTGTACAACGTAGGTCCACTATTAAAGTTAAGAGCTGTTCTGTCACCAGTCCAAATATCAAATGAATTAAAATGAAATGACAATCTATTACGCAGGTGGCAGGTATAGAAGGGACTTCCATAGAAGAACTTCCTGTGTTCCGATATGAAATTCGAGGAACGATAATCATTTCACAAAAAGTTGTGACATTAGACATTGGCGGCTTGGCGAAATTTCTTGGAACTGCGTTGAGCCGCCGCTATATGTTTCAAAACCTCTCCCCATCTCAGTCACATAAAATTGTATTTATTGGAATACACTACCTTTATATCTTCCGCCCCTTACATTTCTATGGAACCGAAACAGATTTATCGATGTTCTTACTTATTCCTAATTATTCTAAATCTGTTTATTTTTAACAAAAATACCGGGTATTCCTTGTGTTAGAACATTTGAATATACACCTGTAAACTATACTAGGAACTATTTTATACATTTTTAATAGACAATAAAAGTAGAAACTCCAATTATCTTAATTATTCATAAATCTGAACAGGCCCCTGGTTCCAATTTGTACATAGTTTTTGACCCGTCCGGATTAAACGGATGTCCGGACTAGCAAGGTCCGGATAAGCGAGACTCTACTGTATTGTTATATGTGGTATATATGTGATATGCTATGTGCTATTAATTTACAATTTATTTATTTATTTCCGTATTTAAACATTTACAAAAAAAAACGTATAAGTCAAACTCGTGCCTTTAAAAGAAAGTACAGCTATAAGCTGATTCAAGAAACACAAAGACTAATTTATGTATATTAGCAATATTAATATTGAAATGGTTTATTTATTTATTTATTGTGACGACGATATTTTGTAAATGTGAGAAAATTAAAATGAAGCATCTGGAGGGATTTTTTCATGACACATGTTATGTAGGAAAGAAAAGCATCTAATGGAGCCCTAAAGATATCAGTTAGAAGATAAATAATGAAGGTAAAGCTTACTTAAAAGGTGCGAGAAAAAAGAAAGAAAGAAAACTTGTACTGAAATATCAGATATGGTTTTGGTAGATTATTAGACCAAAACCCAGATCTGGTATTTCAGTACAAGTTTTCTTTCCTTTTTTTTTCTCATACCTTTTAAGTAAGCTTTAACTACATTATTTATCTTCTAACTGATATTTTTAGTGCCCCACTTTTCTTTGAAAAACTTTACTTTTTATTTTAGAATTCAGAATATTTTATTCATCTACTTATTTACACTAAGAAACTTGATCTTTCTTAAGAAACTGTTTGTAATGATTTATTATTACCTCACTTAATCTTATGTAATTATAAAATTTAATATTATTTATCAATTATTATTTGAAACTGACCCGCAACTTATGCTGACAGATTATTCTTATTATTTAGCTTCCTTTTCTTATTGATATTTTATTAAAACCTTTATCTTTGTTACCAACATTTATCTTTTTCCTTGTAGTTTACAATAGTTGTCGTGTGCTCAGAAGGCTTATTGAGTTTTCGATCAGAACGCAATTTATGCTGTCTCACATCATTTGGTTTAAAATTTTGGTGTATATTTCCATTACCAAACATCTTTTTTGTAAAATATATTTATTGTTCATTGAAGTTATTTTATCGTTCGGATTTTTTTAATTTTAATTTTTACAATTAATTTTTGAACTGCATCAGCAGGTAAGAGGAGTTGAATTCTGTTCTTTTCACCTCCCCCCTCCCACTGCCAAAACACACTTGTTCTAATTATAAGAAGGGTAATGACCAGAGACGGGAAAAAGTCATAAACGTCATAGTCATATGATTTTGTCATAAAATAGCCATTTTTCGAATAAACGTCATAAAATGGGGTTTTCTTGGGATAAACGTCATAGAATGGCCTTTTTTGTCTAATGTTTAGCAAAAAGTTTTTTGTTTTTTTTTGTTAAAGCAAATTTTTATATTGAACATTCGTGGTCCGGTTCCAGGTAAAAGTGCAGTTCAAACAAAAAACCCTTACACCAGCTTAGTAAAAGGCCTGGGCTCTTAATTCCCTGATCACTTTCGGACTTCACTAATGCGCTTATGCATACCTGCAACTAGAGAGGCACCGAGAGTCATCCCTAATTCCAAACTAGGGCTCCTGATCGGCTCCTTCTTGGAACAAATCTTCCAATTAGAATCCAGGAAGGTCAAGATAGATTCTCCAATCAGCCAATAGTAAACCCATTGGGTTGGGCAGTTTCCTGATTAGCTGTTCCAGAACTTAAGATTTTGTATATATTGGTAGGGGACTAGAATGTTTAATTACTCATTTGATTTCTTACTCGTGTTACTTGTTTTTTTTTTTTACTTGTTCTTTTACTTGGGTTTCGTTGCTAAAACCAAAAAAGGAAGCCTTTATAGTTTCGTTCATGTGTCTGTCTATCTGTCAGTCGGTACAGTTCCAATAACTTTTGAATCAAAAGAAATAGAAACATGAAACATTCCAATATTAAAAATAGTTTAGAGCACACACAGTACACAGGAAAAATATTGCGAACTCAAAATAATCAGCTGTTCAAATTCAAAATGTAACTCACGTCACGCGATTTTTTTTTTTAATTTTGAGAGGGGTATCAAATGAAAGGTATTGAAGAGTTGATACAAAACTATATAACACTTGTGGAAAGCGTTTAATTTTCAACGCCATTTTGTCAAAAAACATCAAAATTTTGAGTGTATCCCCCCCCCCCCCCCCCTCTTAAAACTATATTTCCGCTGTTTCTAAAAATTTGGAAAAATATGCAAAATGTGCTTTCTGCTGGGCCATAGAAAAATAAGAATAGCAATTCGATATGAATTACTGGGAATCCAAGATGGCGGCTAATTCCTGTCACGGGGGAATTTTTTTATTTTTTTTTAAAATTTTGAGTGAGGTATATAATGAAAGGTATTGAGGATTACATTACAAAAATATATAACACGTGTGGAAAGTGTTTATTTTTTCATGCCATTTTGTTAAAAAAACATCAAAATTTGAATCATGGATGGGAACACGCCCAGGCCATAGCTGCCCGACTAAAGGGCTAAGAAGTTCGGAAATTGCCTGAAGGGCGAAAAGCAAATGAAGTGTCATGCAATGAAATTTGCTCCCAGCTCATCTGCCGACGTCGAATGGTCTTTTTCCAAGTTTAAAATTCTACTTGAAAAAGAGCCAATTTAACGCTGGATAATATAGAACTACATATGATTATTTTTTACAACGTTGAAGCATTCTGCTTGTAAGGTTGGGAGAGTGACTGAGTGAGTGTGAGTGAGTGTTGGAGTGAGAGTATGAGGAATGTGCGAGAGTGAGTGGGAGACGAAGATGGCCGGCCGGGCAGACTGCTTTGTCAGCTTTTTCTCTCGGGCCCCGGCCGTGGGAATGCAACCGCGGCCCGGGCCGGGAGAGAGGGAGCGGAGGCAGTCAGTCGAGCTTGTGGCATGGTAGAGTAAAGAGTGGACAGTGCTCGGTACTCAAAGATGTGGATTACGTGTTGGTGTGTCTGGAACGTGTTGAGCGGTGAGTCCCAACCATAGCCCCTGGGCCCAGTAGTTTCCTTTTTTTTAATCTAAACAAAGACTGTTTTTGTATTAGCTCTTTCTGTTAAAAATCTTAATGTGTAAATTAACTTTATTAATTTTTTAACTTAATTTTATTTTCCTTTTTTTTTTTTTGTTTCCAATGGAGTTGAGTATAAAGTTATGCTGTTAAGCCTCTATTTTTCTTTTTGTATGAATGTATTATCCAGTAAAACTTAGAGTGCCTTAAGCACTGTTTTGTGGACGCAATGTTCGTTTATATATTAGTTCAATGATTTATGTTTTGTTTCCTAGTATTTTTATATCCTACGACGGTGGAACCAAGAACTTAATTCTATCTTATTTTTGTTTTGGAGTATAATTTTCTATCATAGGGACCCGTAGTTTCGGGGGCCTTATTTCTTTTTTTTTGTCTTTGTTATACTTATACGTAGATGATTCTTTTCTTTATTTGAATGTCTTATATGTACGATTAGTTGCTATTATAGTGAATTATATTCTTAAAGTGATTAAGTGGTTATTTCTTTTACTGGATCCATGATCCTTACAATTGGTGTCAGGTGTGGGGTCAAACGTAACTACTAGATTACTAGGGTCATGGGAGAACGGGAAGAGGAACTCGGTGAGAGGCTTGAGGAGCTGCTCCTAGCCAACCAGGCTTTTGAGAGTCGCGATAAAGAGAATCGCAAAAGGATTCAAGAACTTGAAGCCTCCGCGGCGGCCGAAAAGCGGAAGGAGATGGAGTCACGTCTGGAATACCAGGAAAAGCTGCAGGAGCTGGAACGTTTGCGGGAAGAGGTGGAGCTTCGGAGGCAAGCGAACCTGGAGTTGGAACAAAGAGAAGAAGAGAATAAGAGGCGGGCAAGGCGACGCGCTTTAAGCCCTGATCAAGTTAACCCCGAAACTGACCTGCCGGGTGTGAGTGGGAGAGGTGGATCAGGAATGGTCGTCCCGGCCTCGGCGGGCACAAAGGTCAAGCGGGATATGACGTTGCAGAATTTGGTGCGGCCCTGGTCGGGGGAAGAGAAAGAAGAACTAACGGTCAGAGATTTCTTAGCGAAGTTAGAGAGAGTGGGGAGATGCGGACACTGGAGCGAAGAGGACTTAATGGTGGTTTGTGAGATGAAACTTACTGGACCCGCCGCCCAGTTCGTAGCGCGACATCCTGATCTCGCGAGGGCCCAAGTCGGGTTTGAGGATTATAAGAGGGTACTGATAGAAAGATTCGGGGACGTGCATGAGCCGGAATATTACGCGCGAGCTTTGCACGCCATTAAACAGGGGCGCGAGGAGAACGTTAGGGAGTTCGCCGCACGATGTGCGGCTACAGGCCAAAAGAGCTTACGGCCCTTAAAGGGTGCATTGGAGACCGAGTGGGCTCGTAATCAACTGGAACAAACTGTGTTGGCGGCATTCATCAACGGCTTAAGGGGAGAGCCTGGGAAGCAGCTAGCCTACCAACCGCCCACGGACATGAAAACGGCCCTGAAGCGCGCCATTTTGGTCGAGCAAGTGCACTCGGGTCAGTCGACGTCTGGTGGCTCCTCTGAGCCGGTATTCGAAGTTTCGCGAATGGGAAGAGGGGCGGAGTATCAAGGTCAACGGACTAAGGTTACCCCTCCCGAACCATTCAAGGGGAATTGTTTCCGGTGCGGTCAGAGGGGGCATATGGCTCGTCAATGCCGAGTGGTGCGATCAAACGCATCTCTTGGTGGGCAAGGAAGAACCGGCTCTGCCTGTTACATCTGCGGAGCCACGGATCACTGGGCCCGGGGTTGTCCTAGGAACAACCAAGTTCCGCGTGTGCGGGCAATAGAGCCCCCACCGAAATACCCAAACGCAGACGATCCGGCCAAGGCCCCCGGGCAGGATCAACAGTAGGAGGGGGCACAGAAACAATTACTAACGTGGCGGTAGGATGTGATGGAACTATCTCTGTCCCGCTAAGATTGTCAGGCGCCCGGAAGGTACTTTTAGTAGACACTGGGGCGGGAATATCGATACTAGCCAAGGCCGTAGAAGGAGTGCCCGTGGAGTTGGAGACCGTGGATGCTCGCGGAGTTACCGGGTCTCGGTTACCCATTCGAGGCAAACAACGGTTAAGCGTTAGGACGACAGACGGCTATGTGGGGGAGCACGATTTCTGGATTGCAGAGTTGAGGTTACAACAAGATGGCATTTTAGGACGTGATGTTATGAGTAAGATGGGCGCAACCGTGGACGTTGCGGCCGGAAAAATGCTTAGTGGGTCGGGAGGGGCCGACGATCCGACCGTCAGTGTGATTAATGCGACATGTTTTCATCGGAATCGGCCGAACAAAGGCCAGGAAGGCGAGGTGAGCGGAATGCCGCGACAACAGGGACGGGAAGGGGAGGTGCCCGCCGAAATGGGTGACAAACCAAGAACCTATGCACAGGTACTAGGTCAAAACTCGTGCCAGACAACCGCCGTTACGGATAAGGAAAGCGTAGGACTTGTCCATAAGACTAAGGGAGCACCGGTCGAGAGAAAGCTACCGAGGCCAGGAAAAGCGAGGTTAGGATGTGAGCGACGCGAGACAGTTCCTTCTGGAGTGAATAAGGCGGAGGCATCTCAGGTGGTAGAGAAGAGAACGACTCCCAAGGACGGGCCAGAGCCCGATGTCACCAACGGAGAAAAGGAGCGGATCCACTGGGCGCGAGCCCGCTGCACGACCACGATACAACCATGGTATGAAGCCATCCTATCGGTGAGCCACACAGACAAGGAGTCAAGGGAGCCTGTTTTGCTCGAACCAGTGTCGTTCAATTCCGGACTAAGGGTGGCCAGGACGGTAGGGCAACCTAGTGAAGGCCGGTTGTGGATTAAGGTGGTGAACTTGTCTGGGCAGGAAATTCGAATATTGAGGGGCCAGCGATTGGCAGAGATCACCCCGTACCTGGAAAATCCAGAAATGGACACTTGTGTGGGTTTAGTGGACCAAGGGAAGGAGACCGAAACGGAAGACTTCGAGGAGATAGTCAAGCGGAAACTGGAACATTTGAATCGAACCGAACGGGATGAAATGACAAGTATTCTACAGAACTACAAGGACACCTTTATGGAAGGGAATCAAGGTAGACTGGGGTGCACCTCTCGAGTGGAACATCGGATTGATACCGGAGATACGAGACCAATAGTGAAGCGCCCTTACCGGGTGCCCTTCCATCAACGAGAGGAGATGGATAAACAAATCCAAGATATGCTGGAGCAAGGTGTGATAACCCCTTCGGATTCCCCTTGGTCAGCTCCGGTAATCCTTGTACCAAAGAAAAGCCCTGATGGCACCCCGAAATTCCGATTCTGCACCGACTTCCGAGAACTAAACTCGGCGACCCGTCAAGATGTGTACCCGTTACCACTCATACAAGAGACACTAGAAGGGTTAGGGGGAAGTCGTTGGTTCACTACCCTGGACCTAGCTAGTGGTTACCACCAAATTGGGATAGCGAAGGAAGACCAATGTAAAACGGCATTTAGCACCCCGACGGGGCACTACGAATACAAGCGTATGGCGTTCGGTTTGACCGGCGCGCCGGCTACGTTCCAACGCATGATGGACACACTGCTGATGGACCTAAAAGGGACGGAAGCATACGTATATCTGGACGATGTAATAGTACACAGTAATACGTTCGCGGAACACTGTGCGCGCATTGCACGATTGCTCGACCGCTTCCGTCTAGCAAATTTAAAGGTGAGACTAGAGAAGTGCACCTTCGCTGCCGGAGAGGTGAACTATCTTGGACATATTATCAGCTCCCAGGGGGTGCGCCCTGATCCGGGGAAGGTCCAAGCCGTTCGAGATTACCCGGTGCCTGCCTCACGAAAGGAGGTGCGTGCCTACATCGGCCTAGCAGGGTACTACCGAAGATTCATACCACACTACTCGGAGTTGGTAAGGCCGCTGACTCAGTTGACCAGCGAAAGGGCACCATTTGTCTGGGACGAGAAATGTCAAAAGGCGTTTGAAACCACCAAGCAGATGCTTTGCGCCGACTTAGTTTTGGCCTATCCCGACTTTCACCATCCCTTCATCTTAGCAACCGATGCGTCTGGAGTGGCCCTGGGGGCTGTTCTGTCCCAGGACATTGAAGGACAGGAGAGACCGATTTGCTATGCAAGTAGGCAACTAAACGCAGCTGAGCGAAATTATAGTACTACGGAGAGGGAACTTTTGGCTGTGGTGTGGGCCACCAAGGTGTTTCGTTGTTATCTCTACGGAAGACGGTTCACGATTGTCACGGATCACCGTGCACTTAGTTGGATGTTGAGTTTAAAGGATCCCTCCTCGCGACTAACACGCTGGGCACTCCGGTTAGCAGAGTTTAACTACACGGTCGTTCACAGGGAAGGAAAAAAGCATTGCAACGCTGATGCACTTAGCAGAAGCCCTCCCGTCCACGAGTTGGCGCCAATAACGGATTGGACGAACGATAAGGTGCGGGCGGAACAGATGAGGGATCCCGGTTGCCAGGATACCGAAAGGAAATTTGCGTTGGGAACATTTAGGGACTCCAGTGGTGTACTCTTCAAAGGAAAACCGGAGGAGGCTCGTCTGGTAGTACCGCGAGAAATGATCCCAAAGATTCTAATTAGATGTCACGATGCGCCGGCCGCGGGACACCCCGGCGCGGAAAGAACACTCGATCTGATACGACGAAATTACTACTGGCCCGGAATGAGCGATGAAGTGAAGGAGTATGTAAGGAATTGTAGGAAGTGTGCACTAAGAAAGACACCTTATCAGCCTAAGGCGGAACTGGGACAACCTGTTTTTCCGCAGAAACCATTTGAACTCGTCTCAATGGATATAGTGGGACCGTTACCACAAACGGGACATGGACATCGGTACATTTTGACGATGATCGATCATTTTAGTCGCTACGCAGAGGCGGTCCCCCTAAAAACGCAGACAGCCACTGAGATCGCAAACGGATTTATCGCTCGGATAGTGTCAAGACACGGAGTACCGGACCGCGTGCTGACGGATCAGGGACGCAACTTCGTTTCTGAGACTATGAAACAAGTGTGCCGCACCCTAGGGGTTCGCAAGATTCAGACTACTCCGTACCACCCCCAGTCCAATGGCGCCATAGAGAGGTTCCATCGTACCTTGGTGGATATCCTGTCACATTACGTACACCGCGATGGGCGTAATTGGGATCGTTGGTTGAATCTCGCTCTAATGGCCTATAATAATGTAACACACTCTGCCACGGGTCACTCTCCAAATTATCTAGTTTTTGGCAGGGAGGTGACCACTCCGTTTGACGTCAATCTGGAAGTTCAGCGGGAAGTTAGAGCTACGGCGGACGATGCTCTTTCGGAGTACCATACGGAGCTAACGCGTAGACTGCGGATAGCCCATGAGGCTGCCAGACAAGCGACCAGGAAGGCCCATGAGCAAAATGCCCGGCGTTATAACCAAACGGCAATCAACCGCGAGTTTGCTCCCGGCGAATGGGTGTATTTGCATGATCCTAGTGTCAGGGAAGGTCACGCCAAGAAGTTTAGAAGGCCATGGACTGGTCCTTACCAAGTTATAGAGAAGCTTACCGGACTAAATTATAAGCTAGACCTACCCCCAGGAAGGAGTCGAGTGGTACATGTAAACCGACTGAAAAGATGTACAGCGGGGGCACCAGTTCGGGTGGAGAAACCATGTAATCAGGGGACCCCTCGGGTCGTCGGTGTGCCCAATCGGCCTGATGAGAGTATGGACCCCTGGGGGGGCACTTCTGAGGACGAAGAGGAGGAGCAGCTTGAAGGGCGCCCTAGCTTAGGAAATGGAATTCGTTCTCCCATCGCTGTTGAAGATTCCCCTGCGTCTTCGTTAGGGAGACCGGAACCGCTGTCCGAGTGGGAGGACTCACCTGCAGTTCCGGACGACCCCCGTGACCGAACCTGGGAGCCGGTGGGGACCGAGGAAGAGGATCCCGAGGAAGGGATGGACGGTGAACGTTCACCCTATTTGTTAAGGCCTAGAAATCAAGACGTACTTTGTTGTTGCAGGCGGAGTTGGAGCTGGTGGATCTAAGGAAGGGGCCGTGGAGGAAGTTTGGAAAGGAGGCCTGGTGTTCTTACAGAAGGAGGAAGTTTTGCTGAGTGGAGACTACTGGACCGTGGTCTTGGATCTCGCGGTAGGCCATTCGCACCAGGAGTGGGAGAACGTAAGACTATCAATCGAAGACATCAGAAACAAGGTACAAGAGTATGAGATAAACGACCCGAGTAGTTACCTGTTAGAAGTTGACCGTTTGGACATGCTAATGAAAGAACTGGCGAGTGGATATTACATCCTTCAAGAAATGCTTCCGTCTAACGCCGTTAGAGGTAAACGAGGCCTATTTGATGCAGGAGGTTACTTATTGAAGGTGCTATTTGGCACTCCAGATGCTAGGGATCTGGACCGTTTGGATCGCCACATGTCATTACTCGACAACCAAGGCAAGGACATCCTGCATGTTATTCACGAACAACTAACCATCACCAAGCGAATAAATCGTCACGTGGTGGAGAACAGTCAGAGGATTAAAAGTGTCGCCAATTCAGTGCAGGTGTTATACAACAACACCTTGGAGAAAATAAATAATGTTACACGCCGGGTCGCCCTCCAAGGGGAAGCCGCCTCCGCCCTCCGTTTGATGGAAATAGGACTGATGAAGGCCTGTTTAGATTTAGCTAATCTTAGGGAATCATTAGGTTTAATTGCACTAGGTAGATTAAGTTCATTCTTGGTTCCACCGTCTGATCTATTAGAAATTGTAAGAAGGGTTGCGTTAAATCTTCCCAGGGAGCTAGCTTTGGTTACGGGGCTCAGCCTGGAAGACATGTACGAGTACTATGAGTTAGCTCAAGTTAGTGCGGTCGCCACGCGACGCGGAATTCATGTGGTCGTTAACTTACCCTTACAGCGTAGTAATAAACTGTTTCAAGTGTACCATGTGCGTGAATTGCCGGTGTGGTACCCGGAGACTAAGCAATCGATTGTAGTAAAAAGTGAAAGTAAGTACATTCTTGTTAGTGACGATAAATTATCTTATGCTCTCGTGAGTGAGGACGAGATGGTGCGATGTCGAGGAAGAAAAATTCGCGTGTGCGCGGTCGAATTTCCGATAACCCCGCGAAACGTTAAGTCGTGTACAAGTGAACTATTCTTTGGGGGCAAGGAAATGCACCCTTGCACCCGTCAAGTGCTGCTCTCTCCTCACCGGCCCAGCTGGATCTTAGATTCCCAACGGGCCTGGTGGATCTATAGTGTCGTGGAGCGGACCGTCGTCACCAGGCGGTGTGTCGACCATGGCCGGGTAACTACCGACGAAATATACATCAACGGGGTGGGAGTTTTGGAGGGTCACCTACAGTGTGAGTTGAAAGGCGCACAGTTTGATTTGCACCCTCATCAAGCTGGTGTTCTCCAATGGAATGTGACTAGAAGTGCCTTCTCGCTTCCCACCCCCATGGGCAAGACCATCCTCAATCTACGGCAGCATTCAGCGGAGAGAGTCAGTCTAGCCCTGCACCAGTTGAACGCCCAAGCCCACTACGTTAACCAGGCATACCCTACTGGCTTGGACATTGATAAAGTCATCGGGAAGGTAGAGGAAATCATGGTCCAAAGCAAAGGAAAGCGGACAATGTGGATTTACGGTGGATCAGTCAGCAGCTTGCTCTTAGTCGCCGCTTTAATGGCTGGCCTTTATTGTTGCTGGAGAAGAGGTCAGCGACAGGAAAGGGACTTGGTGACCATCACCTTGGAAGGGAAGCAGCCGACCTACCCTAAACCGACAACAAGGAGCCTTCCACCAGAGGCACTTCGAGTAGCATACCCACTGCCCTTAACTGAGGAAGGGCCAGAAGGTGATGCCAATTTAGCATCACCTTCTTCATAGGGGGGGATAGTTGTAAGGTTGGGAGAGTGACTGAGTGAGTGTGAGTGAGTGTTGGAGTGAGAGTATGAGGAATGTGCGAGAGTGAGTGGGAGACGAAGATGGCCGGCCGGGCAGACTGCTTTGTCAGCTTTTTCTCTCGGGCCCCGGCCGTGGGAATGCAACCGCGGCCCGGGCCGGGAGAGAGGGAGCGGAGGCAGTCAGTCGAGCTTGTGGCATGGTAGAGTAAAGAGTGGACAGTGCTCGGTACTCAAAGATGTGGATTACGTGTTGGTGTGTCTGGAACGTGTTGAGCGGTGAGTCCCAACCATAGCCCCTGGGCCCAGTAGTTTCCTTTTTTTTAATCTAAACAAAGACTGTTTTTGTATTAGCTCTTTCTGTTAAAAATCTTAATGTGTAAATTAACTTTATTAATTTTTTAACTTAATTTTATTTTCCTTTTTTTTTTTTTGTTTCCAATGGAGTTGAGTATAAAGTTATGCTGTTAAGCCTCTATTTTTCTTTTTGTATGAATGTATTATCCAGTAAAACTTAGAGTGCCTTAAGCACTGTTTTGTGGACGCAATGTTCGTTTATATATTAGTTCAATGATTTATGTTTTGTTTCCTAGTATTTTTATATCCTACGACGGTGGAACCAAGAACTTAATTCTATCTTATTTTTGTTTTGGAGTATAATTTTCTATCATAGGGACCCGTAGTTTCGGGGGCCTTATTTCTTTTTTTTTGTCTTTGTTATACTTATACGTAGATGATTCTTTTCTTTATTTGAATGTCTTATATGTACGATTAGTTGCTATTATAGTGAATTATATTCTTAAAGTGATTAAGTGGTTATTTCTTTTACTGGATCCATGACCCTTACATGCTAATTATTATTATTTATTATATATTGTAAATATAATTCTGTATTTATGAAATATTGAAATCTTTCTTTTGAACTGTTACCCCCCAAAATAACGCTAAATTTTCGCTAAAAAAGGCTAAATTTTCACAGTGAAAATAAACGTCATACTTTTTGCTAAAACGTCATAAAACAACTGATTTTCTAAAATAGAGGTCATAAAACAGGATAATAAAAGTCATAAAAGTCATAGAATAAAGGTCATGAAATGGAAAAATAAAAGTCATAAACGTCCCGTCTCTGGTAATGACAAAAACATGGTTTGTTATAGTTATAACAAACCATGATAAAGATAATGTTGTTATTATACAAGATACACTTCTCAGATTATTTACCATCGAGAATTTTGTGTTCAATGGGTCCAGCTGCGGAACCCCAAAGATCACAGAGGTATCGAAGAAGATATTTAGCAGATTCAGTTTTACCAGCTCCACTCTCTCCTGACACAATCACAGATTGAGACTGCTTCAACACCTTCATATCTCTGAATGATTTGTCCGCTAAAAACAAATAAACAATCAAACAATTATATTAGAGACATAAAAAATTACTAACTAACTTTTCTGCTAAAACTGCTTTTTCTCTAATAAGCAGAAAGTAAAAAAACTGTACCAGCAATAATTAAAAAATAAAGTAAAGTTACCAATAGCAAAAACGTGAGGTGCCATAGTTCCAATTGACTTCCCTTGGTAAGATTTTAATGTTTTTGGTGAATAGAGATCTTTTATTTCATAATACGGGTTAACTGCTATTAATATATTTGCTACATAAGTCTGAAAAAAATAATATAAATAAATATTAGTAATATACTGTACAATTGATCCATGCAACTTCTTTTTTATAATATTTCTCAATTTTTCATGAATAAAAAAATAAATGAACATTATGGCTAAATGTCCAAGCTAAGTCCCCGCACCTTGTCTGACAGGAGAGGGTGGACAATTTTTTGGTCTACCTCAAAACTGCAAGTTAGAAGAGGATACGACTAAGAAAGTAAGTTTGGCTTACAGCTTACACTAAGCCAACATTTCACTGATGTTCAGCACTAAGCCATGAAGTATGAAATTATATCATTTAGGTGAAGGTATTATATCAGATTAAAGCAATAGAAGAAGGGACTTGTGATAATTAAAAAAAAAAAAAAAAAAATTCAATCTATCTAGGCAAGAGCGTTAGCTCAAAAATGGTCATTGACGGGAAAAAATTCCGATAAAGCTGAATTTTGGTTTATGGCTTTATTTTGGTCCCCTGATGAACATATTAATTTTTCCCCCTCAAGGGAGGTCTGCTTTAGGCGCCATTTTGAAAAAAAGGGACCGAAATTCGGTTTTTGGCCAATATCTTCGTTCTCATCGATGATACGATAAAAATAGATATTATCAAATGTGTAGGACTTTAAATTGTCAACAAAAAAGGTTCAATGTCATTATACACTATAGTCAATAGTTTCGAAGCTATAGCTCTGCGAAGTAAGACATATTTCTGCACCCACATGAAATGGGAGCTTTTCTTCTCCACGACTCGCTCACGGCACAGGACAAACGAGTTTCTATATAGATTCAAACCACGGGTACATATATTTATTATCAAGTGTCTATGTATTTTTCGTCTGAAAATCGAAAAAATGTCGCACTCTGCAGAGCTATAGAGCCATGAACCAAAATTCAGCTTTATCGGAATTGTTTCTCGTTCAAAGTCTCTGGCGTAATTTGTAGAATATTATAAGTTAGATACAAATAAGGAGTGACTATCTCCAGAAGTGTTTTTACAACAAAGCTTGCACATGTATTAACCCTGGGGAACAAGCAGTCCTGTTAGGCCCAAATTTAAGATAAAACGTGAATGTAACATTTATTTAATTTTACAATAGATAATTTATCATCCTCGCCCATCTATTATCTTTGTGACAATGTGACCCACCAAATCCACTTTCTTTTAAAAATAGCCCTTTCTATAACTACAAGCCCCCTCTGGTGTCATCCTCTAATTGCTCTGCCTAATCTCTGATATCCTTAGCATACATATTTCTACCTGTATTTGAATCACTATAATTTGTGTCAATGTGCGCTTTTTCATAGTCAATGCTTCTGATCCGTAAGTCATGACAGGGTTTACTTATAACAGATAACCAGTAGTTACTAACTAACTAATTGCAAAGTGTGATAGTAGTCATTATTAATTATCTTTTGTAGTTAATCAACAAATAATTACTGTCAGAACTATTTCTTTAAGCAGAGGTAATTATGACAAGTTGAATAATGATGGAAATTAAAGGTGTGTGAAAAAAATAACGCTTTAAGTCTTTAAGCCATATTAATTTTGAAATGTTTCGACCCTTCCTAAAGTTATCTTCAGTCTGTTTCTGTTTTATTACAAGAACAACCAATTTTTAAATCAATTAAAAAATTAACAATCTCAAAAAAATAAACATAAAATCAATCTTTACTCTTAGTATATAATCTTATTACTTTATATTTTATTTTATTGTAATTAAAACAATAGCGTAGCCATAATAGTCTTAGTATAGTAATTTATTCATTAGTGATGTCACTCCATGAGAGATTGTCAAATTTGTCACAAAAGAATAACATAAAACAAATATAAAGTATGTGCAGTATAAAATTACTAGGTTTGCAATGCAGTTGTCTGCTCGTAATATTGAGCTGAGCGTGCATTTTAATTTTAAACAATAAACATTTTTCGGCTAAAATCGGATCAAAAATAGTAATATTTCTAATTTTTAATTAAAATAAGCATTTTTCCCTGTTTTTCTATTTGACCCCCCTTTTCAATGAAAACATGACAAAAGTGAACCTAAAACAATAGCTGTACTCTTAAAGAGATTTCGAACGACATGCATCATGAAGGGCATATTATGGGGTATATTATAACCCGTACCTGTGTACCAATTTGGACCATTTCAGATTTATAACTTCCTCTGGTTGGTCACATTGATCCTGCCGAATTGTGTGCTGATCGGTTTAGCCGTTCAGGAGAAAACTTTTTTACCCCGTACTCCGGTGAACCAATTTGGACCATTTCAAATTTATACCTTCCTCTGGTTGGTCACATTGACCGTGCCAAATTTTGTGCGAATCGGTTCAGCCGTTCAGGAGGAGTATGCGTCCAAACAAATGCAAAGTGTAGTATAAGAGCTTCGCTTCGCTCAGCTCAATTAAAAAGTAGTAACAGTCAAGTACACCGTATCTCAAAATTTTTAAATCTAAATTAAGATTAAATCATACAGACCAGTAACCATTTAACTTGAACGTCTTGAACCAATTACATTTATTAAGAAAGTAGATATGTAATTTTTTAATAATTTTTCATTTTATGTTTATTTTCAAAATACTGTTAATTTTGTAATTAATAATAATAATTTTATTGTTATAAGATAATTACATCTTGTACAATGGAATTCTGGTAGACATTAATCCTTTTTAAAAAACAGAGCAATTATAGTATATAAATATTACTGTTTAAACACAATTACATAAGTGTATACATACATATCTTTAATGCCTTGAACAAAAAATAACTAAATCAAGTAAAAAATGAAATAATAATATTAATAATTCTCTTGAAATAATAAAATAATACTTATTAATGTTTTTCCTTTAATTAAATAACTAATATAAAAATACATAATATATATCTATACTTTTTTATAATTATTATTTACTACGGGAAACAGACAGTGAAAAATACACTCCCGCGCCGGAAAAAAAGGAAATAGCTAAAAAAAAAAATCGTAATATTAAATTCTATTCATTAATTAGAAAAGACCTGATTTTCATTGTGTTTATTAGGAAGTTAAATACGTTGAAGGCGTGTTGTTTTGAATTTATATCTAGGATATTTTTCATGTTGGAAATGTCGTCGCTTTCATTATTAATTAGTGCATTCAGATATTGTTGCCTAATTGGATGGTAAGCTTCACACCTTAGGATCACGTGAGCCCAACTTTCTTCCACTTTTTTGTCACAGCACGTACAAATATCTCTTTGGTCAAATTGATAGCAGGAGTTGTCGTGTATTATTCTTGTCTTGCATTCGCCTGGGACACGTAGCTGAGCAATTATTCTCGTCACTTTGATGGGAATGTTTAATCTCAGGTAAGGTTTTTCTCTGCTTTCCCATGTCATTTCCCTGAACTAATTTTGTAATTAAGTTAAGAATTGGTTGTTCAATTAATAAAACAGTATTGAAAGAGACTGAAGATGACCTTAGGAAAGGACAAACCATTTCAAAATGAATATGGGTTAAAGCGTTATTTTTTTTCACACACCTTAAATTTCCCTCATTACTCAACTTATCATAATTCTGACAAGGTGTTCTTAAACTCTACGTTAAATTTTTGAGCAGAGATAATTGTAAAAGCTTTCATAATTATTCTTAAACAATCCCCTCTCCCTTCCATTACCAATCAAATTTACATAGAAAACCTTAAGAAATCTAAAATTAGAATAAAATAAAATAGCTAATTAATTTACTTACATATATTTTATCTTTTTTATATCGTATCCTAATATTGTTAAGAAGAGTAGCTTCATTAAGGTGCATAAGTGAACCTGAAAATAATAATTATATAAGTTTACAATACATTCATTAATAAACAAATAAGAAAAATGATAATAAACAAATAAGTATAGAAAGCATTTATTTGTCACTAAAATAAAACCTAAAAATGAATATATTTAAATTATATTTCCCCATTACAAAATTGTATTCTATAAAAAGGTTATAGTTATGTTAAATTTTTAAAATGATTTTATTAATTTTATTTATTATTTGTATTAAATTTATTTATGGTTATAATTTTTTTTTTTCTTCTGACTTATTAAATTTATAAAAATTATGATTGAGTCTTATGATTCATGATCCTTTCAATTGCAGTAAGCGCGTTGAAAGTTGTGGCTTTTAACACTCAGATAGGCCAACCTAAATGAGAGAAAAAAAAGCCACTAGGCCTGTGGGAGGGATGGGGCTAGTGATATTTTTGTTTGCCTAGTTGGCCCTACCTTCTAGAATTTAAAATCCTGGCCTCTCATTGGCTCCCCACTCTAATTTTCAGATTTTCCCACGCTGTCAAAAGTCACAACTCATAACACGCAAACTGTAGTAAAGTTATAGGCACTAATCACATTCACACTTAGAATAGTGAATGAAAATAATTGTTTTAATAATAATCGTCAATAGAAAAGAGTTGTGAATGAAAATAATGGTCTTATGTTACTATGGAAAAGAGTTATTACTCACAGTTGTCATCAAGATCCGTGTTATCGTGTTCTTCAGCAGGATAGAGTCTGTCAAGAGATACAGTGATTGGTTTATTTCTACCCTGCGGTAATACGGAGACCTCCGACATACCCAGGTCCACTGTCTGGCCGAGGATGAATCCCTCCTCTCCATCCTCCACCCACACCTTCTGCCTCTCCATTTCGCCCTGAAACAAAATAGAAAAAAAAGGTCATAATTTATACCACTAAATAACGTTTAAGTAGGATATATAAGGTGGGAAAATGATCCATTTATTATAGTCCAGCAGATAGCGTGGAAAAAAGTGTCTGACTAACATCAAGCAAGAATTTTGTATACAACTCAATCTTTTAGCGCCTTTTAAGAATATGTGGTCGGCTAAGTTCGTCTGCAGGACATAGCTTGGCAGTAGGCGTGTGAAAAAAACAAACCGGTGGAGAGCAGCCATGTCTCACCAATTATGGTGGACAATTTGATTTTCATGATTCTGGGTACAGAATTAGTTAGTAGACCAAAAATCAAGTCGATGTTATTTTCACACTTCATAGGTTAGTTATTCAAATATTACTAAAAATCAACGTGGTCACCTGTCAAGGGACAAACTAACATCCACTTGATTTTCGGTCTACTGACTAATTCTGTACTCATGATCATGAAAATCACATTGTCCACCATTGGTGAGACATGTCCGCTCTCCACCGGTTTGTTTTTTTTCAAACGCCTATTGCCAAGCTATGTCCCGCAGACGAACTTAGCCGACCACATATTCTTAAAAGGCGCTAAAAGATTGACTTGCATACAAAATTCTAGCTTGATGTTAGTCACCCACTATTTTCCACGCTATCTCCTGGACTATTAGAAATCTTTATAAATTTCACAGTAGAGATAATTTTTAGTCATGTTGATAACAAAATTTTCAAAATCAACAACAGGTTGGGGATAAAGAATGAAATACCTACAATGGACCTACAAATGTAGGTACAATGAACACATACTTAAAGCTTAGGACAAACTGTACAGAGTGATAGTCTTTAACACAAAGATATTATGAAACTTATTGACCAAGATCCTGTTTTAATTCGACTGTTTGGCATTTAATTTGTCTGTCTGCAAATTTGTTTCAATCTTCATCCATAGTGTTTGATAAGAGCTTAAAATAACAGTTTTGGAATAAATACTAGCTGAATGAATTTCGATTATCAGATTAGATTTGTACTGGGGTCAATACCTTTAATAATATGTACATCGTGTTCTGTGAAGATTATTTAGGAGTTATCAGATGTTAGAAAATACTTATTTGAAAAGTAAATTGACAAACTGTCACCTCTGATAATAAAGATTTAATTGCGGCAGTAAATAATTCCTTGGCATTAATATAAAAATTGATAAGTAATAAATGGAGTTCCCTGTGTCTGTAATAGTTTATTGACGCCGACACTGATAATAATTATAGGTACAACAAATTTAGAAGCAATTTAAATAGTTTTAATCAGAAAAACGACACTTCAAAAATTGATTTTAAATAATCGAATAATTAAAAGAAAAGAGAAAAAAAAATTTTAAAGAGAAAAATGAAGAAAGAATCATAAATAAGCGGTTCTGATTCTGATGAAGGTACATAAAGGAATAACCTGTTGATATCTGTTATCACAACATTTGATAACGTGTTTTGTCTTCATCAAAATTTAAACCACTGCCAGTTATATATTATCCACATTTTTTTTGTTGAAATCACATTGGTGAAACTTATTTAGAAATTAAACTGCATTACCTAAACGAAATATTTAGTATTGTAATGTTTTGGTATTGTACTTTTTTTTAATTATTTAATTGTTAAGAGAAAAGCAAAAATACGAAATTAACTCAAAATAAGGTATTCGTTGAGGTTTTTCTTTCTTTAAATTATGAAGGATTAAATTATACGACAAATATTTTTGTCAATAAATGTATTACTGAGCGAGGAAGGTATTTCCAATTGTTCGATTTTCTAGTTAAAACGTTTATCGTTTATTTTTATTTACATTACAGTAATCGCCAAATAAGTTATAGTGCTTTGACAGCGCGGGAAAGTCGAAAAAAAAGTGGTGGGGAACCAATGAAAGCTCAGGATTTTAAAATCCTGAGCTCTCATTGGTTCCCTCCACATTAGTTTTTACTTTCCCGCGCTTTTAGCGCGGCAAAACTCTGGCATTTGGCGAGTACTGTAGTTAAATAAATACTGTTAGTAAGTAGTCTATGTGAGAAAAATGTCTAGACACAGTCCAAACTTCAGACATTTATTTCTTTAAAAAATATTCACAGTGAAACGTTTTCAAAAGAAGGTAGCACAAAAAAAGTTTGTGTGGAATGAATTTTGATTTTGTGACAGCGCGAGAAAATCGAAGAATGGGGAGGGGGCCCAGATTTTAAGTATTTTGAAGATCCTGGAAATTGTAGGTAAAACTAAGAAAGATAAACAAAATTTATATAAAAAAAAAATTGAGATATTTTGGTGGACATTTTAGGTTCTCTGTTCCAACAAAATCGGAGCTAACATTTTTTATGTTTGATCGCTTCATTTTGACGTTCTGAAAAAACATTATCAAAATCGGCAACGAGATCGTGGTCGCGTTAATAGATATTCAAGAGCAAAGGTCAACAAATTCGGTTCTTTGCAAATATCTCACTTCCTATGGCTCGGAAGCCAATCTAGGTGGTTATCAAAATTAAAGATCACAAAATTTCTTACAAAAAAAGACTCATTTATTTTTTACGTACAATGGACGATTTACGGAATATAGGACGATGAAAATCTATGAATATCTAGTATCCGTCGCCGGATCACTTTTACGTATTTTTACGAATATCTCGCTTCCTATGCCTCGGAGACAAATTAAGTACATTATCAAAAAGCAAGATTATTAAATTTGCCAAAAAAAAAAGGTCTCGTTCATTTTCCAAGTACAACGAAAGGGTTTGCAAAAACCTATCTTACTATAACTTGCGTAGTGTTTGTTTATGCACGACTTTTTACGTATTTTTGTGAATATATCGCTTAATCTGGCTCGTAGCCCAATTAAGAATCAAATCAAAATTGAAGAATATTAAATTTCACACAAGAAACGTTACATTCATTTTCTACGTACAACGAACCATTTGGATAATAAAGTGCTCCAAAGTTTCCGCACCAACACGACCTCCTTCTTGTGAAGGTAATCTTCTTTATTGACTTTCTTTGTTGGATCATTTCTCTTCGTTTAGAAAATGAAAAGTTTACAAATATGGAAGTGAAGAGCTCGGAATAGACAAACCAAATTAACTTTCTTAAATACACTTAACTATCAAGATAATTAGTTTTAAGTTTACTATTATAATTAATTAACAGTACACAGAAAGGGACACAAGGGGGCCATCGATCGGAGATCGGAGAATAACTACGCGGTAGAAGGAAGCCATGTTGTATTTCCGAACACATGTTAACTAGAGATAGGTTGTTTTTTCGGAAAGATAAAAGGGGTGCTTTAGTCTACCCTAGATCCTTTAATAAAAAAAACTCCACATAAAATCTATTAGTTCTTTGTACACCCTGTCAACTCAACTAAATTAGAAGGGTGAATGAACACATGATTTTAACTACAGAGGTATGGCTAAAATAAAATACTAAAAACCTATAATCTAAATCGTAACTATTTATAGGGTGTGTAATTAATATTATTGATCAATTAAATTGAATTACTAGACTCTAAAACAGTTAAGTGTTTAAGGATAATTTATTTTTATTACACTCTACAACGCACCACAATAAAACAATCGGTCCGAGATCAGTCAAACTTTCTTAATACTAAATTCATAATTAATTAACCCTAGATTTAATTATTATTGAACATTTTATCAAAATGTATCATACAAATAATTTCCTCTCGGCGGGGAATCGAACCGGCTTCTTATGCTATTCTCAGATATTTTCTCAGGAACTAGATTTACCCGGGAAAACGGCTAATATGGTTAGATATGTGTTTAAATGGACTACATTATAGAATTTTTTAATCAAAATCGTCGGAACCATTTTCGAGAAATAATTTGTTTTCAATTTTTTCAGAGTTTTTGGGGGGTAGCACCCCCCAAAGTTGGAGCTAAATATTCATGTCTTGATTTCTTCTTGAGGTATGATTTTTCTGAACATGTATACAAAATTTTGTCAACATAGGCCCATTAGTGCAGGCTCCAGGCGTCTGCACAGACAGACGAATGACAGACATTTTTTAAAAACTTTTTTTTTAGACTCAGGGGACCTCAAAACATGGAAATCCATCAAAATAGAATTTTCGCGCCATCACAATACTTTCACTTTCTCTATATATAAGAAAGTGAAAGTGAAGTGAAAAGGTAAAAAAACAAATTAAATGTTAAAATCAAAACCTTTGGTAGTGTCTATAAGAGAATAATTTGTAGTTTTTACTATAAACTAGAAATCTTACAGCAAATACATTTATTTCCCAAAATAAATATTATTATCAGAGAGTATGTTAGGTTGATAGGCATGGCGACATCTAATAAAGGAATGAATCATTGCTTTATAACATGTCGAAGAGTCATCCTCGACCTTTTTGAATTATTTTTATTTTTTTTCATTGTTTCTTGCTCTGATGATGCTAATAAATTTAGCGGAACGTTAGCATAAACTTTCTCACTGTGTTTTATTTGACAGCATCTTGTTAACATACCCTCTCATTATACTTTAACTGTCTCAAACCACCTCAATCATAAATATTATTGTAAAATATACAAATATCAGAATAATTTTAAAGGGTTACCACAAGGGTAGATCATACTAAGGTCATTAAGGTTCAAAATAAACTTAGAAACATATTTCTATTCTTTAGTTATTTTTTATCCTTATTTTAATTTTTTTCTTTACACTAAACTTAAAGGGTTATCTTTTTAGTTTTTAGTATTTCTATTAGTCTAAGCTATTATTTCTATTAGTTTTTTTTAGTCCAATCGTTATTAATATTTTTTCATTTTATATTATACATATATTTTTTTAAATAATACTTATTATTTAGCTACTAAAGAAAGCAGAAGTTCAAACAGACTTTACGAAAGACGCCCTTCGTGATATGGGACTATACATTAAAACCGATGACAAGTTTCTAGTTTTATTTGGCGTCCCCTACAGCTTGGCGCACCCCAATCTGTCTGGAGTTGGGGTGGGCGGGGCTCACAAGACAATGCCTTTCGAATTGATAAAAGAGCATATTTAGAAATAATGTCTACGATCTGCCATTTGAAGATTAAAAACATTTATAACTGGGATTTCGCATTTGAACGTGTCCTTATATTCACAGCTACCTAGGGAATGAAGCTTTCTTAATTTTAATATTTTTTTAAAAAAACAATATCTTTGTCTTAATACACAGCAATCAAACCAATACACTTACCATCACCAAACATTATTATACACTTAGGCACCACTACATATATTTAAAATGGACATAAGTAATTCTATTTATTGTTTGTTTTATCTTCTGTGTATTGTTCCGCCTTTCGCACTTGTTGTATATTGTTTTTATTTCCGAGCTTACCAAAGGTAACAAAAGCTATGAGATAGTTCTGAAGAAAGACATTTTTTTGACACCGATTTAAAAAAAATCAAGACTGAAATCCGTTTCAAACATTATTAAGTAATAGTACATTACGCGTCGAGTGCGGTAAGTAGCATTTTGCATGCGAGTGTGGAGTTTGCACCCGAGCGACAGCGAGGGTAGTAAAACCACACGAGCAATGCAAAATGCCGTTTTCGCACGAGTTGCGTACCGTACTTTATCTACGATTGTTAGATTTAAATAATAAATACAGAAAAAAATAAACTTGCTGTATGTAAGTTCGTATCTCTTCTCTTGATAAAGATGGCATTAATCTTGAGTTGTATTTTTTGCCGAATTAATTATTTCTGGAGGAGTATTATTCTCCACATTTTCGTCAAAGTCACTTGATTCACTCATTGTTTATCTCTAAAAACTCGATATAAACAGTTATTTTAATAAAAGAACAGCAAATTAGTTTTGTTAAATGTAAACAAACTCGCTAATCGTGCGTAAAGCTGAAGAATTCCTCTTCTTTACCGCCCTAGTGTGGTAAAGAAGAGGAATTCCTCAGAACTATGAGACGCGCATGCGCAATGAATACAAGTACGTAAAGAATCACTTTCTACGCATCTAAACAGAGATACAATGTTTATATTTCGTATCAATCGTTGATAAAATCATTTACGTATACACTACAGGTTGCGAGGAAGGTCATGTTCTACTAATTGGCAGAGTATTCTGAGTATTCTTTGAGTAATTAGGATCAACTGAAGAAAATAGACAATAAAAAATGAAGGGTACACGGGAAAAAGGATGAGAGTCACATTTTTATAGAAATTGAGTTAGCAACGCCATCTTGTAGCTCAAGGCGTGTACTAGCAGTACTACAAACCTCTTTTTAAAAAAACTATTAAAACCTACCCAAATTTGTGTTTAAAAATATGGTGTACAGGGGAAGAAAGATGACTAGAAGCTAAAAACCACGAAAAATTTTTGCGCCGGAAGGTTATAGTCATGTTATTGTTGAACTCAACAACAGGTTATAATAACAGTTTTTATTTACCGTATCAAGTTTTAAGTTATGTTTCTTCTTCTTTAGCAAATTTTCATTGGAGTTATTTACTAATGTGCCTATTATAGTGCCATATTTCATTTTTTCTTTCATTAATAAAAAGAAATATTGTTTTGATCAAAATTGTTTCACTCCCTTTCAAGAAAGTAGTGAGAAAGAGAGCTCGTACTTCACCAATTTTTAAGTTCTGCAAAAACACTAAAAACGTTAGTGTGAACACAGACTCCTCGAAAAAGAAAAGAAAAACTGTCTTTAGCCAGAATTCAGTAATAAATCGTGAATATATATTTCTAAAGAATTTCATTAATGTGAAAGAGTACTATAATTTATGTTAAAAAATCAAAACAATTTTGACTGATGTAAGAAACGGTGGAAAATTAATTAAATTTACAACCATACGAAATTGGCAGTCTATTTCTCCTTTATTTATTTTTATTTTTTATAACAATAAAGGGAATAATGCAGCTTTTATAAAATTAAAGTGAGCTGTTTTGTTGATTTCAAAGATTAATGTGATTATATCAACGTTAATTTTATACTCCGGGTACGGGGTATAACGAGTAGTATTTTTCTTAAAGAAATGTAATAAATTATAAGTCCTATTCCTATTGAATATTGAAGCTTGTTCAATTCAGCTAAATTAAACTATCACAATACTTTTTTCAAACAAAGACCAGCCTCTTTAGTATTCTTTATTATAAGTTTTAGTCTTAGCCTAGCAGAGTTCAAAATAATTGTTCTATGAAAAATGTAATATTTTCCAGACTGATTCCTGTTATTTAAGGTACCTGTAAATATTTTTGTTATCACAAGTTTAGATTGTACAAATTAAAAGAATTAAATATTGACTCAACTCTTCATTTCCAATCCAAGTCTTGGAAAATGAACAAGTAGTTCCCTTTTCTTGCTTCCTACAAATGCTTAAATGTTACCTTTATACAGAAAAAAATGATTCACTACATTTTACAATTTATTTATTAATTACTATTATACAGATAAATACCAAAAAGTAACGCATAACATACTATTCAGTAAACCCATACAAAGTTCACGAGTTATAAGTTATAACCTTCTCTTGTTGTTGAGGTTCAATTGTAACCTATTATCTAGGATTGTAACCTCCCGGCGCAAAACTTTTTCGTGGTATTTAGCTTCTAGTGAAAGATGAGGGTCCAAAAAGTCAGGGGAAAAAAGATGAGAGTCCACTACTTTGTTCCCCTACCTTGGACTCGCTTCTTAAAGCTACTATACAAATCAAAATGCCCTTTTCTTATCACTTATCAGATCTATTTGGTGCTTCAAAATAAATTCAGAATCAACAGAGTATATTTTTACTGTATGACGTTTAATGGTCTTTACTCTTTTTGTGTTAATTTTAATATTCTTAAATTTTTCTTTTTGCTTCCTTTTTTACTGGTCTTATATTACTTTGCTTTGTAAGTTTCATCGCACATTTCCGTTTCCCCAATTTTGAACCACTTATCGTCATTCAATGTTCCCCAAATTTTGCACATAGATACAACTAAGGTGAAGAATACAGAAACCAAAAAAATAAATAAATAAATAAATAAAATGGTGTCAAATTTATTTGCTTTTTAAGTTTCATCGCACACCTATTACCCCAATTTTGAACCACTTATCGTCAATCTATCTTCCCCAAATTTTGCACATAGATACAACTAAGGTGAAGAATACAGAAACCAAAAAAAAAAAAAAAAAAAAAAAAAAAAAATGGCGTTAAATTTATTTGCTTTTAAGTTTCATCGCACACCTATTACCCCAATTTTGAACCACTTATCGTCAATCTATCTTCCCCAAATTTTGCACATAGATACAACTAAGGTGAAGAATACAGAAACCAAAAAAAAAAAAAAAAAAAAAAAAAAAAAAAAAATGGCGTCAAATTTATTTGCTTTTAAGTTTCATCGCACACCTATTACCCCAATTTTGAACCACTTATCGTCATTCAATGTTCCCCAAATTTTGCACATAGATACAACTAAGGTGAAGAATACAGAACCCCCCCCCCCCAAAAAAAAAAGTTGAAAATAAGACTAGTTTTGAAAAATAGCATTTTTATATTAATTATTAATGTTTATTTCTTTTTAAATAAATAATTAAATGTCAAATAACTATAACAATAAATATGAAACAATCTTTTTATGAGAGAATAAAAAAAAAAAAAATAATAATAATAAGAAGAAGAATAAATAAAAGAAAAAGTTTTTTCCAGTTTCAATAGACTATTTGACCAAAAATTTCTGAGGAAAAAAGATGAGAGTCCAATGTATTTTAGCTATGTTTGATAATAACTGCTGTCAATTCCAAAATAATGTCTTTTTCTCAAATTAAATATGATTAATAATGATTATAATAATAATTTAACACCACAAATAGCTTTTCCAGGAGTCTGTAAACTTTGTTTTCCATTTTTCTCGAAATACAAAAAAAGTGACTCTCATCCTTTTTCCCGTGTACCCTTCAAATGTAATGATTACACGGCAACCAAGCGCTTGTAAATTTTGTATCATCCGTTCATAACGCCTAATTCATGTTTTCAAAGTGTAAAAAACAATCGACTAAGAGGATTATTGTTAACTAATGTCCATAAAAGTTAATACGTCTACAGATGGTAAGTAATGAATATACAGTATCTAAAAAAGAAACAGTACCACAAAACTTTAAATGGTTAAATATAAAACAAAGGCTTTTATTCTGACAATTTTACTATGGAAATAGCTTTGTCCAAATAAGCTACTGAAATAGACAGTTTAAATAAACTAACTCTTCGAAACAGGAAGGATTATAGCTCTCTCCCCTTTATACCAGTTCAATCAAGATTTATACCACAAGATTGCTATATTCCTATACACCTTGACTAGGATAATAGCATATTTTATAGTACGGATGATGTTACTTACACCTCCCTATCTAATTAACATGTAAATAATACAAAAACAAACAAATTTACTATTATTAAAAACATTAGAATACCAACTAGTTTGAAATGTATCAATGAAAGAAGAATTTACCGTCGCGCGTCGATAATTTTATTGGCTAGAAATTATTGAACCGTTGAAAATCATCGACAGAGGAACTACAATTCTGAACGTTAACAAGAAATGAAACCATAAACACATCTACCTATTATTCCTTCAAACACTTCTATATTCCTTAATATATAGGAAAACTCTGGAAAACCATAATCTCAGTATCAGGGTAAGCCTATCGATTCTAATTATAAGTTTAAAAATAATGATCTATAATTTATTAATCTGTCTAATTTCTTTATATTATTTTAAATAAAGAAGGTCAATATTTAATATAGAATTCTATATTAAATATAGACCTTCTTTATCCACAGATAGTTTTGAAAACGATCCGCTAGTTCAAAACGCTGTGTGAACGGAGAACGACGGATCATATCGGTTTAAATCCATTCCACCAAAAATACGTGATCGGAACGGGGGACCGAATTCAAAACGCTCGTATGAACAGGTCGTGGTTCGAGATATCAGGTCTCTTTTCCACTTTTTTAGTTGTTTGTTTTCGTGAGCTTCCATTTTTACTTTTCCTCACTACTAATAGTAGGAAAAGTATTATTTTCACCAAAAACTTTTTTTCAAGATTTCAACGGAATTATCCGTTTTAGGTGTTTTTAAGACCTCCTGAGTGGTTTTCAGCATGACGTATGTATGTGTGTGTATGTGTGTATATGTGTATTTGTGTGTGTGTTATCATCGTAGCGCCCGCAAGGGATTTAACCTAGAGAGTTGAAACTTGGCAGAAAAATCAGTCCTAACCTGTAGTTGTGCCGCCCGGAAAATCAACTTTTTCCGCCATCTTGAACCAAGTTTGCTGAGTCAGCAAAAATGTAAAAAAATCGTAATAAATCGAAAATGGTCCTGATCGAGTTGAAATTTGGCTCGAATGTACCTCTCTGTATGACAAACAAGCCCACTAAATTTCATTTTGATTTTGGCCGCCATTTTGAAGTTATACATTTTTGAATTTTTAAACTTTGACGGTTAATAATACTGAAATTACATATAGGATTTTGACTTATAGCATATCGTTGGAAACGGAACAAATTAAGGAACAAATATAAAAAAAAACCGATGAAATTCTATTAATTAGTTTAAAAGTTATAAGTGAATATAATTATTTATTAGTGCGATAATTTTCATGACACTAAAGTTTGTTTACATCTGTCAAAATACCGCCTAACTACAAATAATTAAATAAAATATAGCTATTAAAATAAGGTTATTTTTTAAGAATGATAATAAAGCAGTTAGTTCAGAACGGTCACCCATCCAAGTACTGACCACGTCCAATGCTGCTTCCTCCTGCTGCGAAGCGGCAGGAGAGGCCACTTTAGTGGCCTCTGAAGTGAGGAAAAGTTCCGAGGTACCCCGTACCCGACTTTTTTTTTAAACTGCAAAAACGTTTTTAAACAAAACTTAATACTATAAAGAACCTGTAACAACTTTTAATAACTTGTAAAAGTAAATAAAATGTAAAAATTCGCGGACATGTTAGTTAACAAGAAAAAAGGTTTTACTCGTGACGACCCCGTTATGAGATATCGAAAACAAATATTTCGATCTCCTGTATTTTTTGTTGTGTGAACATATCGTTGTAAAAACGAATCGGATCCAAAACGCTTTCATAACGTTGTGTGAACGTAGTAAATTTAAAATGGACTGTTGTAACCATTACATCTTTGTATTAGAAAAGAAGGAAGTTTTAAAGATGGCTGGGACAACAGCAAAGTACTCTAGAACCTCACAATAACGGACTCTTCTATAGCGGACACAAATAAGAAGAGGTTTTCTGTGAAATGCCGCCCGAGCCAGGACCCTGCATCCGGTTCTGTTTTGGTAGAAATTGTCAAAAATCGCTTATTATAATTAAACCTATGTTCAAACGTATCTTTTATTTGATGTATAACAATAGTTATTTATGCATACCTAGGGAGTAAAGTAAGCCATTATTCCCTGAGCGAAATAGTTGGTTCTTGAGGCGAAGCCGAAGGAACCATGGTCCCTAAATACAGAAGGCGCAGCCGAAGGAATAATTCTAATTAGCCCCCGAGGCGCAGCCGAGGGAGATAATTATTGCGAGGGGAATAATGGCACTTTACTAACGAGGTACATACAATATTTTATCTCCAGTAGGAAGAAAATACACATTTTCGTCCATTGCACAGTTATTATTTATAATTTTAATAAATAACAATAATTATTAGCACTTTTAATAGCAGATATAAGAGATTCAATATTAAAAACAAATAAGAATTGGAATTAAACTCAAATAGAAGGTTATTTAGATGCAGGTTATAAACAAATATAAACATGGTCGAAAAAACAAGTGTCGCCAACCTGATTTTAACAACTTCATTACATTAGCCATTCATTTTCTACTATTTATAAAGTAATTAAGTTGCAATATTTTTAATTTTTTGCCCTACTTTACTTTTTCGCCCTACTTTTACTTTCTCTCCCTACTTTTTGAGTTCAGGGATGAAAAGACTTACTTTAGTCCCTCTAAACTAATTCAAAATCATAACTTTTTCTCCCTACTGGAGATAAAAACTTTTTATAGCCAACTACTGTACTTTTTATAGAAGTACGCCCTTTTGCATTATTATTTAAAAAAATTATTTGTAATATAACGGACTTTTATAATAGCGGACAACCCTCAGCTCTTATAAGTTCGTCCCCGAAGCAAAACGATAAAATCAAGACGACTTCACACCGTCACACCTTCATAGTTATACTTTACTTGTGCCCGAAGCAAGTATAATATAATATAATATATTCCATGTTGAATAACAACCTATTCTAACCTCAATAATGATCTAGAGAATGTACACTTAATATTCACAGATAAATATATAAATAATAACGCAATAAAAATATTAGATACATTTCATCTATTATATTCAGTAAAATATAATTAAATAATTCAGATTTATAGAATAATATTGTTGATAATAATAAAGATTGATACATAAAATAAATATATTATAAAACTTTTATTATATATGTTATAAAATCACTTTACCGATATTTTTGCATTGCACTTACATTTCATATTTCAACAAGAATTTGATTTCCATAAAGACCTTATTCTAGACCGAGACATGAACAACCCCTAACTACCTTTCATCATGCAACTGGTTTATAAAAAGATTTATAATATTATTAACGTTAAATTATAATATATTAAATAAAATATAGATAGAAACAAACAGGAAAACCAAGAAGGAATGAAAATAGCACACAAGTTTTATATTTATACCTCATTGCGAAAGTCTTTCCATATTTAGAAGGTTCTAATGTTTGTAAGACGAATTTACTCGTGATGCAACTTCGCAAGGGCTTTAAGATTTATTTTAGCAATGCATCTTAAGTTAAAGATTATATTTTAAAAAGAATGAAGATATTATGCAAGCAAAAAAACATCGATACATTACATAAACACCATACCAGTAATGAGCAAATGAGTAACCTAAGATTTATAATTATTTCAGACTTATATCTTTAGTTAATATATATATATATATATATATATATATATATATATATATATATATATATATATATATATATATATATATATATATATGTGTGTGTGTGTGTGTGTTTGTTTATTTTAACAATGAACTGAATTATAATACAATAGTTTATTTAAATAATTTAATATTTTGCAGTGTTATTATTATTCATTCGTTAGTAAACTTAGAATTTCAACTCATAAGTAGATAATGTTGGTGAAATAGATCAAACATCCAAAAAAATGCAGAAAAATACAAAAAGAAGAGCTATTAAAATTATTTTAATTTATAGTTACTAAAATTATTGTTTTAATTAAAGTATAAGTAAACATAAATACAGTAGAAAAATCACTAAAGTGGTCTCTCCAAAAAAAAATGAAAGCACCATTGGGCGTCAGGTTGGGTGACCGTTTTGAACTAACTGCTTTTTACTTTCTCATATAAAGAGAAAGTATTGTAATGGCGCGAAAATTCGATTTTGATGGATTTAACGTTTTGAGTTCCCCTGAGTCCAAAAAAGTGGTTGTTAAAAAATGTCTGTCCGTGCAGACGCCCGGAGCCTAAACTAGTGGGCCGATTTTGACGAAATTTGGCATACATGTTCAGAAAAATCATACCCCGAGGCGAAATCGGGAAATGAATTTTAGCTCCAAATTTAGGAGCGCACCCCCAAAAACTCTGAAAAAAAAAATTGTTTTATTTGAATTTTGGCGGTATTTTGATAGATGTAAACAAAATTTGACGTTTAACAAAAGTATCGCACAAATTAATAATTATGTTCACTTATAACTCTTAAACTAATTAATAGAATTTCATCTTTTTGTTATATTTGTTCCTTATTTTTTACCGGTTCCAACGATATGCTATATGTCAAAAACGTATTTATACTAACGGTTTTATTCAATGTCTAAATTTCAAAATGATAACTTTAAAATGGCGGCCATTAGTGTCAAATTTCAACTCAGTTGGACCACTTTTCGATTTTTATTTAAATTTTGCTGACTCAACAAACTGGGTTCAAGGTGGCGGAAAATGTTTCTATCATAGGTGAGGAAAAGTAAAAAAAAAAATATATATATAATAATAAGACTGTATTAACAAGAAAAATATACATACAAATGTTCTTTTTATGTTAACTATCTCGGACTTTCTCCGGATCATAAATTACAGCATTTATTTGGCACGCGTGCAGTAAGTGATCGAGTAAAATTACATAGTAACGAACGCACTATATATTTATATAGTATAGAGGATATAATAAAAAAAAAAAAAAAAAATTCTTTAATAAATCACACTCAGATTGATATTCAAGTAGGTTACGTAAAAACTGGAAGTGAAATAAGAACAAGTTTATATGCATATCATATCATTGTAAGGGTTAATAAAACACGGATATAACTATGATAAAATAAACTTCACGGACGACTTAGACAGAGTATCAGACCAACGGGTTTTTTGCTGCTGAGAATTTTTGAAAGAAAAGTGGTTAGGAAAATATATGGTGCAATCTGTGTTGATGGAGTATAGAGACTAATAAATTGGTAGTGCGTGAAGTCTCGCGTAAAAAGGATTTCGTTGGTGTTGTAAACATGAAATTAGTAGTTAGGGGGGGGGGGGATTTGGATGTTTTTGACAAAATGGCGAAGAAAATTAAACGCTTTCCATAAGTGTTATATATTTGTGTAATCTACTCTTCAATACCTTTCATTTGATACCTCACTCAAAATTTTAAAAAAATATTTTTTTTTCCCGTGACATCAATCAGCCGCCATCTTGGATTCCCAGTTAATCCGACCAAGTTGCTATTCTTATTTTTTCTTTGGCCCATCAGACCGCACACAACATGGCGCCGAAAATTGAACACTTTCCTTAAGTGATATATATATATATTTGTAATCTATACTCTTCAATACCTTTCATTTGATACCCCACCCAAAATTTAAAAAAAATATTTATTTTCGTGTGACATGAATTATCCGCCATCTTGGATTCCCAGTAAATCAGATCAAATTGCTAATCTTATTTTTTCTATGGCCCACCAGACCACACATTTTGCATATTTTTCTATATTTTTAGTATGAGCGGAAATACGATTTTAGGGGGGGGGGGGGGGGACACGCAAAATTTCCATGTTTTTTGACAAAATGGCGCCGAAAATTGAACACTATCCCTAAGTGATATATATATATTTGTAATCTACTCTTTAATACCTTTCATTTGATACCCCACTTAAAATTTAAAATAATATATTTTTTTCGCATGACGTGAGTTATCCGCCATTTTGGATTTTAACAGCTGATAATTTTGAGTTCGCTATATTTTTCCTGTGTGCGCGTCAAAACGATCTTTAATATTGGAAAGTTTCACGTTTCTATCTCTTTTTATTCAAAAGTTATTGAAACCGTACAGAGTGACAGACAGACACATGAACGAAACTATAAGGGCTTCTTTTTTTGGTTTTACCAACGAAACCCTAAAAAGCAACAGAGATACAAATGATATCTTGGAAGGGGAAGATATTGTAAGGTTTATTAAGGCGCAAAGATTAAGATGGCTGGGACATGTGGAAAGGATGGACGAAGGCAGGATGCCTAAGAGTCCTTCAAGACGGGGACGACCAAGGAAGAAATCGCTTGAGGTCGAGGAGGAGGACCTGAAAGTACTTGGAGTGAGGAGTTGGAGAACCAGAGCGGGCAGGAGAGAGGAATGCAGATATGTTGTGAGGGAAGCCAAAGCCCATCTCGGGCTGTAGCGCTGCACAAAGTAAAGTATCAGTCCAACGAAGAACTAAACTTTAACGCAGCGTCCACACTATTCCGAATGAGGCCTGTCAGCAAGTTTGGCAAAGTACGTTTGGTTCGGCATGACGTCCTCAATGATTTATTACTGTAGACGTCCCATTCGGTGCCGAACCATCCCACGTGTAGTTTCCTCACGGTAGTTTTGTTTCTGTTCAGTGAAGAGTGTTCATGACATCAAGTGATAACGAAGATGCTGTTTTAGCAGTTGCTGCTGGAGCTGTAATCATGATTGGAGTAGCTCCAATGGAACGTATTTTTTTTCGTCCTTGAAGATTTTGGATTCGCCCAATTATCCTCAATTGCGTAGAAGAAAGTACAGAGCCAGCGAATTTATGAAACACTTATTACTTGAAGAGATGGATGAGTTGAATTGGGAGTACAGGAACGACTTTCAGAATGAAAAGATCTGGTTTCGAGATTTGATTGGATATGATTGGATCGACAATCCCTAAAACAAAACGGTAGAACGTAGAACCTCGATAAGAAGTGTCTCAAGGGGATTAGGGAAACAGTCTTGTTATCGAGGTGCTCTTTTTGTTGAGGGTCGTGTTATCAAGTTTATTTGGACAATCAGTCGTGTTATCGAGGTTCGAGGGCGGCGTTTTTAAGTCTAGACTTGTTCAAGGTCGACCCATTCCAGTATAGAGTCGCGTTATAGAGGTTGACTTCTCAGAACGACTTGTTATAGAGGTTCTGAGTTACGTTGTGAATTAGAAAAAATCCGTGTTATAGAGGTTGTTTGGATAATAATAGTCGTGTTATAGAGGTTCATTTAACATTTTGTGTTGTGGAAATCTCAAGGGGATTTGAAAATTACAATTGTAATTAAGGTTACCGTGTTATTGAGGGTCGTGTAAGCGAGGTTCTACTGTACCTCCTTCATAGAAGCAATGGCATCCTGCAAGTGAACGCCTTACAGCCACACTTGTTTTTTATTGCGACTGGAGATTCTTACCATTCATTGGTGTGCATCATCAATGAACACCAAGGATCTTATATAAAGCGGATGTAATGTTAAGAAGGGGTTTAAGGCAAAAAAGTGACCCCATGAAGGTAAGAGAAATTGGAGAAAAAATCATACTGCGCATGCTCCACGACCTTTGAACTGGGACAAATTACCTTTTTTAACAGGTTATAACCTGACACTATAAACAAATTCTTGGTAACCTATAACCAAGAGGAAGGTAATTTGTCCCATTGGAGCTAATATTTTACATATCTTCATGGGGTCACTTTTTTGCCTCAACCCTCTATCCCCTTTATATAAGATCCTTGATGAACACCACTTCTAGTCTCTTTGCTTCCCACTTCTCTCTTCTTCCTTTCCCTCGAAAAGTGGCTTTGCCAATTTTTTATTTTGCGTTCAACTTCTTGCTTCTCAAATCGAAATTAAACGATAATTTCGATACGACCGTCATGCGTCATGTCTCCGGTACTTCCTTCTACCATTGAGGATACTTAGGCGACTCCAAGATCTCCGAGGGCGAAAACAACCGACGTTTCATAGGATCTACTCTAATCAATCATGATTCCAGCAGCTACTGCTACAACAGCATCTTCGTCATCACTCGATATGAACAATCTTCACTGAACAGAAACAAAACTACCGTGAGGGTACAGATGGGACTTCACGCCGACCCAAACGTACTGTGCCGAGCATTCCACCCGGCACAGGCCGACCGGCCTCATTCGGCATAGTGTGGACGCGGCCTTAAAAGAGTCAGTATAGAAGTTGAGAGAGAGGTGGGAATCTGAGTCAATTATATCACTCATTATGTCATTATGACTCGTCTCACCTGCACTCAAGATGGCTACTAGAGGCTTAAATCTGAGTCAATTATATCACTCATTATGTCATTACGACTCGTCTCACCTGCACTCAAGATGGCTACTAGAGGCTTAAAGCCGGCTTACTTTATTCTTACACTAATAACGGTTACAAGTAATACAAGTAAAATTCTGTAGCAGTATGTTAATAATATTAATAGAGAGATGAGAGATAAAAAGAGTTAAAAGCTTCAGTATTGTTAAAAACCAAATATAGTAATAGTAATAATTAGTCCGTAGCGTAACAGCCTTTGAGGGGCCTGTGCCTCCTGAACACCTTATACAACTAAATATGCATAAATACAACTTTATATTAAACAACAAAGCAATTATAAATTATTTGTTTTGAAAAAAAATCAATTAGCTCATCTTAATATTAGTCAAAATGCAGATGGTTTACATCACTTAACACTCAATGAGCATAAAAAAAAATTATTAAAAGTAAGTTTTATTATTCTCTTTTAATAAATCATTTATGCATGTAATGTAAATTAGTTTTCTTTGAAAGGGGTATTCAATTAATACATTTGAATTACTCTTTTGCATGTTGATTGTTTATATTAGATTATTAATAAAGGCCCCTACACACGATCTGACTTGGTCGCGGTTGGGCCAATTTGGTCAGGTTGGGCGAGAAATCGGGTGGTGTGTAGTCGAGGCACTAGGCCGACTTGGTCGGTGCACTAAGTCGGCTGTCCGGTGGGCACTGCCACCCGACCACCCTATGTCGGGCAACCAACAGACAAGATCGGGTCGTGTGTAGCGCTGTCGTCGGACAAGTTGATAATAATCAGCTGGTTTTGGCAGCCCAAGCCTATCATTATTTACGATTCGGTTTGTTTATATGTTTTGTTTTTAATGTTAACACGACGAAGGAACGGTGGCAACTGACAAAGTCGGGAACGTGTGTAGCCGAGTCTACAACCGACCAGATCGGAACCCGACTTGGTCGGGCCGACACGGTTAGATCGTGTGTAGGGCCCTAAACGTGACAACGGACTTAATTTTATATTTAGGGACAAAATTCTATTTGAAGACCAAAAAATCAAAACAAACAATTATTTTTATTGGAATAAATAAATAAAAATTCTCGATTACTGATTCAGAAATTTCTTGCCATGCATTTTCCTTCACGGTTTGTTGTTTGTATAAAGGTGAGGATAAATCATAAATAACAGGAAATTTTGAAATAATATCCTAATATCCACCAACTTTTCATCTTCCTCGATTGTAAACAGTACTTTATCCGACATAACTGATTTTTGTTACTTTCTACCAACCTCTCTAGTCATAATTATAACTGATTTGATTAAAAAACAAAAATAGAATAAGTATTAAATAAATAAGGCAATTTTTCACAATATAACGATACCCGTTCTCGTTCTCATTCGCGTCTGCGATTCCACTGCTCTTGAACCGGTACGGCCGCACAGCCAGAGCAACCTAGCGTCAGCCACATGCGGCTGACGCACCATAGGAATCCCTCCCATTGAATTACATTGTAGCAGTGCTCTGCGGCTGACGCACCATAGGAATCCCTCCCATTGAATTACATTGTAGCAGTGCTCTGCGTCTGACGCACCATAGGAATCCCTCCCATTGAATTACATTGTAGCAGTGCTCTGCGTCTGACGCACCATAGGAATCCCTCCCATTGAATTACATTGTAGCAGTGCTCTGCGTCTGACACACCATAGGAATCCCTCCCATTGAATTACATTGTAGCAGTGCTCTGCGTCTGACGCAGCATAGGAATCCCTCCCATTGAATTACATTGTAGCAGTGCTCTGCGTCTGACGCACCATAGGAATCCCTCCCATTGAATTACATTGTAGCAGTGCTCTGCGTCTGACGCACCATAGGAATCCCTCCCATTGAATTACATTGTAGCAGTGCTCTGCGTCTGACGCACCATAGGAATCCCTCCCATTGAATTACATTGTAGCAGTGATCTGCGTCTGACGCAGCATAGGAATCCCTCCCATTGAATTACATTGTAGCAGTGCTCTGCGGCTGACGCACCATAGGAATCCCTCCCATTGAATTACATTGTAGCAGTGCTCTGCGTCTGACGCACCATAGGAATCCCTCCCATTGAATTACATTGTAGCAGTTCTCTGCGTCTGACGCACCATAGGAATCCCTCCCATTGAATTACATTGTA
This sequence comes from Gerris lacustris, assembly GCA_951217055.1. Lineage (NCBI taxonomy): Eukaryota > Metazoa > Arthropoda > Insecta > Hemiptera > Gerridae > Gerris > Gerris lacustris. Next base: position 11,380,544 of record OX578281.1, read on the forward strand.
GCAGTGCTCTGCGTCTGACGCACCATAGAAATCCCTCCCATTGAATTACATTGTAGCAGTGCTCTGCGTCTGACGCACCATAGGAATCCCTCCCATTGAATTACATTGTAGCAGTGCTCTGCGTCTGACTCACCGCGTCAGCCGCAGGGTAGGAATCCCACCTTAAGAAAGTCTCCAATTTTCAGTTTAATTAAATAGAGAAATGTTCAATGAATTTAATAATATGTAATATGTACAGCAAGATTATACATTAAGTTATAAAAGAAAAAAATCAATCACAGTATAATCATGTAGAGTAGAAAAAACTTTAATCAACTAGGCAAGAAATAGTTTACTTTTATCATGATTCCCTCTTAAGGTTTGTCATTAATCAAGATAAAGATAACAAAAGACAAGCTCTCTTTTATCTTGAAATATTGTGTTATGATTAACTTGGTCACTCAGAGCTTCTTAATTACAAATCTCTGCGGTAGGAGCGCCCTCATCACGGGCGACCTTTTCTTAATGAATCCACCTTACTTCATTCTCTGATTCTTTACAACCAGTAATTACCTAATTTAGATTAGGTTGACTAATTAACAACGTCGTTAATTAAGTAAGTCAAATAAAGTGCCTTATTTAAATGATATTTTTTCTTGGTCAAAGGCCACAAAAGTCTATTCAAATAAAAATACTCTGCCAATTGGTGTGGCACATACTTTTCGCCTCGCGTCCTATTATGAATACTTAAATGATTTTATGTTTTTACAAGAATTTATAGTCTAATTTGTTTATTTGTTTCCCCCGTTTTGCTTCCGAGCTTACCGAAGGTAACGGAAGCTATGTGATCGTTCTGAAGAACGAAACATTTTTAGGTCTCCGATTTCAACAATTCCAAGGCAGAAATCCGTTTCAGACATCAGGGATCATTTTTGATTCCGTGTCTGTCTGTCGGTCTGTCAATCAATTTTTACCAATCAACGTATCTTAAAAACTACACCTCCAATTAAATGTAATTTGGGTGGTAGGTCATGAGTAGCCTATTGTTGATCCCATATAAGTTTTAACCTTCTACGCTCATTTGTTTCTCTTCCACATGCGCACAAACATACATTAATTTAAACCTACAGCTTCAAATGTAAATATATGATTTGTATGAAACTTTTATAGTTTATCGAAAGTAACCCGCAGATAGCCATAGATTAATTTGAACCGTCTGCGCTCTTTAACTTTTGCTAAGTTGATACTTTAATTCAAATAAAAAATCAAAACAATTTTGACAGATTAAAAAACGGGAAATAATTAAATAAATTAGACAATAATGGCTTGTAAAAGAATAAAATTAATAAAGTACGTGAAAGGATGCGAGTAAGGTATGTGCTACACCAATTGGCAGTCTATTTTTTAATCTGTCAAAATAGTTTTGATTTTTTATACTAATTAAAGTATCAATTTAGCAAATGTTAAAGAGCGCAGACGGTTCAAATTAATCTGGGGCTATCGGCGCATTACGTTCGATGAACTATAAAAAGTTTCTTATAAATCAAATAAGTACTTTAGAAGCTATAGGTGTAAATTAATGTTTGTGCGCATGTGGAACAGAAACAAATGAGCACAGAAGGTTGAAACTTATATAGGACCAACAATGACCTAATTATAACCTACCATACAAATTTCATTAAAATCGAATGTGTAGTTTTTAAGATATGTTGGTTCGCAAAAATTAAACGACATACCGACGGACCGACAGACTAGATAACTCTGAATCATAATGATATTGATCAATTAATAATACTTATTTAAACGAGTATGTATACTGTGTACGTAACAACCAACAACCAAAGTCAATGGGCAAAACAAAACAAATTGGTACCAAGGTCAAAACACCGACATATATCTGATGAGTTCGAATCCCAGAGAGGTTAGACATGTTTCACACTGATGACTATCATCAAGTAGATGAGTAAAGTGGCCAAATCCGCTATCCTGTATAAAGTAATTAAATTATGTATAGTTCAGGACGCAAAAGAAAATTCTGTGCGAGACAACTCAGACAAACTTTCTCATAAACGAACTCATAATTACTTAGCCCAGTGATTTCCTTTTATTAGTTTTAGAGTTTTCGTAGGTTCATTTAATTATTATTATTGAACATTTGATCAAAATATATCATAAAAATAACTTCTCCTCGGCGGGAAATCGAACCGGGCCTCTCTCCGTTCGCGTATAAAGCAATTTTTTTCTCTGAAACTAGATTTTTCCCGGGAAAACAGCTTATATCGTTAAATTTGAATTTAAATAACTACATTTTAAAAATTGTTAATCATATCGTCGGAACCGTTTTCGAGAAAATCATTTTTTTTTTTTTTTTTTCAGAGTTTTTGGGGGTTAGCGCCCCAAAATTTGGAGCTAAAATTTATTTCTCGATTTCACCTCGGGGTATGATTTTTTTGAACATGTAGGCCAAATTTCAACAAAATCGGCCCAGAAGTTACGCTCTACTAGTCTCTACTGATGACAGACAGACAATTTTTAAAACCACCTTTTTGGACTCAAGGGACCTCAAAACGTGTAAATTTATCAAAATCACAAAATCAAATTTTCGTGCTATCACTATATTTTCTCTTTATATGAGAAAGTAAAAGATGGCAAAATAAGGATACAATTTAATTACGCAACAAAGAAGGGAAGTACGTTTTCCTGCTCGAGGTTAGGTTTTCTGAGGCACCGAAGGAAAAAACTTCATTACTTCCCGAGGCCTTATGGCCGACGGAGATAAATTAGTTAGCTCCTAAGGGAGATTGAGATTACTGCACTATTAGCTACCGAGGCATAGCCGTGGGCCGAGGTAGATAATCCCGAGAGCAGAAATACTTGAATCTATTATGTTGCCTACCAAAAGTTATCTACTACTAGTATACGCCGGGGAGGTGTGACGTCACTTACGTAAAAAAAGTGTGTGTTGTTACGTTGGCTAAGCTGCCCTGGCTCATAACAAACAATGTACTTCTGGGGTTTATCAGTGCTATTTTATTTTATTATTATTTTTTAATCAATTATTTGTTTTTATCATCTATAATGTAGACATTTATTGGCTTATTAATGATGTTACTGATACATGATAAGGTTAAAAACAGTTAAAAAAGCTTTTAATAGAGTAAAAAGAGCACATCTGTGAGTAAGTTATTTTACATCTTCTTTGAGTTATTTGTGAGAATTATTTGTTTTATCATCTATAATGTATACATTTGTTGGCTTATTAATGATGTTACTAATATATGATAAGGTTAAAAACGGTTAAAAAGCTTTTAATAGAATAAAAAGAGGAAAAAACTATAAAATGCTTACAGAACTCTAGTAAACAATGGTTTGTTATGAGCCAGAAAAGATAACCTGACGAAAAATCGTGGAGGGCGCATGACGTCACAGCAACCTTTGTCACTTTTACGTAACCTCTCTGACGCGACGTATATACAATGGCTAACCTAAAGTAACCTTCCCGAAAAAATACCCTAAACAGCTGATTAGCATTACTACCAACATAACACCTTAAAACTTCCCTTTAAGTCAGTACACATGTATTATAGAATACCTTCTATTTCCCGTCCTATCATCAGCGCTGGTTATGTAGTCCATTTACAATGCAATTCGTATAGATTAATGAAATAAGGATGCCTTCCTTTATTTACCAGATTTGATTTTCAGTTTTACTAAACTAAGAAAGTTAACTCTAAATATTTTAGTTATAATGGAAGAATATAAAGCAAAGACTAAACCTCCATACCAGCTGTATTATAGTTCTAAATATAAACCTAAGACGGTAGATCTCTCCACATATGTTCATGATAACAAGGGACATCCTTCGCCTTTACCTTCACATTTTTATTTGGGGATGTAAATAACAAAAAATATTTAAAAATCTTTCAACAAAACTAGGTATACAAAAATGTGGACTTACTGTTTTAGTTTTGATTTAAAAGTAGTCTCGGCAAGGTAAGGATTTGTAGTTTCTATACAGAAGGACGCAAAAAAGACTTTATGAATAATTTATAACACTTCAGTGAAGGTAATTATCCTAGACAAGAAAAAACTGAATAATATAACCTACAGAATATAGTGTAGACTCCTATATTCTTTTTACAATTAGTTTTATCTTTGACAGTCAGATTGGCCAACTATATAAGGGAAAAAGCTTATTAAAATCTTTCTTTTAGTCGCACACCATATTAGCCGCCATCTTGAAAATATTAAGTGTGAATTTTTAATAGTTATATTTTCTTTTCCTACGTTTCATAACCTTTAAATTGATGTACAACATGTCATACTGACTAAAAACTATATGTTCAGTCGTCCGCCATATTGGCCGCCATCTTTAAAATAATACGAGTGAAAATTCCAAAAACAGTATATAGTTGTCACAAATGCTGAGATGCACCTGTGTTTGAAAATTTCGTTAAAATCGGTTAATTTTTACGTCAGTTATGACGTCAGTGAGACAAGCATACAAACGTTTCAAATCCCCAAATCTCTGAAATAAATATTCTCATAACGCTCGTTAAATGATTATAATTGTGTATATACTAAAAGTTATTAGTAGGTACATCTTAAATGTACTAAACATTCGCAAAATGACTTAAATAGAATGATCAGAATTGAATATTTCAAAATGAGTTACAAACTATGGTCGACCTTGGGTTTTAAATAATCATATATAATTATAATCGAGTAGCGTCACGGCGGCGACGAACGACTAAACTCGAAATAATTTGTTACAGCTAAGCTAGGGCAACCACATTTATTCCAATAAAAATAAAGGGTTGTTTTGATTTGTTGGTCTTTAAATAGATATAATAACTTATCTAAATAGATTTACTTTTTCTCAATATAAAATTAAGCTCGTTGCCGTGGCTTTAACACCTCGTTATTCATAATCGTTATACATAAAAGAAGATAGATATTTAAAGTACGTAGTTCGAATAATAAATATTCGACACCAGCCAAAACACTTTTATTGATTGACAAGTAATTATTGTAATATGGTTCAAAGACCTCATTCCAGTCTACATTAATAAAACAAATAATGATCGTGTTTACACTCGTCTATATACAAATAAGTTTCTACAATCAATACTATAACAACAAATGAATATGAAAATAAAATATAAGAAATAATAATACATAGTTTACAGCTCATATTTCCGTTATTGATCGCTTTTATTAATATTAAAATCGCCAACCTTGTTAACATTATTTTCTACTTTTTACTTTCTCATATAAAGAGAAAGTATTGGTTGGCGCGAAAATTCGATTTTGTTGGATTTACACGTTTTGAGGTCCCTGAGTCCAAAAACACAGTGCAGACGCGGGGAGCCTAAACTACTAGGCCAATGTTTACGAAATTTGGTGTACATGTTCAGAAAAATCATACCCCGAAGTGAAATAAAGTAATGCATTTTAGCTCCAAATTGGGGGGGGGCGCCAGCCCACAAAACTCTAAAGAAACGCGAAAAAATATATGTTTCGAAAACGGTTCCGACGATTTTGATTAAAAAATTCTAACATTTAGTCCATTTAAAAAAAAATTAACGATATAAGCCGTATTCCCGCGGAAAATCTATAGTTCCCGAGAAAATAGCTTTAAACGCGGAAGGAGAGAGGCCGGGTGCGATTCCCCGAGATGTCCTGCGTCCGATTTATTTTTAAATTTATTGTTATACTGGTGAATATTTTTAACTTGTTGAATGAATATCAGGGATACATGAATTCATTCACACTTCATCTATGTTATTATTTTTAATCTTGATCGTTATTAAATTTGATATTAATGTTTTTCAAACATGCTAAGTTCATTTTATTTGAACTTGAGTTTAATTGTATATTATTTTTTCAAAAGTGAATGCTCTGATATATTAAATTATTTTATTTTTAAAACTAGGTCTTTCATTTGTAACGTAATCTTCAAAAACCGCATCGGATTATATGAGTATAATGTCTACCAAAGTCACATGTAGGCAATCAATTAGTTTATTAATTTAACATAATGTTAAATATTATTTTTCAAATTGAGAACTTTCTAAACTTAAGTAAAATCCAACATTGGCAGTAAGTTTAATTTTTATTTAAAAGATTAATGCCACTAAAACTTTAAAATAAGGTATATTTATATTGCTTCCGAGCTTACCGAAGATAACGGAAGCAATGTGTTCACTTTTGAGAACGAAAAAGTTTAATGCCTCCGATTTTAAAATTTCCAAGACAGAAATCTGTTTCAGACATCAGGGATCATTATTGGTTTTGTGGCTGTCTGTCGGTCTGTGTGTCCACGAATCGTGAAACGATTTTAATGAAATTTGGTAAACATGTTCATTTTACCAATGACCAGGACGAGTTCGTTGGACATCGTCATCTGTCCAAGCGTTCACGCGCAACGCTCGCGCAAACGTGAACTTCAAATTAAAAATTGAAATTTAAGGTCGGGGAAAAAACCATACTTCATCTATTCAATGAGACAAACATTTCTTTCAAATACAATTTTTTAGTAAAACATACAGCGACAACGCTATGAAGTGTTAAAGATCCCAAAAAACTATTAATAGTTTTTACTCAATATAACAATAAAGTAATATAACAATAAAGTTCATGATATGATGCGAGGAAGCTATGTGCTACACTAATTGGCAGTCTATTTCATTTAATTTATTAACTTTTAAGTAACACCTTTAATAAAATAGTTCCAAAACTGTAATATTTTCAGAACACTGTTCGAAATCTGAAAAGGATTTTATCAACTTTTTTAATTAACAAGTTAATGGACTAGCCTAAATAGATTTATTCTCTGATTTAAGCCAGAAATTACCTTCCTTGTTTATTGACTAAAAGCCTTTAAAAAAATACTATTTTTCCTCATTTCATAAAAAAAAAAAAATTTATCATGGATAAGTTTTTGGGCGTTATGAATCCGATCACATATCGATGTTTCAACGTTTTTCAATGAAGTAGATAAAACACAAGTATACATTTTTTGTCTAATTGATATTGGTATACTGTAGATAACAGCTAAAACATCCAAAAAAAAAAAAAAAAAAAAAAAACTTAAATGGTTTTAAAAACACCCAAAACTAATAATTCCGTTGAAATCTCGGTTTTGGATTTTTTAATTGAAAACAATACTTTTCCTTTAATGATAAGGAAAAATAAAAATTAAAAAGACTAACCTTTAATATCACAACTTCATAGTCAACGATATCCAAAGAATAATTACCTAAAACAAAAAATATCCATAAATTAAGAAAAAGCTAAATTAAGGACATCAGTTTTAAAAATGCATAAAATAACCCAGTTTTAAACTATTTTACACTCATTGCTACTTTTATTCTTCGAAGTAAGTGAAGATTGCATTCTTAAATTTGTGTTAATGTCCGTATAATAGTACTGAGTCTAAATGATTAATAAATAAAATAGACTGCCAAGTAGTGTGGCACATAGCTTCCTCACATGCTGTCACGTACTTTATTGATTTTATACTTTTACAAGCCATTATTGCCTAATTTGTTTAATTGTTTCCCCCGTTTTTTAATCTGTCAAAATTGTTTTGATTTTTTTACGTGAATTAAAGTATCAATTTAGCAAAAGTTAAAGAGCACAGACGGTTCAAATTAATCTATGGCTATCTGCGGGTTACTTTCGATAAACTATAAAAGTTTCATACAAATCAAGATAAGTACGTTTGAAGCTATAAGTGTAAATAAATGTATGTTTGTGTGGATGTAGAAGAGAAAAAAAATGAGCGCAGACGGTTGAAACTTATATGGGACCATAACAATGGGCTAATCATGATCTACCATCCGAATTTCATTAAAATCGGACGCGTAGTTTTTAAGATATGATGGTTCGCAAAAATAGAGCCACAGACAGACACGGAACCAAAAAATGTTCCCTGATGTCTGAAACGGATTGCAGTTATGGAATTATTGATATCGGAGACATACAAATTTTTCGTTCTTCGGAACGACCACGTAGCTTCCGTTTCCTTCGGTAAGCTCGGAAGGAAAAAATAGACATTTTCTCCTCATACTCCTGTCATAAAAAAAATAAAAATTTAATAATATAGATATGTTTTTGGGCATTGAATCCACATTATCGACATGAAGTGAAGAAAAACAGTATAAACTTGACAAATTGACATAATAGCTGATGCATTTTATGATTCGAAATTATGTCCATTTTAATTACCATTTGATTCGCTAGGAGCTCTAATATTATTTTATATAAAATGTAGAACTTCTATCGATGAAATTAAGTACTACAATGAAAACAAGAGAAAACCAATCTGCATTATATTATATTTTACTTTCCTGGCACGATATTTAAGAGCGTCATTATTGAAACTTCAGCCCACCTATCGTCAAAATATTGTACTATAAATGAAAACAAAACAACCTCCTGTTAAATCCTAACTTCCTGGCACATTTAAAAGCTCACATTTTTTCAAGTCGTTTTTTGCGTGACGGAAATATCTTCTGACCCCCAGAGCCAAAACATATCTAATATAAAAGGAAGAATAACAATAAACAAGAAATACAAATAAATGTTTGTTTTCATTTGTTGGTCTTCAAATAGATATAATAAAATTATTAGATTACAAATGTTTTATTTGATTTGTTGGTCTTCAAATAGATATAATAACTTATTATTAGATATAATTGTTTAAATAGATATTGAGGCGCTCAGTGCAATAGTGGCCTAACACTCAAAAATAAAAATAAATTAGTTGAAATTAAAATTACTTTTTCAAATAAAATATATAAGTTTAAATTTACGAAAAGGAGAGAATTCTAAGTAAAAATCTTATCAGTTCATCAATATATCTTTAAAAATGAAAGCTGGGTATATCATTGATTTTAATGCAAAACTTAAATATTAATTATTTCAGAATTAATATTTGGGGATAGGCCACTTGGGGATTGCACTGAGCGCCTCTATCTTAATTAATTTACTTAATTTTACTTTTTTTTCTAAATATTAAATTAACCCAGTTGCCTCGAGCTTCACGGCTTGTATAATATACCTAGATAAGTCAATCATATTTATTTAGAAACAACATGTAACAAACTGATCTATATTATCTTATCACTATATAACGATCCTCTCAAAAGCCAATATCAGGTATTTGTTTAATATCAGTAAAGAAAACCGAATTAATGGTAAGAAAGCGGCAAATATATCACGACGCTTTTCTGAATAAAATTATATTTTATAGACTTGAGAATTGACTGGTCGAGCCGAAACGTAGCCACGTAAAATCTTAATTACGATTTTTAATTACCCTACAAGAATCCACTTTTTATACAGAATACTAGCTGACCCGACGAACTCCGTACCGCCTAATAAACATTAATAACACAAGAAATGTATAGCCATAGCCTGAAAAACCTGAATAACCTTTGAAAAAACCTTATTAATAGTTTATTTAGTTAAATATATGTTGCCTTATATAAAAATGTTATATTGAAATTTCCAATATATACTTGTACAATATACAATATTGGCATAAGAAACATGCAGATAAACAAACGTTCATTTTTATATAGATTATAATATTTTCCACTTTACCCCCTCCTAAATTAAAATATGACAAAAATGTACATAACAAAAATTACTGTACTCTTAAAGAGCTTTTCAACGATATGCATCATTAAAGGTTTTCATTACTTTATTTTTGTACCCCGTACACCTGTGTACCAAAATTTAAACATAGTTTTACTAACTCAGAAACCTTCCCAGGCATGCGTCCAACCATTCCCCAAAGTTTCATCGCAATCGGATGAACGGTTTAGGCAGGCATAACAGACAGACAGACAGACATTCATTTTTATATACATATGTATATAGAATATATAAAAAAAAAGATAGATAGATTACAAGAGATACAACCTACATTGAATTGTTATAATTTAAAATATGTAATAACATTTTGACATCTACAAACAACGATGTAATTGTAAACTGAGATTCAAATTATAGTTCAACGACCATCAGGTAAAGAACTAGAGCAAGAAAGAATAAATCAGTATGAATTGGCTATATCTTTTAATAGAATAACCTTTAAACGATCCTATTTGGATAGTTAAGTCTTGAATTACATACAGACTGACACGCTGGGAAACCTTAAAAAGAAGTTTAACCATTAAACCAAAGAGTACAGAGAAAGTCAGGAAATAATACGTTTCAAAGCCAGAGTGTTAAGAGTCTGACGTATATATACTCGTAAAGTCGAGAGATGAAGTCTTTTTACTTTTAAGAAGCCCCGTTTCATAGCGACACTGCAAAGCATAACAGTCAATTGCGTAATGATTTCTCTTACACAACAACTGAGAGAAGGATAAAATTAAAACAATTGAACTGGATAAAATCTCGCAGCTCAGGCAGCTTATAGACTATTATCTTACTCAAGTATAAAGAGAACTCAACAGTTATATTACATATATCTATGAACTATGAACAGTAAAACTTGCTTTTTATAATTCCTATAACACAGCTTTATTCCAAAACTAAAACATTTTAACTTTTAGTTTAACCTAGATTTAATTGTTTTTATTTCAAACTGTTATTTTAATTTCAGAGTGTTATTTTAATGTGATAAATTTATAAACTACCATCAAGAAACATTTAAATTATTTTACTATGCGAGAATATCTAGATTCTACCTCTCCCACTTATTTCTATACCCCATCCTCTTTGATAAGATATTTTGCCAATATTCCAAATTTACCAAATTAACTCTGAAAGAGCTTTTCAACGATATGCATCATGAAGGGTATTCATGACGTTGACCCCGTATTCATTACTTGTACCCCGTACCCCTGTGTACCAAAATTTAAATATTGAAAATTCATGCACACAGTAATTTTCCCCATTTTCCCCAATCTACCCCAAGCATCGAGATCGGACTAAAACTGTAGATTTGTTTAAAGAACAAACAAATGTACACACACACACATACGTTGACTTTTATATAGATTAAACTTAATACAAACACACTATAAATAAATATAGATAATAAAAAAACCAATGGCGTAAGTTTTTAAACTATAATAATAAATATCGGTCCGAGAAAAACTGTCTCTTATGCGTTATACGAGTTCATACTTACTTAGCCCAGTGTTTTCCATTTATTAGTTTTCATAGGTACATTTAATTATTAGAGAAAAATATTAAAATGTATCATAAAAATTAAAATGTATCATAAAAATTAAAATGTATAAAAAAAAAATGACTTCTCCTCGGCGGGGAATCAAACCCGGCCTCTCTCCGTCCGCGTTTAAAGCTATTTTCTCAGGTACTAGATTTTTCCCGGGACGAAACGGCTTATTTCGTTAGATTTATAGAGCTTTTGGGGGACAGCACGTGTAATCCATCAAAATCTCGATCTTTGCTCAGTCACAATACTTTCTTTTTATGTAAGAAAGTAAAAAAACAAAAAAAAACACACAGTATAACTATAATATAAAACACTAATCATCGTATACATAATCGAGTAGTGTCCTGACGACGGCTACGACTAATCTCAAAATGATTTGTTATTGCTAAGCTAGGGCAACCACATTTATTCCAATAAAAAAAATCGGTCCGAGACAACTCAGACAAACTTTCTCATATATGAGTTCACAATTACTTAGCCCAGTGTTTCCATTTATTAGTTTTCAAATGTACATTTAAATATTATTGAATATTTCATCAAAATTTATCATAAAAATAACTTCTCCTGGGCGGGGAATCGAACCCGGGCTCTCTCCGTCCGCGTTTTAAGCTAATTTCTCAGAAACTAGATTTTTCCCGGGAAAACGGCTTATATCGTTGGATTCGTATTCAAATGGACTACATTTTAGAATTTTTTAATCAAAATCGTCGGAACCGTTTTCGAGAAATAATTTTTTTTCAGGTTTTTTCAGAGTTTTTGGGGGTAGCGCCCCCAAAATTAGAGCTAAAATTAATTTCTCGATTTCGCCTCGGGGTATGATTTTTGTGAACATGTATGCCAAATTTCGTCAAAATCGGCCCAGTAGTTTAGGCTCCAGGCGTCTGCACAGACGACAGACGACAGACAGACAGACATTTTTTAAAAACCACTTTTTTGGACTCAGGGGACCTCAAAACGTGTAAATCCATCAAAATCTCAAAATCGAATTTTCGCGCCATCACAATACTTTCTCTTTATATGAGAAAGTAATAAAGGTATGTTTTGATTTGTTGGTCTTCAAATAGATTGTGGTCAACAGATGAAGGCGTGAGAACTAGTGAATGGGGGAGGACTTAGCTGAAGTTCTTTAACATTTTTAACATGTCTGTAAATAATAATACGTATGTGTGCAGTAATATATTTGTATGTCTACAACAATAAGGTATATTAAAAAAGTGTATTAGGGTGAAACGAAATACGAATCCACCTATATATGTGGTACAAGGCTGCGAGTGGAGCAATGTTGGCCCGATAAAAATGCGAAAAGGTAAAAGAACCAACTAGTTATTCTGAATTCTAAAATTACAACTTAGCAACTAAATTTTAATAATCAAATCTTAGCGCTCAAATTATTTAAAATGGTAGAAGCAAAACGTCCTATCATGGGCGTAGCCAGTGGGGGGCAGGGGATCCCCCCCCCCCCTAGGCCGGCTCAACTCACTAAAAAAATACGATTATTATACATATACAGGTTAAAATAAAAAATAAAAAAATAAAAAGTAAAAATAATTCTATATAATAATAATAATAATATATATATATATATATTATTATACAAATTTATTTTATGACTAGAGGGGGTCTTCAGGTAAAAAAATGTAAATCTCGTTTTAGTTGTCAAGTTACTACAGCTGTGGCGTGGCTGCACTGGTTTGGTTAGCATTGCTTTGATAAGAAACTATGATTTTTATTTTTCTATGATATGAATAGAAGCTGGACAATAATTACGTTTTCCTTCTCTCAGCCAGTGGCGAACCCAGGGGGGGGGGGGGGCACTAAGTACATATACTTCCTGGGTAAAAATGTGTCGTCTATAGTCTATAGAACTTGGAAAAAAATCTAACATAAAATTTAATCTACATAAAATTACGACTGCGCATGGGCAGAACTTTTTAGTGGGACGAATTTCTTCCCGACTATTATTATCCATTGTTTATTTTGAATGAAAAGTTACAATATAAAATTTTTAGATCAAGTTTTTAATTAAATACTTTCTTGTTTTAAGGGTTTATATTTTAATCTACAGTTTTACTTTAATATATTAATTAAATTTAATTAAAATAGTTAGTAGAAGTCATTAGAATAGTTTTTAACTTTCGAATAATTAATAATATTAATTAATTTGGAAACGGGTCCAGTTGTAGAATAAGATATTAAAAATTGCAGATACCCGACCTTTCGCAAGGAAGACTATTTTTTGTATTTATTGACTGGACTGTTAGATAGCCTACTATTTTTATTTGGTTATGGTTTTGCAATAAAACTCAGTATGTTCTTCATATTTGATTCTTAAAAAACAATTAATTACTATTTATTTAAAATTAAAAATTAGAGATGTAGTAGTTCAGACAATATCTCATAGGAAACGCTAACGTCGCTTCAAATACTCTCTGTCCAATCTTAATGTGAACTATTTTACATTAAGAATGGATTTAAACAGCAAGTTTTCCTTAAAAAAATATATTTCAAATAAACAAAACACTTTTTTGGTTTTACATACACCACACACACATATATATGTGTATATATATACATATATATATATATATATATATATATATATATATCTATAATATAAGTGGCAATGTCCTGATTGACTGACTGACTGACATAGAATCAACACACAGCAAAATCTGCTTAACCGAGAGACTTGAAATTTTGAGGATATACTCGGTTCATATCATAGGCATCCACTAAGAAAGGATTTTGCGAAATTTTTATTTTTGTACCCAGGGGTACGGGGTACAAATGTCAAAGTAATGAATACTTTTAATGATGCATATCGTTGAAAAGCTCTTTAGAAGTACAGTAATTGTTGTTATGTACAGTTTTGTCATATTTTCATTTAGGAGGGGGTAAAATGGAAAAGTGAGTATAACTACATCTTATATAAATGAAGAGTGTCTATGAGTGTACTGCTTACATGAGATTATAAAGTTAAAATGTTGGTACACAGGAGTACGGGGTACAAATGTCAAAGTAATTGAAAGGTACCCTTTATGATGCATATTGTTAAAAGGCTCTTTAAGAGAAAAGTAATTGTAATGTACGTTTTTGGCATTATTTTCATTTAGGAGAGGGGTAATAAGGAAGAGTCAACGTATGTGTGTGTGTGTTCTTTATTCAAATCTACCGTTTTATTCCGATTTGAATGAATATTTGCACACTTGTCCTTCAAAGCAAGGGGAAAAGGGGAAGGTCACTGACTTCATGCATGTTCGAAATTTTGATTTTGGTACACAGGGGTACGGGGTACAAATGATAAAGTAATGAAACCCCTTCACGATGCATACCGTTGAAAAGCTCTTTAAGAGTGCTTTACAATTATTGTTATGTACATTTTGGGGGGTAAAACGGAAAAATATATCTATATCTATGGATTAAAAACTAATAATTGTTGTGTCCGTACATTTATCCGATTGGCTAAAATTTTGTATTTATTTGTATTTTTTTTTATTATTTTTTTTTAAATACCTTTATTGAATAGTACAGAAGGAAAATACCACTGCTTTTCCTTTTTAAAAATTTAGTCGGAATGAATTACTAATTTGGGATATTAGCAAATTATCTTATCAAAGGGGAGGGATAGAATCTAGATATTCTCGCTTTGTAAAATAATTTAAATGTTTCTTGATGGTAGTTTATAAATCCATTAAATTGAAAATAAAACACCCCGTAGCGAAGCACGGGTATTCAGCTAGTATATATATATATATATATATATATATATATATATATATATATATATATATATATATATATATATATATATATATATAAAATTAGCCCCCCCTAAAGGCAACCCTGGCTACGCCCATGCGTCCTATAATTATTTACGTCGAACTCTTAATGACTTAGTCCTCAGAAGTATACACCAACCTATTTAGACATCCAAATACTAAAAAATGTTACATACAAGAACAACTAAAACAGACATGCTTTAAGATCCCGGGAATGTTCTTACAACAATTCATTGTTAATGTGAAATTAAAGAGGAAACATTTAAAACCAGAAGTAAACAAATTAATATACCTCATTTCTAAATATTAATTTAATAATTTCTTATATTTAAAGTGCTTTTGTAAGGTTTCAATAACTAAATATTTCTTTTAGTTTGTGTTTTACAGAGCCAACTCATTTTGCGAATAACCTCAATTGTTTTAAGCTAGAGCTATAATGCTTAAGCAATTAATCATACATACGTATATACATATATTTTAAAGTAATTATAATTAAAACAAACTCATGACGTACTCCTTGCACATTAAAAAAAAGGTATTACGAAATGGCTGTGTCTCACAGTAATTAATAAATAACAGCACAACGCACGCAACATTCCATTTAGTTATGGTTCACTGATCATTTTTAACTTCCTAAAAACAGTTCCCTTTTACCATTTCTTTCTTCATTAACTTTCGTTTTCAAAATAAAAAGAAATGTTTATTTTAAACTTGTTGAAGCGAGCGTAGCGAGCTTCCTACATTCAACGAAATATGCTCCGTGTCTGTCTGTCTGTCTGTCTGTCTGTCTGTCTGTCTGTCTGTCTGTCAGTAACGTTTACGCGTGTGACGATAACTTGAGTAAAAGTTGACCGATTTAGTTGAAATTTGGTATACATGTTCCTCTTACTAATACTCAGGCTAAGTTCGTTGGACAGCGTGATCCGTCCATGAGTTCGCGCGCAACGCTCGCGTAAACGAGAGGTACAAAAATTAAATTGGAATTTCAGGACGGGAAAAAATACTATCATCATCTACTCGATGAGACGAACATTTTTTACAAATAACATTTTTTACTAAAACCAACAGCGACACCGCTATGACTTAATAAAGATCGCTAAAACTATTAAAGCGGACCTAAACGTTTATAATAGAGAAAACAACCTTTTTACCGATATCTTACGTTCTAACGAAACAATTTTAATAAAACTTCATATACACCATCTAATGCACAATTGAAACAGGCATGCAAAATTTCAATTTGATACATGCAGTAGTTTGTTTGTAGCAAAGAGATACAAATTATAAATATTGAAATGGAGATGTATGTAGAGGAATAGTAAGAATGCGGGGTGGTTCCCTTACTACTAGCCGCTGCACTACTACCAGACCCATTATCTATCAACTCATCATGATTCACAATAATATATTTTTTCAATATTCAATACATATTTATTACTATACGCTCGCTTCAATGATAGAGCCACGCGATGCCTAGTTATAGTTTAGATTTAATTATATTTGTTTCTTCCGTAACCTTTTATATAGCATGGAACATTCATATTTCGTTATAATATAGTTACATATTGGAATATGAGGGGAAAGAAGAGAGTCTTGATTAATAAATCTTTGTATAGTTTTCTTTTCTTTAAGTACTCATTCGACAACTCTGTTTATAACCTGTCTATAACAATTTAAAACCTCTCTGTTTTTGTGTTTTTAATTTTTTATCAATAAAACTGATGAAGAGCCAAGTAAGGCTTGGAAGTTTGTATTTGTGTTTTTATATTAATAGACCAATCCTTCATAATTAGATAAATAATTATTAATCAGAATAAGCTTGTAAAAAATATTTATTAAATACATATATAATGTTTAAATTATTAAATACGGATTGTTTCCATGAGTAGTATTAAATACGTTTTTAATGCACCAATCAGCTGATAAAAAACCTTTTCTAGGTTTTTGTTAAAGGTTATAAACAATTTTGTAACCTTCACCTTTTATAACCAGGTTTGTTATGTTTGATTTCAAGTGATTTAAAATAAATTGAAAAATAACAAATAAAGTTTATGCTTTTTGGTTGAGAGGAGAATGTGATTTGACAGATTTGACTACAGACCCTACAAAAACAAGCTCTGCGTATGTCAGGATCGAGTTTAGGTGTTTCCGCGTGAAACTCGATCCCAGACTTCAGTGATGTATCGTCTCTGGATCTAAATCGTATTCAATCAGTACTAAATCTTTCCATGGACACTTTGGATCCAAAAACTGTAATCAACCCGTATTCCATTAATCCCGTAATTAAACATCATGAAAACGTAGTAATATATGAGACCAACAACAATGGGGTAAATATGGCCTACCATCCAAATTTCATTAAAATATGACGAGCAGTATTTTTGGATATGTTGGTTCGCAAAAATTGAGCGACTAACCGACAGATATTCCCTGAAATGGATTTCTGTCATGGAATTTTTGAATTCGGAGACATAATTTTTTCGTTCTTCAGAACGATCTCATATCTTCCGTTACCTTCGGTATACTAGGAAGCAAAATAAATTAATGCAACCCGTCCTAAATTAATAAAATTGTATTATATCTACCAAGTAAACCTGTTTTATACTTTTATTTTATAAGGAAATAATAAAATAATAATAAATAGTTGAATTGAATTTATAATAATACATATAAACTAATATTGGAATAAAACTACTTTTAATAGCTTTTCTGCTTCTACTCAACCTTCAATCGTAAACTTAGTTTCAATAAAGGAAAAAATGGAAGAAATGTTTTAATTAGAGAGAGGGAAAGGTAAAATATATTTTATAAATAAAAAGATAATTTATATTTAGTCTAAAGTGGTACCCTTTATTAATATGAGTTGTAGTGAAGATCCTTTTAGGGTAATAATAAAAAACGTCGATTATCTACGGCAACGTTTCGGCAATCCTGCCATTCTCAAGCCTGAAATATAGTTTATTTGCTGTAAAAAGTCGTTTCATTACCAACAATACATCAAGAACTAACTTACAAGTGTAAACTCATACTTAAAATTCGGTGTTGTGAGGATCGTTAAGGTGGTAATACAAAAATTTTATTAAGGTACAATAATATGTTCCGTCGTCAACATTCTATCATCTCCTCCACAACATCCTGTCTAAATTGACTTAACATCACTACGTCCGTAACGGGACAGACTAGAGATTCAACATAAAAAGTAATAATAACATAAAAAGAGACTAGTAACACACGTATTTTAAAAAACTAACATCTATATAAATTAACAATCATGGTAACTAGAAGAAGCTAACAACTCTTATCACTGATTGCATATCACAGATTATGAGATCTCTTTCTAACTAAGTGATAACATCACTTAATCTAAATTTTGTATTACCACCTTAACGATCCTCACAACGAATTTTAGGTATGAGTTTACACTTGTAAGTTAGTTCTTGATGTATTGTTGGTAATGAAACGACTTTTTACAGCAAATAAACTATATTTCAGGCTTGAGAATGGCAGGATTGCCGAAACGTTGCCGTAGATAATCGACGTTTTTTATTATTACCCTAAAAGGATCTTCACTACAACTCAAGATAATTTATATAATCGAGCACCTATACTGTCCCGACGGCGACAACTCACCTCGAAATGATGTTATTGCTACGCTAAGGCAACCACATTTATTCCAATAATAATAAATTTTATTTGATTTGTAGGTCTTCAAATAGATGTAATAACTTACCTAAATAGATCTGTGAATTAATTTCTCTAAATATAAAATTAAGCCCGTTACCTAACGGGCTTAACGGCTTGTTTTTAACAACGCAGTAGCAGTCAAATTTGACTGGCTCTTCTCTTTAATGGTGAATATTACAGTCTAGTTATGCTACAGCCTACAGTCTAGAGTAACAAGGGGTATGAGTATGAGTTTCATTGACAGACACACTGACGCACACAAATTAATTGCTAATTGCTTGATGGTGGTAAACAATTAACTCGTCATGTCAAGGTCAGATAAGGTGAAAACAACACAGCTGAGTTCAATACATAACCAGATATTATAATTAAATTAATATACACTTCAACGATAAACTTATCGGATTGATAGAAAGGGCGACTTCACCCAGATCATTAGTATTAATGTAACAGCAGACCTAAACAGCTTGGGTTTCCGGTGAAAACCCAACATTCTATAACAGCAGAGTCTATGGATAATATACACACACACACACACACACATATATATATATATATATATATATATATATATATATATATATATATATATATATATATATATATATATATATATATATATATATATATCAGCAAAGTAATACCGTGTTTTTGCACACTGCAAGTGTTAGTGAGAGACACCAAGGGATGCTATGTGCCACGCAAGCGTGACACATAGGAACTGTTCCAACATTAGACTATACGTCACACAGTTGTTGGCTCGGCATTTCGCCATGTCCTGCATCGTTTCGTCGCATCTGACTCATCAGGGGCCCGACGATGCCCACCCAACTCTGGACCTATACCAAATCAAGAAAATCAGATATAGGGCTTTACCAGAGACGAGCGTGCTTCACACCGCCATTCTTGCTTGGCTGGCAAAACAAATCAGCAATGTAATACCGTGTTTTTGCACACTGCAATAAGGTACACAATTAGTGTTAGTGAGAGACACCAAGGGATGTGCCACGCAAGCGTGACACATAGGAAGTGTTCCAACATTAGACTATACGTCACACAGTTGTTGGCTCGGCATTTCGCTATGTCCTGCATCGTTTCGTCGCGTCCGACTCATCAGGGACTCAAGCAAGAATGGCGGTGTGAGCATAAATCAGTTAATAATGCCTACAAGTAGATAATAGTACATTACGCGTCGAGTGCGGAAAGTAGCATTTTGCATGCGAGTGTGGAGTTTGCACCCGAGCGACAGCGAGGGTAGTAAAACCACACGAGCAATGCAAAAAGCCGTTTTCGCACGATTTGCGTACCGTAAAAACAATACTTTATCTATGATTGTTAGATATAAATAATAAATACAGAAAAAAATGAACTTGCTGTATGTAAGTTCGTATCTCTTCTCTTGATAAAAATGGCATTAATCTTGAGTTGTATTTTTTGCCGAATTAATTATTTCTGGAGAAGTATTATTCTCTACATTTTCGTCAAAGCCACTTGATTCATTCATTGTTTTTCACTAAAAACTCGATATAAACAGTTACTTTAATAAAAGAATAGCAAATTAGTTTTGTTAAAACTAATCCTTTAACCCCCTTAAAAATAATCTGATAACAGCACTTTGATTGTGTTCTAATTCGCTGCCAGAGTGGCGAAGTGAATTTGTGGTTGTTGTTTGGGTTGGTGGAGTTATTTGTTACCATACAGACACATAAGAATAATGAATAAATGACATTTAGGCCAACAACAATCAATCTAGAACGCAAACATTTAGCATAACTAAAATAGTACTATGCTCGTTAGAAAAATTTGAATGCACATTATTTCATTCGTTTGATTTAATTAATGCAGATCCGAGCTGCAGCATTAATTAGATTTTAAACGCAGAGACAAAATATAATGCTATTAGAGGTCGACCAAGAAGTCATGAACACGGGAGAAACGGAAAGCTTAACTTCGTTTAAAATCGGAACTTCCGAGTAGTGCCGAAGTCAGTACAGTCGGGTGCTAAGACAATAACCATTCCTAGTTTGTATGACATGCCCAGTTATGTCAAATCTCACGAATAACAACAGGAAGGTTTCCAATCTGTTAGGTTTTCTGTTTTGTTTGTTTTTATTTTTTATACAGCACGAACTATAGTCACAACTGTTCTAAATCCAAATCAAACTCAGAAATAAAGAGGAAGAAAAAAAATAGATTAAGGAAAAAGAATATCGATTTAGATTTAAAGAATATTATTATGAATAATCAATAAATAATAATATAAAGATGTTATCGTATATTATTAGTGATTTCTTATCAGGTACAGTGTTGCCTGTTGCAAAAAATATAGAAGTTATCAAAAATAAAATTATTAATAACAGAAGAACAACACTGTGTTTTTTGACCGTGGTCTATTATATCAAAAACTGTCTGTACATGACGACACTAGCGCACTCCTCTCATTTCCATGACTTCTTGGTCGACCTCTAGCAAGTTAAGGTGGGTTCACAGCAAGCGGAACTCAGCGCGTACGAATTCATCTATGGCCTTCTTTACACCGGATACACAAAAATTGGTTGCAAGCCAACTTTTTTTGGGGAGCCGTTTTAAAACCTTAATGAAACCTTCACTTTAAGTCCTCTTCTAATTTTTATGTTTTTGTATTTATTTTAAACCCGTTGTTCTTTTAATTTAAAATTAAAAAGTAATAATTTAATTTTAATAATTACATTTATATAATTATATACATATTACTTTTTATATTTACATTTCTACTACTATGATAACTGTTTTGTTTATTTTCTACTTAACTCCAAGACTCCAAGGGAGAGAATCGTTGCGATATTTTTGAACAAAATTATTTTTTTAATCCAGAGGTTTA
This sequence comes from Gerris lacustris, assembly GCA_951217055.1. Classification (NCBI taxonomy): domain Eukaryota; kingdom Metazoa; phylum Arthropoda; class Insecta; order Hemiptera; family Gerridae; genus Gerris; species Gerris lacustris. The sequence goes on from OX578281.1 coordinate 11,402,046, forward strand.
AATGGTATATTGTTTATACCCCTTGAATTAAAAAAACTAAAGTGATTTAAAGATGCCTTCTAAATAAATAAATCAAAAGATTCAAAGAAATCAGTGAAAGGTAATAACTTAAATTTAATACTGTCAATGCATTTACTTGCATTGAAATGATTTGATGCATAGAATTTACTATAAAGGAATAACTATGAACAACAGCGTACATTGAACTATTTAAAATTTTTATTGTTAAATCACAAGAAAACGTTCAACAGCGGAAATTATCCCTTCAGAGAATAGTCCAGGAAAATAAGGAATAATAGGGGAAATAATTTATAAAGTTTTGAAACTTTGTAAAAACACTTTTAAGGGGTGTAGTAGTAAAAAACAGTAAAGTTCCCCCCTCTTGAGGGGGCGCGTCCCCCCCCTCCCCCTCCCTAAAGTCCAAAATTTACATATTTTTCACTTTTTACGCAAAACAGTTTATTTTTTTAAGAGAAGTGTTTTTACCAAAATTATTCCTCACATAATTCTGCACAAAAAAGGTCCTATGCATGTTTGAAGTGAGACTTACCGTTTTAGAGATATTGTAGTTGGATAGAGATAAAACGTATTTTTGCGAACCAAGATATCTACACAAAAACACTTCCGATTTTAATGAAATGGGGATGGTAGGTTATACTTAGCCCATTGTTGATCCCATATAAGTTTCAACCTTCTGCGCCCATTATTTTATCCTCCACATGCACACAAACATACATTTATTTAGACCTATATCTTCAAAAGTACTCAACTGATTATTATGAAATTTGGATGGTTTGTCGGAAGTAGCCCGTAGATAGCCTCAAATTAATTAAATTCTGCGCTCTTTACATTTTGATAAATTGATACTTTAATTTATAACAGACAGACAAAAAATTGATCAACAGTCAGACAGAAAGGGAACAAATTTAGAAAATGTAAAGAGAATTTAATTAATTTGAGGCTACTTCCGACAAACCATCCAAATTTCATAATAATCAGTTGAGCACTTTTGAAGATATAGGTCAAAATAAATGTATGTTTGTGCGCATGTGGAGGATAAAATAATGGACGCAGAAGGTTGCAACGTATATGGGATCAACAATGGGCTAAGTATAACCTACCATCCCAATTTCATTAAAATCGGAAGTGTTGTTTATTAGAACAATCTTGGTTCGCAAAAATACGTTTTATCTCTATCCAACTACAATATCTCTAAAACGGTAAGTCTCACTTCAAACATGCATAGGACCTTTTTGTGCAGAATTATGTGAGGAATAGTTTTGGTAATAACACTTCCCTTCAAAAAATAAACCGTTTTAGGTAAAAAGTGGAAAATAAGTAAATTTGGAATTTAAAAAGGGGGAGGGGGGGACGCGCCCCCTCAAGAGAGGGCAACTTTACTGTTTCTTACTACTACACCCCTTAAAAGTTTTTTCACTAAGTTTCAAAACTTTATAAATTATTTCCTCCATTTGCTGTTTTTTTTACTAATTTGCCTGGACTAGAAGTAAACAAACGAATCAGCTTTGTTTTGTTTATAACCTGACACCTGTCTAAAAGGCATGGGGGAAACCAGCGAATACCTCTCCACGGCTTCATGTATACATTGTCAGCTGTATACCCGGAACTGCGCCGAGATCCGCTAGTCAACCCACCAAAGCGAATTGAATTATTTCTAAAAAGTTACCTAAGGCTTCACGAAAAAGGGTGACAAGTGATTTTTACGTCATTAATACTGAAGCATTAGTAATGAAAATTTACTTAGGTCAACTAAAGCAATATGTAGACTTATTTATACATTTAGACCCCCCAACCTCCAAAATGATATAATTTATAATAGTAATATAATAATTATTATAGCTTTAATCTATAATGAAAGAGGTGTAGTGCAATAACCAAATAACGTCTTCACACAAAAATTGTAATTGGAACAATTGACCGGTTTCGGCTGTTCTAAAGCAGCCTTCTTCAGATAATCTGTGTAGGTTACTGGATTGACTTCACGAGTACAAGTGAAGTCAATCCAGTAACCTTAAGTTGTTATTTTTATGATGAATTACGATTATTATTATAAATAGAACGTCTAAAAAAATTAGCTGCATCTTTAAAATAATTTAACCAAGTATCGTAGGATGTCAAAAGCTTTCTATTTACTTATTTTTTCATGAGGGTGTCTGACAACTAGGTCATATACACCCAACAAAGCTTTCCATAATTACTGCAAAAATTTCCAGAGTTAACTTACGTTAAAACTTTGGAATCTAGAGCTAAGAATACAGACAAAAAAAATTACAGTTATAAAATTCGATTTAGACCGTTTAAACTTCGATCAAAAAAATACGAAGTTACAGTTATAACATCAATGTTGTTATAAGGCCAAATAGGTTAATGAGAAATTGGCAAGGAATAAAGGATGGTATGAAAGAAATATAAAGAACAGATGGCTGGGTCAAATTCAACCTACGCAAGGAGAGTGGGTGACTTCAACTAACTTTCACTGCACGATCAGGGGCAGAGCAATTTTAGGAAAGGAAGACAAGCGCCGCCACTAGGCAATTCTAGATCTACGCTATCCCCAGTTCCCCACAAGATGAGTTAAAAAAATAAGCCGGTGATCCAAATACTAATGCGATTATGTGCCAACCCTGTCATTAGTTAGATAGAAAATTAGGCGTTTTCTGTCGAATTTTAAATTACCTTGTGACAAGTAAGGGGAAATATTATAAACACTAATGATTGTCAAATTAAATAATTAATATAAAAATGCCATTTTTCAAAACTAGTCTTATTTTCAACCTTTTTTTTTTTTTTTTTTTTGTTTCTGTATTCTTCACCTTAGTTGTATCTATGTGCAAAATTTAGGGAAGATTGAATGACGGTAAGTGGTTCAAAATTGGGGTAATAGGAGTGCGATGGAACTTAAAAAGCAAATAAATTTGACGCCATTTTTTTTTTTTTTTTTTTTTTGGCTTCTGTATTCTTCACCTTAGTTGTATCTATGTGCAAAATTTGGGGAAGATTGAATCATGGGAAGTGGTTCAAAATTGGAAAAAAAGAAATGTGCGATGAAACTTACAAAGCAAAGTAATATAAGACCAGTAAAAAAACACAATAATTGCCATTTCAGTCGGAGGTAAATCATAAAAATACTACTGTTTTAAATTTATACAACTGAATAATGTAGACATAATATTCGTGCAATTATAGGAAATTTCAAAACGCCATAAGTAGTCGGAAATACAGTAGAACCTCTCTTACACGACCCACAATAACACGACAACCTAAATTACAAGTGAAATTTTCAAATCCCCTAGAGATTGTCATAACACATAATGTTAAATTAACCTCTATAACACGACTATTATTACCCAAACAACCTCAAAAACACGGATTTTTTTTTCTAATTAACAACGTAACTCAGAACCTCTATAACAAGTCGTTTTAAGAAGTCAACCTCTATAACGCGACTCTATACAGGAATGGGGTCGACATTGAACAAGTCTAGACTTGAAAACCTCGCCCATTAACCTCGATAACACGACTAATATACCAAAATAACCTTGATAACACGACCCTCAACAAAAAGAGGACCTCGATAACAAGACTGTTTCCCTAATTCCCTTGAGACACTTCTTATCGAGGTTCCACTGTGTATGTTTAGGTATTACTTTGTTTTCTGGCGAATTAATGAATGAAAAAAATGTTCTTCAAAATTATCTCAAAGCTCTTTTTTTTCTCAGAAAGTAAATCTCATCTTCTCCCCCCCCCCCTTCAGTTCTCAGTGTTCACTAAGATCAAATGTAAACCGTCATTCAGAGTGTTTTAGTCGTTAGTTTTAGTCTTTCAATGATTCATTCATCAACAAAGTTCGATGATTTTTTTTTTTTTTTTTAAGATTAATTTTTAATCTTTATTAATCTTTAAGCCCCTCAAAACGTCGTGATCATGTACTTTTATTTACATACATATATCATGGAAAAATTAGTTTTATCCCAAATTATTTATTTCGTATTGTCTGTACAAAAAAAAATTGTACAAATTCAAATATTTTTTTTATTTTCTAATGTGTCACCACATCAACTAGAGTACTAGAGTACACGTACTAAACACAAAGTCTTGTTCATAATTTTGTTTTGCTTTGAGTTTTACTTGCTCCTGTAGTATATTTTGCTTATTATTATCAGTCGGTTAATATGATCACTTTTCTGGGTACCAAGTGACCATACATTAAGCAGCGTCTAATGTACTTTGATTTTCCAATTTAATTATATTTTCCTAAAACAATAAATTTAATTACAATCGTATAATTATTACACTTAGTCATCTTCATATTTACTTTATCAGTTTAATTTCAACGAATCAAAATAAATAAAATATGATATCTTAAAATAGCTGTCGAGTCGAGTGTTACACTTGTGGTTAAATATCTGATACAAACTAATTTCTGTTACTATAAATTCACCCACTCAACTTAACGTTTACTCTTTGCGTTTTACTCTACTAAAAATATTTCAATTGAAGCACAATGCCTAGGATAAAGTAATATAAATTGGGGACAAGACGTTATTTTCAGATAATATGATTACTTCGGAAACCCCTGGATTGAAATTGATTGAATTCTATATTTAGCAATACTTTTACTCAATTGATTTCCAATAAGAGAAATACGAGAAAGGAAATGGAAAACATTACTAAGACTAACAGAAGAATTGTTAAAAGCTTGAAGGCATAAGATCGATATAGCACCACATCATAAAATATTACATTCCATTTCCAATTAAATACGCAGAACTGCAGAACATTCATATTAAGCCGCGTCCACACCGGACGCGCATTCGCAAACAGGGTTTGCAAACAACCACAAACACGACGTCCACACCGGACGCGCATTCTTGACAAACAGGTGTTTGCAAACGTTTTTCCTTGTTCCCAGTTATTTTTCATTATTTTCTTGTACACTACATCATCAAGTGCTAAATAAAACTATATTGCACTTACATTAACTTTGTAATATGGTTCTATCAAAACACGGTATAAGCGCCGGCTTATTTATTATCATTGGTGAGTTAGTAAAAGAAGACGAAGAGTCTGGATGTCAAAAAAAAATTCTCCGCGATCATCCCTGATTTTAGATTATTGTTTCTACAAAAATAAAACGCCAAAACATATAAAAATTATATATAAATAGAAATCTATTCTTTTGTAGGAAAAAAAGATAAATATCAATGTAATATTGCGTCTTAGGAGGGCCCATAGGGGGCTCGGGCCCATAGGCCTGTACCTTAAATAATAAGCTTGGAAGCAATATAATTATTTTAAAAAATAGTATGACGCATTTTTGGACTTTTATGTCTTAATACCTGACCGTCCCCCGAGTTGAGTTGTAGGAGTTAATTCTTCTTATCTATATATATATATATATATATATATATATATATATATATATATATATATATATATATATATATATATATATATATATATATATATATATATATATATATATATATATATATATATATATTTATTCGGTTATTTTTAATCTTGGATTTACATAATCTCACCTCTAGTTTCAATCACTATTTATTAATTAGTATATATTATTAATTATAATATAGTTACTTGATGCTATAGTCATAAATAATACGAATGAAAAATATATACATTTCCCGGGTTAATTTTATACAAATGGAAATCTGTTCTTTTGGTGAAAAAAGATAAACATTCACCCATAGGAGACATAAAGCCCATAGAAGGCTCGTGCCCGTAGGCTTGTGCCTATAGTAATAAGCTTGGAAGCAATATAAAATTATTTAAACAAATAGTATGACGCATTTTTGAACTTATTTGTCATCTTATCTATATATTTATCTATTTAATTCCGGTATTTTTAATCTTGGATTTACATAAACTCATCTCTAGTTTCAATTACTATTTATTAATTAGTATACATTAGTAGTTATTATATAGTTATTTGATGCTAGTCACAAATAATACGAAAGAAAAAAAAAATCTTTCTTGGCTTTCCATGTCCAAACATAGGTTGTTTGCGAATGGTCAAGGAGTTTGCTCAAAAAGCGTCCACACCAAACGCGCACAAACAGCAAACATCCTTTGATGTACCGACTCTACCCGGAGCACCCGCGAACACAAACAAGCATTCGTTCGTGCGCGCGGTGCCGTCCACACCGGCCGCGCATCCCTGTTTGCAAACGTTTGCAAACACGATGCGCGGCCGGTGTGGACGGGGCTTTAAAGTAACCAAACGAAACAAACTACAGTAATTAAAATGAAGTTCTAGGTCTGCCGGTGGCGACACTGTCTCGAAGGATGTACGTCCCGAAGTTTCGCTCCTAATATTAGAAGCAACTTCAGGGGTGTTCATAGTGTCCTAGGATTAAGACAGGTTGTGAACATTGATATAGTAATGGACAATTTCCCATGTGACGTCTCTAAAACACTCCAAGAACAAGTGTGGCCAAAATCTCAACTAAAACAACAAATAAATCTCAGTTTTCTATTGTTTTTTTTTCAAAGGTGCCCCTTGTTTTTTTCCCCCTTTTTTCACCTTTTATTGTAATTTTATTTACATTTATTGTTATTGTTAATTAGTTCATAATTGTTATATTGTTTTAGTTTAGTTTTTTTCGTGTATTGTGTTTATTTAAGGACAATTTAAAACCGTGGGTAGGGTATAGGTAAGGGTTAGTTTTTTTCAGCTTTTATTACAATTTTATTTAATTTTATTGTTATTTAGTTTATAATTGTTAAATAGTGTTAGTTTAGTTTTTTGTGAATTGTATTTATTTAAGAACAATTCAAAGCCGTATGTAGGAGGATAGGGTTATATAGGTCATTGTTATTTTGTGAACTTTTTTTCTGTATCATTTTTGTTTTTATAAACTTTTAATAATATCTCTTTGTGAAGACGATGCTATAATTCCCCGGTGCTAAATTTGTTTTGAAAATATTGAAGACTATTCGGTACAATACAAGTTGTACAAAGATGGTTATACTGTAGAGGTTTGAAACAGACTGGACGGAAGTTTGAACTTATTGAGAGGTCCACCAAGTCAAGCTTCGGAAAAAGGAATAAAATACACATTTTTCATGTAGTCTTTATGACTGTAGTCACTATTACAAACACCATATCAACACCTCGGCATCCTATCAAAAACACTATAACTATCCACAGCAATTAGCTGATTTAGAAATAATTGGAAATTTATAAAACTAAATACTATTGAAACATATTGACAAATATTTCTAATAAATGGTTATTAATTCATTTATAACACTATAAATCACTTTTCAACACTTCTTAAAAAAATCATAACACAACTCAATTTTTGTTAAACATATCTCGAACTTGCTATTTATGTTGCTAGATAGTATATATAAAAATAACTTAATCCTGCTTAATAGCATTAAAATTTGTGCTAATTACGTTGTTAATTATTAATATTATAAGAAAAGATACTGAAAATATCAATGTAAATAAATAAAAGCAAGATTCTAAAATTTTTTCTATCCTTCCAACAAAAAATAAGAGTTTGTTTGTTGTTTTAGTTCTAAGAACTAAAAGAACAGTTCAACTGTTGACAGGTGAGCGCGCCACCATCGATTTTCTATGGGAATTCATCCATTAAGTTAAGCTCATTCCAAATAATTCCAAAATGGCGGCAGATATTAAAATATGAAGGAATTATTTACTACTTCATCTTATACACAAGTGTAATTGGTGCAAAAAGTCAGCAATTGGCAAAATACAAAAAAGTTTGAAAGTTCAAAGAATACTTCTGCTATTTTCAAAACAGCAGAAGATATCAAAACTAAATTTATTTAAAAATTAAAGTTTGTTTTATAAAGAGTATTGGTGCAAGGCTATTATAATAAAGTTAATTTAAAGTAGCAAAGCTATTTTAATTGGCAACTTTGTTATGACATTTTAAATAGCAAAATGGGTTAATGACGTCACAAATTTATGATTTCCCGGTCGGCACAACTACGAAATACGACGTACTAAGAAATACAACTAACGTACTAACTCTCTATCTTAATAACTGTGGGTGTTAGCGTGGCACAAACAGATAGATAAACATCCAGTTAAAAATAACTCAAATGGTTTTAAAAACACCCAAAACTATAATAATTCCGTTGAAAACTTGATTTCGTTTTTTTTGGGGGGTGAAAACTATACTTTTCCTTTAGAGGTAAGGAAAAAATTGAAAATTAAAAGTACTAACCTTTTATAAAAGGATTCCAAATTTTAAGTCACAACTTTATAGTCAACGATATCCAAAGAATAATTACCTGAAACAAAGAAATATTCATAAATTAAGAAAAAGCTAAATTAAGGAAATCAGTTTTAAACATGCTGAACAAATAAACCAGTTTTAAACAATTTTAGACTCATCACTACTTTTTCCTCGAAGTAAGAGAAGGTTGCAATCTTAAAATTTTGTAAGTGCTGTGTATTTTGTTGTGTGTGTAGTACAGAGTCTCGATTATTAATATAAAACCTGGTTAAATAACTAATTAACTCCGGTAAATTTATTACTTTATGCAGTGGTCAAATTTTACAAATAGTCACTTCGTTAATTTTATTATGTGTAACATTGCCTTAAATTCCTTGCATGAATAACAACACACACGAACGCATTGGTATCTGCGCATCCCCTATGCCAAGTTTAAAGTGCGCATGCGCATCTCAGACAGAGCATGCGCAGGGTTATCATTTATTTAACGTGGAAATTATTGAGTTGTTGTGCATAAAAGTTATTGATCTTTTAATTTCTTATTTTTTAAGTCCTATTTGTTTTGAACCCTACATTAAAATTGAATCTTAAATAATATTTTTTTAAACTAAAACGGAATTTCTTTACAAATAAAAAAATATTAGGAAAAAGCGCACTGTAAATAATTATAAAAGTTATCAAGAAGCCATTATCAAAGACGATTTCCGGTTGACTTTCACCTTCAGTAATTGGCTAAACTGAATCCATCAAAACCATCAATAATCATTGGTTTAAGATATTTTGTTGCTTCCCTAACCACCTTATTTTTTTTTACAAGAAAGCTGATATAAGTACCTAAAATAACCAATCATTTATAAATAACTAAAGTATACTTCTAACAGAAATCCTAAAGAAAAATATCTTCAAAAATAGACTGCCAATTAGTGTGGCACATCATGTACTTTATTGACATTATGCTTTTACAAGCCATTATTGTCTAATTTATTTAATTATTGTTTTTTATTGTTAAATTATTTTTGATGTTTTACATGGTAAAACATCAAAAATAATATATTTTTAATAAAATAATATAGTATTTATAAACAGTTTGATGTTTTACAAAGTATCAATTAAGAAAAAGTTGAAGAGTGCAGAAGGTTGAATCTAGAGAAATAAAAAAGATGAGTACTTTTGAAGATATTGGTGAATAAATGTATATTTGTGAACATTTTGAAGGCGCAAAAAAGATGGGCGCAGAAAACTTATATATTGGTACCAACAATAAGCTAATTATGACGACAGATACAATTTTTGTTTGAATGATAGCATTTTGTTTGACATTTTACTTTAGGATTTCTTAATCTAGGATTCTTAATCAACAAGCATTTTGTTAAAGACATTTACTTAAGGATTTCTGTTAGAAGTATACATAAGGTTTTTATCTTAATCAACAAGCATTTTGTTAAAGACATTTTTCTGTAGGATTTCTGTTAGAAGTATACATAAGGTTTTTATCTTATAATCATCAAGCATTTTGTTAAAGACATTTACTTAAGGATTTCTGTTAGAAGTATACATAAGGTTTTTATCTTAATCAACAAGCATTTTGTTAAAGTCATTTTTCTGTAGGATTTCTGTTAGAAGTATACATAAAGTATTTATCTTAATTAACAAGTATTTTTAAAGACATTTACTTAAGGATTTCTGTTAGAAGTATACATAAGGTTTTTATCTTATAATCATCAAGCATTTTGTTAAAGACATTTACTTAAGGATTTCTGTTAGAAGTATACATAAGGTTTTTACCTTAATCAACAAGCATTTTGTTAAAGACATTTACTTAAGGATTTCTGTTAGAAGTATACATAAAGTATTTATCTTAATCAACAAGCATTTGGTTTGAAATTTTACTTTAGGATTTCTTTTAGAAGTATACATAAGGTATATATCTTAATTAACAAGTATTTTGTTAAAGACATTTACTTAAGGATTTCTGTTAGAAGTATACATAAGGTTTTTATCTTAATCAACAAGCATTTTGTTAAAGACATTTACTTAAGGATTTCTGTTAGAAGTATACATAAGGTTTTTATCTTAATCAACAAGCATTTTGTTAGACATTTACTTAAGGATTTCTGTTAGAAGTATACATAAGGTTTTTATCTTAATCAACAAGCATTTTGTTAGACATTTACTTAAGGATTTCTGTTAGAAGTATACATAAGGTTTTTATCTTAATTAACAAGCATTTTGTTAGACATTTACTTAAGGATTTCTGTTAGAAGTATACATAAGGTTTTTATCTTAATCAACAAGCATTTTGTTAGACATTTACTTAAGGATTTCTGTTAGAAGTATACATAAGGTTTTTATCTTAATCAACAAGCATTTTGTTAGACATTTACTTAAGGATTTCTGTTAGAAGTATACATAAGGTATATATCTTAATTAACAAGTATTTTGTTAAAGACATTTACTTAAGGATTTCTGTTAGAAGTATATATAAAGTATTTATCTTAATCAACAAGTATTTTGTTAAAGACATTTACTTAAGGATTTCTGTTAGAAGTATACATAAAGTATTTATCTTAATTAACAAGTATTTTGTTAAAGACATTTACTTAAGGATTTCTGTTAGAAGTATACATAAAGTATTTATCTTAATTAACAAGCATTTTGTTAAAGACATTTACTTAAGGATTTCTGTTAGAAGTATATATAAAGTATTTATCTTAATCAACAAGTATTTTGTTAAAGACATTTACTTAAGGATTTCTGTTAGAAGTATACATAAAGTATTTATCTTAATTAACAAGTATTTTTAAAGACATTTACTTAAGGATTTCTGTTAGAAGTATACATAAGGTTTTTATTTTAATCAACAAGCATTTTGTTAAAGACATTTTTCTTTAGGATTTCTGTTAGAAGTATACATAAGGTATTTATATTTTATATTAGGTTTTTGTTATAAAGAAATAAGAATATAAGGAAAGCTTTCGTTGCCTATCTATTTACGCTCAGTGCACCCACTATCTACCCTCATGACTTCTGTATGTACTTATCAGCTTTATCTTTACAAACCACCCCCAGGTTTGTTTCCCATGGTTTAAGCAATATATAAACAGAATCTACAATGCCACGAGCTCTGCTAACTTTACGTTTAATACACAATAATAAACATTTTTCAAAATAACAATAACTACAAAATAAAACAAACTATTATTTTACCTTCTTATACAAAGAAAAAAGTATTGTGATAGAGCGAAAATTCGATTTTGTTGGATTTACACGTTTGAGGTCCCCTGAGTAAAACAAAATAGTTTTTAAAAATTTCTGTCTATATCGTCTGTTGTATGTGCCGTGTCAGACGCGTGGAGCCTGAACTACAGTACCGATTTTGACGAAATTTGGCTTACATGTTTAGAAAAATCATCCTGCGTGGGAAAATCGAGAAATGAATTCTTCAAATTTGAGTGCACTACCCTCAAAAAACTCAGAAAAATATCATTTTTCAAAAAGGGTTCCGATGATTTTGATAAAAAAAATTCTAAAATGTAGTCTATTTAAATACGAATATTACAATATAAGCCGTTTTCTCAAAAAGACAACCTAATTCCTAAGAAAATAGCTTTAAACCCGGACGAATTTAAACCCGAGAGGAGAGACCAGGTTCGATTCTTTGCCGAGGAGAAGTTATTTTTATGATACATTTTGATGAAATGTTCAATAATAATTAAATGAACTTACGAAAACTAATAAATTGAAAACACTGGGCTAAGTAATATATGAACTCGTATATGAGAAAGTTCGTATGAGTTGTCTAGGACCAATTTTTATTTATTAATTCTATTTCAAAACAAAAATGTTTAGGAATTATAGAAAACATATTTTCTCTCATTGTCTGTTGTTATAAAAAGATCAATAAACGAGAAAATCGATATAACGCAACCAATAACCGTAACAAGGGTAATCGACCAAGCATAAAAATGTTCATAGTTACAATACTATTACAATTACAGCTCAGCTTTGCATCTATATATATATATGTATAATATAGGTAAGTAAATAATGAGAAGTTTTGATCTGGGTTTATGTGTTTGAAAACGTTTTTAGTTGAAGGTTTGGAAGCCAAGGGCTAGGGCTCCACCCTATCCTAATACTTCGTCAAAAATGATTGTAGGGGCTGTTAATATAGGGTGAGGGCAGAAGTACAACTTCCCCTTTATCAAGAGCTTCCTAATTTTGTACCGTCTACCTTCCTCTTGAAAACCCCAAAATTAAATATTCCATGTGGTTTTTACTATATAAGAGAGTTCCCAACATAATATAGAATTATGGGATAATATCCGTAAAAACTATCAAACTTCAGGAGCTATGTATAAGAGATAAGATGCAAATACAGACAAAAATAAAGAAATAGAGTTAAAACCTTCATATAGTCAAGGAGATAGCGTGAAAAAAGTGTCTAAGATCAAGCTAAAATTTTGTCTGTGCCTTTTAAGAATAAGTGGTCGGCTAAGTTCCTCTGCGGGACAAGCTGGGCAATTGGCATTGGAAAAAACAAACCGGTGGATAGCGGCCATGTTCCGCCAATTATGGTAGAGAATGTGACATTTTCCAGGAGATAGTGTCTGACTAAGATCAAACTAGAATTTTGTATAAAAGTTAATATTTTAGTGCCTTTTAAGAATATGTGGTTGGCTGGGGACATAGCTTGGCTATATAGGCATTTGAAAAAACAAAATCGTAGAGAGCAGCCATGTACCGCAAATTATGGTGAACAATGTGATTTTCATGATCTTGAGTAAGAAATTAGTTAGTAAACTGATAATAAAGTCGATGTTAGTTTATCACTTGATATAGATGACCACTTTGAATTGAAGTAATATTTGAATAACCAACCTACCAAGTGACAAACTAACATCAACTTGATATTTGGTCTACTAACTAATTTTGTACTCAGGATCATGAAAATCACATTGTCCACCATAATTGGGGCGTTACATGGTCGCTCTCCACCAGTTTTTTTTTAAATGCCTATTGCCAAGCTATGTCCCGCAGACGATCTTAACTGACCACATATCCTTAAAAGGCACTAAAAAATTAACTTGTACACAAGGCAACTTGTAAATATCGATGGCCTTTCCCCACATAAGTAATCAATATTAAAAGGGTAGGCATACAGGTTGGTAGGTATAAGTCTAGAGCTAGGTATAATTCTTAGCGCACGCCTGGTAAAAGAGAGAGTTCCTACAATTATACCGTTGAGTTCGAAAATTTAGGAAAAGCGTGAAAAAACTTCTTTCATATTATTCTGGTAGGGTTTGTGGCGAAAGAAGGATAATAATGATATTTACTTGTTATGTTTATTTTAAATTGAAGAGAAATTTAACGCGGATGGTTATTAAAACAAACAAATAAGTATCTTTAAACACAACTTAAAATATTTAAAAATCCTATAATTTCAAAATAAGTATTTTTTTGTAGCAGTTCAGATCTATAAGTATGATTCTCAAACTGCTTAAAACTTATATTACTACGAAAAAAGTAGATAATTTCTGGCATCTTTGAATCTTTGGCCAGGTACGGGTTCACGAATATTCATAATATTTGCACATTTTACATAAAAAAAAAACAATATAAATAGTTTTAATTTGAAAATGAGGCTTAAAAAAGGAAAATAATCAATTATAATTTGTCTTTTATGACATAACTTGATTGTTGATTAAAATTAGCAGAGCGGCAAGCATCTTTTGAAAAAGGCAGAGTTACAAAAGCAAAATAGACATAGATATAGTATAGAAGTAAATAAAGAAGACAATTACATATATGTTTAATTGTTTATTACTTCCGCCGTAAAACAAATAAATATAGGCACTTACGACTCTTTATTATTTAAGAACGTTTTCCCAGTTTAATATCACAACTCTATCGCTACACATGTGTATTACGTACACATTTAATTATTATTACAAAAAAATCGTAGAAAATTATTATAGAGGAAAAATAATTTAAAACGAAAGAATATTCTTTATGAATCATCTTAAAGTTATTAATATTATATAATTTATTAAAAATTAAAAAAGAATAAAAATTAATTGCGGATTTAGAATTAATTTAATCAGGTAATTATCAGAGCAGGTTAGTTGTCGAGTATAAGACACATAGGACGTTCATTGTGAACGTACGAAGTGTTAATTATGGACAAAAGCTTTTGTTACCGCGTGGGAATGTTTTCAGGCAGTACATACCTACTGACTTACTACAGCGTGACCTAATTACTTCACTCTTGCCATTACACAGAGTAGGTATACACCTAAAATAAGTGAATGTGAAATAATATCTTATTAAAACCCTCATAGAGTCGAATTCTATGAGAAAAACGAGACCTGGATTTAAAGAAATGTCAAAAAAAGGTTCAAATTATTGTGATAAGAAATCTAAAAAAAAGGTAATAGTAATAACCATCTAGACTCTAGACTTAACAATACCTCTAGTCTATTCTGTACCTCTTCCCTTTCACTACTATTACAAAATGAGAAATTTAAAAATAAATAATAATAATATGAAGATTTAAGATAAAAAATGTTTAAAAACAAATAAAATACGCCATTCATTATTATTTGTAATATTAAAAGAAGAAAATCGGTCCGAGACAACTCAGACAAATTCTCTTATACGTGTTCATAATTACTTGCTTGACGGAAATTTTTTCTATCCTCCAAAGACCAACATATCTATGTTAAAAAAAAATACGTGTGGTGTCGCGGGGCACCCGGTAGGAACGAAGTTCCTTACATTTTTCATTAAATATAAATAATAAAATCACACTGCTAAGCTAAGTACGTATACATTGCTAACTACTTATACATGGCGGAGTTAAAAAAGAGACAAAATTAAAAGTAACGAACTGTTTGTACCTGGCAGAGTTAAGGCAAAATTAAAAGAAAATCATTATTTATATAATTAAAGCAAGCGTCTTACTATAAATATATATTAAATATAAGAAAAAAGTTGATCATGATGAGTTTATAGTGAAAGAGTATGTCTGTTAAAGGAGTTTGGATTGAAATAGGACTGTTTTCTACCTAACCGGCCAATTAATTTAAAATATTATAAAATATATCTTTTCCCTACTCTACAGCTTCTGCTTGTATCAGGGTGAAATTTTACATGATTATATTTTATTTATTTACAAAACAAAAGACTTTTTGACATAATATATAACAAAAATAATCAAAACAAGTAAAGTAACAGGCTTCCTTAATAACACTTTTTCCCGTCTTTTAAAGCTTACGTTTACTCAAGCGTTGCGCGTGAACGCTTGGGCGGATAACGTTTTCCGACGAACTCAGCCTGGGCATTGGTAAAATGAACATGTGTACCAAATTTCATCTAAATCGGTGAGCTTTTACTCAAGTTATCGTCATCTGTAGATTTCGTGATGGATTTTGCGTGACGGTGATTTTGGTCGTTTTTTTCTGATTCACTCCCGGGCTCCAGAACGTGCCATAAGGAACTTCGTTCCAAAAACCTTTTATTTGTTAAGTACATTAAACGGATAATAGTGAAATATATAATCTGAGAAAATATCAGCTTTCTTCGCGACGAGGGTTAAATTTAATTATTACTTAATATGTACTTATTGTAAAAATCGGTCCGAGACAACTTAGAAAAAACTTTCATATATATACGAGTTCATAATTACTTAGCCCAGTGTTTTCAATGTATTAGTTTTCGCAGGTACATACATATAATTATTATTGAACATTTTATCATAATCAACCATAAACATAACTTTTCCTCGGCAGGGAATCGAACCCATTCTCTCTCCTTCTGCGTTTAAAGCTATTTTATAAAGAACTAGATTTTTCCCGGGAAAACGGCTTAAATCGTTAAATTTGTATTTAAGTAGAATACATTTTAGATTTTGTTAATCAAAATCGTCGGAATTGTTTTCGAGAAATAATGTTTTTACACCTTTTTCTGAGTTTTTGGGAGATAGCGCTCTCAAATTTGGAGCTAACATTCATTTCTCGATTTCACCTCGGGATATGATTTTTCTGAACATGTAAGCCAAATTTCGTTAAAATCAGCCCAGTAGTTTAGGCTCACGCGTATAAACAGACGACAGACAGACATTTTTTAAAATTCACTTATTTTTGGACTCAAGACTCAACAGACCTCAAAGCGTGTAAATCCATCAATATTTAAATGTCACCAATTGTATTTTAATGTCCACCAACATAAAAAAGAAAAATTAATATTATAGCAATTTAATTGTCAGATTTATATACTATGTAAATGTGAGGTTTAAAGTTTTGTAATAAAATTGATCATGTGGAGGCCACTGATGGGATCTTTATAGCAAAAAGTAAATATGCAAAGAGCTAGAATAAAAGTGAGGTATTTCATACTGTAGTCTTTATGATTCAGTAATCTTTGAATGTTAACTCTGTTTTAATTACTGCCGTTATCACATATAAAACACATGAGCAGGTTATTTGACTTTGTGAGTAATGCTTTCTTTTCTTCTATGTTCGTATGGAGGTGACAATTGGAATTATTTAATATTAGGTAAATGTCACCATAATATGTCACTTAGAAACACATACTAGTCAGATGTTGCACCTAAACACGCTTAACTATTTAAGTAACAGTTTGCTTGTATTTGTAAGGATAGTGCATGAAGGATAAATTAAAATCACAAACAACTTAGAAGTATTACTGTCTGCCAACAATTTTTATCAGAGAATGAAAAAGATTTCATTTAGGAACATCTAATAAAAATAAGTAAAGCAGTTGTGCCTGCATACAGTCTACAATCCATTGCAAAGGTCTGCCAAACAAATTTTAGTAGTGTGGATTTTATATATATCTTATATCAATATAGAATAGAGTAAGTATTGATTCCTAAGCACATAATAATAATAGTAGGATCTGCAATCAACAATCGCATTTATTTAAGCCCACCTGCCGCCACATCACTTAAATCCTCGACCAGACTGCCAAGCCAAGCCAAACAGAGGAAACGATCAGAGCATTGGTCTTTACGCATGCTCAGTCTGAGATGCGCAGGCGCACTTTATAGTGGGCATGCGCAGATACTAATGTTTTGCTCCTTTCATCTGGTTCGGCAATCTGAACGAGGCTTAAGCGTCCTACCACTTGGAGGAATCAGGACATCTAGTGGCAACCCTGACAGAAAGTTATCTCTTCCAAAATTAGAGGGAAAACAGAGAGATTTGAAATGTTCATGGTGGTGAACTCTATGTTTCTTAGTTTTCCCAAGTTTTATAAGTTTATTCCTAGCTTCTCAGTAAGAACATTAACCACTTCCTTCCTAGTTTGAAGTCCGACGTTTCGCTCTACTACTGGGTGCATCTTTAGACGTGTGGTTCATCGTTATGTTTACTTGAAGCAACAAAAGACATACTTAGTATGTCTTGTTGTTGCTTCAAGTAAACATAACGATGCAACACACAGCTGAAGATGCTTCCAGTAGTGGAAGCGAAACTAAGGACTTCATCCTCTTCGTGACGCGGATTTCACTTGAAAACCAAGCTTTTCATACCAATACAAAATGGAGTAAATGTTTTAAAAATGTCGCAATTTATATTTCAACGAGATTAACATAATTTTATACGAAAAAGAAATAAAATAGAAATGCAACAAAGCAAAAAATAACAATAGCGAAAGTTAATTTGTAACTCCTAAATAATAAATTTATTGTTCAGATACAAATTCATTTAAATGATTGCTCTGACTAAGAATTTAATGAGAAAAAAAATTACTACAATTTCATGAATTTTCCATAATATAAGAATAAAATGTTACTAGAAACAAATTAAACGAAGTCAAACCTAATGCAAAATTAAAAAAGGAACAGTCTTATTTTAAACCACAGAGAATTAAATGTGAGTTTTTATAAAAAAAAAAGTTTTAAAAGTTACTAACCTTAACAATATCAAACCAATGCAGTAGAATATGCTTTGGAATATGAATTATTTTATTTTAAATTATAAAAAAAGCAAAACTAAAATTACAAAATAATAAAATAAAATAATAATTTTTACAAAAGAAGAAACTTATTCACGCTGAGAACGGAGCGTCTAATTAACTATGGAATATTTTATTGTCTTTGATATTTTCACTATAAATCTACCTTATTTATTTTATGACTAGAAATGAAATGGTTAAACATTTGCACCGAAATGAAATTTTTTTATTGGAAGGATTTGAGTAAAGGGAAGTTAAAAATTGTTAGTAATAAGTTTTCTTATGAAGTACAAGTCAATAATTACTGGATGCTTTTGAATGAAGTTTGGATAATGATGATTATTGGATACTTTTGAATGAAGTGTGGATAATGATGATTATTGGATACTTTTGAATGAAGTTTGGATAATGATGATTATTGGATACTTTTGAATGAAGTGTGGATAATGATGATTATTGGATACTTTTGAATGAAGTGTGGAAAATGATGATTATTGGATACTTTTGAATGAAGTGTGGATAATGATGATTATTGGATACTTTTGAATGAAGTGTGGATAATGATGATTATTGGATACTTTTGAATGAAGTGTGGATAATGATGATTATTTGCTGCTTTTGAATGAAGTGTCGATAATGATGATTATTGGATACTTTTGAATGAAGTGTGGATAATGATGATTATTGGATACTTTTGAATGAAGTGTGGATAATGATGATGATGATTATTGGAGATACTTTTGAATGAAGTGTGGATAATGATGATTATTGGATACTTTAGAATGAAGTGTGGATAATGATAATTATTGGATACTTTAGAATGAAGTGTGGATAATGATAATTATTGGATACTTTTGAATGAAGTGTGGATAATGATGATTATTGGATAGTTTTGAATTAAGTGTGGATAATGATGATTATTGGACGGTTCTGAATAAAATTAAGTTCTAATAATGATCATCAGTGTGAAATATGTCTTATCTCCCTGGGATTCGAACCGTCGTCAGGGATATTGATAATTTAGTTTCAAGCGCGAGTTAGCCAGGGGCACAGAAAGGGGCACAGACAATAAACATCACTTACTTATACTGGATAAATTAAACCTAGTAGAACTTACTTAGACAGGGGAGACTTGGCTAAACACACCTTATGAAGTTGTGACAGCTATGATCTCACATCTTTTTACGCTTTGACTTAGCTTATTTTTTACATAAGTGTTTTTGTTGGGATTATATTACACACATATTTAATCTGCATCTAACTTAATTAATATTTCATTAGAATGTGAATCAACTTGATTGATCAGTTTTAGAATGGTGGCCGTCAGATTTAATCAGGAAGAGTTGGAGTACTCTAAAGATAATCAGGCGTAGTCTAAGATCAAGAGCCATTTATAAATCAATGGTTCGGATAAGGTTTGAACATCTAAAACAAACCTTTTATCTCAATTTTAAATTTAAGAAGGCTCTTTTTTTAAGGAGGCTTCATAGCAAGAACGTAACTCCTTTGATAAAGAAAATAGGTGTATTATATTGTAAGAAGTCTTAAACCCTCTAATTACCTAATTATTCCATTGAGGTGCTATCGATCGAGAAAAAATACTAGTTAGTGAAAAAGGGTTTAATCTCTAACAATATCTGAAATTGTAATAGTTTAAAGAGAATAATTACAAAATAAAAATAACTTTATATATACTCTTAGAATAATACTATATACAGAAGGAGCATAGAATCGGAATCCTAAGCAATTACTGATAAGAGACTGAAGCCAACTTTTGCCGAGAGGTTGTGTCCAACATAACAACGCTCATTTTTTTCATTTAAACAGGAGAAGGTTGGCCATGCTTTAGTAACTATTCAAATCCCGGTCACAAACATCAAGAAGAAAAACCCTGGCATTGGTTATTGTTTACGTTCCACTCTGACGTCATTTTTTACAACTCGCCCACCATGATATAATAAACATTATTTTTAGCACATTTTATGCTAAAATAAGATAAAACACAAAAAAAAATTACAATAAACTAAACTGACTATCAATAATTATAATTTAATAAAAAATTAAATTAAAAAACCGAAGGCAAATAATTTTAGACTTATGACGTCACAAATTACAAAAATGAATTTTTAGAACGCGGATTAAGGGACACAACCAAAGTTGGCTTCAATGTTATCAGTGATCCTCCTTCTATATATAGGTAGTATTATTCTAAGTATATACTACGTTTTTAAATTTTTTGTTGAATCATATGTAATGTTGATAATAAAATTGTCATTGTTATAATATAATGTTAGTGGAAAAAAAAGTTCCGAATTTACTTACTTCACATAAATGACAACCATATAGAGAGCTGATCTTAAACCTATAAAAGGACAAATCTTTGTACAACGGATCTCCCCAACACCGAATCTAAACCATGCCATTGATTATGCCCCCGTGTAGGGACAGTAAGAGAAGAAAAAGAAAAATGAGTACAAGTAGAGAAGTATAGATACAGAAAAATTAAAAAGATACCTAGGACACAAGTGTAAACAAACATGGTTGTCACACGTCAATTAATTTATTTCTTTGTTTACTTTTCCTTTTTCGTCATTCAATGTAAATCTCTTATAATAAAAAATAACAAATTTAAAACCCGTCAAAATGAAGATTGTAAATTGGGGCATGTCAAAACAAATAAAATATCTTGCGGATATTTTCCGAACTAACTTCCCAAACTGCTAAATTTGCTGAAAACAAATTAAATTCTGCTGAAAGATGTCTAAAAGTATTAAAATATTACATTGTCATCGTGTTCTGAGCTATTCTAAAAGTTTCAAATGTCTAGCTACTCTGGAAGTTAGTTAAAAATCGATTGCAAGATTTGTACTGGACAAACAAACAAACAAGAAAGCAAGCTAATAAAAACGTAGTAAAATAGTGTTCAACTTGAATACGCTGAGCAAACAAATTAACATTTTACTTGAGAAGATAGTGGGTTGGATCAATTATTCTTTGATTCATCCTCAGTACAAATTCAATAGAGAACACAAATGGATGGGTTAATCAGATAAAAGTATAGAATCATTTTGATTCTTCATGTATCATAACTTGTTTACAATAATAAATCTTTTTAAATAACATTTAATTATAAAGGTATTTCAACCCACCCAGAATCTAGAACAATTTGTACCTCTGTAATTTACATATTCTGTTTAAGTGTGTTGGGAATTATTCTCTAGTTCCATTACATGTTAGATTATAATGACTTCTATAACCATGTTTAGAAGAGCGAATGGATATGGTTAGAAATATAAGGAAATAACGTGGGTAAAGTAAGTGCGAAAAAAAAAATCAATAGAATATCGTACATAAAGTACGTCCCGAAGAAAACAGTTAATAAGTCAAAATTAGTACATGTTATTAGTTTTTTGAGGGATGTGGGACACACATATACAGGGCTCGATTTGAGGCGGAACGGCGTTCCGGGACCTCTTTCTCTGATAAATAAAAAATAAAATTATCGGCACTAAGATTTTTTTTTTTTTTTTAAATCCTTTGTTAAAATTTTATTTGTCAATGAGTGACTACAAATTTGATGACATCATGTATTAAACTGGCAAATATATTTCTTTTCAAAATACAAAAAATATCTATTTGTTGAGATTATACTACTAAATTATGATAACCTGAAAAAACAAAGGTTTTTTTAAGGCAGGGATTGTATATTAAATAAGTACTGTGCAGAGACGCTATGACGAAACTCCCAAGGGCGAGTGAGACAGGGAATGTTTTGTTGATTTAATTATTCGTATAAACCTATGTACCTATTTATTTATTGAGAGTATTATAACATCATGTGGCATGCTAATAAAAAAATTGTTTATAAAAAATACTACTTAAAATTATATAAGTTTCCACACGAAACCCTCCTGATTGCAGTGTGGGTTTATGTCTAAAACTCTTAAAATCTTGTTTTTGAACGTTTATTTTTCAAAATTTTCCCGGGGGAGGACCCCGGACCCCCATTCTACAGAGAGGGGGGGGGGGGGGCAAAGAGAGGGTAGGTTGTAGTTCCGGCACCTCAATTTCTAAAAATCGAGCACTGCACATATATACAGGGTGACTGGCGATATAAGTGAAAAAATGAAGTTGGATGGTCTACGCCTCAGGGGCTACAAAAAACACTAAAATATAAACTATGGGTCAAATCTAAACCGTTCTCGCACGAGGTCAAATTTTATGATTTATTTAAGATTGCATACCTTTGCTCTCAAAAACATTTATTGTTCCAAAAGTATAAAAGCTAGAACAAACATTTTTGGTTTCGTTGTAAAGCTGACAAAATTTCCTGCAGGGAAAGTATCATTTTAATTTTATTTTTTTTTTGTTCCCAAATTATACATGACAAAAAATGTATACAATAGTTAAAAATAACTCAAAGAGTTTTAAAAACACCCAAAATTATAATAATTCCGTTGAAATCTTGGTTTCGGGTTTTTTGGGGTGAAAACAATACTTTTCCTTTAGAGGTAAGGAAAAAATTGAAAATTAAAAGTACTAACCTTTTATAAAAGGATGCCAAATTTTAAGTCACAATTTCATAGTCAACGATATCCAAAGAATAATTACCTAAAACAAAGAAATATTCATAAATTAAGAAAAAGCTAAAATAAGGACATCAGTGTTAAACATGCATGAAATGATCAAATAAACCATTTTTAAACAATTTTAGATTCATCTCTACTTTTTCCTCGAAGTAATCTGCGAAGGTTGCAATCTTCAATTTTTATAAATGTCCTTATAATAGTAGAGAGTCTAGTTTATTAACTAAAAATTTTACATATCATTTGTTGTTCAATATTCTAAGCAATTCGTTACAAGTTCCACGCGACATTCGGCAAAAAATTAAAAAATGTTACTGTCCTCCTTTATACGGGTGACCCGGGGGTACACTGTATGAAACAAACTAGTATTCTTTTTGTCTGAAATTATTGGATGAACCCAAAAATGCCTTTTTTTCCCCTTATTCTTGGTAAGCAAGCACAGCTATCTCCTCTGGGTCTATTTCTCGACTGGTCGAAAAAAGTAAGAACTCGGGTGGCGCCACCCGCCAGGTGGCACTACACGGTCGACCATCCCACGGTCTAGCCGCCACCTGGGTGGCACTACCCGGGTGGCGAAGTGTGTCACTACCCTAAGGAGCCACTTTAATGTGAAGCACGATGTTCAACTTCTTTAGGAATAAGGGTGTTAGATTCAACGCGGAAAGCGCCATAATGCAATTGGACACAATGCCCCTGAACAAAATAATATCGAGGCGCCAATTTTTTTTTTTTTAAAAATCCGTAATTAGCACTTTATACATTAAACAGTGTGGAAATGTATTATTGGAATTTATTGCCCGATAAGATTAGTGTTGAGTACTAGGTACTTAAAAACATTTGTAACATAAATTCATTATTGATTATTTAGAACGCGATTATATTTAAGGATATTTTTCTTTTTATATTTTTATTTATATACTTCTAACAACGTTTTACAATAGTATTAGACTATTACATTCCATGCGTTCATGATCTTAATATCTAAGCATCAAGAAGTAGTATTAGTAAGGTCCTAATGCTAAACGGGTAGGATGAACAACTTGTTCGAACCTAAAAATTAGGCGGTACTTCTTTAGATTGTTACTCCCCTATATTGTTTCAGAATATAAGTGACTGACTAAATAACTATTTAGAAAAAGGGATGTTTAGTCCAATGTACTTTGGGGCAAAGGAATATCACGCATTTCTGTTTTTATAAGGAGAGTATAACAGTCTAAAAAAGAACATACCGTACACCTTCTTTAGATTGTTACTCCCCTCTGTTTTTTTTTATAAGGGGAGTAACAATCTAAAGAAGAACATTTCATACACCTTCTATAAAATAAACAGAGGGGAGAAATCCCCTCTGTTTATTTTATAAGGGGAATAACAATCTAAAGAAGTGTCAATTAGGCTATACATTAGGCCCATTTTACTAGCTCAGTAGTAGAGAGTTCCAGCCACTTCACACATCACACATTAAGTTATTCAACATACGTTTATAATACCTTATAACTTAGTTTTTTGTCAAATAAAATTCTTCCCTAAATCGTGTACAATGTTAGCACACCAGATATAAATGTTTTATCTTGATGTGCAATTCCATTCAAACTTCCTCCTACATTTCAACCTTAAACATTCGTATACTAAAAAAAATCAAATTGCAGTTTTATAACCTAGGTTCATTTTTTTAAGAGATATCTGACATGCAAACATGAGACCCAGCACATGAGTCGAGTTCTAGACTATTCATGTTTTAGAACAGTCATGATCGAAATGAATAAGTCTAGCAAACAAAGAAGTATAACGAATATGGAAAATCAAAACGTAGGATACCTTTAGAGGGGTTCTTGAAGATAATAGATAATTTTGGAAAAAATGAACTACCTACATAGTTCATTTTGAACTAGTTCAGTGAAGTAGAAAAAAATTAACTATAGTTCAAAGACCAGTTCACCTAAATGAACTACTTTGCTCATCTCTTAAACACCATGCAAACACTAAAAACAGAAAATAATTTCAAGATAAAAAGAACTTTTTATATACTACGTTTTTAAATTTTCTGTTGAATCGTATGTAATCTTGATAATACAATTGTTATTGTTATATAATATATAATTTTAGTGAAAAAAAAAAAAAAAATAGTTCCGAATGTATTTACTTCACATAAATGACAACCATCTAGAGAGCTGATCTTAAACCTATAAAAGGACAAATCTTTGTACAACCTCCCCAACACCAAATCTAAAGCGTGCCATCGATATATTTGAAATAATGTAAATAATATAATCGATAAATAATATAATCGATATTTCCTGTTTTGCTGCCATTCAATGTTTATCTTTATCCATCACAAATTTGAGACCCGTCAAAATGAAGATTGCTTAAATATTGGACATGGCAAAACAAATAAAATAACGCGGATTTTTTCCGAACTAAGTTTCCGTTCAGCAAAATTTGCTGAAAACCAATTAAATTCTGCTGAAAGATGGCTAAAAGTATTAAAATAATGCATTGTCATCGTGTCCTGAGCTATGCTAAAAGTTTTAAATGTCTAGCTATTCGGGAAGTTAGTTAGAAATCGATTGCCAGATTTGTACCGGACAAACAAACAAGAAAGCAAGCTAATAAAAACGTAGTAATATAGAAGTTTTGGGATATTTATTACTCCCAATTAAACAAACCAAGAGTGTTTACAGTTTAAACATCGCTTCCAACTCACTCTGCAATTCGATTCGTATATATAGTCGTTATATACGATCAAAATCAAAAGGATTGAACTAAACTAAAATACGTTAATTATTAGATACCAATTATAAGTTAATTAAGGTAATAAGGTAAGCTTGGAAGAAGAACTAACCGTCCACATTTGCAGGTTGTTTACTCATTATCTTTTCATTTATCGCACTTTATTTAGGTAATTACCTAAATGTGATAGTTAATTATTAATTATTACATTCATGCTTATTAAAATTCCACTTGAAAGAAATAAAAAATATCGATCCGAAACTTATTTGTAGTCTTCTAAAATGTTGCATATATATTTTTGTTAAAGTATTATTTTCAAATTTATTAGGGCGATATTATTTCTCAACCTGCATTTTATTTTTGAAAAGCGATTTGTTGGGTTTATTAATATTTCCTTAGGTTCATTAGGTTCCTTAGTATTCCTAAAGGACTTCCTTTAGTTGAGTAATCCACCTTTCTGCACAAATTCCAGATAAACATTCCTCATGTAATAGTCTAAGTAGGTCTGTTTCACTTAACCTAAGTAATTAAGGATTCTTAAGGTGCGTATAGACGATTGAAACATGATAGTCCAGGAGATAACGTGCAAAAAAGTGTCTGACTAACGTCAAGCTAGAATCTTGTGTATAGAAGTTAATCTTTTAGTGCCTTTTAAGAATAAGTGGTCGGCTAAGTTCGTCTGCGGGACATAGCTTGGCAATATAGGCATTTGAAAAAAAAAATATACGTGTGGTGTCGCGGGACACCCGGTAGGAACGAAGTTCTTTACATTTTTCATTAAATATAAATAATAAAATCACACTGCTAAGTACGTATACATTGCTAACTACTTATACATGGCGGAGTTAGAAAAGAGACAAAATTAAAAGTAACGAACTGTTTGTACCTAGTAGAGTTAAGGCAAAATTAAAAGAAAATCATTATTTGTATCATTAAAGCAAGCGTCTTACTATAAATATATATTAAATAAAAGTAAAAAGTTGATCATGATGTTATAGTGAAAGAGTATATTTGTTAAAGGAGTTTGGATTGAAATAGGACTGTTTTCTACCTACCCGGCCAATTAATTTAAAATATATCTCTTCCCTACTCTACAGCTTCTGCTTGCATCAGGGTGAAATTTTACATGATTTTATTTTATTTATTTACAAAACAAAGTGACATTTTGGACATAATATATGACAAAAATAATCAAAACAAGTCATGTAACAGGCTTCCTTAATAACACTTTTTCCCGTCTTTTGAAGCTTACGTTTACGCGAGCGTTGCGCGTGAACGCTTGGGCGGATAACGTTTTCCGACGAACTCAGCCTGGGCATTGGTAAAATGAACATGTGTACCAAATTTCATCTAACTCGGTGATCTTTTACTCAAGTTATCGTCATTTGTAGATTCGTGACGGATTTTGCGTGACGGTGATTTTGTGACAGTGATTTTGTGACGGTGATTTTGGTCGTTTTTTTCGGATTCACTCCCGGGCTCCAGAACGTGCCATAAGGAACTTCGTTCCAAAAATAAAAAAACATGGGGAGCGGCCATTTTCCGCCAGTTATGGTAGACAATGATTTCCATGATCCTGAGTACAGAATGAGTTATTACTTAAACCGAAAATCAAGTTCATGTTAGTTCCCTTGATAGGTTAGTAGTTCCAATATTGCTCCAAATCAGAGTGGTCACCTATCAAGTGACAAACTAACATCAACTTAATTTTCGGTCTACTAACTAAATACTCCATATAATTGGTCCACCATAATTAGCGGGGCATGGCTGCTCTCCACCATTTTGTTTGTTTCAAATGCCTATTGCTAAGCTATGTCCCGCAGACGAACTTAGCCGACCATATATTATTGAAAGGCACTAAAAGATTCATTTGTACACAAACTTCTAGATTAATGTAAGTCAGACATTTCTTTGCACGCTATCTCCTAGAGAATAAGGATATTTAAAACATGTTAGTTTATAAATTATTATTACTTGATTTGTATAAAGGAAGTAAACCTTTTCCCTTATAATTTCCACCGAAAGGAAGTTAAAATTTATAAAACAAGGAAGCTCTCACCAAAATTACGAATTTAAAGTGAAAAAGGTTGATAAGTCAACATGTTAAAGGTTCGAATCGATTTTTAAATCAGTTTATCTACACTCAAACGTAAAATTTTAAAGTGTTTCCTTGAACATTTATAAATATTTTAAAATATATTAAATTGTTTAGTGTCATTAGGTCATAATAACACTTATCTTTATTAAATTAAAAGAAAACTATATAGTTCAAGAAGTATGCAAACAAACCAATTTTAGAATAATAATTGCTTGAGATACTCTAGTTACACTAGGTCGGGAGATATCCTCCAAGATGCGACGGACCGACGGACGAACTACCAAAAGCATAAGAGTTTCTAGGATGAGGATGACCTAGAAACCCTAATAAGACATTATTGACTGAGTTTTGCTTTAAGTGAACGTCAAGATGCATCTCACACCTGAAGATGCTTCCAGTAGTAGAAGCAAAACGTCGGACTTCACCTCCATCGTGACGCGGATTACACCGAAAAACCAAGCTGTTTATTAAACCGCGTAAGACTACGCACCACGTACTCACATATATAGATAGATGAATAGCTTGATAATAAATCTCTTGGATGCATGTTCGAGGCTCTCTGAACTATATGACCGTCAGACTAATCAAATGAGACCAGCCAGAGGCATTAATCCGTCTGTTCCCATTGGAACCGATAGAGCAACACTAATATATAATGAGAGATTCCCATCAATACTAGATGTTCTTTATATAATATAATAGTATATCTTGGTGCGTTAAGTGGCCGCAATCTAACCCAAAACAACCCTCACGTAACACCAATATAATGACTTATTCTAACGTGAGAACAAGCGTAAAGAAGAAGAAGAAAATACATTCCTACTTACTATGAAGCTGTGAGAAAAAAATGTATGTTAAATAAGATTGCAGTAGTTAGATTTTAATAAAATGAAGCAATACATTATACACATTGGTAATACAAATGCATCTTCACCTATTGTTTATAAAAAATAAACAAAGACATATGACCTAAATCGTATAAGAAAACTAAAAGCATGAACATTTTTATAAGAACAAATTTGGAGTATACTTTGGCACGATTAAGAATCGGAATAACAAGCTATTTTTAAATGAATAAATTTAGAGTATTCTTTGGCGCATTGGAATAACATGATATTTCTATAAGAACAAATTTGCAGCATACTTTGGCACGATTAATAATCGGAATAATATGATATTTTTATAAGAACAAATTTAGAGTATTATTTAGTAATCGGAATAAAAAGCTATTTTTATAAGATCAAATTTGGAGTACACTTTGGCACGAGTAGGAATCTTAATAAATAGTACATGACGCGTCGAGTGCGGAAAGTAGCATTTTGCATGCGAGTGTGGAGTTCGCACCCGAGCGATAGCGAGGGTAGTAAAACCACAAGAGCAATGCAAAATGCCGTTTTCGCACGAGTTGCGTACCGTACTTTATCTACGATTTTTAGATTTAAATAATAAATATAGAAAAAATAAACTTGCTGTATGTAAGTTCGTATCTCTCTCTTGATAAAGATGGCATTAATTTTTGAGTTGTATTTTTTGCCAAATAATTATTTCTGGAGGAGTATTATTCTCCACATTTTCGTCAAAGTCACTTGATTCAATCATTTTTTTTTTCACTAAAAACTCGATATAAACAGTTACTTAAATAAAAGAACAGCAAATTAGTTTTGTTAAATGTAAACAAACTCGGTAATCGTGCGTAAAGCTGAAGAATTCCTCTTCTTTACCGCACTAGCGTGGTAAAGAAAAGGAATTCTTCAGAATTATGAGACGCGCATGCGCAATGAATACAAGTACGTAACTAATCACTTTCTACGCATCTAAACAGAGATATAATGTTTATATTTCGTATCAATCGAAGATAAAAGCTATTTTTATAAGAATAAATTTGGTTAATAAGAAGCAACCGATTAAAACATAAAACTTCTCTAATGAAGTATTAATTTCAATAAGGTATGTTACCCTAACAAAAGTGAAAAGTATATTGAAACACAATAAAATATCCCTAGGTACAATATGACAAAACAAAATGGTTAACAAGTAAAAGTGGAAATCGTGTTGGTCATGATTCGTGTGGGAGGTGTTGCGTTTTGTTGGACCATGGTTTGTTCCTTTCTTCTCTATAATCGACATGAAGGACTTGCGACGTATCCTTAGTTAAAGCCATTGTAATCTTTTTTTTATTCCTATACCGAAGACTTATTTAATCCCTGAGGTCTCCTACCTACGTTAAATATAAAGGACAACAGGAGACACCTAGATCAATGTCAAAACCGTGGCCCCTCCAACTGAGAAAAGTATAATGCACGAGTCACCTAACCTAGAGACTTCACTTTTCTACTCTCGCGACAGACTGACAGACCACAAGTAAAAAGTAATCCTTCTTACTACATACTTTGATTCTTTTAGAAAGACAAATGAAAAAATGGAAAATAAAGCGAAAGGTAATAAAAGCAGAAAACGTATACTTGAAAATGAATTATTAATCATATCTCAGCAAGCTATAAGTAGAAGTTAAACATGATTCTGATTTAATGACTATTTATTTTCTGATTTATTACTACGTTTTTATTAGCTTGCTTTCTTGTTTGTTTGTCCGGTACAAATCTGGAAAATCGATTTCTAACTAACTTCCCGAATAGCTAGATATTTGAAACTTTTAGCATAGCTTAGAACACGATGACAATGTATTATTTTAATACTTTTAGCCATCTTTCAGCAGGATTTAATTGGTTTTCAGCAAATTTTGCTGAACGGAAAATTAGTTCGGAAAAAATCCGCAAGTTTGTTTTGTTTGTTTTGACATGACCCATATTTACGATCTTCATTTTGACGGGTTTCAACAGCGATCATAGAATCCTTAAACGGAAAGATTTCCAACTCCCCTCTTTATCTACCTGTGTTAGACTACTAGAGCTCCACGGGAATTGGCGGTTAATATTGCAACTAAATCTTTTACACCATTCAAAAGATATAGAGCTTCTTAATTCAAAGAAATAAATTAATTTGTCAATTTACTAGATTCGAACCCGGGAACTTTCTCATTCTGAGCTATCGCGCATCTCATTCGGCCACCGAGGTTGTTTATTTTTCTGTATTGTTTATTTACAAAATAGTACAAATGTCAAAAGATCATAAGTAGTTTACAATTTTAACCACCATATTCTCGTGGAGCGCTAGTGCTTTTACACCTCTAGAATACTGGAGTTGGATACCCCTGGGTTTCAAATTTATGATTTTTTATTTAGTCAACAGAAAATTAAAAAACGTAGTATATAAAAAGTTCTTTTTATCTTGCAATTATTTTAACTTATAATTTGTAAAACATTAACATTATTATTAAATTTGTAATAGTCCACGACATAGCGTGCAAAAACTTGCTTACTAACAACAATAAGCTAGAATATTGTTTACAAGTTAAACTTTTAGTACCTTTTAAGAAAATGTGGTCGGCAAAGTTCGTCTGCGGGACGTAGCTTGATAATAGGCATTTGAAAAAAACAAACCGGTGGAGAGCGGCCATTTCCCGCCATTTATGGTGGAAAATGAGATTTTCATGGTCCTGAGTACAAAATTAGTTAGCAGACCGAAAATCGAGTTAATGTTATAGTTTGTCGCTTGAGAGTTTGAGAGGTTGGATATTCAAATATTGCTCAAAATCAAAGTGGTCACAACTTTGATAGTAGTGGTCAAACTTACATCAACCATGAAAATCACATTGTCCACCATAATTGACGGGTCATGACCGCTCTC
This sequence comes from Gerris lacustris, assembly GCA_951217055.1. Taxonomy (NCBI): domain Eukaryota; kingdom Metazoa; phylum Arthropoda; class Insecta; order Hemiptera; family Gerridae; genus Gerris; species Gerris lacustris. Next base: position 11,433,440 of record OX578281.1, read on the forward strand.
CACCGGTTTGTAATTTTCAAATGCCTATTACCCATCTTTGTCCCGCGGACGAACATAGCCGACCACCTATCTTTAGAAGTCACTAATAGATTAACTTTTATACAAAATTCTAGCTTGATGTTAGTCAGACACTTTTTTGTGCACTATCTCCTGGACTATAACTACTAAGCCAATATTACTTCAATGTTGTTGTGAATTAATTCTAATTATATCCCTTCTAGTAAAAAACATATTTATCTACTCAAGGCAGCAAAATTAAGCATTGTTGTACTGTTTTCAGCCTGCAAAATGTCATTTTTCTTGATTATTTTGAATAAAGTGTCAGCAAAAGTTCAAAGTGTCAGCAAAATAACAAACAGGTTGTCACATTGTAAGAAAATTTTACTAAAAAAAGGTTACTTCATCGCACTAGAAGCTAAAAACCACGAAAAAATTTTGCGCCGGAAGGTTATAGTCATGTTATAGTTGAACTCAACAACAGGTTATAATAATAGTTTTTATTTACCGTATCAGTTTTAAGTTATGTTTCTTCTTCTTTAGCAAATTTTCATGGAGTAATTTACTAATGTACCTATTACAGTGCCATATTTCATTTTTTTTTTCATTAATATAAATAAATATTGTTTTGATCAAAATTGTTTCACTCCCTTTCAAGAAAATAGTTAGGAAGAGAGCTCGTACTTCACCAATTTTTAAGTTCTGCAAAAACACTAAAAACGTTAGTGTGAACACAGACTCATCGAAAAAGAAAAGAAAAACTTTCTTTAGCCAGAATTCTGTAGTAAATCGTGAATATATATTTCTAAAGAATTTCATTAATGTAAAAGAGTACTGTAATTTATGTTAAAAAATCAAAACAATTTTATTTTGACTGATGTAAGAAACGGTGGAAAATTAAATAAATTTACAACCATACGAAATTGGCAGTCTATTTCTCCTTTATTCATTTTTATTTTTTATAACAATAAAGGGAATAATGCAGCTTCTATGAAATTTAAGTGAGCTGTTTTGTTGATTTCAAAGATTAATGTGAATTATATCAACATTAATTGTATACTCCGGGTACGGGGTATAACTAGTAGTATTTTTTTTATAGAAATGTAATAAATTATACAATTTTTTTTGTAAGTCCTATTCCTATTGAATATTGAAGCTTATTCAATTCAGCTAAACTAGGCATCGCGTGGCTCTATCATTGAAGCGAGCGTATTGCAATGAAATACTGAATATTGAAATTTATTAATCATGATGAATGTCATAGTTGAAGATAAGTGGAAGAGGGTTAGTGTAGGGAAGAGTGGGGGTACTCGGTACAAAGCTTTACTTCCTAAACAAACCTACGACTATAAGAATCTTCACCACCCGCGGTAGCTTTTAAACAATTATTATAAATGTATCTCGTCACTACGCAAAGAATTTTGCTTGTATCAAGTTGAAATTTTGCATACCTGTTTCAATTGTGCATTAGATGGTGTATATGAAGTTTTATTAAAATCGTTTCGTTAGAACGTAAGATATCGGTAAAAAGGTTGTTTTCTCTATTATAAACGTTTAGGTCCGCTTTAATAGTTTTAGCGATCTTTATTAAGTCATAGCGGTGTCGCTGTTGGTTTTAGTAAAAAATGTTATTTGCAAAAAATGTTCGTCTCATCGAGTAGATGATGATAGAATCTTTTCCCGTCCTGAAATTCCAATTTAATTTTTGTACCTCTCGTTTACGCGAGCGTTGCGCGCGAACTCATGGACGGATCACGCTGTCCAACGAACTTAGCCTGAGTATTAGTAAGAGGAACATGTATACCAAATTTCAACTAAATCGGTCATTTTTTACTCAAGTTATCGTCACACGCGTAAACGTTACTGACAGACAGACAGACAGACAGACAGACAGACAGACAGACAGACAGACAGACACGGAGCATATTTCGTTGAATGTAGGAAGCTCGCTACGCTCGCTTTAATTAAACTAGGCATCGCGTGGCTCTATCATTGAAGCGAGCGTATAGTAATAAATATGTATTGAATATTGAAAAAAAAGATTATTGTGAATCATGATGAGTTGATAGATAATGGGTCTGGTAGTAGTGCAGCGGCTAGTAGTAAGGGAACCACCCCGCATTCTTACTATTCCACTAACCACACATCTCTATTTCAATATTTATAATTTGTATCTCTTTGCTACAAACAAACTACTGCATGTATCAAATTGAAATTATGCATGCCTGTTTCAATTGTGCATCAGATGGTGTCTATGAAGTTTTATTAAAATCGTTACGTTAGAACGTAAGATATCGGTAAAAAGGTTGTTTTCTCTATTTTAAACGTTTAGGCCCGCTTTAATAGTTTTAGCGATCTTTATTAATTCATAGCGGTGTCGCTGTTGGTTTTACTAAAAAATGTTATTTGAAAAAAATGTTCGTCTCATCGAATAGATGATGATAGAATCTTTTCCCGTCCTGAAATTCCAATTTAATTTTTGAACCTCTCGTTTACGCGAGCGTTGCGCGCGAACTCTTGGACGGATCACGCTGTCCAACGAACTTAGCCTGAGTATTAGTAAGAGGATCATGTATACCAAATTTCAACTAAATCGGTCAACTTTTACTCAAGTTATCGTCACACGCGTGAACGTTACTGACAGACAGACAGACAGACAGACAGACAGACAGACAGACAGACAGACACGGAGCATATTTCGTTGAATGTAGGAAGCTCGCTACGCTCGCTTCAACTATCACAATATTTTTTTCAAACAAAGACCAGCCTCTTTATTATAAGTTTTAGTCTTAGCCTAGCAGAGTTCAAAATAATTGTTCTATGAAAAATGAAATATTTTCCAGACTGATTCCTGTTATTTTTAGTTACATGTTATTTACTACATTTTACAATTTATTTATTAATTACTATTATGCAGATAAATACTAAAAAAGTAACGCATAACATACTATTCAGTAAACCCATACAACGTTCACATTTCACGAGTTATAAGTTATAACCTTCTCTTGTTGTTGAGGTTCAAGTGTAACCTATAATCTAGGATTGTAACCTCCCGGCGCAAAACTTTTTCGTGGTATTTAGCTTCTAGTCTTCATCGCAGGTTATAAACACTACCACATTGTTTATTTTTATATATTTAAGCGTAATATTCTGCTTAATAGTTATATCTTTTTTGAAAATAACTTAAATAATTATAGTGACAAACAAATTTTACTATTTTACAATGATTATTTTTAAAAAATCACTAAAAATTGGGATAAAAAACAGATGTTAGTAAAAAAAAGTGGCAATCCTGAATTGTTTTGCCTTTGTTTTGATTTCTTGATGACTTAAACTTTCGTATTTTTACAAATTTAATTTCTTTAAATCTTTTATATATTAAAAAGGTTGCTGCTTCGGTTACACCTCAGCAGGTAATTAACATTTGCCTGCCTCGGCTTCGCCTCGTCAGTCAACATGTAATTTTCCTGTAAAATAGTAAATTTCCTGCCTCGGCTTCGCCTCTGCAGTCAATTTGTTTAGCCTATCCTCGCCTTTGGCTCGGAACTAAAACTTAAAAACTTGTCAGCAAAATTCCATTTTGCTGCCTAGTTACATAAATAACTATTTTTCGTTACTTTACTTAGAAATGATAACAATATGTATAAATTTTGGTCATAAAAATAGTACAGTACAAATGACTTAGTTAGGTTTAAATATAATGTGTTCCCTTTGATGTTAGTCTATTTTTTTAATAAAACATGATAAGATTTAAATAAAATTTGATGAAACAATTTGTAAATTATCTCTAACAAGGCCCACACCATCTGTTTCTTTTGCAGAATGGTTTATTCGCCCACTTAGCGTTTAAATATTTTGAAGTATTTAATATCGTTGTAAAGCTTATTAATTAGTCTAATTTGACTAGACTTACACCTGCTATCAAATTGACTCAAGCTCTTATAATTCATTAATTACTAGATTAAATCAGCCATATTTAACCAAAAATTACCTAAAATCCTGAATACTCCGCTATCTTGACATAGCAGTGGTTTGGCATACCAAAGACACATTTTCTCAGCTTTATAAGTAGCATAAACCAATATGTATGAGCATACAAACTACAGTAACTGAATCAACGAATCGAATTGAAAATGTTGTGAGCAGAAACATAGCAAGCATGTCCTTTTTTAGAACTACCTAATGGTAGTGATTCAAAAGCATCACATCTAATTTTGGACAGAGGAGAGAAGTTATTTTTTTCTTTAGCAATGAGTCTGATCCTTCAAAACCTATTTGTGAGAAGGATTTTTCTTTTACACCTTCCCACGCAAAAAAATAAAAGATGAATCATCTCAGTTCACAGAATCTTGTTTGAATTTTCTTCTTTGAGTTTGTAAAGAATGTTAACTTGAAGATAAAACGGCGGTGTTCTTAGGTTTGTTTTGTTTAGTTTAAGACAGTTCATAATAGTACATTACGCGTCGAGTGCGGAAAGTAGCATTATACATGCGAGTGTGGAGTTTGCACCCGAGCGACAGGCGAGGGTAGTAAAACCACACGAGCAATGCAAAATGCCGTTTTCACACGAGTTGCGTACCGTTTATCTACGATTGTTAGATTTAAATAATAAATACAGAAAAAAATAAACTTGCTGTATGTAAGTTCGTATCTCTCTCTTGATAAAGATGGCATTAATTCTTGAGTTGTATTTTTTGCCGAATTAATTATTTCTGGAGGAGTATTTTTCTCCACATTTTCGTCAAAGTCACTTGATTCACTCATTGTTTTTCACTAAAATCTCGATATAAACAGTTACTCTAATAAAACAACAGCAAATTAGTTTTGTTAGATGTAAACAAACTCGCTAATCGTGCGTAAAGCTGAAGAATTCCTCTTCTTTCCGCGTGAAACATTTCATTGTGTTTATTCAATTTAAGTATTTATCTCCAGGCGGGAGAAGAAGTTAACTTAAGTGCCAGGTTTTTATGGTGTTAAGTGTTTTAACTGCCTGGCCGAGCCACAGGAAGTTATAGCAGGGAGTTATAGCATAACTCCCTGTAAATTCAGTGCAGCCAACTTAATTCTAGTAAAAAAACTGCGTTTAAACGGATTTTACGAAGATTTAAGTTGGCAACACTGTTTATTACAAACATGATTCGCAATCAGCTGTTTTGAAAGATTTCTTAGTTTTGGTTTAAAACGGTCTGTGTTTTGAGTAAATGTTCTATTACATAATTGTGTTGTTTTTAGTTTAAATTTATTAGTTCTTTTTCAAATTTGCTCGTATTTATTTAAATATAAAGTTACGTAAAATAGATAAATAAGGAATAATTATGGAAGATAACTTAGTGTTCATCTAGATGACTTAGTCAGTTCATCAAGATGAACTGTTTTCAAACATTCCCGATGATATGATATGTACAAGAAGCAAACGCAGTCAAGACGGCCATATTTTTTTCTCCCTTCTGGAGGTAAAATCTTGTACGTACCTTGGGAGTAAAAATTACTTGCACCCTCGGGATAATAATTAAATCCCTCGGCTCAGCCTCGAGAGTGAATTTGAAAATAAGGAACCAACTTCATCGCTCAGGGTGCAATCACTTACGTTACTCCCTTGGTGCGTAAATATCTATAGCTAATTATTGTCATATATTGCTTTTTGATCTTTATTTAGTTATTTAAATATTATTTATTACAGTGTTGTATTTAATTACTTTATATTGTTTTTACCATAGAGGCATAAATAAACCATACTTTAAATAACTAAATAAAGATCAACAAATCAATTATTGACTAACCTTACCTCGTACTCCATGAGGGGCTCATGCTAGGGATCAGTGCCTGTGCTTCTTATTATTATGTAGGCCAAACAATTAAATTGATTGATAAGACAGTCTTATCAAAATTAAATTCGAAGTAAATAATAATGTACAAATTTTAAAATATTATGTGAAGTGTTATGTTACAAAATGAAGAATAGATATTAAAATTAAAATTCAATTAATAAAATGCCTGAAGATGCCTCAAGAAGAGGTGATATATTGCGAGAAGTGGTAGTTCTATCATTAATTACCCTAAATAACTTAATAAGTGTTAATGAGCGACGGACAGACGGACACATCATCCTCGGCATAAGGGTTTCGGGAAATATCCTTAATATAAATAAACCCTAAAAAAAAAGTAAATGTAATCAAATTAGTTCAGAATTAATTATTTTTTAAGTAAAGCCCATGAAAAAGTTAGCAGTAAAACATGAAATTTTTTACCAGAGAAATTATAAAAAAAATAGGACACTTCAAAGAAATATTCTCAATAGATTACTCCAACATTCTTTGTATGTAACGAAAAGAAATGTAGAATAAAAAATCTAGAGAGGATCCAGTGGAGCACAGGTTCTCTGTCATTACCTTCAGTAATACAGGCATTATTACCTGTCCTTCTATTACCTTCCTTCTTCATTTTCTTTTCTTTAATAGTTGATATCTTACAGCAGCCGTGGAAAACCAGGCAACTGAAAGAGGCCTTGGGAAATTATCATGATAATTTAATCGTAATTTTCAAAAGAAAGAATGAGAACGAAACAAAAATGATTTAAAGAGAGTAATTTGTAAGATGGGTTTGATTCAAAAGAGAAATGCTATTTAAATGACAAGCAAAGCAGCTGGTTGGAAAAATGTGTCAAGATGAAAATTAACTTCTAACTTATTATATATGTATATAAGAAATTGCGCATTGAGTATTTCCAACAGCTGTTACTCTCGACTCTAAATCATAAATATAAATAAAGATCTGCAAATCGAAGGATCGATATAACCTAATGTTAGAGTCAGAGTTGTTCATGTTCACGAGAGAAAAAATGTATATAAATATAGATCTACAAATCATAGGATCGATATAACCTAATGTTAGTGTCAGAGTTGTTCAACTTGCCCATACACAATTTAACATGTTTGTAAAGGGGCCCATAAACGATACAATTTGTTATACAACCAAGTTAATCAACCATCAGTCGCTTGTAACGAATATAAAATTGTAGTTTTGACTAAAAAAGTCCAGTCATGCACCATGACTTAATGAGCGAATTTTCAAAGAAATCTGCGGATTATTAGCTTATGATAATATAGGAAAATTTTGGTTTAGAATTTGCATGGGTGAAAAAAAAATTTGGTACACTGGGGTACGAGGTACAAAAGTCAAAATCGTATTCACCCTTCAAGTTGCATGTCGTTGGAAAGCTCTTTAAGAGTACAGTAATTGTTGTTATGTACACTTTTATCATATTTTCACATAAAAGGGGGGTAAAATGGAAAAAACACGTTTTTTGACCCTAAATGGTCAAAATTTGACCCCTAAATGGACTCCAAAAATTCTGGCCAACGAACTCATCCTTTCTTTTGATATTATTGACATTTTAAAATTTGTTTGAAAATTTTAAGTGCATCCTAAGGGGAGATATCGTCTGGAGTGACACATATATACATACATATATACATACATACATAAAAAAAAGTGTTAAATTTTAGGAATCGATTCAGAATGGTCTAAAACGGATTTCCATGGAAAAAAATTTCAAAAATTCGCATTACAAAAATTTTGAAGCCATTGCAATAGCGTAATTTTCTTTGAAAATTCGCTAAAACAAAATAAAGAAAAATCATAAGACATCAATTATCACTTATCAAGGACAGACGGTAATATTTTGCTGTGTTAATAATAATTTATAATTAATCACATTCTCAAAGGACTGAGTTTATAAATTTTTCAAAAAGAATTCTATAAACTCATTCCTTGAAAATTTACTTTAAATTTATTTATTTATTTTATTTTTTGAATCTATAACTATCTGAATTCTCCCGTCAATCTGAATCCATTATGTAGAAATGGGGGAAAAGTATATTTGATTACAATACAGCTTTCATAATTTTTGTCTATGACTATATCAGTCAAAATACAATGAAATACTATTCAATTTTATATAAATTACTAAACCACGTTTTGGAATAATTGTTAAGCACATTGCTTCATAAATAGCAACTTTGCTCTTGTCGCAATATCCAGTATCAGAATATATATGATTAGCAATAAATTATGGGAATTTTAAAAATAAAAATATAGTTTTATCACATGGAAGACGAGAGATACTACTTAGTAAACTTACAAAAAATTTCAAGAGAACAAAACTAAAGTGTTTTTTCCCAGATCTGTCAAGTAAATAACTCTTTAACACGTGTTAAGAGAAAACTCTACATTTTAAAAATAAAAAGGGAAAACTGGTCTATTTTGTAAAACACGTGTACAACATTTAGTTTTAAGACCATGTTTTATGTATTAACTTGTATTTGACTTTTTGATTTATATTTACTCGAGCATTTTATTCTCTACCTAGTTTCTCCCGGTTAACTTTCCTTTAGAAGAAAAAAAAGCTCATAGTTTTTCCCGTTAAGGTTACGCTAAGTTAACAGGAGAGAAAAGGGTGCCGCTTCACCTGAACGAACCTGAGTACAGATACTTCTTAACTGAGATACAAGGAGGAAAGTATCTCTCCTCTACAGACTCTAAAATCATTCAATTCTTAGTTCCAATTCAATATTAAAAACAAATAAGAATTGCAATTAAACTCAAATAGAAGTTTATTTAGATGCAGGTTTAAACAATGATAAACAAAGTCAAAAAAGCAGTGTCGCCAACCTGATTTCAACAACTTCAATACATTAGCCATTCATTCTCTACTATTTATAAAATAATTAAGTTGGCAATCCTTCCTTTTCTTCCTACTTTTTGAGTTTAGGGAAGAAAAGATTTACTTTAGTCCCTCTAATCTAAACTAATCCAAAATCATAACTTTTTCTCCCTACTGGAGATAATAGTTATTTATGCATCTAGGGAGTAAAGTAAGCCATTATTCCCTGAGCGAAAAAGTTGGTTCTTGAGGCGAAGCCGAAGGAACCATGGTCCCTAAATCCCGAGGCGAAGCCGAGGGAATTAGACTCTTTAATTACCGAGGCGCAGCAGAGGGAATAACTCTAATTAGCTCCCTCGGCTACGCCTCGGGAGATAATTATCGCGAGGGGAATAATGCTACTTTACTCACGAGGTACATACAATATTTTATCTCCAGTAGGAAGAAAATACACATTTTCGTCCATTGCACAGTTTTTATTTATTATTTTAATAAATAACAATAATTATTAGCACTTTTAATAGCAGATATAAGAGATTCAATATTAAAAACAAATAAGAATTGGAATTAAACTCAAATGGAAGGTTATTTAGATGCAGGAAACAAAGATCAACATGGTCAAAAAAGCGCAGTGCCGCCAACCTGATTTCAACAACTTCATTACATTAGCATTCATTTTCTACTATTTATAAAATAATTAAGTTGCAATCTTTACTTTTTTGCCCTACTTTACTTTTTCGCCCTATACTTTTACTTTTTCTCCCTACTTTTTGAGTTCAGGGATGAAAAAACCTGTTTTAGTCCCTCTAAACTAATTCAAAATCATAACTTTTTCTCCCTATACTGGAGATAAAATTATTTTATCTACTTGCGGCAGCAAAATGAGGCATTATTGAACTGATTTCAGGCAGGAAAATGAAGAAACATTTTACAATGTTGTAATTATGTTGGAAGTAATAGTTTATATTATTATCTCTATCTTACAACATTATATTATATTTTAATAATCAATCTTTAATAAAAATAAACTTTTTAATTTATAAACTCATTTGTTTATGTTTGTTTAATAAGTTCGTGTTGAAAAAAATGTAATTAAAATTGTATTTTGGCTACTCCATATTTTTAAAAATTACAACAAAGGTAGTGTATCTCACATACATTTTGTAAGTTTGTTTAATATGCATTTATTTTTCACAATTTCAGTTGAAATGACTAGGTTTTCGATGAAAAGTCGATTAAAACAGAGGAATTACTCTTGTTTACGACTACCAAACAAAAACTAAAAAATGCCGCAAAAAACCGCAAAGGATACCACGTGAGTACATTTTTCTTATCGTTCGTTCAATTCGAATAAACATTAAAGCAGTTACTCCTAGAGTTAGTAGTTGTGTCTAATTTTGCAAAGAAAAAAATTGACCTACTGAGAAAGTGACGAAAAAAATGATAATATCTTGTTTATTATACACTGCACACACACATAAATAATGGGTAGTACTCATTATGACGTCATGCTTGTATTAGTGAAGTCGCTCTAGTGTGAAGCATGTGTTTCCTTACAACCACCTGGTTGGTGTACGTCTCAGTTAAGATGTTTCTTCTTTACAAAGTAACATACTTCATTCACTGCAGACTAAACCTTTATTATTCAAAACTATATTCTATTTTCTTTAGAAACAAAGACCAGTAGCAAATTATAAATTCTTAAAGCCTTTTAAGCTTGACTAATTGTTTTAGAATGCCTATATAATATGCATACAAAAGCAGTTGCATTCTCACATATTAGGCACGTGGTGTTCTTTTAGTACCTATTAATAATCACTATAATTAAGAAGAATTCGATTTTTTTATTTCTAGTACGCACTTCATACGGTTGCACTAGATTTACGTAATAATAACATGAAAAATGTCACAATTTAATGCAAGAAGAGGATTCTAATACTTATCTAAATAATAAATAATTCTATGGCGAATCAGAAATCGTTAATATCTAAAATAGTTATAACAAAATAAATCGGTCCGAGACAACTCTGACAAGCTTTCTCATAAACGAGTTCATAATAACTTAGCCCAGTGTTTTCCATTAATTAATTGAGTTTTCGTATAGGTACATTTAATAATTATTAAACATTTTATCAAAAAGTATCATAAAAATAACTCACCGACGAGGAATCGAACGAGGAATCGAACCCGGCCTCTCTCCGTCCGCGTTTAAAACTATTTTCTCAAGAACTAGATTTTTCCCGGGAAAACGGATTATATCGTTAGATTCGTATTTAAATTAACTATATATTACAATTTTTTTTAAATTAACATCGTCGGAACACTTTTTTTCGGGTTTTTCTGAGTTTTTTGGGGACAGCGCCCCCAAATTTGAAGCTAAAATTCACTTCTTGATTTCGCCTCGGTGAATAATTTTTCTGAATATGTATGCCAAATTTACTGTAGATCACTAATGAAGCTCAGGCTCCCTGAGCAAAAGCCTTGACAATAAATATATAAACCACACACACCACGGACTTTTATTCCAAGCAATCACCTTCACTTTTATGTATGCCAAATTTCGTCAAAATGTAATAGTTTCGGCTAGTAGTTTAGGCCCCAGGCATCTGCACGGATGACAGACAGACATTTCTTTTAAACCACTTTTTAAGACTCAGGGGACCTCAAAACGTGTAAATCCAATAATCGACTTTTTCACGCTATCACAATACAGAGAAAGTATTAAGTTAAGACCGGATTTGGTCATGTATTGCATGAAATGAGAAAGTATCCCAAAAATTTTCTAAATCTGATCAATGTGCAAACAAAGCTTTAATTCTATATACATAGATAAATAAATGAAAGCACAAATCATGATTTTATTCTAGCTATTATCAGAAATATTTAAGTAACGAGGAGTAACTAATCGATATTATCTTATCAGAGTGTGTACTCTGATGAAAAGATTAAAGGCTTATATTTTTCGACACCTCTTTCAAAAAAAAGGGATCATTAATATTAATAATTAATAGGCCTCTGTTATCCATCCATTATTGTCAAACTTATCTCTTGTTTCCAGGTTTAATAAGCTGATTATTACAGGCAAATGTACCTCGATATGGCTCCAAAAAGTTTTTGTTTTTTTGCTGCTTCTTTTACGTCCCGATCAATACATTGTTAGGTTAGTACAGGACGGGGATACGCCCTCTTTCTTTTTTGATTACACATTTAATCGATGTGATCATCAGTAAGAAATATGTCTCTCCTCTCTGGGATTCGAACTCACCTGATAAGTCGGTGTTTAGACCTAGGTTTCATTGTGAAACATATCTCACCTCTCTGGGATTCGAAATCACCTGATACGTCGGTGTTTTGACCTAGGTTTCAGTGAAAACATATCTCAACTCTCTGGGATTCGAAATCACCTGATAAATCTGTGTTTAGACCTAGGTTTCATTGTGAAACATATCTCACCTCTCTGGGATTCGAAATCACCTGATACGTCGGTGTTTTGTCTTAGGTTTCAGTGAGAACCTATATCACCACTCTGGGATTCGAAATCACCTGATACGTCGGTGTTTAGACCTAGGTTTTATTGTGAAACATATCAAACTTCTCTGGGATTCGAAATCACCTGATACGTCGGTGTTTAGACCTAGGTTTTATTGTGAAACATATCTCACCTCTCTGGGATTCGAAATCACCTGACACGTCGGTGTTTAGATCTAGGTTTTATTGTGAAACATATCAAACTTCTCTGGGATTCGAAATCACCTGATACGTCGATGTTTAGACCTAGGTTTCAATGTTTTGAAATTTTATGTTCTTATATAGAAAATAAAAACTGAAATTTAAATTGAGTTGAAGTCCATAATGGCCAACAATCTATTGTTTGATTCCATTCTGTCATGAACAAAAGAATAATAGAGAGAACTTCAATGCTGGTGCAATGTTGAATCTGTTACCTGGCAACCTTTTCACTAAAAAAACAACCTTGTTTGATAGATATAATACGACCATTCTACGTCCCAATTTAAAATGGGTCGATTTTTAAGCTTTTAAAACTGTACCATTAAAAAACTGTAAGTACCATTACCATAACATTCTAATTTTTAATTGAGAACATTAAATAGCCTATCGCGTTCCCTAAGAATATAAAATTAATTGTCAATTATAAAAGATATTATTTAACCTGCTTAATGAGGATGATCTCATATTAATATTTGTTTAAAATTATTCTCTATATTTTCTCTAATTCTCTACATTTGTTCCCTATTTTCTTGCTTCCGAGCTTACCGAAGGTAACGAAAGCTATGTGATCGTTCTGAAGAACAATAACTGGGTTTGACTGATATATTATTTCACCCCTTGCATTAAATGAAAAACGTAAGTGCTTTAAATATGTCTTCTAAAAATCTCAATGAAGAATATCAATCAATAGAATCCAAGAAATCAATAAAATGCATTAACTTCCATTGAAATGATGTTTGATGTATAGAATGAATTGATGCAGTAGAATATTAGAAAAAAAAAAACAAATCATGAACTATAGCGTAAATTGAACTGTTTAAAAAGTCTGTAGTTAAATTACAAAAAAAAATTATCAACAGCGATTAATATTAAGAACAATACATAAAAACATCGGTCCGAGAAATCAGACAAACTTTCTCGTATACGAGTTCATAATTACTTATAGCCCAGTGTTTTCCATTTATTAAAAATAACTTCTCCTCGGCGAGGAATCGAACCCGGTCGTCTCTCGCGCGTTTAAAGCCATTTTCTCAGGAACTAGATTTTTCCCGGGAAAACGGCTTATAGTGTTAGATTCTTATTTAAGTGGACTACATTTAAGAACTTTTTAATCGAAATCGTCGGAATCGTTTTCGAAAAATATTTTTTTTCCACGTTTTTTTTCAGTTTTTCGAGGGGGCAGCGCTCCCAAATTTAGAGCTTAAATTTATTTCTCAATTTCGCCTCGAGGAATCATTTCTCTGAACATGTAAGCCAAATTTCGTCAACATCGTCCAAGTAGTTTAGACTCCAGGCGTCTGCACAAACAGGCGACAATTTTTAAAAACCACTATTTGGACTCTCAAACGTGTAAATCCATCAAAATCGAATTTTCACATTATCACAATACTTTCTCTTTATTTGAAAAAGTAATACATACGAATCGGCTTTTTCGAACGAAGTTCCTTATGGCACGTTCTGGAGCCCGGGAGTGAATCCGAAAAAAAAACGACCAAAATCACCGTCACAAAATCACCGTCACGCAAAATCCGTCACGAAATCTACAGATTACGATAACGTGAGTAAACGCTCACCGAGTGAGATGAAATTTGGTACACATGTTCATTTTACCAATGCCCAGGCTGAGTTCGTCGGAAAACGTTATCCGCCCAAGCGTTCACGTGCAACGCTCGCGTAAACGTAAGCTTTAAAAGACGGGAAAAAGTGTTATTAAGGAAGCCTGTTACTTGACTTGTTTTGATTATTTCTGTTATATATGTAAAAAATTTCACTTGGTTTTGTAAATAAATAAAATATAATCATGTAAAATTTCACCCTGATACAAGCAGAAGCTGTAGAGTAGAGAAGAGATATATTTTATAATATTTTAAATTAATTGGCCGGGTAGGTAGAGAACAGTCCTATTTCAATCCAAACTCCTTTCACAAACATACTCTTTCACTATAAACTCATCATGATCAACTTTTTTCTTATATTTGATATATATTTATATTACGCTTGCTTTAATTATACAAATAATGATTTTCTTTTAATGTTGCCTTAACTCTGCCAGGTACAAACAGTTCGTTAGTTTTAATTTTGTCTCTTTTATAACCCCGCCATGTATAAGTAGTTAGCAATGTATACGTACTTAGCAGTGTGATTTTATAATTTATATTTAATGAAAAATGTAAGAAACTTAGTTCCTACCGGGTGTCCCGCGACACCACAATTATTTTTTATAACCTGACAGGCAACGACGATTTACGGCTTCATGAACCTATTGTTATATATTAATTTATATAGCCCCCTACGCGCGGAGATCCGCTAGCTCTGAATCCACCTTAACTTGTTACGGGCAATTTTTAAAATAATTGATACTTAAATATAATATATGAACTTAGACAGTCTGAAATATTTTCTACATACTTTGAAGAGGTTCAACACGATCTCCCTTCCTCCTGCCCTACTCTTTAAACCCGCTTGACTATTTGGCAAATACCAGACTTCAGAGTAGGCTTGTGGAATGCTCTTATTATTTGAGATGAACTTTTTGCCCTTATCAAACCACCCTCTGTGGAAGGGACATATATGTGACCTTTAACCATACTATTAGGAGCAGTGGCTTAAATAACATCTACCCTTAATATTCATGCAAAGTAGGGCATGAAAGGTTTATAATAGAAAAAAACTTACCATTTAATTTTATTACCATCGTTGACACTTTGCATTGTTGCTTTATACATATACAGCTATATCAATAGGGAATAATAAATTAAATTAAATAACCTTTAATGTATTCGTGAAGGTGACAGGTTTTTATAAAGTATTAATTTATAGTTGTTTTTTTATAACAAAAAACATTTGTAACAAAAAATAAGCTAATATATTATATGCGGTTAATATTTCGAATTTATCGAGATAATTTGGGTAAATTATTTCTTTAAACCAATAATATTAAAGCATTATAAAATTAGTAGTAAAATTCTGATAGCGTTATACAAAAACTATAGAAAGCGTTATACAAAAAATGTTGAAAAATGTAAGAGCAAATTATAAATTTTTGTTCAATTCTGAAAAAAATAAAAAAAAATACTTAAAAACTTAAAAATTAAGTATATAACTTAAAAATTTGTTTGTAACGTCATAAATAATATCTTTAAATATAATAAGATTTAAGAATACAAATAATTAATTGGAATTATTGCATAGGTAGACAAAATATAGACTTCTAGGAAGTTTTAATAGAATTTTATAAACTAAATTACGCTATTTAACCAAAATAAGAATAAGGTTAACATATTATAATATACTTGAATTGATTTGATATAACAAGCACTTAGAAAAAATATACAGCTAATTAGTGTGGCACATAGCATCCTCACATCCTGTCACGTACTTTGATTTTATGCTTTTAGAAGCCATTATTGTTTAATTTATTGAATTGTTTCTCCAGTTTTTTGTTAATAGGTCAAAATTGTTTTGATTTTTTACATGAATTAAAGTATCAATTAAGAAAAAGTTAAAGAGCGTAGACGGTTGAAATTAATTTGATGCTATCTGCTAGCTACTTTTGACAAACCATCGAAATTCCATAAAAATCAGATGTGTACTTTTGAAAATATAGGTGTAAATCAATGCATGTTTGTGCGAATTTAGAAAGAGAAATAGATGTGCTCAGAAGGTTGAAACTAAAAATGGACTAATTATGATCTACTATCCAAATTTCATAAATATCGGACGAGTAGTTTTTTTAATACATATTATGTTGGTTCGCAAAAATTGAGCGACTGACCGACAGACACGGAACCAAAACTGTTCACCGATGTCTGAAACGGATTTCTGTCTTTGGAATTTTTGAAATCGGGGCATAAGAAATTTTCGTTCATTAGAGCTTACGTTACCTTCGGTGAGATCGAAATCAGAATTAAAAATAAAGTTTAGCCAACATACAAACAGAATCCAAGGAATTACCAATTAATCAGTTGTTTTCTTTTCAGCATCAAAAATCTTTGTTTAGTTACTTTAATTATTTGAACTGATTTACTATACTGATAATAACTTCAAATAATAAAATGAATAAGAATTACAATAATGATATATACGATCAAGAAATTACTAAAACCACTAGATGAGAATTGAGGTAATAAAAATATTGTTCCTACATGACAATTTACTGTTAGGTACTTAACTGTAAATTGTTGATTCATTATTTTTACTAAGTTACAGTAACAAAGTTAATCCTGCTACAGTTTTTTTTAAATATATAACTTGCGACCTTGAATAACTTGTCCGGCTGCACTATCCAGCTTTAATACTAGTTTTTTTTTAACTAGCTTAGAAAAAAATGCAGTTCGGTGAAAAAAATAAAAAATATTTAAAAAAAAATATATCTTTCTTTTTTTACATTTTTTTTTTTTGAATTATCTTGTAAGAGGTATGAGACGAAACCAGACAGCTTTAACCAAGAGTTAGTTTACCTCTAAGGTCAAGATAATGTTAAAATAAAGATAAAACATGTCATGTTATTTAAACAGGTAAAAAAAAATCTGTTAACCTTCATAAAAATAAATAGCACGAAGAAAAAAAATAAAAGTACATATTAAAAATAGTATGCAAAGAGAAAAAAGAATGACTCATTTTTAATTGTGTGATTTTAGCAACGATATCGTATGCAACGTTACAGCAAAACTAGCGTTTAAAGAATTTCACTATTTTATTTTTTAAAGAGAGATGAATATGACAGTAAGTAACTGACAAAATATGTAGTTATCTTTATAATAATCGATGATAATAACAGGCATATAAAAATAAATAAAGATAATACAAACCCGGTAAGTTTGCGAAATGGTAAAAATAATTTTGTAGAATAATACATTTTTTTGTCAAATAATTTCCCTTTTAAGTGGAAATGTATTATTTATTTTATTAATATGTATAATAATGTTATCATTTTAGTTATTATTAAATATTGGGTCATCGTAAGAAATATATTAATATTAAAATCTGGTATGACTTTGGTTTACGAAATCATTAGATTTAATTTAGTGTAGAATTACACATAATAAATGTTTTAATCCATTATCCATTTCCACTATTGACGAAGGCATAGAAATCTAGTGAACATTAAAATCTCAAACATCTGTGAGGTATCACCCAAATTACAGCTAAAACAGTTGATTAATTTGAGTACTATTTTTCTTAGCACCCACCCCCCTCCCCTATATCCCTTTGTCTTAATAATAGTTATTTAGACAAAGGAACATGTACATGTACAGAGTAGTATAATATATTCCTTAATCTAAATTACTACTAGGCATCGCGTGGCTCTATCATTGAAGCGAGCGTATTGCAATAAAATAGTGAATATTGCAATTTGTTAATCATGATGAATGTCATAGTTGAAGATAAGTGGAAGAGGGTAGTGTGGGGTAAAGTGGGGGTACTCGGTACAAAGCTTTACTTCCTAAACAAACCTTCACACAACACGACTATAAGAATCTTAACCATAGCTTTTAAACTATTATTATAAATGTATCACTTCATTACTCAAATACTGCTGCTTGTATCAAGTTGAAATTTTACATACTTGTTTGAATTGTACTTTAGACGATGTACATAAAGTTTTATTAAAATCGTTACGTTAAAACTTAAGATATCGGTAAAAAGGTTGTTTTTTCTATTTTTAACGTTTAAATCCGCTTTAATAGTTATAGCGATCTTTATTAATTCATAGCAGTGTCGTTGTTTGTTTTACTAAAAAATGTTATTTGAAAAAAATGTTCGTCTTATCGAATAGATGATAATAGAATCTTTTCCCGTCCTGAAATTCCAATTTAATTTTTGAACCTCTCGTTTACGCGAGCGTTGCGCGCGAACTCTTGGACGGATCACGCTGTACAACGAACTTAGCCTGAGTATTAGTAAGAGGAACATGTATACCAAATTTCATCTAAATCGGTCAACTTTTACTCAAGTTATCGTCGGACACGTAAACGTTACACACAGACAGACAGACAAGATGTAAATTTCGTTGAATGTAAGAAGCGAGCTTCTTACATTTAGAGTAATGTAGCTTGGGACAAAAAGTGGTAATATCCCTTTGTCTAATTAACTATTGAGACAAAGGGATATAGGGGAGGGGGGGGGGGGGGAGGTGCTAAGTAAAATAGTACCCAAATTAATCAACTGTTTTAGCTGTAATTTGGGTGATATCTCACAAAAGAAAACTATAGAACTTATTGTCCTACAGTTTTCTGTATAAGATTTAGTCTTACAGGTACACGTGATTTTAAAATAGGTACACTTTAAATTTTTTAAATTTTATTGATTATATTGATTTTAAACAGGTACACGCGATTTTAAAATAGGGCAATAAAATTTCCACAGGAGTCTCAATGTCTTCGGGAGACCAACAAACAAACCTTTGAGACTTTTGTAGAGCAGACTAAGACCAAAGGGGGTGCTAAAATAAAATAAGTGCCAAATTTCTCTTGTTTGATACAATACTCCGAACAAAACGAAGGTATGATTTTTAATTTAAAAGAATACGAGAGTAAACCGTGCTGGGCCCATAACCTGTAGGGGTCGTCTAAATTGTTCTTACACATATCAACTAATTTTAGAGTTAAAATAATATTTAGTGATTAAATTCCAAACAACAAGTGACTTTATTTTTGAGGTATGACATTAAATTTTATTAGGTCATTTAAAATCCTCAACAGGTAGTAAGTAAATAGTACAATTCTTAAGGCGGAAATACACATGCTAGTAAAAAAGCATGCCAGTGGCGAGTTACTAGCACGTCAGTAGCTGGCATGCTGCAGACGCTGTGTACATTTGCCAGTGAAACCGCATGCTAGTATCATCCGGATGATCGGTCTTGTGCGAGCTACTAGCACATGACAATACACATTCCAGTCACAGTTCTAGTTTTGAAACAGGCAATCGTTTCTTGCCTTCTTTTGGCCGGAATAAATGATGAAATAATTGTATTTGATTTAATTAATTTTGATAGTTTTATTAATTGTTTCAATGTACCTTATGCAATTAACCTGATTGTTCTGTTACTTGCTAAAACTGTGTTTTAAAACAATTGAAAAATCATAAAAAGACACGAAGAGTGTGGGTAAAGATTGGATAGCTAGAAGGGAATTAGGTACATGGAGCGAGTCAGTGCCTACTAAATGAAATACGGTTAGAGGACGTTAATGGTTTTAGGAATCAATTGCGAATGCTTCCGGAGAAAGTTGATGAGTTGTTGTCAGATACCCGTGAAAGGAAGGAACGCAACTGAAGACTGAAGGGCTGAGGGAGACTCGTGCTAGCTACTAGCAACCTTGCGCTGGCAAGCCTGTTTACACGGGCCTTATCAGTTCCCCCTCCCCTCGACTTGTGCCACTAGCAAGACAAAAATCAAACCTCGTGCGATTTACTCGCATGCTATTTGATATATACACATGCCAGTAGCTCTCCTCTGCGAGCTACTCGTATGTTTTTATGCGAGTAAATAGCATGTGTATTTCCGCCATTATGATTAAAAATTCTTGATGAATGAGCTGACATCAGGAATGTATTTATGATTACACTTGATTACCAGTTAAAACAGGTTGTTTTTTTTTTCTTTTAGTTACAGGCGCAGATGTAAAAATCCGCAAAAAATCAATTTCTCAAGGTCAAACGGAACGATGGTGTTGAGAATTGGAGGATAGTTAGGGACTGACCCATATATGATTCCCCTTGATCTCTTTTTGTTTTGAGGAAGCAAAGTGACATACTAATTAGCAGTCAATTTAACTAATAACTCACCTTTAAATGATTTACCCATCTACTAGTAAATAACTGAATTGTGCAAGGGTAAAAGACAAATAAATCAGGCTAAAAATCTCCTACTGACCTCTCAATAACAGTAAACAGCTGCAATCAATTCAATTTCGATGGGATGAGTTGTTTTTTATGTAATCATGTTAACTAGACTTTCTTTAATGTGAATTAATGGGCATATAAGCCTACAATAAACTAAGAAATAGTCATCCATTTTAATGGACACTTATATAAATGTACTATTTATGTATAATTTACATTTGTAAAAATAAAAGAGAAGAGTTTAAAATTGTCCATTTGAACTAGATAATATAAGATTTACTGACTAATCTGCAGTTATCCATACAGTCGAGAATCGCTTGGCGGCACAATTACATTTGATTTATACACTTAAGAGATTATATCCCTTTGTAAAAACAGTTTATTTTTAAGATTTATACATTTGAAAGATTATATCTATTATATAATTATTATTATGATACCCCCCTCCCAATTTTTAACCTCTTAGGTGGCTGGATAACTGCAGTTTTACAAATTTACTTCTTTATTTAAAAATTATTATGGCTTTCGATGTTACAAAAAAGCGGGGACTGAAAATGTTAGATAGTAATATAATATTATTGAAACGATAAACCAATTTGCAAATCTAGTTCTATATATACTATAATACACTACACTTTCTGTCTATTTTCTATAATGCAGTTAATTTAACACATATTAAGCCGAATATCGATCTCTTATAGTGGAAAGTATAAATCTGTTTTTGAATTTCTCTCATCCACATGATTATATCCAGTCAAATATATACTACCTCTTTTTAATGGAAAACAAATCGTTCTTCAACGACCATAAAAATCCTTACTTTCACTAGATAGTTCTTAATTTCAACTGAACTCATAAAATATTGAATATATAAATGGATATATTGAGTGTATAAATGGTAATAATCAAAAATTGGTTTTCCAATACGTTTAGGGGTGGATCGGTAACGATAAAAAATGAATCCTAAACTTAGTTCATCTTAAACGATGAAAATTGGTTAATTCGTTGGAAAACATTATAAAAGAACTGAAGAATCAAAATCATTTAAAAATATACTGCCAAGAAGTGAGGCACAGCTTCCTCAAAACAAAATGCATGGATGGAACATCCCTAAAGTTTAAGAAAAAAAGGTTCGTTAGACCTTGAGAAATTGATGTTTGGTGGATTTTTTCTTTTGCCCATGCGCAGTGGCTACTATAAATGCAATTAAACTTACATTCATACGGGACCATATAGGGCATAAGTTGCACAAATACTTAAAAATTTCATTAAAATCGAATGGAAATTGTAGAAGTTATGCGTGTGGCAACAATTTGAGGATACAGACAGGAAATTAAATTTGTTAAGGAAGGTCTAAAACGTAAAATTTGAAAGGCAATTTTGATTTTTAAGAGAAGAAGGTTTCACCTCTCAAAAGTGAACAATACTTCCGTTACCTTGGTAGACTCGGAAGCAAAATTGTACAAACTGTTATGTGTTAGGTACAATAAATAGATTACACGAGTTGAGGTTTATCTCGAAAAAAAATGTAATGTAATTTTCGCTGAAACAGGAAATAGCCTATTATGGGAAGTAAAATCAAACTAGCACTTGTAAGCAGAATTGCTTAATAATTAGATATACAAAATAAATAAAGAAAGAACCATTTAATTGTTTTAAACGGGACCAGTGGAAAATGATGATGTATGCTATTCCAAAATAAACAAATAATCACAAACCGATAATTACATTTGCAATGACAGTGAATTGAGAGTTTATAAATATTCAATTAAAACCAGCTCTACCTATTATTACCTAGTATTCGTAATAATTTCACGAATAGCGTCAATTCATTGACGCAATTTTTTGAGGTCTTATTGACGCAAAGAAGTTTCTTCACGTTAGAGCCAGACGTTGACATTTTTTGTAAAGTCGATACTAGTCAGTGTGAAAGAATAAGGTAAGTCAAAGAAAACACCAACTTCCTTCCTTCCTTGTCAAACTAAAACAAGGGAAATCTTTTTTTCTCATTTTCCTGGACATTTCCCAAGACCATAAGTGATGTCATTTTCCTAAACCAGAAAGCCATTAGCAAAGGAAGCTCCATCTTGTTCCAGGAAGCCTATCATTATTATATATGATCTTTTACCCTGTACAATATCCACTAGCAAACGTTCAACAATGTATTTTATATCGACAGAAAATTTATTTGTTTCACTCTTTAAGACAAATACGTTCGAAAATTTAGGGTTTTAAGCTTTTCTTTCGCCTCAGGGTATGATTTTTCTGAACACAGCCAAATTTCGTTAAAATCCGCCAACTAGTTTAGGCTCCAGGCGTCTGCACAAACTACGAACGACAGACATACATTTTTTTTAAAAAAAACCAACTAACTTTTGGGACGTGTAAATTTATCAAAATCTCAAAATCGAATTTTCACGCCATCACAATACTTTCTCTTTATATGAGAAAATAAAAAACAGAACACGTTGGTGAAGGTATTTTTGTTGTCGAGTGTAAGTAGTTGTTTATTTTACTAACATATATTAATTACACATTAAAAACTAACTATAAGAATAAAACTGAATGTACAACTCGAGCTTTAAGTGTTTTGCTGCACTCGAGATAACATTCCGCCCTCCGACTGCGATAATGTGCCACTTTGCGTTTACGCACTATTTCCACAAATAACAATATTAAAGGCGTCTGTTTCTAGTTATTATATTAAACCGTTTAAGGGGGGTGACACACTTCACCACCCGGGTAGCGCCACCTGGGTGGCGCTATCCGGTCGTCAATGAGAATAGATAGAACCTGTCACACGAGGTGGCGCCACCTGCCGGGTGGCACTACACGGTCGATCGTCCGACGGTCTAGCCGCCACCCACAAGTGGCGCCGCCCGGTCAACCCATTGTTTTCAATTTAGCCTGTCACACGGTGCCACCCAAGTCCCTGCCACTCAGCCCCCACTCCTTCAATCGAATATAGGAGAAATCAAATAAGGGGCTGACTGCATCCCTCATATAAGTGGGTGGCGCAAGTCAGGTGGCGGGAGCAAGTGGCATCAACCAAGTGGGCGCCACACAGGTGGCGCTACCCGGGTGGCGAAGTGTGTCACTACCCTAAGAGTTACAGCAAAAGCATACTTATAAATGGACGCCAACTTAAAACGACCGGGCCGATTATGCTTGTAAACAAACTCGCCCGATTTGATAAATAGCCTATGAAATATTTCTATGTACTTTCAGTACAAAGAAATATTTCGTGTCTTGTCACATTTTATTACTTGTTTCTTTTTTTATTAATCAAGATTATCCTAAAACCTGGTTGAGATAATAAAAATGTGTTGATAACACTTTATCGGCTTTTCTAATCAACATTTTACCCTTTTACTATACTATCGACCGTTACATCTATCCGTAAATAATTGCTTAGTTGACTGTATAAACCTGATTCCGACCTTCGGAAAATATCATTTTATCCTGTTACTGGAAAATTTATGCTACGGGAACTCTTAAAAGTGTCAGCATGCGTCCTTCAAGATTGAAAAATGTTAATAAATAAATGTTTTATAACACTATTATGTTTTTATATTATTAAGTGTTAATAACATTCAATGTGATTTAAAATAGCTTATTAAGTTATAGATTTAATTGCTAGAAATTATATTGAATCCCCCCCCCCCGCCTTTGTTTAGTTTTTTTTCAAAATTGTTTTGATTTTTGTACATAAATTAAAGTATCAGTTTAGCAAAATTTTAAGAGCTCAGACGGTTGAAATTAATTTGAGGCTATCCACGGACTACGTTCATAAACCATTAATATTTTATGAAAATCAGAAATCAGATGAGTACTTTTGAAGATATAGATGTAAATTAATGTATGTTTTTGCGCATGTGGAAGAGAAACAAATGGGCGCAGAAGGTTGAAAATTATATGAGGCCAACAATGGGCTAATTATGACCTACCATCAAAATTTCAAAAAAAAAAAACGAACAAGTAGTTTTTAATAACTGTATGTTTGTTCGAGGGACATGCAGGTACGGAACAAAAAATGTTCCCTGATAACTAAAACGGATTTCTGTTTTAGAATTTTTGAAATCAGAGACGTACAATTTTATTCGTACTTCAGAACAATCATATAGCTTCTGTTATCTTCGGTAAGCTCGGAAGCAAAAGCAAAAGAGATAGATAGATCCTAATATATAGATAAAGATAACACCTAGAACAGAAAGAAGGAAAAAAATGCAAAATAAGCTTTCAAATAAAGCACTATCAATGATTATAATTATATTGAAAATTATATTTTTATTAATAGAGCATGCAGGTGTCTGTCTTAATGGTTTTATATCACCACCTCTTTAACATTTGTAATTGCTTTATCAGGTTTTCAAGTATATACTGGTAAGAAAGTAAATAAAATGATAATATTGTTCACATTAATTATTCTCAGGAATTTACATTTCGTAACAGAATTGTCGTGTTACTCTTTTAGTGTCATTGGACAGGTGTTTCATCAAAACCTCATAAAGAAATTGTAATTCTATTTACTTAAGCGTATGTAGTCTTTCACTCGCAATGCTAACACTTACACTGAAGATGATATAAAAATATCGATGATATAAAACGCGTATGTTTATTAATATAAAATTGTGATGACAATATTATTGTGTTACTTTTTATTAACCTCTCTAGTCATAATTACACCTAAATAAGTGAACTAATTCTTTACCCGAAATAGGATCCACCTACAAATGCAATATGATATTAATATCACTGTCCCATTTTACTACGTTTTTATTCGCTTGCTTTCTTGTTTGTTTGTTTGTCCAGTACAAATCTTGCAAACGATTTTTAACTAACTTCCCGAGTAGCTAGACATTTGAAACTTTTAGAATAGCTCAGAACACAATGACAATGCAATATTTTAATACTTTCAGCAGAATTTAATTCGTTTTCAGCAAATTTTGCAGTATGGAAAGTTAGTCCGGAAAAAAAAGTTAGTCCGCAAGTTATTTTATTTGTTTTGACATGTTCCATATTTACAATCTTCATTTTGACGGGTTTCAAATTTGTGATTTTTTATTAAGAGATTAACACTGAATGTCAGCGAAAAAGGAGAAGTAAACAAAGAAATAAATTAATTGACGTGTGACAACCAGGTTTGTTTACACTTGTGTCCCAGGTATCGGTTTAATTTTTCTGCAACTGTACTTCTTACTTGTACACATTTATCTTTTTCTTCTCTTACTGTCCCTACAGGGGGCATCAATGGCACGGTTTGGATTCGTTGTTGGCGAGATTCGTTGTACAAAGATTTGTCCTCTTATAGGTTTAAGATCAGTTCTCTATATGGATGTCATTTATGTGAAGTAACTAAATTCGGAACTATTTTTTTTTTTTTTTTTTTTTTTATTCACTAACATTATATTTAGTACTAATGTTAATTTATATTGGGAATATCGAAGTTTTTTTTTCTCTTTGCCCTGATCAATATTTGCAATCTTTCATAGTTAGTTCTTAAAAACAAATCGATTTCGCCCACATATTTTAAAACTAATGCTTTATAAAAACTAGGCTATAAAAAGAACAAAACCCGAAGTAAATCAGATACTTTGTAAGTAGGACAACCGTTATTACCGCTTTACCAAATAAAAAAATATGGATAAATTAGAAGCCTTCCAGCTAATTCATCGTACTCGCAGCAAAACCCTTCACCTGAGTCTACACTTCACATTTCACGACTAAAGCTACTAAGGTTTCACTTCTCTTTACTAGAAGTATAAACCAGTAGATATTATTATCGTGACAAACATTTGACGAAACCTCGCAGAGATAATGAGAGAAGGCTATATTTATAACCAACTCAAGGACAGCCATTACATCCAACCATAAATCACTCAAACACAGAAAAAAAGGTGAGAAAAAAAATACAAATAATGATAGTACCTGTAAGAAGACGTAAGGAATTTTATCATAGAATTGCAGTTACAAGACAGTGCGTTCGAGTGTGACATTAAAGACGTAATTCTGTACATGTAATTCATATACCCTAAATAATACAAAACAAATAAAACCATTTCTTTACTGTTTATTTGTAATAAAAATGACTCAAGCGAACGAAGGTTAGTTAATAATGTGTTACATTCAATAAAAAAAAAAAACTTTATCTACCGTGAAGATGTCAACAACTGAAGATGTCCCTCTCGGGACGAAATATAGCCAATCTTATGAAGTAGTCGTCTATATTTTTCTCACTCCGATTTGACCCAACACTTCAACACTTATTATATTAGTACCTACACTAACTGGAGACCTCAACCTAATAAAAAATTTAAGCACCCCCTACACGATCAAGCCACTTGATCAAAACATCGCGTCAAGCTGATTGACCCGACCTTCAAGCCGCCTTGGAGCGCATCAAGCATACCATCAATCTTTTCATCAACACTCATTTGTAGCGGAGTTTTCGACTAGTGAACTGCTCCTCCTGGACTGTAGTGAATCAGTATTGTGAAGATACCATAGTTTCGAATCAGGATTTGGGGTGTCAAGCAGGTGATTGACGGAATGCTTGATCAAAATTGCTCTGGACTATCAAGCACTCCGTCAAGCCGCTTGACTCATTCAAACTTTCCATCAATCCCCGTCAAGGCTTGACTCAAGCATCAAACGGGTTCCTAGACTATCAATCATGCTTGACACCATTGACGCGCTGTTTTGAGTTTTGATCAAGCGGCTTGACCGTGTAGGGGCTGCTTTACTTATCGGCTAACACAAAAACGAATTTGAATTGAACCAAGGAACTGAAACAATATTTTTTTAAAGAAAAAAACAGCTTTTTATGAATACCATTCTCTACCAAAAATAACAATCATTACCTGAATAAAGTAATTATTATAAATAATAAATAATATAGTAAGATTAATAATAAATATTTTTAGATTAAACGATAAAAAAAAACTAATATGTTGAGACTTGAGACATTTCATTATTTAATATTTTGTTAATGTTATCGGGATTACCCTCTTTGTACGATTATTAAACCTTTGTTTACATTTTGTTAAAACTAGTAAACGTTAAAAAGAAAGAAAGAATTTGTTTATTTGAATGATACCAAATGGTAAAAAAAGCCTTTTTCAAGTTCTTTATATATTAATCCAATAATATAGAAAAATTTTAACATTTTACAAATAATAAATAATTGCAATCTCTTCAAGTATGTCCTTCGTGGATTCGTAGGAACAGTTATCAGCAAATTTTAATATATTTAATATATGTAATTGAATTTAAATACTTTTTGTTTAATATTTCTCATAGGTTTTATTATAAAAAGAGCTAAATTTTATTGTTTTTTTGTACGAGGACGCTAATCTCCGAAACCACTGAATTCTAATTACGATTTGAATATAACTTTCACCAATGTATTCCTTGGTTCATTCATCAGGATTATTATAATTTTTATTTTTTTTTAATAAAAAGATCTTAGCTGACAATATAGATCAAAGTAACACTGATATAAAAACCCGAGCAAACACGAGGTATTTATAAATGGGCGGTTTTTTATTTTAGCTAGTTTTGCATAATTAACAACTTTCATTAGTTCGAGGAAGAATCAAACGATGCCTAGAATTAATTCAGTGTTAAATGCTCTAAAGTATGATCGATTTTTTTTTTTTTGTTAAAAAAAGTGAAAATCTCTGTTACTAATTCAAAGAATCTAGAAAGATGCGGAAACGTCGACTAGAAGTAATAATTGGGACACACTACCCATTACTCTCGTGGTTTTTTAAACCTTAATTGTTTTTTAAAACGCACCCAACTAAGTACATGAAGCAAAACGCCTCTTCTAACACGGGGAGAAGTGGAACAGAGTTGTTTTTGTTGGGCTATGGCTAATGATAATGAAAGCAGGTATAGTTGTGTCCTAGGCAGCTGGCAGGAACTTGCACGGCACCCCAGACCAACATCCGCTAGAGTCATACACCGGGACAATCATCTATGCAGTATAGACTTTTCCTCTATAGCACACACACATCCCACGTTAAACCTAACTCAAAAACAATATCAACTACAACTATCACTTACTACCCATTTTGAAAAGTAACTCATCTTTAACACTTGCAACAACCAGATTTTTTTTGACATTTTCATGTTTAGGCTTTGGAACATAAGTCAAAAACGTTACGTTACTTTAGGCTTAAAAACTCAGAAAAGTATAAAAGGGAGTTAGAAATGTATAGGAGGTCTGTAATCCAGTCTCCAGCTGTAGTGCCCTTCCCCTACCGCGCTTAGTAGGGCCGAAGAAAGTAGAAAAGATTTATACGTGTGACAGGGAGTTAGGAAAGTACAGGAGGTTGCCATCAACTTTCCAGCCCTCTCGGCCTACCTAGTATGAAGGCATATTAACAATTTCGTAGAAGGCGAGCCGGCGCCTCTGAATTCAGTCGTTTGTAATCAAGCCGCGGCAGTGCCGGTGTGGAGATAAGAATAAAAATTATCTTCCATCTACTTTTATCAATTACTTGAATAAATTACCGATTATATTTCATTTTATGTCGGTAGTTACCGCAGAGCGAAAACATGAAAATGTCTCACTGTCTTGCGGACTCGTATGCAAGAAGTTTTTTTAGATTTGATCCAAAAATTTTAATGATATATGAAGTCATCCTTTATTCCTTCCTTTGTTTATATTAAACAATCAACTAATGAGTCTTGATTAAAGGGATTGGCAACAGATTAAGATTATTTTATCTGTATTATTTTGTCTTTAACTTAAACCTTAACATTGCGTTATCATTATGCTATTAGGGAGGTAAACTGAGATAAGGTTATAGTTATAAAACAAGATGGAAACATCACCAAAAAAACCTGGTGTTTTATGTTTCAATTTCATTGATTCAATCATGTTTCAATCGTCTATACGCACCTTAAGAATCCTTAATTACTTAGGTTAAGTGAAAATAATTACAAGATAAAAAGAACTTTTTATATACTATGTTTTTAAATTTTCTGTTGAATCATATGTAATGTTGATAATATAATTGTCATTGTTATATTACATAGAGTTAGTGAAAAAAAACATACATAGTTCCGAATTTATTTACTTCACATAATAATGACAAACATCTAGAGAGCTGATGTTAAACCTATAAAAGGACAAATCTTTGTACAACGGATCTCACCAACACCGAATCCAAACCATGCCATTGATATGCCCCTGTGTAGGGACAGTAAGAGAAGAAAAAGAAAAATGTGTACAAGTAAAGAAGTACAGATGCAGAAAAATTAAACCTATACCTAGAATACAAGTGTAAACTAACCTGGGACACGTCAATTTATTTATTTCTTTGTTTGCTTTTCGCTGTCATTCAATGTTTACCAATTAATAAAAATCACAAATTTGAAACACGTCAAAATGAAGATTGAAAATACTATGGGATATGTCAAAACAAATACAATAACTTGTGGATTTTTTCCGAACCAACTTTCCATACAGCAAAATTTTCTGAAGACTAATTAAATTCTGCTGAAAGAAAGCTAAAAGTATTCAAATAATGCATTGTCATCGTGTTCTGAGCTATTCTAAAAGTTTCAAATGTCTAGCTACTCTGGAAGTTAGTTAAAAATCGATTGCAAGATTTGTACTGGACAAACAAACAAACAAGAAAGCAAGCTAATAAAAACGTAGTAAAAATAAAATATTAATGAATCAGAAAAGGAGAATAAGGGAAAACTTATGTTTTTAAAAAAAATTGTTTTTTAGAAAAAAAAACAAGAACAAAAAAACGACGTATTGTCGTATTCGACACGTGTCTTTAAAAGAATGAAGTGACAAAAAAAAAACAGTTAAATAAAGTAAAATGCTAATTTTTGTTATGACTTAATTTAATTCATTCACAAAAAAATTACCATGACAAATAGTACATGTATAAAGCAACTAATACCAGTTAACCGTTAACCAGCAAACAGTTCTAGTAGTACTGTAGTAGGCAACGGAAAAAAACAAAACAAAACAAACCTTAACTAACTAACTTTACGGCCTGAATGGGTTTGAAGTAGTTAAACCGTCATAATGTATGTAACATTTTTTTTTTTTTTTTTTCGAAGTTTAATAGACACAAAGTACCTCACAAGAACAAAATACCTTTAACTTATAGCGTAAATATTATACGTATTTAAGACCAATTAATTTATGATTTTCCTATATAAACGATAATAATTTCATTCAATTACTACGTTCACACATCGTTTTGAAAACGAACCGCTGGTTCAAAACGATGTACGAACGGAGATCGACGGATCGTATCGGGTTAAATCCGCTCCACCAAAAATACGTGATCGGAAGGGGGGATCGAAATTCAAAAAGCTCGTATGAACAGGTTGTGGAGGGGATCGAGATATCAGGTTATTTTACTCTTTTCCACTTTTTAAGTTCTTTGTTTTCGTGAGCTTCCGTTTCTTTTTTTAAAACTGCAAAAACGTTTTTAAATAATTTCAAGATAAAAATAACTTTTTATATACTACGTTTTTAAATTTTCTGTTGAATCGTATGTAATGTTGATAATATAATTGTTATTGTTATATAATATATAATGTTAGTGAAAAAAAAAAAAAAAAAAAAAAAAAAAAAAAAAATAGTTCCGAATTTATTTACTTCACATAAATGACAACCATCTAGAGAGCTGATCTTAAACCTATAAAAGGACAAATCTTTGTACAACGGATCTCCCCTACACCAAATCTAAAGCGTGCCATCGATATATTTGAAATAATATAATCGATATTTCCTGTTTTGCTGTCATTCAATGTTTATCTATCACAAATTTGAGACTCGTCAATGAAGATTGCGTAAATATGGGACATGGCAAAACGAATAAAATAACTTGCGGATTTTTTCCGAACTAACTTTTCGTACAGCAAAATTTGCTGAAAACCAATTAAATTCTGCTGAAAGATGGCTAAAAGTATTAAAATAATGCATTGTCATCGTGTTCTAAGCTATGCTAAAAGTTTCAAATGTCTAGCTATTCGGGAAGTTAGTTAGAAATCGATTGCCAGCTTTGTACCGGACAAACAAACAAGAAATCAAGCTAATAAAAACGTAGTAACAAAAGTTAATACTATAAAGAACCTATAAAAACTTTTAATAACTTGTAAATAAAATGTAAAAATTCGCGGACTTATTAGGTAACAAGAAAGTAGATTTTACTCGTGACGTCACCGTATCGAGATTTCGAAAACAAATATTTCGATCACCTGTATTTTTGTTGTGTGAACGGGAATCGTTTTGAAAACGAATTGGACCGAAAAGCTTTAAATACGAAGTGTGAATGTAGTAAATTAATTATTTATATTATTTGTACAAACAATAAATTAAATAATTTAAGTATATTAATAAACCTAATTATTGTTGTTTATGCAAATAAAATGTAATTTTTAGAAATATTTATACAGTAATTATTATTAAAGGCGGCAAAGCAAACATCACAACAGGTTTTTTTTAAAGAGTTCAATGACCATGAAGCCAGTTTTATAAAATGTAATATCAATAAATAATTTTGAATAATTTATGAGTCATAATAAATATCCCTAATTTTAAACAGCCATAGTATTATGATAGATGATATAATATAATTTTATATAAATAAGTTTTAAGATGAAAAAGGGTAAATGAAGATACTGACTAAAGCTTAAGGTATAAACTTGATAAGTTTATTGCCTAACTATAAGATGGTGTGTTTATTACAGAATAAGTTCGGTTACTCCTGTCGATCAGCTAAACACTTTAAGTAATGAACTTAACTTGGTCGAAAACAGCCTACTCTATTTTTACTTCATAACAGTGTAGCTCTACTAAGTGCTAGTCCACCAAGTAATAATTTAGTTGCGGCAACTTTTGAGATTACACGATCGCATTCGTAAAAGATCATCGATAGAATTGAATAAGCAATATAATATTGCTCTAAAATCAGTGTATTCATTTTTTTTTTTTTTCCAAGCGTACCGAAAGTAAGGGAAGCTATGTGATCGTTCTGAAGAACGAAAAATGTTTATGTCTCAGATTTCAAAAATTCGAAGACAGAAATCCATTTCAGACATCAGGGAACATTTTTGGTACCGTGTCTGTCTGTCGCTCAGTTTTTGCTAACCAACATTTCTTAAAAACTACACGTCCGATATTAATGAAATTTGTATGGTAGGTCATAATTATCCCATTGTTGGTCCCATATAAGTTTCAACTTTCAGCTCTAATTTGTTTCTCTGCCACATGCGCACGAACATATTTATTTACACCTATATCTTCAAAAATACTCATCTGATTTTTATGAAATTTTTAGGGTTCGTCGAAAGTAGCCCGAAGATAGCCTCAGATTAATTTCAACCGTCTGCGCTCTTGTTGCTATTGATATACTTTAATACATGTAAAAAATCAAAACAATTTTGACAGATTTAAAAAACGGGAGAAAAATTAAATAAATTGGATAATAATGGGTTTAAAAGCATAAAATTATTAAATTTTACGAAATAGGACGCGGAAAAGCTATGTGCCACATTAATTGGCAGAGTATTTTAGATACATGAACTGGAGTTAAATATTATGAGGAAAGTAATGAGCAACAAATTATCAATTTATGCCCACTAGCTTCTAGATAATACAAATATTAAAGAAGATATTCAAATTAATAAAGAATAACAAATTATTAAATTAAGTCATTGAGAAAGATTGGGATTAAATCATTCTAAATTTTAAAATTACTACGAAAATTAAGAAATTTAAACAAAATCCTAATACAATAAGTCCTAGGTACCGTAATTATATCTAATAGGTACATCCCATATTTTACTGAGAAAACATGAAATGGACGTGCGAGGCAAAGTGACCAACAACCGGCAAGGTTAATAACAACTTGTAGGACCATATAATGGTCCATAACCATGTCTAAATTAGAATAATATTCCCACATATATCTTAAAAATAGAATGGGAAAGTGAGAAAATTAATGAATATTTATAACAGATTAGGGAAGTAGTTTTTATGAACTACATTAACAATTAATTTTTACACGTATCATAATGATAATATACTATAAATTTTATTCACAAGGTGTCTAAAAAGTCCTGGAACTATTAACTATTAAATTATTTCAGTAGAATAAATTTTAACTAACATATATGTTATAGATCAAAGTTTAAAGACATCAAAAAATATATTAGATGAACTAAAATAATTTGATTTCTTCTTATTTGTATAATAAATATTTCGTATAATATATATTTTTTTCGCATAATTATACTTGCTAACAATACAAATTGGGAGTACCCTTATTTAAGATTTTAAAATTACCCTTCGTAGGGCATTTCAGAGCCACCTAATGCCCTATGGGCACGTAATTGTTACCATCTAATAGATTTTTTGAAACTTTGACACTTTCATCAAAAACATTTTTTTTTTGTAAAACTGGATCCTAAATGGGATAATTGACCGTTCCGTAACTTATTGAACACCCTATATAAGATTCACTTCTTTAGATTGTTATTCCCCTCATAAAATAAAAAAAAACAAAAAAAAAAAACAGAATGGAGTAACAATTTAAAGAAGTGGGTACGGAATGTTCTTCTTTAGACTGTTACTCCCCTTATAAAAACAGAAGTGGGATATTCCTTTGCCTAAATTACATTGGACTAAATAACCCTTTGTCCTAAAAGTTATAGTTATTTAGTTAAAATTCATTCATATTAAAAAAAAACAAAAAAAAGAAACAGGAGAGTAACAATCTGAAGAAGGTGTACGGAATGTTCTTTTTTAGACTGTTACTCCCCTTACAAAAACATAAGTGTGGTATTCCTTTGTTTGAAGTAGATTGGAATAAACATACCTTTGTCTAATAGTTATTTAGTCAAATTCATTTATATTCGACAAAAGCAGAGGGGAGTAACAATCTAAAGAAGGTGCACGGAATGTCCTTTAAACTGTTAATCCCCTTATAAAAACATAAGGGTTGTATTCCTTTGTCTAATTGTCTAAAGTACATAGGACGAAAATTCCCTTTGTTATAAAAGTTATTTAGTTAATTTATATTAAAAAAAAAAAACACAGGGGAGTAACAATCTATAGAAGTACATACCAGATTTGTATATGTTTATGACAGTGAAAACTTGCATTGGTAATTAGTCCATAAAGACAACACACTCAATTAAGTATATAATAAGCAGAGACGGGACGTTTATGACTTTTATTTTTCCATTTCATGACCTTTATTCTATGACTTTTATGACTTTTATTCTCCTATTTTATGATCTCTATTTTAGAAAATCGGTTGTTTTATGACGTTTTAGCCAAAAGTATGACGTTTATTTCACTGTGAAAATTTAGTCTTTATATGAAGCGTTTCGTTATTTTGGAGGGTGAACAGTTCAAAAGAAAGATTCCAATACTTCATAAATACAGAATTATATTTACAATAAATAATAATAATTAGCAGAATGCTTCAACATTGTAAATACACTTCCAATTAGAGTGGCACATAGCTTCCTCGCGTATACTTTAATGATTTTAGGCTTTTAAAATCCATTATTGTCTCATTTATTTAATTTCCCATTCCCATCAATAAAGCCTGGTCTCGAGGTCCATAGGCTCACTATGCTATTAAAGAGGTAGGTCAAAGAGAGAGCTGAGGGACCAAGCCACCTCCTATTCCCCTTGTCTATCTCCCTCCTCGCGTTCTCTCCATAATAAAAACTATTAATAGTTTTAGCGATCTTTAACTCTTCATAGCTCATTAAATAGATGAAGTTAGATTTTCTTCCCGACCTAAAATTCCAATTTTAAATTTGAAGTTCACGTTAACGCGAGCATTGCAGGCGAACGCTTTGGCGGATAACGTTGTCCAACGAACCAACGAACTTGTCCTGGGTATTGGTAAAATTAATATGTGTACCAAATTTCATCAAAATCGGTCTACTTTTACTCAAGTTATCGTCATACGTTTCAGGGGACGCGGACACACAGACCGATAGACAGACAGACACGGAATCAAAAATGTTCCCTGATGTCTGAAACGGATTTCTGTCTTGGAATTTTTAAAATCGGAGACATCAAATGTTTTCGTCTTCAAAAGTGAACGCAATACTTCCGTCACCTTCGGTAAACTCGGAAGCAAAAATAATCATGTGTTGTTCTATATGCTCCAGAGTTAAATTAGAAACGAGTGGTTGGTAAAATGCTCTGAAACATGTCTACTCTCGTTGGGGCTTTAAGAAAAAACTTTCTTCACTGACGAAATCAGTTTGTTGACAGCCGGGAATTCATCCCGCACAGCTTCCACAGCCCGATGAAGCCCATGGCTGAAGCATGTTAAATGCACAACCATGGGGTAGAGAAATCAAGAAACTAGTTACACAAGTAAAATTAATCAATTTATCAAGAATCACGAGTAAGAAATCAAATGAGCAATTAAAAATTCTACTCCCTTACCATGAATATACAATACAAAATCTATAGTTCTGGAACAGCCTATCAGGAGACTGCCCAAACCAAAGGGTTTACTGTTGGCTGATTGGAGAATTTATCTCGAACTTCCTGGATTCAAATTGGAGGAGTTGTTGATAGTTGTTCCAAGAAGGAGCCGATCAGGAGCTCTAGTTTGGAATTAGGGATGACCGTCGGTGCCTCGGCCTCTTTGGTTGTAGGTATGCATAAGCGCATTAGTTAAGTCCGAAAGTAGTCAGGGAATTAAGAGACTAGGCTCTTTACTAAGCTGGTGTAAGGGTTTTTTGTTCGAACTGCACTTTTACCTGGAACCGGACCACGAATGTTCAATTTAAAAATTTGCTTTAACAAAAAAAAACCTTTTTTGCTAAACATTTGGCAAAAAAAGGCCATTCTATGACGTTTATTCCAAGAAACCCTTATTTTATGACGTTTATGCGTAAAAAGGCTATTTTATGACAAAATCATATGACTATGACGTTTATGACTTTTTCCCGTCTCTGATAATAAGTTAAATAACAATTCTAACACAAGAATTTCTAGAATCCAGTTTGGAATCTTTACCACAATCATAAATATTAAAGCTATTCTTGTTACCAGCTGCAATGCAGGCTCTCTTAATTCCTATTTAAACATAATACAAAAGAAGGATCTCTAATTTAAAGCCTTAATCATATTATTATTTGGTTATTTAAGTTATATCTAAACTATGTTATTCTTAGATTACATAAAATAAAAATTACAATTTATGTTGTTTATAGTACTGATGTTTAGATAAATCTGTATGAAAGATCTACTGATAAATATATTAAAAAGTTCATACATATAGACTTAGGCTAGGCGCATAAATACAATTTTTAATCGCTCGACTATTTAGTTGTACGTCAAAAAGCTAAAACATGTTTGCTGAAAATTTATTCTCCTTGGCGGCAAATCGAACTCGGCCTCTCTCCGTCCGTGTTTAAAGTTATTTTCTCAGGAACTAGATTTTTCCCGGGCTAACGGCTTATCGCTAGATTCGTATTAAAATAGACTACAATTTAGAAATTTTTAATCAAAATCGTCTTAACCGTTTTGAAGAAAATATTTTGTTTTACATTTTTTTAAAAAGTTTTTGGGGGTTAGCGTCCCCAAATTTTGAGCTAAAATTAATTTATCAATTTCGACGTGGGGTATGATCTTTCTGAATATATATGCCAAATTTCGTCAAAATCAGCCCAGTAGTTTAGACTCCACGCGTCTTCACAGACGACAGACATTTTTTAAAAACCAATTTTGGATTCAGGGGATTTCAAAACGTGTAAATCCATCATAATTTCAAAATCGAATTTTCGGGTTATGATAATACTGTAGAAGGTACAAATTAATTATATTATATTTGTTTATATGTTGTCAACTTAAAATGTTTTAAAATATAAATTGACATCTTGTCTTGTGTTGTGTTAAATGTGCAGTATTCATGTATCATAAGATATAGAAGCTATTAGAGTCTATAATACACGGACCTCAACAAATACTTCCTCTTTTTTAAGTTTTATGTAGTATTCATACTATGGAAAGTTTAAATTGTAATTTTAATCAAATTATAATTATTATTAACAAAGGGAGACAGACAGAGAGAAAAATAGACTCCAGCGCTGGACTCTATTTTACTCTGTCTGTCTCCCTTTGTTAATAATAATAATAATTATAATTTGATTAAAATTACAATTTAAACTTTCCGTAGTTGATGCTACATAAAACTTAAAAATGAAATTTCTAATTGATTGTACAAGGTACAGGTACTAAATGGGTACTTGGGTACTTTATAATTATAAGCGATACTTCTCGGTCTAGTTCTACTGTCGATAATGTTGACTTCTAGACTTGTGGAAAATTGAAAGCTTAATTCGGGACTAGGTATCGTTATTGACAAAGGAAATTATTCTCCAGTGTAGCTCAGTTGGTAGAGCGCTATACTGGAAATATAGAGGCCGGGGGGTCAAGTCCCGGCGCTGGAGTCTATTTTTCTCTGTCTGTCTCCTTTTGTTAATAATAATTATAATTTGATTAAAATAACAATACTTTCTCTTTACATGAGAAAGTAAAAATGAGGCGGTTAATTACCGAAGCAATTTGAAGTTGACTCATTGAGTAAATAAATAATATCTTATATTCTCTTAAAGCTAAAATATAAACGTTCGGTAATTATAGACAAGTTATAGGAAGTATTCGTTTATCAAAATTATTAACGTCTTTAGAAATTAATTAAATAACTTCTACGCAGAAGAAATCATTAAAATTCACAAATAATACAGCGGGAATAACGTATCATTAACTAAAGAGGAGTCAGTTTATTAATAGGCCAGGCATTAATGGAAATAAATCACGTCTGACTGTTATCAGTTGGGATAAAACTGAAAATAAAAGCCGGAAGAAAAGACAGGAAAGGAAGTATGGGCTGAGATCTGATGATCCCGAGGCAGCGTGGCATGCCTTGCCACGGTTCGTTTGAGCTCAGGTAAAAGTCTT
This sequence comes from Gerris lacustris, assembly GCA_951217055.1. NCBI lineage: Eukaryota > Metazoa > Arthropoda > Insecta > Hemiptera > Gerridae > Gerris > Gerris lacustris. Next base: position 11,471,656 of record OX578281.1, read on the forward strand.
CCTCCAGAGATGACCAAGATAATCATATCAGATAGAAACACATATCTACAATGGAAAACAAACCAGCAGCTTACTAAAGGGAAGTGGCGAAGGAACAACATCCTCGCCACATTCATTGCACCATATCCACCGCACCGGTAACTAGTGTATAATCACAGCTGTACGAATTAGATGCCGTCTCACATCCCACCCAAATTTACATTTATGGTAAAAAGTGAAAATATTTCCAAGAAAATACCTATTTTTTTATTTAAAATCAATCAGTCGATACCAATAATATACAATTACTAGGCATAGATTGGCTCTATTATTGAAGCGAGCATAATGCAATAAATATTAGAAAATAGTTAATCATGTTGAGTTGATAGTTAAAGAGGATGATTATAATAGAGAGCAGTGTAGTGGGAAAGAAGATTACCTTTCTACATATTCCTCTTACAATGTCCGGCTATCTTTATTTTAACTATTATAAAATGTATCACTTCCCTTTAATCAATAACTACTGCTTCTATAAAGTTTAAATTTTACATGCCTGTTTCAATTGTACTATAGACGATGTGTATGAAGTTTTATTAAAATTGTTCCGCTAATAAGTAAAATATCGGTAAAAACGTTGTTTTCTCTATTTTCAACGCTTATGTCCGCTTTAATAGTTTTAGCCCCAGATTAATTCATTTTTTACGATTTTGGTAGTATTCATACTACGGAAAGATTAATTTTTAATTTAAATCAAATTATAATTATTATTAACTACGGGAAACAGACAGAGAAAAATACACTCCAGCGCTGGGATTTGAAACACAGGCCTCTATATGGTAGAGCGCTATACCGGAAATATAGAGGCCTGTGGTTCAAATACCAGCGCTGGAGTGTATTTTTCTCTGTCTGTTCCCCCAGATTAATTTGAACCGTCTGCGCTCTTTCACTTTTACTAAATTGATACTTTAATTTATGTAAAAAATCAGAACAATTTTGAGATTAAAAAACGGGGGAAACAATTAAACCAATTAGATAATAATGGCTTGTAAAAGAATAAAAATCAATAAAGTAGGTGATAGGATGCGAGGAAGCCATGTGTCACACCAATTTGCAGTCTATTTTTCCTAAGTAGGTTTTCAAATCACAAGTGTTCCGTGTTCCTACTTTCAAAAATAGTGTTACAATAATTTGTAAATATGTAAAATTGTAAAGGACAAAATGAAAATGATAAAATTATCACCTTTTATACTATATACTATAAGTAACCACTGCATATCTATTATTAGAAATAAACTTTTTGAAACCACAAAAAAATATTTAAAAGGAAGGAATGTTTTTTATTTCTTTGATAAATAATATTTCCCTCTAGAGTATTTTAGTATTTTCTACACGTGTCGCTGATCTGCTTTCATTTTTTCCCCATAAATAAGATGTAATGTATCAAATTAAAGCAGTTGAAACTACCGGTCTGTAACATGCGGTATTCCAGTTTGACTGTAACAGTTTTAATCTGTCATTTCAGGGTATTACTACGAGTTGAATGTTGAATTCTACAACATCTTCGTCCATCAACATACCTAGTAATGAATAAATAGTTTACTAAAGTATAATATATTATATATGTTGTGTAAATTAATATAAAATAGTCTGCCAATTAGTGTGGCACATAGCTTCTTAGCATTTAACGTACTTATATAATGTTATGCTTTTACAAACCATTATTTTTAATTGATGTATTTAATTTTTAGTAAAACTGAAGAATATGAGGCGGTCTATAGAAAAAATGGCGGGGCCTCACTCCAACGTATTTTACTACGTTTTTATTAGCTTGCTTTCTTGTTTGTTTGTTTGTTTGTCCGGTACAAATCTGAGAATCGATTTCTAACAAACTTCCCGAATAGCTAGACATTTGAAACTTTTAGCATAGCTCAGAACACGATGACAATGAATTATTTTAATACTTTTAGCCATCTTTCAGCAATATTTAATTGGTTTTCAGCAAATTTTGCTGTACGAAAAGTTAGTTCGGAAAAAATCCGCAAGTTATTTTATTTGTTTTGCCATGTCCCATATTTACGCAATCTTCATTTTGACGGGTCTCAAATTTGTGATAGATAAACATCGAATGACAGCAAAACAGGAAATATCGATTATTTTATTTATCGATTATATTATTTATATTATTTCAAATATATCGATGGCACGCTTTACATTTGGTGTTGGCGAGATCCGTTGTACAAAAATTTGTCCTTTTATAGGTTTAAGATCAGCTCTCTAGATGGTTGTCATTTATGTGAAGTAAATAAATTAGGAACTATTTTTTTTTTCACTAAAATTATATATTATATAACAATAACAATTATATTATCAACATTACATACGATTCAACAGAAAATTTAAAAACGTAGTATATAAAAAGTTCTTTTTATCTTGAAATTATTTTCTTACAAAGGGATATCAACTCGACTATGAACAAATCATACATATATAATTTCTTAAATGTTTAAATCATACAAATGAACTGTTTGAAAAAGGAATATTATCTCTTAAGTGTATAAATTAAGTAATATTGTGCCGCCAAGCGATTCTCGACTGTATCATCTCCTTCAGTTCAGCCCAAAAGGTAAAGAGCTTAGGCGGTTCAAATTAATCTGGTGCTATCATGGGCTAGATGCGTCATACCATCTAAATTTCTAAAGATATATTTAAAGATATATCTGTATTTTTAAAGATATATCTATGTATAAATAAATGTATATTTGTGTGCATGCGGGAGAGAAACAATTGGACGCATAATGCAAAAGTTTGAAACTTATATGGGACCAACAATGAGCTAATTATGACCAACCATCCAAATTTCATTACAATCAGATGAGTAAATTTTTAACTACTTGTCTGATTTTAATGAAATTTGGGTAATAATAGTTTAAATATGTTACCTTTGGTTTGCAACAATATATGTTTGCAAATATGCAAATATGTTTGCTTTGAGGCAACATGGATTAATTTAATTTAATTATTTTTAATATAATTTCAACTACTCGTTGAATTCGGAGAAATATATTTTGTTCATTCATCAGGACGATCACATAGCTTCTGTCACCTTCGGTAAGCTCGAAAGCAGAATAGATGAATTTAATTTAATTATTTTAATAGGGGTATAAGGTCTTTGAGTACGGAATTATTCCAACAGTCTGGTTAATACCAGCTATAATCAAATTTATGTCATTTAAAATTATATTTTAATTCCTAATAAATGTATAGGGTTTAAAATTAAAAAAAAAAAAAAAAAAAAAAATCGTGGAGACAGTCCCTAAGTTGTGAGTAAATTCATTTTAAACTAAATTTAACTGAAAATGTACAATAGCTAAACGTTTTCCCGCATACTTGTCTTATCTTATCTTGCTTTTATGTTTTCTAACTCAACAATTTACTCGCTTATTTATCTTCACCTGATTTTATATTTACTTATTACTTCAGACAATATAAAAAGAAAAAAGAACAATACATATATGAGTACAATGTATTTGCTTTTTATTATTAATATGAATGACAGATTGAAATAATATTCTGCCAATGTGGCACATGGTTTCTTCACGTCCTATTTAGTATACTTCGTTTTTTAAATCTGTCGAAATTATGTGATTTTTTAAAAATTATTTAAAGTATCAATTTAGCAAAATTCAAAAGGGCGTAGACGTTTGAAATGAATCTAGGGCTATCTGCGAGCTATTTTCGGCAAACCATCCAAATTTCATAAAAATCAGATGAGTACTTTTGAAGATATAGGTGTAAACTATAAGTGTGCAATGCAGTTGTCTGCTTGCAACATTGAGCTGAGCGTGCATTTTAATCTTAAACAATAAACATTTTTATTTATAAGCAGCTGAAATCGGATCAAAAATAGTAATATTTTTAATTTTTTATCTACTCGCGGCAGCAAAATTAAACAATACTTAACTGTTTTTAGGCTGGAAAGTACTGTTTCCCTGATTTGTTATTAAAATATTAAAAACAGGCAGGAAAGTAGTTAAAACAGTCAGGAATAGTTATTTATGCACCTAGGGAGTAAAGTAAGCCATTATTCCCTGAGCGAAAAAAGTTGGTTCTTGAGGCGAAGCCGAAGGAACCATGGTCCCTAATTCCCGAGGCGCAGCCAAGGGAATAACTCTAATTAGCTCCCGAGGCGCAGCCGAGGGAGATAATTATCGCGAGGGGAATAATGGCACTTTACTCACGAGGTACATACAATATTTTATCTCCAGTAGGAATGTAGGAAGAAAATACACATTTTCGTCCATAGCACAGTTTATATTTATAATTTTAATAAATAACAATAATTATTAGAACTTTTAATAGCAGATATAAGAGATTCAATATTAAAAACAAATAAGAATTGGAATTAAACTCAAATAGAAGGTTATTTAGATGCAGGCTATAATGTTGTAAACAAAAATAAACATGGTCCAAAAAGCGCAGTGCCGCCAACCTGATTTCAACAACTTCATTACATTAGCCATATATTTTCTACTATTTATAAAATAATTAAGTTGCAATCTTTACTTTTTTGCCCTACTTTACTTTTTCGCCCTACTTTTACTTTTTCTCCCTACTTTTTGAGTCAGGGATGAAAAGACCTGTTTTAGTCCCTCTAAACTAATTCAAAATCATAACTTTTTTTCCCTACTGGAGATAAAATACTTTCTCTGCCTAGGCAGGGAAATATTTCCCTGCCTATGCAGAGAAAGTAACAGTGTTTACTGCTGCGTCATAACCTCTTATTTTGGCAAGAACAGTTTATAATATTATCTCTATCTTATAACATTATACATTATAGTTAAATTAGTAATATTTAATAAATAAACGTTTTAATAAAAAAAAAATAATTTGTTTATATTTGTTAATTCTGTTAAATAAGTTCAATGATTAGTAGATCTTTAATTAAAAAAAATAGTAGAGTCACTGACTATACTGTAGCGTCATGTAAACATTGAACATCCATATTATTTTTATTATGAAGTCATTCTAGATTAGACTAGCTACTTTTCTTGATGTATCCTAGTTAATTCTTTTCTTTTAAGCAATAGAAGATATCTTTAACACTTTTATTAATTTTTGAGTAAAACTACAAATAAATATTTTATATTGCGTGCATTATTCATTCAGAAGTTATGTGTGTTTTGTATTTTGTTGTTTTATAGATTCAGTTTGCTTTTCACTTATTGTTATTATTCCCAAGTTTCTTATTTGAACATTAATTTTAGTTAATACATATGTTATTATCTTTATTAATATGACACATAGTTATTAACTATGTTTATGTTATATTAATAAATTTAACATTTTAGCAGCTTCATTTTTCAGTCGCAAGTAGATAAAATATTGTATGCAACAAGGCAGCTAAGGAAACATTTCTGCCTCGTTTATTCATATTGCCTGCCTCGGCTTCGCCTCGACAGTCAAATAGGTAAATTACCTGCCTCGGCAGTTAATTATCATAGCCTGTCCTTGCCTTCGGCTCGGAGGCTAATCTAATCACTCGTCAGTAAAATTCCATTTTGCTGCCTAGTTACATAAATAGCTATTGTCCTGTTTTTCAATTTTACCCTCCTCTGAAATGAAACTATGATAAAGTGAACATAACAACAATAACTGCACTCTTAAAGAGCTTTCTCGTACCCCTGTGTACCAATTTGGACCATTTCAGATTTACACCTTCCTGTAGTTGGTCACTATGACCGGGTCGAATTTTGTGCGGATCGGTTCAGCAGTTCAGGAGAAGTATGTGTCCAACCAAATGCAAAGTGTTAGTATAAGGGCTTCGCTTCGCTCAACAATAAATGTATGTTTGTGCGTATGTGGAAGAGAAACAAATAGGCACAGATGGTTGAAACATATATGGGACCAACAATGGGCTAATTATGACCTACCATACAAATTTCATTAAAATCGAACGTGCAGTTTTTAAGATATGTTGGTTCGCAAAAATTGAGCGACAGACAGTCACGGAACCAAAAATTGGTAAATATCGGCAATAGCGCACCCCTTCTCACTCCAACGCATTTTTTGACAAAGGGATATCAACTCTCCTATGAACAAACTATACATATATAATTATTATATACATATATTATTATATACGAATGGAAGGGATGAATTGATATATCGAAGCCAACTGTACGACTTCGATTACACGGAAGGGGTACACTATTGCCGAGTTTAGCCCAAAAATTTTCCCTGATGTCTGAAAAGGATTTCTGTCTTGGAATTTTTGAAATCGGAAACTAACAAATGTTTGTTCAGACTAGTTGCTTTTACGATATTCTGTCTTAGAATTTTTGAAATCGAAGACTAAAAAAACTTCGGTAAGCTCGGAAGCAAAACATAAATAAACCATATTGGAAAAAGTAATATTGTGCAAACGAGTAAAGCAACATAAGTGGAAATAATTTAATCTTCCTTTTTTTTAATAATATAGTTAATGCTAATTGTTAATTCATTTTGGATAAAGTTAAAAAAATCGATTTGGGCACTTCACGAAGCAGTATAAACAATAAGAGTTGGAAATAAATACACGTTTCAGTCAAATGAAATCCTGGTAAAATAAACATTGATTTAAAAACAGACGGAACAATATTTAATTAAAAATTACTTTCTTCACATATAAAAGAGTTCTCACAATATATTATAAAGAAAATAATGTTTAAACTTATTTCGAAGAATCGAATAGAACTTATTTATTAGTATAGGTTTGTGTGATAATAAATTCATTCTTCAGCAACAAAAAACAAAATAATTAGACGGTTCACGTACAAAAAAAAATATCCAGTGGCGGACTTCAGGTAATATTACGTAATAAATCTTCAAGTATTTAAAAGAAAACAAGTTCTTACCCGCCAAAATGCATTTGTTTTCTTACTTTTTTTGTAAACATCAATGTAGAAAGATTATAATCTTTAGATTCCAGCGATTTTAACTTACAATATTTGATAATTATTTTCAATTTTATAACATATTGTTTTATGTATTTGAAAAACCCATTAATATGAAAACAATTTATGAATAGTAGTAGATAAAAATCAATACATTATAAGGATTTAAATAAGAAAATCTAACCGTAAAATAATTCAAAAGTACAAAATACCGGTTAACGAATACTGAAGCCTTTATATTAACAACAGAATTAAAATGTTTCATCAATTCATTATTTATTTACTATCTATTGATAGAATTATATAAAATATATATATTCTATTTAATAGCATACTTTATAGTGTAATTCATTCTGTTCGCAGTTTAAACTATATATGTATAATGATATAATAATTTGAAAGGGTTGTGGATTGCTCTTGTAACGCATCAAACGTATGGGACAAATAAAACGAAAGAATAAGTTAAAAAAAAAATTAAAATTTATACAGGTGGCAATTATTTCAACAGACCACTTCCATTATCTTTTTTATTAATAGATAAGATTGCGGAATTAACTATTGACATGGTATTATTATTTTTATTTTTTTTCGAAAAATATACATTATTTTTTATAGAATTCTAAATTAAATTGTTATTTGAGTGAATTGATAAGATAAAAGACGAATTTACCTGTTAATTGGACGAAGTAGACAGATGTGAAGGTATATACGGCGATTTCACGGTATGGAACAAGAAGTAAATGTATTTGGGCTGATCGCAACACCGCAGAGGATACACGGCGCTTTGTCAACGAGCGCGAATCAACTGACGCGAGTTAGGGAGTCTACACTGGAAGCGGGGGCGGGGCGACCCACAGTCTCAAGGTCTCTCCTTAGTTTCAATCATTATCCACCAGGATGCGCCTCATGCTTGAGTCTACCTTGCCCTATCCCACTCCAAAACTAAACTGCCCCCACCCTAAAAACAGGTGTTCCCTTCAAGCTTGCCAACTCAATAAAGTAACTTTTTTGAACCAATTTTGATAAAAAGTAAAAAAAAAAATCACAGGGACGCACTTGCTTTATAGGGTTTCGTAGATTATTATGTATATACCTTATTATATGCTGAAATTACATTTTATTATTTCCCTATCTCGCCCTATATATTAAAGTAAAAAAAAAAAAAAAATACATAAACAAATTTAAATATAAATATAAAACAAAAAATCGGGTACGGCGTACCTCGGAACTTTTCCTCACTTCAGAGACCACTAAAGTGGCCTCTCCTGCTCCTTCGCAGCAGGAGGAAGCAGCACTATTATCATTCTTCAAAAAAACCTTATTTTTAATACCTATACTTTATTTAATTATTTAAGGTTTGGCGGAATTTTGACAGATGTAATCAAACTTTGACGTCATCAAAATTATCGCACTAATAAATAATTATATTCGCTTATAACTTTTAATCTAATTAATGGAATTTCATCGGTTTTTTTTTAATATTTTTTCCTTAATTTTTTCCGGTTCCAACGATATGCTATATGTCAAAACCCTATCTATACTTTCGGTATTATTAACTGTCAAAGTTTAAAAATTTAAAATGGCGGCCAATATCAAAATGAAATTTGGTGGGCTTGTTTGTCATAGAGAGAGGTACATTCGCGCCAAATTTCAACTCGATCAGGACCATTTTCGATTTATTACAATTTTTTAAAATGTTTGTTGACTCAGCAAACTGGGTTCAAGATGGCGGAGAAAGTTGATTTTCCTGGCGGCACCACTACAGGTAAAGGACTGATTTTTCTGCCAAGTTCCAACTTTCTAGGTTAAATACCTTGGGCGCTACGATGATAACACACAAACGTCATGCTGAAAACCACTCAGGAGGTCTTAAAAACACCTAAAACGGATAATTCCGTTGAAATCTCGAAAAAAAATATTTTTTTTTTTTTTGGTGAAAACAATACTTTTCTTACTATGGGCAGTGAGGAAAAGTAAAAACCAGTGTAGAGTAAGGACAGTAGAGTAGGAGTCCCTGGTTCACTTCCCTTGGTGGTCACAATGTTTTTTTTTATCGGTAATAACGAAACACTAAATTACTTTTTTTTCTGGCAATTGTCATCGCCCATCCATACGGTATTTGCATGAATTATTTCAAAATTTTAGGACTAACCGTTACATGGTGGTTGGGGGAGGGAATTTGGTGAAATTTTGGCGCTAAAAACGCAATATTGGCGATAAATAGAACAATACTCATAACCTCATAACATTTAAATATGTTTGTAATCTACTCTTCAGTGGTTTTAAATAGTTATCCCTCTATCGAAAATTAAAACAAATTATCTACAGAAAAAGCGCTATATAAGATTTATTTAACAACGAAAACATTTGTATTTATTTATTAAACGAATTTAGTACAGAAATAAAATAATATAAATCATTTAAATGATTTAAAACAATTAATAATCACTTTTAAAGTAATAAAAAAAATTAAAGAAAGCTAAACAAAAGTAAACTAAACATCATAGAATGACTCGCAATAAAGCTGGGAGTTTGAAAGCAGTGTTGCCAACCTGATTTCCAACAAATTCACTACATTTGCCATTCATTCTCTACTATTTACAAAATAATTGGATTGGCGAACGTTGATTATAACCCCGTTTTTACATTATTTCCTCGTTTTTAAGAAAGACCAACATTATAACCTATAAACTAGCCCTGAAAAGTTACTTATCCCAACTGGTGATAAAAAATTAAACATTTTTTAGCATAGCACATTATTGCGAATATTTATATTTTAATATAATATTTTTCCTATGTGTGGGTCAAAAAATTACGCCAGTATTGAAAATTTCATCTAGCGTGAGCGGTTCGGGGGATATTAACCAAAGTACAACAGACAGATAGACACATCTACCCCGGCATAAGGGTTTCGAGGAGGATCTACAAAACCCTTTTTAACCCATTCAATGCTTAATCCAATTCATGAACCTACCTTAGTGACCGTATATATCTAAACGATTTTAAAAGTTAATTTAAAAATAAATAAAAAAAAAGTTTGGATGCACTGTGGATACAAACGTGAGCGGGCCTGACGGAGCCTTGCAAGATGGTTCTACTCGAGGCACGGAGAATAGAGCTACTGAGGGCTTGGATCCACTCACCAGGCGCGTTAGCACGGCATGGATCCACCCGCATTAAATGGGTTAAAGATTAAATTTAAATTCTAAAGCCACTTCTTGGCCATCATAAGTACCTAAACTACAATGAATTTATCTATCCATCAATTTAAAATTCAATTATGTACTAAGTAAAATAGAATAAATACAATAGATGCCCTTTTATCAGGTCCTGGTTCATCCAGTTTAGCTGGGGTAACTTTATATGATATCCATGTCCCCAAACCTTTCTGAGCTGGTATGTAAATGCTAAAAGGCCCGTTTTCTGAACATATCTGTCGATGATTGTCTATGGTAGTTGGTTGTACATTGTACAGTGGACATTATGCCGTGTAGTGTGCTGTATTTTTTTGTTTCTCTGTTTATATTTGATTTAACATTTATAGTTGCTCTAGGGCCATGGATTTAGGACCCAAGGTCCTCGGTAGGTAGCTGGTTAAGAAGGGCTTTGGTTAAATTTAAAAAAAAATAAAAATACGGTTTTTTAAAAAATGCTCTACAAAGAGGATTTTTTTTTAATAGCCACATTATATGTGTATTGATAAAAAGTAGGGCACTGTCATCAAATGGCAAAAAGTGTTTATAGCTTCCCACATGTGTATTCTGATCACTTTTTCTCCTTTTTAGTGAATGTTTTATAAAAGCAGGTTTAAATTTTTATTTTAACAAAATATACATAATTATTTTCTACCAGTGCTTGATTTATCTTACTTGGTATCTCTGACGGAAGATTTTTGGTGTACATAGAAGTTTCCTTTTTTACCATTTTTTTTTTTTTTTTTTGTTTATTTTTTACCAAGTGTAATACACTTTTAAAATGCCCAGAAAAGCGTTTTAAAAAGTCAAAATTTCAAAACTTTTGGACCACTAGGCTACAGTACCGGAACCTCTATTTTTAACAAATCAAGCCCTGTTTTCTACCGTTTAGTCTTCATAATATTAAATCTTTTAATCTATTCTAACCTCACTCATCTGACATTGTTTTGAATTTTATCACCTAAATTTCTTGGAAATTTATTGGCTGATACTAACGATTATGTAAAACTGTTGACTGATATTATTGTATTGTCATCAGAATTAATTTCTCAATTTCACCTTGAGGAATGATTTTTCTGAACAAGTATGCAAAATTTCATGAAAATTTGCCTGGTAATTTCTGCGTCTGTTCAGACGACAAACCGCCATTTTTTTTTTTTTTACTCAGGGGCTCTCATAACATCAAAATTGAATTTTAGCACCATCACAATACTTTCTATTTATTCATACTATGTAGATGAGGAAGTAAAAATAACTGGTAAAATGTAAAGGAAAAAGCCCAATCAAAGAGTGACTTTAGAGGCAGAAATCTAACTAGAGGGTGGGAAAGACCAATAGAGTCAAGCGATTAAGAGGGTCCAATTTCCCATTAAAAATAAGTCTCCTGACTTTCAAAACGATTAAGCTTAGTTATCATTTGTTAGAAAATGAAGCAGGGTCACTTCATGGTGACCATGCTGTGAACTCGAGAGATGAACTAATAAACAGATGTTTTTTTTCTTCATATAGTTACTCGAGGTGAGCTTAGAAAAACAGCTGGTTTTTTTTCCTCATATAGTTACTCGAGATGAGCTTAGAAAAACAGCTATTTTTTCCCCCCTTACATAGTTATTCACCCTTGTTTGGTATTACCATCCAGTTGGGCAAAATAGGATGAAAAGCAATTGTTATTTTTTCGAATTAGAGTCCTCCAACATTCATGTTACTACCAAAAACCACTTTCTCGTGCTAAGACCATGCCCTTATCTGTAAATAATTTCATTAGATAAAGAGCAAAAGGAGTTTCAAAGTCGAATGGACTTCACTTTTAAAATTTATTTACTCTGACCTGTTTTTGGTGACAATTCCACCTATATTTTAAAATATATATATAAATTTAATATTTAATTGAAGCCTATTACAGCTGATTCAGGAATATAAATTAATAATGTAGTTTCAAAGATAACAACGTTGTTTGAAATACATGGATTTAATTAACTACATGGAAAGTTTAACCAATAAAATAAGTGTATAATGTAGCCCACAGCTGATACTGATTTGATAAGTTTTTATTATTAATTAAAATTTTACAAGGGATCACTATATTAATTTTTAATAATAATAGAAAAAATAGACTGCCAATAGGTGTGGCATTTAGCTTCCTCACATCCTATCCACGTACTTTATTGATTTCATGCTTTTACAAGCCATTATTGTTGTCCAATTGGTTTAATGGTTTCCCCCGTTTTTTTTTAATCTGTCAAAATTGTTTAGATTTTTTACACAAATTAAAGTATCAATTTAGCAAAAGTTATAGAGCGTAGACGGTTCAAATGAATCTGGGGCTATCTGAGGGTTACTTTCGATAAACTATAAAAGTTTTATTCAAATCAGATAAGTACTTTTGAAGCTATAGGTGTAAATAAATGTATGTTTGTGCGCATGTGGAAGAAAAACAAATAGGCGCAAAAGACTATATGGCTATATGGGCAGACTATATGGGACCAACAATGGGCTAATTATGACCAACCACCCAAATTTCATTAAAATTGAATGTGTAGTTTTTAAGATATTATGTTGGTTCACAAAAATTGAACGACAGACAGACACGGAACCAAAAATGTTCTCTGATGTCTGAAACGGATTTCTGTCTTGGAATTTTTGAAATCGGAGATCTAAACATTTTTCGTTCTTCGGAACGATCACATAGCTTCCGTTACCTTCGGTAAGTTCGGAAACAAAACTCCATCCATGCTCAAAAGTGTAGAAACATGGGTACATAATATTAAATTATACTCTTTTTACATTTAGTATTAACTTTTGGCACTCAGATTTGCCAACCTATATAAGGAAAAAAATAAAGCCACTAGGAGGAGGGGTGGGTTTGTGAATTTTTATTTGCCTAGTTGGCTCGACATTCAATTCATTTTTTTCAAAATCAAAATACAGTGCTATCATTGGCTCCCCTCCACATTTTTTCGATCTGCCCATGCTGTCATAAGTTAATACTAATAATAAAAAGAGTATAATGAAGACTAATCTAAAATTTCCTTTTCTTTAGATATGTAACCTCCATCCTAATCCTATGCTATAAAAAAACACATTGTTTATTTTCTTTTTGTTATTATTTATACACATGTTTATTAGTAGATTCCTCTACAATTATGACAGAAAATTAATTAATTTAATTATTATTATTATTATTTATTTTTCTAAAAACACAAATAAATCAGGAGGATGGAAAATGTAGAAAAACTTTACAATAAAACTTTACAATCTTACTGTTGGTTCAACATACAAAACTTTTTCTTTTTTATTTAAAACAAAAAAAAAAATAAAATAAAATAATAATATTAGTTAATTTTCACCAATTTACTTGCAAATATAAAAAAATAGTTGGTAAAAAGTTAGAAAGTGAATAGAAAAGAAGTGTTAATAAATATTTTAGTCACAGTTGAGCAGGACATCCTTCCTCAATTATTAGATTTCCCTCGAAACAACAGGGAGATGGAGTTACTGTATATAATTTGATTTCCCACCTTTTAGGTCACACAACTGTATACTGAGTGTAATAGAAGGCACAAACTAATTTACCTCTCTTCATCATTTTATGAGGAATCTGTTTAAAATACGATAAAAAATACTCTGCCAATTAGTGTGGCACATAGCTTCCTTGGTTCTATTTGCATATTTTAATGATTTTATACTATTATAAAACCTATTATTGTCAAATTTATTTAATTTTCCCCCGTTTTTTGAAACTGTCAAAATTGTTTTGATTTTTTTAAATTAATTAAAGTATCAATTAAACAAAATTTTAGGAGCGCACGCGGTTGAAATTAATCTGGCGCCATCTGCAGGCTACTTTCGACAAACCATCAAAATTCATAAAAATCATATAAGTGCTTTTGATGATATAGGTGTAAATAAATGTATGTTTGTGCGCATGTGGAAGAGAAACAAATAGGCACAGAAGGTTGAAACTTATATGGGACCAAAAATGAGCTAATTATGACCTACCATACAAATTTCATTAAAATCAAACGTGCAGTTTTTAAGATATGTTGGTTCGCAAAAATTGAGCGACAGACAGACACGGAACCAAAAATGTTCCCTGGATGTCTGAAAAGGATTTTTGCCATGGAATTTTTGAAATCAAGGACCAAAAAAAGTTTTGTTTTTCGGAACGATCACATAGCTTTCGGTAAACTCGGAAGCAAAACATTATATATTTATAAATAAATTTAATGAAATTAAATTATATAAATTTAATTCAATAAAGTTTAAATAATGAAAATATAATAATAAATCCATAAGAATAAAGGAATGTTATTGGGAAAAGATAAAAATGAATACTTGAAAAGTTGACAAAAATAAAAAGCAACAAAACAAGGGGTATTGCAACGAGGAGTAATAAATCTTGCTAGAAGCTTAAATCTCTATTCTTTAAACTTTCAATGAAGGGTCATCGTCATCAGCCCACCAACATGAGTTCAGGAATTCATAAGCACTTTATATAATTCAAAACAGATACAATATACAAATCAAACAATACCATTAACCATTGTATTAAGATGATCAGTGTGCTCAGAAATTTATTTATTTTATTTTTTTCTAATAATAAATTAGGCTGCAGTCCCTACTTTTAGTAATGATTTTAGTAGAATTTAGGCTCTTGGAGTCATGTATAACTAGGGCTACCATACGTCCGGACTGTCCGGATTTGAAACATCTCTCCGGTTTTGTGTCCGGATTTTTCTCTTGGTTTTTTGAAACGGAAAAATGCAGAAAAAGCAGGGAAATTTCATTCTATATGAATTAATATTTCGAATACGATATTAATAAATAAATATTAACAAATATTATTTTAATAAATATATAACATCATTATATATTTGTAACTTATTTAGTTTCTCAATTTCATGAAAAAAAAAAAAAATTAGGAATATAAGTATATATATTATATATTTTACTTAGTAGATATATCATATTTTTTACTTTTTACAATTTTCTCTCCAGAAACCCCCCCCCCTCCTCCCCCCTGTCGGATCTGGCCTTCATAAATTATGGTAACCCTATGTATATCCCTACAATTATTAGGTTATGCAATACATTACATTCACAGAAGGGTCGCGAAAATGCTAAAGATAAAAGTATAGGGTCACTGCATCAAAAAGCTCTAAATAATAAGAAAGTAGAACAAAATAAATCAGAGAGGAAACATAAAAACAAAAAAATATTATCTAAATTAATTTTTTTTACTATTCTTTCTTTTATTTTGTATGTATCGAAGATTGATTTATTTTTATTAATTTTTTTTTTTTTTTTAGAAGAACAATCTACAAATTTAAACATCAAAAATCATTTAAACATCATATCTATTCAATAATAATAGAATATTTAAAAAAATTAAATCACATTTAATAAAAACTTTTCAATGAAAACAGTTTCTTTTTATTTTCCTTTGATTTGATTATTTCATTAGTTAATTAATGTAAGTACAGTAACAGAAAAAAAAACAGAATAAAAACAAAAATAACACTGTTAGAAACATATATATTTATTTATTTTGTCTGTTAATTCCTTGTATAAGCTTTTTTTCCTATCATATTCTACCATATTTAATTTTTTTAAATAATTAATTTTGAAATTAAACCCTCTTCTATAATAAACTTAACCTATAATATAATAACTAAAAATATATACTGTTTGTTTTTTTATGCCCTTTTTTTTTTTTAAAAAAAGGTCAATTCATTCATTATAATATTAATAAGAGATATTTTTTAAAATAAATTAAATTATAAATTAATTATAAATATAAAAAAAAAATTACTAGCAGAAATACCTTTGGATTTTATGACTGGCCCCAAAAATAAAATTAAAATAGTTTATAGTATTATAGTTTAATGCAGTTAGCACCTACAAATTATAAAAATTTGGCAGTAAGAAGTACTAAAATAATTAAAACAATTGTAAAATCCTTTTTAATTTAATTGTGGACTGTATAAAAACCAAATCCTTTAATTGATTTACTTGGGTGGTTATTTTGAAAAAAATCGGTGTATTTGGAAACACTAACCAGATCAAACAGCATTTTGTGATGGTGACTTCGTTTACTCTTGTTACCCAACCTGGTTGAGGTAGCAGTCAACCGGGTTATGAACTTAAAAAGATTTGGTTTGAGTATGAAGCAATTGCAAGTTCTCATGCTTACAAACTTTTATGGTTTTTAGTTTCCGAGAAGTAGCCAAAAAAAAACAACATACAAATTTACGATTAAGGAGGACAGCGTAAAGTAATTATATAAAATTAAGAGGAGCAGGGTGAAGTAATAGTTATTTACGCACCAAGGGAGGAAAGTAAGTGATTGCACCCTGAGCGATGAAGTTAAGGTAAGTTCATAACGTTTACTCCCGAGGCGGAGCCGAGGGAGCCAATTATCGCGAGGGTGCAAGTGATTTTTACTCCCGAGGTACGTACAAGATTTTACCTCCAGAAGGGAGAAAAAAATATGGAAAGATTTTATTTTAAATTACGTTATTCAACAGAAAATACATAGGTTTATATTTAATTTAAAATAAAATATAGTTAGATATAATATTAACTATTCTCTAAATAAGTTTAATCACATTAAAATGAAATTATAGATAGTAATTATTTGAATTTCAATGCTAAAATTAAATGGGAGAATCAGCTGGAAGCTGAGTCGTGTATTGAATGGTGTTGACATCTGATGTATTTAAATATGGATTAGTTAATCTACATTTATAAATTACGTTTCCACTTTTAACTTGTTTGTTTCTTTTACTGGTGAATCACTATGGCAACCGTTGTGGAGGTTACATTACATGTGTGAAGATGACATTATACATTGCGACATTAAACAAAAGTTAGTAAATGAAATGTGTATTAGCACCAACCTTATTTACTTGTGCTTTATCTAGGGCAACACTGGAGGGAATCATGAGAGTTCATGATTTTCCCTTATTTTTCATTACTCCCTGTTTAACCCGACCGGGTGCAATGAGTAACTTCCCTCCCTGTAAACTACCGAGGAAAGTTCACTTTTTCTCCCCGCTGGAGGTAAACAATATTTTCAACTACCGTTAAAACAAGCGAATGTTTATGAATGCAATCGGTTGTTGAGATTGGTCTTTCCAAATGCAGCAGTTACTTGTCAGTATCGACCTGATCGTTACTTGTCAGTATCGACCTGATGTTACTTGTCGATGTTGACCTGACATGGTTAGTGTTTCTGAACGCACCCTCAGGCATACTGAATAAATTTATAAACTCAGTATATTTTATTAACAAACCACAAAAATAAATATGAAATTGGGACCACGTTCCAGTTTATTTATGTGGTTCAATGCAATCAATATTAGGTTATAAGAGAGGATAGAAAAATACTTACTACTTTTCACATAAAATTTATGTGATAATTAGTAAGATCTAGTTTGACAATTTTTTTCCAGTATTAATAAACTTTCTGAACCCTAATAATTTTGTTCATAGTCCAAGGATTAAGTTTTTTATTTTAGTTAAAAAATAAAAATTGTTTAATTCTTCAAGTAGCATCCATAACTAGATTCTTTTGTTAATTGAAAATGTAAGTATTCTACAATAATAGCAACCATTTTAAAATAATATCTAAATACAAATAAAAAATTAAATAATAATAGAAAATACAAATTATTTTCCAAAATTACGGTTAAAAAGAAGTCTGGACAATTATTTAATTTTTAAAAAAATTTCCATTCCATGATTCCGAAGCATTAAAGCTTTAGAATTAATTTATTTTTTAATAAGTAATTATCACAGTGACAATAAAATAAAAAATACAATAAATATTATTATAAAAAATAAATAAATTCCTGCATCTTTGTAATTTTATTTAACATTTAATATGACTGATTAAATAAATGTATGCCTTACAAAGACAAAACATACTTAATAGAATAATAATAATAATAATAATATGTAAAATAAAACATTGTATTTGACAAATGATTTTTTAAAAATTTTTGACCAATGACAGTCTATCCTACTAAGGTTAGAGAGATGATATTGGTTAGCATTAATCTGTCAAGTAAATGCTTTTGTTTCACAAATTAACAAATTATTTTTCTTTCAAGTACGCGTTTGAGATTAATTCATTTAATCGAGCTAATAGTGGAAGGGATGGTGACAGTATTTAATTGCTACCTGTTACCAAAATGTCAGTGAATACTAATATAAATTAATATATCTCATGTACTCATAAAACACTTAAATATATAAGTGAACACATTGCATGGAATGAATTATTTAGTTTAAAAAATCCATTTGATTACACCCTCTTTTCTTATAAAATTTTGGCTTTTACAAGTGAAGGATCAACAATAATTTTTTTTTTATATCCTTGATTCAATCAATAGTAACACTAAATGTCTATGTCACAATGGAATTTCAATAATCGATAATTTCAAAATGGCGGCCAATATCAAAATTAAATTAGGTGGATTTGTTTGTCGTTCAGAGAGATACATTTGTGCCAATTTTCTAATTTTTTAAAACTTTTTAAAATGTTTGTTGACTCAGCAAACTGGGTTCAAAATGGCGGAAAATGTTGATTTTTCCTGGTGGCACAACTAGAAGTAAGGACTGATTTTTCTGCTAAGTTTTAACTCTCTAGGATAAATACCCTGGGCCCTACGATGATAACATACATACAGATATCATGGTGAAAACCACTCAGGAGGTCTTAAAAACACCCAAAACGGATAATTCAGTTGAAATCTCAAAAAATTTGGGTGAAAACATAACTTTTCCTACCACAGGTGAGGAAAAGTAAAAAAATCACATTTGCACAGTAATAAATCACAACTAAGCATCAATTTCAGAATTACACTTATGATTGAGTCAAGGCTATTTAGGTATCCTTTCAATTATATTATTACATTTATTTATTTATTTGTTTTGTGGGGGTGTTGGACAGTTGAGGTCTTAGGCAGTCCGCCACGATCAATAGTATTGTCAATAATAGTATTGACAATACTATTGTCAATTTAGTAACAAATTTTCATCAATACTGTTTTTTTTATATCAATACCAACTCCGCAAACGGTCAATAGTATTGACAATTCTTTTATTTATAGACAATACTATTGATCGTGTACGGCCTGCTTTAAACACCCTTCAATTATATTTATAAATTTCTATTTAAATTAATTTTGTCAATACTACATATTCATTTTCTTTTTTTATTACAATCACAGACTTCATTTTGACAGTTTACATTAAAGAAAAACATTGTTTTTTATTCACCGTTAATAATTGCACAAAAATAAAAAAAAAGAGGGGAACTGACACTTTCAAATTAAGTCAAATTATAAAAAAAAGTATAAATAAATATCATAATTAACAGAAAGAAGGAAAAAAAAAGATAATTAAATAAAAAAGATAAAAATAATATATGAATGTTGATTAAATTCATGATTATTATTTTAAAAAATAATTAATTAATTAAATGTAACAACTATTACACTGCCGCTGTAAATGACACGTTGCAAGTTACTAAATTAGTATATTATTAATTTTTACTTTATGATTGTATTAGAAATTATTTTTCATGACATATTTTACGATAACTACCACACTGTCGAACTTGACTATGTTACCACACTGTAAGTAGACCTATGTAGTCAACATAGACATGTAGTCAACATGTATGTACTTGAGACATTTTTTTGACTCCGGAATTTATAAGTGTACTATGATGGATTTTTAATAAATCTACTTTAAGACAACAAATGTTTAAGACAGTTTTATACAATTATTTGGCACAAACATCCCTAATCTCTTTCATTTAAACAAACCATATTCCTCATTTTCACTAAACTTATAGTCTAAAATCCGGTATAGGTAATATATACCCTCATCTGGTATTTAGTATTTAATGATAATAAAGAATATATGATAGAGAATTTATAGATTGATACATCGCAAATAGGTTGCCTAGCTAAATCGCGTACCGATGATGTTAAATAATAAAATGTTTACTTAACTTCCCCTTACTTCAACTTCCCTGATGTGTTATTTATGAAAATCAAACATTAGCTGAGAGAATTCACCCCAAAATTAAAATAAGGGTTGCCTACTTTCCCCTCTGGCCAACTATGGAGTTGCCAGGTATAAACAGGTGAGTAAACTTAATTAATATACCCTCATCAGTTATTTAATTGATTTATATATCAAATGAAAGATAATTTTATTCCCAATCCAACCGTATTAGGTTGCCTTATCAAAAAGTTGGTTTAATCTATGGTTGTCTAAATTTTAGAATTTTAATATAGAATTTAAGGCAACCTAATACGGTTGGATTGGGAATAAAATTACCTTTAATTTGATATATAATTCGATATAATAACTGATGAGGGTATATTAATTACGTTTACTTACCTGTTTATACCCGGCAACTCCATAGTTGGCCAGAGGGGAAAGTAGGCAACCCTTATTTTTTTTTAATTCCTTGGGGTGAATTCTCTCAGCTAATGTTTGATTTTCATAAATAACACATCAGGGAAGTTGAAGTAAGGGGAAGTTAAGTAAACATTTTATTATTTAACATCATCGATAAGTGATTTAGCTAGGCAACCTATTTGCGATGTATCAATCTATAAATTCTCTATCATATATTCTTTATTATCATTAAATACCAGATGAGGGTATATATTTCTTATACTGGATCTTAGACTATTAGGTTCATACCATTTCCATGTCTGATATTATGACAGATACCCTTATATTTAACTTTGTTAATAAAATCATAGTACAAGTTAAAATAAATATAACAATGTATTTAACCATATAACTAACATTTTAAGAAAATAGAGATAAAAAAAAAAAAAAAAATCAAATTTTTAAATTTTCAGATAATTGAACGCAGTAGTTTTTTTTTTTTTTTAAAAAAAAGGTCTAAAAAAGATATTTTTACTCAAACAACAGCAGTGTCTAAATTCTATCATTAATTTTAATGTTTAAACCTTACATTGATAACACCCATTTTTATTTTTACATCTCCTCCATGTAATAAATTATTAAGAAGACTAAACATTTCACTGTTAACAACTTTTCTAGCAATAATAACACATAATTTCAACTTATACTTTCTTTCCTTAAATTGGAGGAAATATAAATATTTTAAAGATATTAGTTATTAAAATTATATTTATAAAATATTAATTATAGTTTTTTGTTTAATAATTTTTAAACACACATTTAATAGTATAATTTTTAAATAATTTAATCTCTAATTTCTTTTATATAGTTACTATTAAAATTTACACTTATGTAAAATAACAAAATGAAATTTTTCCTTTTCCATTTTTTTGTTAAAAACAAATTCACATATAATTTATCAATTAATAAATTTTAATTATAATAGGATTTAATTTTTTTTTTTACTAACAATTTTAACAATAACTACACATTTTATACCAATTATATAATACCGTTAGCAGGGAAAGTGGCTAAATTAACATAATTGTTATCTTGGTTGATATGCATTTTTTTTCTTTAGATACAGGAATAAAACTTAAGATTAAATATTGATAAAATTACTTTAAAAATATGTTCAACACACAAAATAAATAAATAAATAACAAATAATTAGGATGAGATAGTAGCATTTATTTACTTTAGCACCCCTCTTGGTTCTGAACAATAGTCTGCCCTACAAAAGTTTCAAAGGTTTGTGTGTTAGTCTCCCCAAGGCATTAAGACTCCTGTGGCACTTTTATTACGCTATTTTAAAATCGAGTCTTATCACGTGTAATACTAAATCTTATACAGAAAACTGTAGGACAATAAGTTCTACAGTGCTTAGGGTATATTTAATATTCCTTAGTCTTAATAGTTAATTAGACTAAAGCGGCCCACACACTAACAGTTTAACTGAAGATAACGATCTGTCTGTCCACGGAGCTTGGCCACACTCTCGTCAGTTTTCCTTAAGATGACAGACTGCAGTCGGAGGTGGACTGTAGGTGAGTGGAGGGTAGAGGCAAGGATCGGATGGAAGGAGAGATGACAGTCCGTGGACTGTCCGGCCTGTGCCTCAAGATCAATGCCGCCCTACACTATCAGTCGGCCTACAGGCGTGTAGAGTGATTCGTATTTATTTTGTTTATTTCCCTTCGTCGGACTGCAGTTAAAAATCGACAGATATCGGCCTGAAGGCATTCATCGCACAGTGTATGGTGCATACAGGCACAGATCTGTAGTTCTTTACGATTGCCTGCAGGCGGTGGACGGGTAATGTGTGGTGGTTTGAGATTTTGGCCTTACGATAATCGTATACGATAACGGCCTGCAGTTAAACTGTAAGTGTGTGGGCCCCTTAAGGAACCCACATCACATTTATATACACAAGTATGACATTCCTTTGTCCCAAAGTACATTGGACTAAATATCCCTTTGTCTTATTAGAAATTTAGACTAAGGAAATATATACTACTCTGTATAACGTACCTTTGTCTAAATAACTATTAAGACAAAGGGATATAGGGGGGTGCTTAAGTAAAAAAGTAAAATAAGAGATAATTATGAATAAATACCTGAGATATTGATAATTTTATCTCTAGATCAAAAAACAATCCTAAACATAATGTTATCTTTGAAGCCATAAAAGAGAAGAACTAATGTGAGGAAAGCATTAACATTAGCGATGGAATAAAAATACTATTGAATTTCAATCAATAAAGAAACTGTAATATAATGTAATACACGTTTACATACATAATTGAGACATTTTTCTATCCAAAAACATTTTAAAACATACAATAGTTGTACAATTAAAATTAAATTTTGATACCGTGGGAAAATGAAGAGAGCTAGCCAATGAAAGGTCAAGATTTTGATATTTGACCTTCTAGAAGTCAAAATATCCAATTCTAATTTGCTTACCAAGCCACCACCCCCCTTTTTTTTTTACTTTTCCATGTTGTCAAAAGTTAATTTTAATAGTAAGACTACTGTAGTAAGAAATTTCTCAATTAAACAGCTGGAGGGTAATTTTAGGACGGACAAATTGGAACTTTACAAATAAGTCTCTAGTGAGAAATAAGTTTCACTTCCCTGAGGATTGAACAAGTTAGGCCGATATTTGGACTGTGGTCCCAAATAATATACACATTATTTAAACCTCTCAATCACAAAAATGCCAAAATAACGCATTGATATTAATGTATGAGACACTTTTCAAAATGATTTTGTTCAAATTATCCAATTGCAGCTGCTTCAACGAAACTCTTAATTAAGAATAGGGATGAACATACTTAATGTAATTTTATGTCAATATCGTTCAAAAATATTAAAGAAAAATAGGAAAAAACTTGAAATTTGAAAATGGTCTAATACTATTCAATTATTTTTAATTTTTAATGCTTAACCAGTTTTAACATGCTAAAAACTAGGAACTTTTCAATTTATGAAAATAATATAATAAACAAATAAATAACCACTTAAAAATATATTAAGTATTTTATATCAACCAAGATTTTAAAAAATAAATCACCGATTAAAAACTTTTTATATTTTTTTTCCCCACCATTTTAATTATACTTAAAAATTTAAAATAAATATAAACTATATTGTTTAGAATAACTACTGTATATGTATAAAAGTTAACACGAATAAAGGAAAAAAAGGAGAGACTTTTTTTAAGGTTTACAAATGCTTAGAAAAAAATTTGAACAATTTTTATAAAACAGTAATAATAATGTTGAATACATATTTAGGAAGAACAATAGGTTGATGAAAAAAAACCAGTTAAATTGAACTTGAACAAGGTGATTTTTGTGTTGAGAATGAGGAAGTGAAAAAAATGGAACCTGACAATTTAAGATAGCAGGTTCTGAAATCTGTACTTGCATAGAATCTAGTACTTATATAGAATAGGTACATAAATAGTGCAGAAGAGATACTTCAATATTCATAGTACATATTAAGACGTTCAAACCATTCAGGTTCTAAACATTAGCAAATGAATAAACAATGTTTAAAATTATTTTTTACAACACATCAAAATTCTTTCTCCAGATATATCTATTTTCAAACGGTTAAAAATCCTACATTTTTTAAATACACAGACAAAATCACTGATTTATATTTTATATTATGAATTTATTTAAAAACCGAAGTATCAGTCTCTATTTTAATTCATAAAGATGAAACATTTTTTTTAATATAATTTATTATAAAAACACCAATTTATAAATATATATTTTTTATCAACTAACAACATTAAGATATAGTGGGATGTAAAAAGTAAACTAACATTTCCTTTATTTTATTTTACACGTAAAATACCATTTAAGTTTGGACCACAACTGAAACCAACGATGATAGTTGTGTCATAATTTTCCCTTTTAGCTTGGACAATGTTTTAAAAATACTTAGTTACTAATTATCTCTTATTGATTTAATATAATAAAAAATACTCAGATAGTTTTTTTTTGCCTTATTTTTACGCTTATAATTAAATAATAATAATAATAATAATAATAATAATAATAATGTATCATTTTCAAAATTTAGACAATTACCATATTTTGTCATTTCATAGTTATTAGTTATGGCCTTGTTTTTTAAATTGATCATTTTTTTAATAAGAGTTTCTTTAAATGTATCAATTAAATAATAACTTAATTATTATTATTTTTTATATAATAAAGAAGTTATTAAATTTGACATTTTTTTCTTTCTCATTTAGTTACCTAATTTCAGTCGAATAGAGTTTTAAGTCGGAGGATATTGGAGGTTTTAAGCTCCGTCAAGAAGTCTGATGTCAGGTTATTTGAGATTTCCTTAGTAAAAGCTAAGAGATGGGTGAAGATGGAGGAGTAGCGTATTTAGAAACGTTGTCTTCTGAAACTAAACTTAATACACTCTTCATTGGTGTAGAAAACTTCCCATCTTCACCAGGCAAACCGTTATCACTTGAAATGCCTATAAATAAATAAATAAAAATAAATAGAACATTTGATTAACTATTAAACAGACATGCAATAGAAAAAATAAGAACTAGATGAAACTAACTTTTACACACTAAAGAAATGAATAGTATATTATGTTACAAGGCTGTGAAGTGAGTTTTTTCTTTACCGCGGCAATTACATTTACTGTCGAGCGAAGCGAGACAGTAAATATTGCCAAGGTAAATATTGCCAAGGTGAATTTTAAAAATTATTTGAATTCTCTTATTTAGCAAAAAAAAATAGTATATTATGTTACTAGGCTGTGAAGTGGGTTTTTTCTTTACCGCGGCAATTACATTTACTGTCTCGCTTCGCTCGACAGTAAATATTGCCAAGGTAAAGAAAAAACACTTCAAAGTCGCGTAGCATATGCTATTTTTTCCGAGGTAGCAGACAATGAAAAAACATTAAATATTAATCACTAATCAACATATAATAATAACAAATATTAGTACATACTTAAGACTTAAAAAAAGAAACCTTAAAATGAGGTTACACTATAAGAAAAGATAAACAAAACGCATAGACATCTAGCGGATTTTTATCGTACTAGAAGCATTTCTACAAAGACTGCAGCACTACTAGCGGAAGTTTTGACAACTACCCGCCGTAAAGAAAAAATCTTTTAGTGCCTAGGACGTAAAAGATTTTTTCTTTACAGCTAGGAGTAATGAAAATATTTTTTAAGTCCACGTAATGAAAAAATGGATTTTAGCTATGTTTTTTAGGCTCTAAAGTTACTATTTCACAGCCTACCTCGGAAAAAATATATTTTTTTCCGTGGTAGGGTGCGAAATAGTAACTTTAGAGCCTAAATAACCTAGCTGAAATCCATTTTTTCATTCCGTGGACTTAAAAAATCTTTTCATTACTCCTAGCTGTAAAGAAAAGATTTTTTACGTCCTAGGACGTAAAAAACTCTAGTACGATTAAAATCCGCTAGATGTCAATGCGTTTTATTTATCTTTTCTTATAGTGTAACCTCTTTTTAAGGTTTCTTTTTTTAAGTCTTAAGTAAGTACTGATATTTGTTATTATCATTATCATATATTGATTAATATTTAATGATTTTTTATTGTCTGCTACCACAGAAAAAATAGCATATGCTACGCGTCTGTGAAGTGTTTTTTCTTTACCTTGGCAATATTTACTGTCTCGCTTCGCTCGTAATTGCCGCGGTAAAGAAAAAACTCACTTCACAGCCTAGTAACATAATATACTATTTTTGTTGTTCTAATATTGTTTCCAATATTGGTTAATAAAGAAACAAAAGAAAAAAGGCACTTATGTACTTTAGCACCCTTTGATTTTGAAAAATAGTTTGCCCAACAAAAGTCTCAAAGGTTTGTGTGTTTGTCTCCATAAGACTTTGAGACTTCTGGGACAGTTTTATTCCGCTATTTTAAAGTCGAGTCTTATCACTTGTAAGACTAAATCTTATACAGAAAACTTTTGGACAGTGAGTTCTACAGTTTTCTTAGCGCATATTTAATATTCATTTATCTTAATAGTTAATTAGACTAAGGCAGTGGTTCTCAACCTGTGGTACACGCGAAAATGTGTAAGGGGTACGAGGTGAACTAAAAATAAGTTTTTTGTTTACTTTTCTGTTTAATAAATAAAAACTTGTTAATAAAATAATCTTGTTCGGAATTAGAATTACCAATTTACAGCTGTTTCTACTGGGTGGTCCAAAAGTCTCCCCCCCCCCTCTTAACTTTTGAACGGTTTGAGATAAATTAATGAAACTTGGGGGATCTCTACCATGCAAAGGGAACTTTGTTTTCGTGCAATCACCCACTAGGGGCAACCACCCACTTTGCCCCCAGGCCACTCAACTTCAAAATTTCAAATTGGAATGCATATTTTTGAAAGCATATTTGGATTCTACGATGAAAAAGAATAAACTTTTACTTGAAACTATTTTTCCTTTCTCCAATATTTTGCCCCCTGCAGGGGGGCAAAGATAGCAAAATAACCCTTCAGAAATAGTAAAAAAATAACACTTTGATCGTTATAAAATCTAAACGATTGGAAATCAAGTAATGAAACTTAGGGGATCTGTACCATGTAAAGAGAAGTGTGCATTCATCCACTCCCATACTAGGGGCAACCATCATTTTGCCCCCAGGCGCTGAAATCTACCATTTTTATACCTTTGCCCCCCAATAGTGGACAAAATATTGGAGATAGAAAAAAAAGTTTGAAGTAAAATATTTTTATTTTTTGCCGTAGAATCTAAATCTGCTATCAAAAATATACACTCTTGGTTAAAATTTTGAAGTTAGGTGGCCTGGGGGCAAAATGGGTGGTTGCCCCCTACTGCGCGATTGCATGAAAACAACCTTTCCTTTAAATGGTACAGATCCCCTAAGTTTCAATTATTTATCTCTAACCGTTTAGATTTTACAACGTATTATCGGAAGGGTTATTTTGCAATCTTTGCCCCCCTATAAGGGGGCAAAATATTGGAAATAGAAAAAAAAGTTTTAAGTAAAATGTTATTATTTTTCACCGTAGAATCCAAATTTGCAATCCAAAATATACACTCCAATTTGAAATTTTGAAGTTGGGTGGCCTGGGGGCAAAGTGGGTGGTTGCCCCTAGTGGGAGATTACATGAAAACAAACTTCCCTATGCATGATAGAGATCCCCTAAGTTTCATTAATTTATCTCAAACCGT
Source organism: Gerris lacustris (assembly GCA_951217055.1). Lineage (NCBI taxonomy): Eukaryota > Metazoa > Arthropoda > Insecta > Hemiptera > Gerridae > Gerris > Gerris lacustris. Next base: position 11,499,440 of record OX578281.1, read on the forward strand.
TCAAAAGTTAAGAGGGGGGGGGGGGGGAGAGACTTTTGGACCACCCTGTATAATGCAGCAATATTAGCATTGTTAAAGCAACACTTCATTTAATATAAAAAAAAATCATCAGCTAAGTGATACCATGATTTTGCACACTGAAATAAGGTACACTATTTGTGTTAGTGAGAGACACCATGGGATGTGCCACGCAAGGGTGACACATAGGAACTGTCCCAACATCAGACATTAAATCATTAAGATGTTGGCTCGGCATTACGCCATGTCCTACATAGTTTCGTTGCGTCCGACTCATCAGGTGCCCGACGATGCCCACCCAACGCTGGACCTATACCAGATCCAGATGATCAGATATAGGGCATATCTTGCTTGAAAATTTACAAATACCACTCAATTGTAACATAAGATTATGGAAAATGGCCATTGAAATAACCACATGATTCAACAATGAATGAAAGAAGATTGTAGGACAGTTTTCCTTACTTTTAACAGTGTGTTATAGAAGAATAATTATAAACTTTTAATAATTATTCAACAAGGCATTTGAATAAATAAAATTTCAGTGAAACCTGACATGCCCTTGGGCCCAATGAACATAGACCATGAAAAATGACCATCAACTTGACTTTTAGAGGACTAACTAATTTTGTACTCAGGATCATGGAAATCACATTGTCCACCAAAATGGGCGGAACAGGGCTGCTCTCTACGGGTTTGTTTTATTAAAATGCCTATTGCCAAGCTATGTCCCGCAGACGAACTTAGCCGACCACATATTCTTAAAAGTCACCAAAAGATTTACTTACACACAAAATTCTAGCTTGATGTTAGTCAGACACTTTTTTGCACGCTTTATCCTGGAATATAATTTTTAAGTTCTCTCTTAATTAAATAAATAAAAATTTAATGAATAATTACTTTCAAGATGTGTTCTAGGAGGAGCAGGTGAGTTAATGAAAGTGACAGTAGTATGAGGGAATTCCTGAGATATCGTTCTCTGTCTTTCTTTCTTCCCCTTGTCCACATTCTGTCGATCTGAACCCTTTTCCTCTAAGGGAGGCCAATCTTTAGATTCTCGCATTTCTTTATCCAATACTTCGTATTTTTCTCCGGCTCCTTTAGTACATCTGCAAACAAGATAGAAATATTCATTAATTTACACTATATTACAATTATTTTACTATAATTTGAAGAATACAAGAACATCTCTCCTTAAAAATAATATACCGTATAGTACGCACAATTTTTACTTCTCTTTTTCTTCTAAAATTGGGGTTCGTATTATACATGAGTAAAAACAATCATCTAATGATTTTTCCAACTTCATTACAGGTATATAATTGAAAAAAAAAAAAAACATAAAATTATCATTGCTACACTGCATTGTCTGTGAGTAAGAAAATATGAACGTAAATGTTTCTTTTGACAAAAGAAATGACTTTTCTCACCTGATTTCATCTTATTATTTCTAATTTATTTTACTTTTAAGAAATCAAATGAAGCCGCTTAAATAAATTATTGCGTGTTTATTTTAACAATCTTATTTATATTGAATTATAAAATCTTTATATATATATTTTATTTCTTTGAAAATTCACTAAAATCTTTGATTTTAACATTTTAAAACACCGCAGGCTGATTACCGAGAACTATTTTTATTTTAAGGTAGTCTTCAACAGCTTGCCTGTCTTCTACGAATTATTATAATCAAATACATTACTATATTCCTCTTAAAGATAGGATTCATTAAAAGCATCCTATGTTCTCAGGAGGGTTTATTAAAAAATACCTACTAAATCTAAATCAAATTTTTTTTCCTCTTCAAAATACCTAAATAACCATAAAAAAAATTAACTGAAATCTTTTGTACTAAGGCGCTACACTAAGAAGAAATAAATTTGTTAACTTAAAAATATTTTTATGAAAACGTCATAAAACTGAATAAATCAAAATTGTAATTTTCATTTAATTTTTTTTTTTTTTATTAATTAATAGGGTTGCTGCACTACTTTAGGCTGCGTATTCTTAATCTACCTGAAATTTCAGCCCTAAATTCAGCCTGCAAATAAAACGAGAGTGCTTATTATATGTGAGATTTTACGGTATATATAGTATGTTTAGACATCATTAGCACTGAATAAAATATAAAATATAGCAAACTGAAAATTTGGATTTTATTTTTAATGAGTATATTAGAAGAGGTCAATGCATGGAATAAGCAGGAGGGGAAAAATAATAAATAGAAAAAATATTACTACAGTAGAACCTCGATAATTCGGACCTCTAAAATCCAGAGCCTCGAAAATCCGGACTGCCTACTGAAAAATTTATTAACTGAACGCAGATAGAATTTAATTGAATTTCATTGGTTTTTTTATATGATGTAAGTAAAGAGATGTTTGTAATCAAAAGCTGAGTTTTAATAAAAAATATATAAGATTCCCTTATACAATAACAATGATCCTGTGAAATCACGCAACGAGTATAATAGTATTGCTGCACTGTTTTACAGTATATTCGAAAATTCGGACAAATCGGTAATTCGGACAGTGTCTGGTCCCAATTAGTCCGAATTATCGAGGTTCCACTGTAGTAGTGGAACTAAAAGCCTGATGATACAGAGCCATAGTTTAAAATGGAAATGGGTAGGTCATGTTTATAGAATGACTCCCGAAAGATGGGCAAGACCGATTACAGAATGGACACCATATGGGAGTATGAGAAATAAAGGAAGGCCAGCTATAAGATGAGTTTGTCGAAAAGAATGGGAAAGCTATGAGCTATGGCATAGGACGGCTATGGAAAGGCAAAGATGGAGAAAGGCTGCTAGCTTCGCACTTAAATTAGGAATTTTCCATTACAAGAATGTTTAAAAAAAAACAACAATAAAACTAACTCACTAACCCCTTAATTAGGGAGGCTCCTGCTTCAATAAAGAAGTGTCAAAGGAGCTATTATTATTATTATTTACATTAAAATACAGTTTATTTTAACCCAATATTTGTTATAAAAATGAGAGATTTTATAGCTTTGATAAAACTTAAGATAGTATATAAAAATTGTAATACCTTTTTGCACAGTTATTTGAAACATTGCACACATGTTCGTAGATTACAGCTGCGACAGTATTGATGAAAGCCACCGACACCATGATAATTCTAAAGATCATATCAGGAGCTATAAGCATTTCAAACTGATCGACGAACCACTGAGAAGGATAAATTACGAGGTAGACAGTGAAGGCAGTGATTATAAGTGTAAAAAAGATGATTAGAGGTGAAGATAATACTGAACGTCTATAAGGTGCGCCTCGACTGAATACAAGTGCAAGGATAATGTACTGGAAACTAGATACAGAGAAGACTCCGTAGTTCTCATATCCTGCTCTTCCTCCATCAGACACAGAAGCAGATGTACCGTTGAAAGGAACAAACCTAGAAACAAACAATCAATAATTACTATATACATTAATTATTATATTAATTAACGGAGAAATCTATTTATGATTTAATTTGAAGAATATGATTTTATTTGTTACTCAGCAGAAGAGAAATGTAAACTTGATGAAAAAAAAAAAAAAAAATATTGTAACCACCATTTTTTATCATCTTGAGTGATAATTGATAATATAGTAAGAGTAACACAGTAAAAGTATCTCTACTTTTTCTCTTATAATCTCTAACTATGTTAACACTGAAGATAATATAAAATGTCTAAACGCTTATGTTAATTATTAATTAATACAATATTGTTATGTTACTTTCAATAAACCTCTTAAGTTATAAGTTATAATTATGAAGTGGTACCACAAAATTTCAATCAAAACAACCAATTATTTGAATAAATCACATATACAATACTAATAATCACATATCAAATACTTATAGTGATGGTTATTAAATTACAAAAACTGGAAGTAAGGTGAGGAAGGCACTACAAGTGCCTGGAGTTAAAACTGACTGGACTGACTAAAAGGGTAACTAGGGCGCTAGTGGTACAGATTAATCAATTCTTTCAATTAATACATTCCTACATCGTTATGAAAGCATTTTGGATCCAATTTGTTTTTAAAACGATATATGTTAACACAACAAAAAATACAGGTGGTCAAAATATTTTTTATCTACGATTGTTACGAAATATAAACATTGTATCTCTTTTTAGAGGTGTAGAAAGTGATTCTTTATGTACTTGTATTCATTGCGCATGCGCATTTTTATAATTCCTCTTTTTTTCCACCCTAGTGTGGTAAGAAAGAAAAATTCTTCACCTTAACGCACGATTAGCGAGTTTGTTTACATTTAACAAAACTAATTTGCTGTTTGTTTAATTAAGAGTTTTGTGTGAAAAACAATGAGTGATTTAAGTGATTATGACGAAAATGAGGAGAATAATATGCCTCCCGAAATAATTAATTCGGCACAAAATACAACTAATGAATTAATATCATCTTTATAAAAAGAGAAATACGAACTTACACATAGGAAGTTTTTTTTCTGTATTTATTATAAAAATCCAACAATCGTAGATAAAGTACGGTACGCAACTCGTGCGAAAACAGCATTTTGCTTTGCTCGTGTGGTTTTACTACCCTCACTATCGCTCAGGTGCAAACTCCACACTCGCATGCAACACGTAATGTACTACTGTGACGTGCACTAGACACGTAATGTACTATTTCCATATCTTAAAGCAGTGACATCGCGAGTAAAACCTTCTTCAATGTTACCTAATATGCCTGCAAATTTTGACATTTCTTATTTACAAGTTATTAAAACTTTTTACAGGTTCTTCATAGTATTATTTTTTTATCAGAACATTTTTGCAATTTTTTTTTTTAAAAAAAAAGAAACAGAAGTTCTCGAAAACAAACAACTAAAAAAGTGGGAAAGAGTAAAAATGATCTGATATCTTGATCCCTACCACGACCTGTCCTTATGGGCATTATGAATATAATACCCTCATTCCGATCACCTATTTTTGGTGGAGTAGATTTGAACCGATACGATTCATTCACACTCCATTTTGAACTAGCAGATGGTGTTCAAAAGCGTTCCCAAAATAATGTGTGAACGTAGTATATGATAAATAAATAAAAAAAATTAACATTTTTTTTTTTCCTTCCAAAAATCAAAGATGTTTGATTTTTGTTGTATGTCTTTACTTGTCAAAACATTACATCAAGATAACTATTGGTTTAAGGAAGGGATACTGATCACTGTCAGTTCGTCAATTCAAAATTAATGTTATGTTAGGAGTAGATCAGTACACAAATCTTTTCTAAATGATTTAAATACAGTAGAACCTCAATTACAAGTGCAATTTTCATATCACCTTGAGATTTCCATAACACATAATGTTAAATTAAACTCTACAACGTGACTATTATTATCCACGGATTTTTTCCAATTCACAACGTAACTCAGAATCTCTATAACAAGTCGTTTTGATAAGTCAACCTCTATAACACGACTCTATACAGGAATGGGTCGACCTTGAACATGTCTAGACTTGAAAAAACTTTCATTAACCTCGATAACAAGACTGATAGCCAAAATAACTTTGATAACACAACCCTCAACAAAAAGAGCACCTCAGTAACAAGACTGTTTCCCTAATCCTCTTGAGACACTTCTTATTGAGGTTCTACTGTATAATAAAATAATTAAAAAGCCATTCAATATTTACCATGGTTCTGAACGAATATAGTAGAATGCGAAGAACTGGCAAGTCAAAGCTATTATCATCTGACCGCAGAGAGAAGCAACAGGTATGAAGGATATGAGACTAGACTCCGGAGGCCGTGGATGCAACGGACCCTTAGCTGAACTAACTCTACCCAGTACAAATGCAAATATAGTTATCTCAAAGAGATCAATGTACAGGAACTGGATATCAGTCAAGTTCGATCTGAAAGCACAAATCAATATTCATTAATAAATTAAGATGGATATTTATCAAAGAAAGAACGTTTTTTTTTTAAGACTTTTATTAACCCTCTACCCAAAAGGTGAACACTTAGAACATCAACTCTTCAGCCAACAATTTTTGATAATTTTAATAAATGAAAAACTACAAAAAACACCAATAACGTTAACATTCCCTCTTAAACTTTAGCAGCCCCTTTAGGACCAGGAAGATGATTAAACTGTTTTAGCCAGTAACCTTAAGTATTTAGATCTTTCTGGTTCTTCCGTCCACAAGGTTTCTAAATCTCGGCCTAGTATAAAATTCCTGTTTTTATCAAATTGTGTACTATCATTAATATTACGTCCATATTTATTACTTATGACATCAAATTTGCATCAATTTTTTCATCTTTTGGAAGAATGTCACCATAACTCTGCCGCCTGTGTCATTAGGTTCTACTTTCTGATGCTGGAATTATTTTTAAACATCTTCAACATAAGTAATAACTTATTAGCAATGTATCAGCAATGTAATACCGTGTTTATGCACACTGTAATAGGCTACACAACTTATTCTTTACTCATTTTAAATGCAAAAAGGAGAAAAATAAGAATAATGAAAAACGGAAAGCCTCTCCACAAAAATGAATGTTTATTTCACATAAATAGTTTTCGGCCTCTCGGCCATCATCAGTGCTGGTAAAAGGTAAAAACCCAACGTTGAGTCACATGAGAGACAAAAAACGGACGGTCTATTTTTTGTCTCTCGGACAGTCTATTTTTTTTGTCTCTCGGACAGTCTATTTTTTGTCTCTCGGACAGTCCATTTTTTTGTCTCCTGGACAGTCTATTTTTGTCTCATATGTGACTCAACGTTGGGGTTTTTCTTTGACCTTTTACCGGCAATGATGATGGCTGAGAGGCCGAAAACTAGTTATGTGGAATAAACATTCATTTTGTGGAGAGACATTCCATTTTTCATTATTCTATTGATATCAATTCCATTTGTGCTCTTAATCTTGAGATGAATAAACTTAAAATACATTTATTTATTATAACATATATACCAAGGTTTGGATGCATTCCACCTGATCCAGAGAGTGAAAGTGTAAAAAAATATACCTACAAATAGCACTAGAATCGACCTACTCTGGACGGTATAATGTAGAAACAAACTAGAACAAATGGTACTAGAGATGTCTTGTGCGCATTTCCAGTCCCTTATCAAAATCACTTGGTAGGGATTCATTCGTGGGCAAGGGGGGGGGGGGGGAATAATAATATTTTGGAAATCCAATTTAAGTGAAAAAAAAAAAAAAAAAAAAAAAAAAGAAACATACCCTGAAGAGTAAAGAATGATAACTGATGCAAACTGTATGAGACTGTAGGCAGCCATATACTTGAATATAGCAAAGGATGTAACAAGAGCAGTTCTTCCTTCCCGAATTACTTCGACGATACAGCTGATATTAGGATCCTTAGAGGTGAACGGAGACGCCACAGAGGATTCAGCTTCAGACAGGGAAATACCAGCGTGGGCAGCTTTCAAGGCACCGCAGTCATTAGCACCATCGCCAACCATAGCTACACAGTCATGATAGTGTATCGAATTAGATACAAATCACTTCTGCTTTAAAATAAATTCAAATCCTAACAAATCTGGAGTGTAAGCTTCAAAATCTGAAGTACACTTAAAAATATTCATTGTTCAGTGAATTCAATAGCTATGAATAAATATATATCCCTCACATGAATAGAAAATATATTTAAGGATATATATATAATTGCGATGATGAAAACATCAGAATTTGGCAAGAACAAGATAAAAGGGTTTCAAGTTAAGCTGTTCCACTAAAATTGCAAGCAACATTTTGAAAATAATTAATAAGAAAACTTTTGTCTTTGAAGTTTTAGTTTCTAATCAATTAATGAGTAGCAATAGTATTCAGTTAAAAGGTAATCCATTAAAGGTAACAATGTTGGAACTTCTTTAGATGTTACTCCCCTATGTTGTTTTAGAATAAAAATGACTTTAACTGAAAGAAATAACTATTAGGAAAAAGGGATGTTAAGTCCAATGTACTTTGAGACAGAGGAATATCACACTTCTGTTTTGATAAGGGGAGTAACAGTCTAAAGAAGAACATTCTGTACACCTTCTTTAGATTGTTACTCCCCGCTGATTTTTTTATAAGGGGAGTAACAGGTTGGACTAGCCTATATGGGGCATCATGTATAGAAATGCAAAAACTAACAAATATAATGCATACATAATTAAAGTGTTTCTTGTATATTGATATAAATTGTATTATTTATGTATTCTTTTTCATTTCATACTCTCTTAAAAAACCAAATACGCTACATCAAAGCCCAGGTAATCTACAACAGATGCATACGCCCAAGATTCCCAAAATCGACCTGTATACAGCTGCGTGTCTCAAAATAGAGGACTGAAGATGGAAATTTTATTAAGAGAAAACTTATGAAATGAAGAAGAATCCATAATTGGTGAATTTTTTATCAATATATAGAAAAGACTTTAATTATATGTGCCAGTGTTTTTGCATTTCTATACATGATGCCCCGTATAGGCTAGTTCAACCGAGTAACAATCTAAAGAAGTGCCACCACAATGGTTAGAATCACAAAAATTAAAAGAATTTTAGAGACGCTGCTAAATTATTTGAGAAAGATTCTTCACACCTAGAGGTGGACAGTTAGTGGTAGACTTGTTCAAGGTTTAGTGGTATAATATGAATTTTAAATATTTAGACAGTGAATAAATATTGTTGTATAAGTAAAAAATTTCTAAATGAAGATCTAAATTACTATATAAAGTGAACTGTTAAAAAAATAATTAAATTGAACATTTTTTTCAAAAATCAAAAAATGTGTTGCTAATCCACTAGGAAAAACTTATACAACAGTCTAAGAGTACCTTTTACCTTAAGTCTAAGAGTACCTTTATAACTCATATTTTTCTCATTTCTTTCTTGCTAATATTGCCCACAGTTATTTTATAATATATTTATATATCCAATGTTGCTTAAACTTCCATGGAGTTAAGACCAAACATATATTTTCTTATTTTAAAGCTCACAAAAGATTTAATAGAGCAATTCTTAATAAAGTAAACCAAAAATAGATTAAATATTGAAGTAACCAAAGCAAGTGCAAAGAAAAAAGAAATCATTGAATCAGAAGAGTTGCTTACCAACAAAATATCCAAGAGATTGTAATTCAAGAACAAGTTGCTGTTTATTATCAGGAGACATTCTAGCAAACACTGCACCTCTAGTGGCGATCCTTGCCATTATGTCAGGATAATGAGATCTCAATATAGTCCATGTTTGACCAGTCAAAGCCATGCAGTAATCATTACCACTCATATCTAGTTCACTAAAAAAACATTATAATTTGAAATAAATTTAAAAAAATTAAGAGGCGGTGAAGGTTTTTTTTTTCTTTGGTCTTAGCATTTGAGCAGATAAGTAAATAAATAAATCATATTATTCATTAAGACAAAAATGTCTTATAAAATTAAATAAACTGTAACATGTTTAACTATTTTTTGTATCATGAAAAATAGTAGCACCTTATAATGAAGGTACTAAAGTTCGACCATGACTTGTGTTATGAAATGTTTTACACAAAGTAAATTGGTTTGAAAACAATTTACACAAGTGGAATATATTTTTGTAATCTACTCTTTAATACCTTTCATTTGATACACCACTCAACATTTTAAAGAAATACAGTAGAACCTTGATAAGAAGTGTCTCAAGGGGATTAGGGAAACAGTCTAGTTATCGAGGTTATTTTGGCTATCAGTCATGTTATCAAGGTTAATGGAATCACTAAACACGGGGTGGGGCGGAGATTTCAAGTCTAGACTTGTTCAAAGTCGACCCATTCCTGTATAGAGACGCGTTATAGAGGTTGACTTCTCAAAACGACTTGTTATAGAGGTTCTGAGTTACGTTGTGAATTGGAAAAAATCCGTGTTATTGAGGTTGTTTGGATAATAATAGTCGTGTTATAGAGGTTAATTTAACATTATGTGTTATGACAATCTCAAGGGAATTTGAAAATTGCACTTGTAATTGAGGTTGTTGTGTAATTGAGGGTCGTGTAAGCGAGGTTCTACTGTATTTTATTTCCTGTGATATTATTCTTATGTTTCCAATGGCCAAGCAGACCACATATTGCACACTTAATATATATTTTTACACATTCATAAATTATTCACCATTTTGGATTTGAACAGCTGATAATATTAAGTTTGTTACATTTTTCCTGTGCGTGTCAAAACGTTTTCAATACGGCAAAGTTTTATGTTTTTTATCTTTGGATTAAAAAGTTATTGGAACTGTGCAGAGTGACAGACAGACACAGGAACGAAACTATAAGGGTTTCTTTTTTTTGTTTTTACTAATGAAACCCTAAAAATGGCACTTCTTCAGATTGTTACATCCCTTATAAAGAAATAGAGGAGAGTAATGATCTAAAGAAGGTGTACGAGATGTTCTTCTTTAGACTGTTACTCCCCTAATAAAAACAGAAGTGTGATATCCCTTTGTCCCAAAGTAAATTAGACTAAACATCCCTTGGTCTAATAGTTATTTAGTTAGTCATTTATATTCTAAAAAACCACAAGGGAGTAACAATCAAAAGAAGTACCTAAAAAATAATACTATATACCAATGCTTACCAAGTAGGATTGTCCAATGGCAATTCTAACACAGTACTCTTCATAGTTCCATTTACATAGCCATTAAGAGATTCAAATGTATGCAGGCTGCTGATGCTTTCAGTAATGGTCATCTGGCTAATCTCACTCTTAATTGCATCCTAAATAAAAGATAAAAAGAAAAGAAAATTTATTAAATATAATATAATATTGATAATTAACTGAGGGTCATGCGCTTATTATTAATTATCAAAGGCAAATATGTACCATAATGACACATGAATATATCAAATATTAAAAACATGAAGAAATTGATTACTTGGATTTCCGGTGAAATTCGCACCACAAAGGGGTTAAAGTCTGACGTTTAGCTTCCACTATTAGAAGCATCTTCAGGGGTGTGGTGCATCGTGATGTTGACTCGAAACAAATACAATATAATACTGTTTGCTTCGAGACAACATCACGATACACCACAACCCTGAAGATGCTTCCAGTAGTGGAAGCAAAATGTCAGACAACCACTTCGTAACGTGGATTTATCTGGAAAAATTGATTACGAGCCAACACAAGGAATCCTAAGCACTAAGATATGTCATTATTATAAGTTAAATATTTTTATCTACGATTGATACGAAATATAAACATTATATCTTTGTTTAGATGCGTAGAAAGTGATTATTTACGTACTTGTATTCATTGCGCATGCGTGTCTCATAGTTCTAAAGAATTCCTCTTCTTTACCACGCTAGCGCGGTAAAGAAGAGGAATTATTCAGCTTTACGCACGATTAGTGAGTTTGTTTACATTTAACAAAACTAATTTGCTGTTCTTTTATTAAACTAACTGTTTATATCGAGTTTTTAGTGAAAAACAATGAGTGAATCAAGTGACTTTGACGGAAATGTGGAGAATAATACTCCTCCAGAAATAATTAATTCGGCAAAAAATACAACTAATGAATTGATGCCAACTTTATCAAGAGAGATATACAAACACATACAGCAAGTTTATTTTTTTCTGTATATATTATTTAAATCCAACAATCGTAGATAAAGTACGGTACGCAACTCGTGCGAAAACGGCATTTTGCATTGCTTGTGTAGTTTTACCACCCTCGCTGTCGCTCGGGTGCAAACTCCACACTCGCATTCAAAATGCTACTTTTCGCACTCGATGCGTAATGTACTATTTCATAAGATATAACGGCATTGAAAATTTTATCAAGGAAAGCATTAAAATACCTTCGCATTGGCAGATCTGTGAGGAGTCTGCTGAACAAAGTGAAGAGATGGAGAGACATCTTCAGCAGTTTGAGGATCTGAATGAACCATGATGACGTTACGCTCAGCTGGAATAATACCGCAGTCTCTAGCCACACTGAGTGCGGTTAGCATGTTATCACCTGAAATTATTTATTAAATAATCAATTTTTTTTTTCATTTTTCTGAGATTGAGTAACTCCCTGAGATTAGGAATGTACGTCAGACACAGATTTATTAAGTTTAATAAGTTATATTTATGTTCTAGAGGAGATATCTATATGCACTGGAGATAAACAATTTGACAAAGTTTGAAGTAAATAGGATTGTCAAAATTGAATTGATGGCAACATTTTAATACTTTACTTTTCATTAAGAGATGTTAAAGTAGCAAATAATATTAAAATTTGAGAAAAAGCTTTGACAGAATTAAATATTTCATTCTTGATTAGTTGGGTCTTTTAAGGAAATTCAAACGTCTCACATTTGCGATACTTCGATCCCTCCTTGGATCATTCTCAAACTGGCCGACTAGCTGATTACATTGTCACAGTTATTATTTTGTACAAAAATTCTAGAAAGTACATAAATACTTCTTTGAATCTTACAGATTCTCGTCAATTCACATGAAATCAGGTACTGTCAATTACACTATCATTCAACAATATCACAGACATCAAAATACATAAAACTATAATAATAAAAATAATAATTTTTATTTCCACCATACATTTATATTACATTTGGCCTTGGTGAGGGCCTTCAGTAGATTAGAAAATCTAGAGCGAAGGCCCCGTCTCTATTTTCTACAGTTTATTAGCCTTTGTTCTTTGCTATTTGTATACTATTACATGCAATTAATACATAAAAAATAAATAAAAATTAATACATCAATTAAAGAAAAAATAATTTATACATATACGAGTTTCTTGTTTATTTATTTATTTTTTTTTTATGGCCATCAGATGTTGTTTTAGTTTAAATTTAAAAGTGGAATATGTTTTTATTTGTTTAAGCGAGTCTGGGAGTTGATTATAATACACAGGTGCCAGATAAGAAGCATGTCTTTGTTTTTTAGTCGTGTGGCACAATGGAACTTGGACTGTGTTTTTGTATTGTGATCTCGTACTGTATTTATGTTGGTTAACTGTTTAATTTTCCTTGAAATAGTGTAGCAATATTGATTTCTTATATAGTAGATGAAGCGGTAAGACACTGAAATCTGAGTACGTAAGTTCACTGGAGTATTCTTTTGGCTTTTTAGTTAGATTTTTATTATAGCTTTCTGTGCTTTACTTACTTGCTCCGATGTAGTGGGAGCAGCCATACCCCAAGCCAACACACAGTAATTTATTATAAATTCTACGAGAGCGTGGAATAAAAGTTTGAGTATTAGTTTGTCGGTGAATTCCCTTATTTTTACAAAGCTGTGCCTGGCTTTCCTAATTCTTGTAAATACCCAATTTAAGTGTTCTTTCCATTTGATATTGCTATCAATTATTACTCCTAAATATTTGATTGAATTTACCCTATCTAGTTGTGAGTTGCAACTACAATTAGAATTCTGTATCGGACATTGTTCTTCATGGATATTTACTGTCAGAATTTTTGAAGGTTGGCCTCTTATATTGTGTGAAAAACACATATATTTGGTTTTTCTTATGTTAAGGGTAAGTAAGTTTTTGTAAAACTAATTTTTAGCTACTGTTATCACTTTAGAAAAAACTTCTTCCCATGTTTCCCCCCTGAAGTAAAGTAGAAAACCAAGAACTACCAAGAATATCACATTTCTACTAACTACTTCAACTTAAAACTTCCATACATTTGACTTTAACTAAATATTTCAGTGTTACAACACAGATTTTACGCTACTAATCTATCAATTAGCAAAGCCAAAATAAAAATATAAGTCTTAATATGTATTACAAGAGAGGCTGCTTTTTCATACCTGTAACCATGATACTCCTGATAGAAGCATTTTGAAGATTAGTTAAAACTCCGGTGGTTTGAGGTTTAAGCCTGTTCTCCATGACGACTAATCCCAAGAATATGAGATTGGATTCGGCATCTTCTCTAGATAATCTTTGAGCCTTGGCGTAGCTTAATTTGGGTGGAAGTTCTTTGTAAGCAACACCAAGTACTCTGTAACCTTCTCTTGTATAACCCTCTAGTTCACTCTCAAAGTCATCGGGAACTACAAAAGATACAAGTTCATAAAATACATAGTAAATGATTTTATCAAATAAAAAAAATGTGGGGTTCATGCAAAGAAAAACTTCTATATAACATATCTTATTTGGATAAATCAATTTAGGAAGAAATTAATTTTATTTAGACAAAGACATATAATTAATTCATTAATTATTGATCATTAGTATAATAAACAATCTATATTAGTCCAGGAGATAGCGTGCAAAAAGGTGTCTGACTAACATCAAGCTAAAATTTTGTGTATAAGTAAATCTTTTGATGCCTTTTAAGAGTACATGGTCGGCTAAGTTCGTCTGCAGGACATAACTTGGTAATAGGCATTTGAAAAAAAAAAAAACCGGTGGAGAGCGGTCATATCCCGCCCATTTTGGTGGACAATGTGATTTCCATGATCCTGAGTACAAAATTAGTGGTTGAACTAGTCTATACGGGGCATCATGTATAGAAATGAAAAAAACTGGCACATATAATTTAAGTCTTTTCTATATATTGATAATAAATGCACCAATTATGGATTCTTCTTCATTTAATAAGTTTTCTCATAATACAATTTCCATCTTCAGTCCTCTATTTTGAGACACAGCTGTATACAGGTCGATTTTGGGAATCTTGGGCGTATGTATCTGTTGTAGATTACCTGGGCTTCGATGTAGCGTATCTGGTTTTTCAAGAGAGTATGAAATGAAAAAGAATAATAATGCAATTTATATCAATATACAGGAAACACTTTAATTATGGATGCATTATATTTGTTAGTTTTTGCATTTCTATACATGATGCCCCATATAGGCTAGTCCAACCATGTGAATAACTAAACTATCAAGTGACAATATACCATCAACTTGATTTTTGGTCTACTAACTAATTTTCAGGCTCATGAAAATCACACTGTACGGAACATGGCTGCTCTCCACCACATAGGTTCTTTCAAATGCCTATTGCCAAACTATTTCCCACAGACGAACTTAGCCGACCACATATTCTTAAAGGGCACCAAAAGATTTACTTATACACAAAATTCTAGCTAGATGTTGGTCAGACAATCTTTTGCACGCTATCTCCTTGACTATATTTGTTATTTAGGGGAAAGTTGCCCAAAACGGGATAGGCGGGCAAAACGGGATAGCGGGGCTTGTAGCGATACTAGTGCTGCTAGGGCGCACGAGAAGGGCTAAGTTGGTTCCCGGCCACTATTCTACCATTCTCAGTTGATCGCTTGTCGCAAGCAATTGTACTTTAGGTGTAGTGAATTTTTAAAGTTTTTAGTTAAGATTTTTTCTAGCATCAGTCTTTTTTCTGCTTCACAAAAACTCTCATTGGTCTTGTTCTTCAGAGGTTGCAATTCCGGTAAGTATTGCATTTTGTTGTATGATTTTTAACGAACAATTTAGTGTGTAAAACTATACCTAGCGAGTGTCAGTTCAGACCTCAGGCATGTTTGTTTTGAAAAACGTCACAGTCGGGCAAAACGGGATAATTTTTAGATGCCCAAAACGGGATAGAGTTTTGTTGTATCCTGTTTTACCCAACCTCCGGATGAAGATGGAAAAGAAGAAAGATGCATCTTCTGCAACGCTCTCCATTTTGAATCAAAATCCGGAGAAGGCTGGATACAGTGCTCGAGTTGCCAAGGTTGGGCTCACGAAGCTTGCGCCAGACCGAATGAAGAATATGACTCATTTTTGTTCTATGTGGAAATAGTCAGTCTTCCTTGGAGCTTTTTTCTGTAGATATAATTATTTTAATTTTGTTCTTAAAAATGTAACGTTAGCTTTTAAAATTAATCATAACTTCAGGTGAAGATTTTTATTTATTTTTTTAAATAATTTTAAGTTTTTCTAATGATCCATGTTTATTTGTTGTTCCTATTAATTTTGTTGTTAATATTAATGTTGCTCCGATTGGGCCTAGTTTTGGGGTACTTTCCCCTATTACTAAGATCAATTTAAAAAAAAAGTGTAAATACTAAATTTACAAGTAGGAAATGTTATGATGGTATTACCTGAACTTGGGTCAGAAAATTGAGCGATCATCTCAGGAGATCCTTTAGCGTAGACAGTGAAATGCCTTGCTCCTAGAAGCCTAGTGATAACACTCATCCTCTGCAGCGATGAGGAAAATGGAAACTGTCTCACAATACCAACCTCAATCTAGATAATTAGAAAAAAAAAAAAATGTTACAATTGCAAAATATATTTTTTAAATCAGTATTGATGGATGGCTTTATAAAATAATCATATACTGTGGAAGCCCTCATTACTAGCCACTTTGGGACCATACCCATGGCCGGTTACCACAAAACACTTATCTGGTAGGAAGCAAATAAAAACAGAGATATATTTTTAAACATAACAATAATACACACTACCTCAAAACAGGTGTCGACAGATATCTTAACAAAACAGTGGTTATCAGACGTCTTATGTTTTGAGAGGGTTGGTCAATAAGTAAGGTCTCCACATTTTTAACAAATCAAATTAACAGGTCAAGTGAGTGCTAGTCAGCACACAGCGAGGGTCCGTAGGCAACACTGTATAGTTTAAGTAGTACCCTATTGATGGTGTTTTTTAAAATGCTAAAAAGCTTACTTTGAACTATCCTATGGGTCTGATATTCTCAAAACACATAATCAAACTTCCGATAAAGTATTTTTTTGTCACAGAACCGGACTACAACCATATAAATACATCGAAAAGACCATAATTATAAAAAAACGTATTTTGTCAATAAAAAATAAAATAATATTTTTTTTCAATATTTCCAAAAAGTGGTATCTTTACTTTTGGTCGAAGAATGTTCAGGAATTTTTTCAGATTTTTTGCACTTCACATAAGTGAGATAGAAGGGGGGGACACGTTTCACACCCACTTCAAACTAGCCTAAGCTCGCCCTATCAAAGTTATAACCAAAGAATTATATATTTTTGTAATCAGCTCGACGTACCCTTTCATATGATACCCCTCACGGTGTCGAAAAAAAAAAAAAAATGTTAACCCTTAAGTTTTTTTACCCTAATTTTTTTGAAAAATATTTTTTTTAAGTCGCTAAATTTTTAAAATATGTGGGCAGGTGCAAGACACATACATGCCAAATTTCAAAGTGATCGGACGAAAAGTGTAGCCGAGAGAGCAGGCGACAGGACAGACGGACAGACACACGCAGGAAAATATAAAGTTCCTTGGTTTTGCCTACGGACCCTAAAAAACATGTATTAAAAATAAAAATAATTTTATTTTGTACGACAACTATTAAATATTTCTCAACATAATCTCCCTCCCGATTCAAGCACTTTTGGGGTCTTTTAGGCAACTTTTTAATACCAGTGTCGAAGAAATCTCCCGCCAGATCACTAAGCTAGCTTTCCTTGACTTCTTCATCATTATCAAAGTGTTTTGCCACCCAAGTGTTCTTTAAGGGAGGTGAAAAGATGGTAATCACTAGGTGCCAAGTCTGGACTTTGAGGTGGATGAGTCACTATGTCCCAACCAAACTTGATCAGAAGGTTCTTTGTGGAGTTTGCCACATGAGGACAGGTGTTGTCGTGCAGTAGCGACACACCTTTTGTCAACATGCCCGGCTTTGAATCCACCTCGCACAAACCTTATGGATCAGAAATTTGTCATTAAATGTTGGTCTCACACTTCGCTCTTCATCATGAATATTTGTCCGGCCCTGTTGAAACTGACGAACCCATTTACATTTACTCACATATTATATTTACTCTTCATAAAGTTCGCAAAGCTGCCTGTGAATTTCAATCAGCAGAACATCTTTTGCTGTAACAAACAGTATGACTTGACGAGGACAGAAATTGGGAGATCTATTTCAAACAGCTCTAGTTGGCAAACAAAAAGGTTCAGAGGATTCAGCGATGATTCGTTTGAAAGAGGGGGGATGACAGGACATGGCGGTGTAGCCATCTCTCTCGTCTAACTTTGTCAACTTAAGCTAGAATTTTAGAGACCTTACTTATGAACCAACCCTCATATTATATACCATGCCAGAAAGGTTAGTGGCAATGGGTGTCGAATAGAGTCAACCCCAGCTGAGTGGCCAGTTAAACCAAGACAAAATAAAAGGTGTTCAACTAAAACCATGTTCATTGCCCAACAAAGATACATCTAAAATAAGTATAAATTCTCAGTAAAATTTGTAAGTCAAAATATAGAAATAGTAAATGTCTTTTTCATTATTACTTCATCTGGATCGTCTTCTTTAGGCACATAGTTCTTTAAAGAAGGAGGCTTGACAATAGTTGGTGATATCAGATCATATTTGGTGTCATCACTAACTTCAGGTTCTTCTAAAATCCACCCAGTACTCTCGAACATCTAAAAAAATAAACAAAATAATGTCAATGGTAGTTATTTATTTCTAACATAAAAATGTAGGTGGGTCCTCATAAGGGTAAATCATTTTCAACAATGTACTTGACATTTTATTAATTTGTTTTAAGGTCCAGTCTAGTATAATTATTGTTTTAATGTTAAATCTGTGATAATGTTATGTAGAAATGTGCAAATAGTTATAATTTATAAACGAGATTACACCAAATTTTAAGAAGGTACATTTTGTACAACATCATTACTTATGTGTTGTCATAAAATATCACCAATTCAATTTTAAATTAATATAGGTACTATTGGATTATGTCATTTAAATTGTTTCTCAACTGTTATTTTTATAGAATGAGGATGATTTATATGTATTTATACAATCAGTTCTGTCAAAAAAGTAAAATTATTATGACATCTCGATGAGTATATATAAATCTTCATAGGCACAAGGGAATATTGTTGTTTTTTTTAATTGTCGATTATACAGTTTATATTACTCTTTTTACTGGTCTTATATTACTTTGCTTTGTAAGTTTCATCGCACATTTCCGTTTCCCCAATTTTGAACCACTTCCCGTGATTCAATCTTCCCTAAATTTTGCACATAGATACAACTAAGGCGAAGAATACAGAAACCAAAAAAAGAAAAAAAAAAAAAAATGGCGTCAAATTTATTTTCTGTTTAAGTTTCATCGCACACCTATTACCCCAATTTTGAACCACTTATCGTCATTCAATCTTCGCCAAATTTTGCAGATAGATACAGCTAAGGTGAAGAATACAGAAACCAAAAAAAAAAAAAAAAAAAAAAAAGGCGTCAACTTTATTTGCTTTTTAAGTTTCATCGCACACCTATTACCCCAATTTTGAACCACTTCACGTCATTCAATCTTCCCCAAATTTTGCAGATAGATACAACTAAGGTGAAGAATACAGAAACCAAAAAAAGAAAGTTGAAAATAAGACCAGTTTTGAAAAATGGCATTTTTATATTAATTATTTCAGATTAAAATAGGTTTAGTTTTATCAACAAACAGCGTTTTGCACAGAATGATTGCAGCTGTACAGCCTTCTTCAGATAATCTGGTGGTTATAGAGTGACTTTTGCACTTTAGCAGCCTAAACCGAAGATTTATTTAATTACAATCACTCTATGTAGAGATGTTGTTCAGTTAGTGAGAACACCTCTTTTATGATGAGTTGCTATCACACATAGGAGAAAAATACAAACACAGGATCTTAAAATATTAAGTTGCTTTCTTTAGGACAAGTTGTTAAGCCCGTAGCAACAGGCTTAATTTTATACTTAGCAAAAATTAAAATTAAGATAAGTTAGTTGAAAGTGTTGCTTGTAGTTTTCAATTCTTTAGAAGTTGGGTCAAACAAAGGAATAAAAGTCTCACTTTTGCGATATTTCGATCCCTCCTTGGATCATTCTCAAGCTAAAATAAGTTGAAGTGATAAAGGAGTAGAAAGAAAAATATATATTTTTTAATAAATATGAGGAACTTCTATATTAAAATAATGGATTTATTAATTTAAAACTAATAGTGCAATAAACAGAACCTGCTTTCAGTATGTACCTACAAATCTAATTATTAAATTAAGATTACAATTGGTTGTTTAATAACTCACATGAACTTTGACGAAAATCAATAAATTAGGATTTTCTATTTTTAGGCTAAATGACGAGAATCACTATGATTCAATTTTACTACATTTTAACATCTAAACCGATTTTTAAAATAATGATAATCATCATGATGTAATCTTCTAGGCAGTCAGGTTAGTGAGGTTTCAAATTTCTAAATTTTGTTTTTTAAAAAAATATATAAATGTAATTGTTAATGTTATGTATAGTAATTTTAATTATGGTGTCCGATTGTTAATATTAGAATAAATTATGATTTTAGCTTGAGAATGATCCAAGGAGGGATCGAAATATCGCAAAAGTGAGACTTTTATTCCTTTGTTTGACCCAACTTCTAAAGAATTAAAATTAAGTTAATTACTTTAGATTAGTTATTATATCTATTTCGGTAAGTTATTATATCTATTTAGATAAGCTATTATATCTATTTGAAGACTAACAAATCAAAACCTACATTTATTTTTATTGGAATAAATGTGGTTGCCTTAGCTTAGCAATAACGAATCATTTCGAGGTTCGTCAAGACACTACTCGATTATATAAATGATTAGAACTGGTCATGACTTTTTCAAAATAAATTAAGCATGAGCATTTGCTGGATTGCTTTTTCCCTCAAAAATGCTCATATTAATTTAGAATTGGAGGAGGAAAAGATGCTTAAAAAGACTGCTTAAAAAGTGACTAGAGGCATTCAGCTTGGTAAAAGCAGCTGGTCATAGTTATATATTTTAGTCCAGGAAATAGCGTGCAAAAAAGTGTCTAATTAACATCAAGCTAGAAATTTGGTACAAGGTAATCTTTATGTGCCTTTTAAGAATATATGGTCGGTTAAGTTCGTCTGCAGGACATAGCTTGGCAATAGGCAGTTGACAAAACAAACCAGTGGAGAGCGGCCACATCCCACCAATAAGGGTGGACAATGTGATTTTCATGATCCTGAGTACAGA
The DNA here is from genome assembly GCA_951217055.1 of Gerris lacustris. Lineage (NCBI taxonomy): Eukaryota > Metazoa > Arthropoda > Insecta > Hemiptera > Gerridae > Gerris > Gerris lacustris. Next base: position 11,520,447 of record OX578281.1, read on the forward strand.
ATTAATGAGGTGACTAAACATAAAGTTGATGTTAGTTTTTAGTTTTAGTTAAATATTACTCCAAATCAGAGTGGTCACCTATCAAGTGACAAACTAACATCGACTTGATTGTTGGTCTATCAACTAAAGTTGGAACTTAGCCGACCACATATTCTTAAAAGGCACTAAAAGATTAACATGTCACAAATTTCTAGCTTGATGTTAGTCAGACACTTTTTTGGACGCTATCTCCTGGACTATTAGATTGATTTGCTCTTCTTCAATCACGTGGAAGTTGTATAATTTAATAAAGATAATTTAAGTTAGACAAATACCTTTAGGTCAAGGGGATCTCCTGCAAGTGAACCATCAATCATGGTAAGAGAGTGACAAGTGGCCATGGCTTTGGCAAGATGCTCAGATGGATTAATAGTGGAGACATCACGCTCAGAATGCTTAAATTTCGATCCCATTACAGGTACAGCACCCCACATATCTAAACCATCTTCCGTCAATGTACCAGTCTACAACAAATAACAACAAAATTATTATATAAATGAGGTAAAGTAGTAAAATTGCTTCTTCCCCAATAGAATAAAATATTGTATCATAGTAGAATACTCAAGACAAACTTAGACACTTAGGTAATATACAAATAAAATAGACTAGCAAGTAGTGTGGCACATAGCTTACTCGCATCCTTTCACAATTCATTCATTAGATTTTATGAGGTAAAGTAATATCATCTACTGCAGTATCATCTAGTACTGTAGTATCATCTACTGTCTTCCGTGTTTAAATTTGTTTTTTTAAAATGATTATTTTGTCTATTTATTATTGTATTATAGTCCTTTTATTTTTTATAAAAAGGGTGTTATTTATTATTCTAGGTTATTGTTATTTCTATTGTTCTATTTCATCGTTATTCTACTATTTAGTGTTTGTTATTCTACTATTTAGTCAAGTAGCAGTTATATGTGATAGTTTTTTTGTTTTGATTATTTATATGTGATTAGTTTGACAATTGTATACATAATTATTAGGTCTCAACGATAAAGAAAATTATTATTATTATTATTATTACTATTATTATTATTATTATTATGCTTTTACAAGCCATTATTGTCTAATTTATTTAATTATTTACCCTGTTTTTTTTGACATATTTATTTATATTTTTTACATGAATTAAAGTATCAATTAAGCAAAAGTTAAGGAGCGCAGACGGTGTAATATGAGGTCTATTTTCGATAAACCACCAAATTTCTTTGAAGATAGGCGTAAATAAATGTATGTTTGTGCGCATGTTGAAAAGAAACAAACCAGCGCAGAATGTTGAAACTTATAAGGGACCAACAATGAGCTACTTATGATCTACCATAAAAATTTCATTAAAATCAGACAAGTAGTTTTTCAGATATGTTGGTTCACAATAATTGAGCAACAGACAGACTCGGAACCAAAAATTGTCCCTGATGACAGAAATGAATTTTTGAAATTGGAGACAAAATATTTTCGCTCCTCAGAACGATCACATAGTTTCCGTTACCTTCGGTAACCTCGGAAGCAAAATGGTCTTTTATAGCTACTCTATATATTTCACAAAGTGTTAGATAACAAAATCATACAATTACCTTATCAAAACAAATGCAATTAATGGATCCTGAGACATTGATTGCTCTAGGGCTGATACAGAATATATTGGCAGCTTGAAGACGACTCTGAGCATAGATCCGGCCAACAGTCATAGCAGCAGGCAAGGCTGGAGGTACTACAATAGTAACCAAATCCAGAGCTTCCATAACAGCTTCCGATGGCTCGTACCCACTTAGAATCTTTAACAAACACATTGAAAATAATATATATTGATTAATAACCAAAATGTATTCAACTATAAATAAACTAGGCATCGCGTGGCTCTATCATTGAAGCGAGCGTATTGCAATAAAATACTGGCTATTGAAATTTGTTTATCATGATGAATGTCATAGTTGAAGATAAGTGGAAGAGGGTAGTAAGGGGTAGAGTGGGGGTACTGGGTACAAAGCTTTACTTCATAACAAACCTACACACAAAACGACTATAAGAATCTTAACCACCCGGAATAGCTTTTAAACTAATATAAATGTATCACTTCATTACTCAAATACTACTGCATGTATCAAGTTGAAATTTTACATACTTGTTTCAATTGTACTTTAGACGATGTACATGAAGTTTTATTAAGATCGTTACGTTAGAACGTAAGATATCGGTAAAAAGGTTGTTTTCTCTATTTTAAACGTTTAGGTCCGCTTTAATAGTTTAAGCGATCTTTATTAAATCATAGCAGTGTCGTCGTTGGTTTTACTGAAAAATGTTATTTGAAAAAAATGTTCGTCTCATCGAGTAGGTGATGATAGAATTTCTTCCCGTCCTAAAATTCCAATTTTAAATTTGAAGCTCACATTTACGCGAGCATTGCGCGCGAACTCTTGGACAGATCACGCTGTCCAACGAACTTAGCCTGAGTATTAGTAAGAAGATCATGTATACTAAATTTCAACTAAATCGGTCAACTTTTACTCAAGTTATCGTCACACGCGTAAACGTTACTGACAGACAGACAGACAGACAAGATGCATACCTAAGAAGCTCGCTTACGCTCGCTTCAATTAGGTCAATGAAGAAATATAGAAAAGATAAAGCAGAGGATATTTTTAATTTTGACAACCCTTTAAGCCCTATGGACTTAAATTTATGTTTTTCAATTTTTCTTTGCAAAAGGCCTATGGGCGTAAATTTTGTTTGGAGGTACGGTACTGTCAGTGTAAATTTAGTTAAGTATATTTAAAGGTAAATATACTATCTCTTGGCTCTATGGGTTATTACGAACCTTCTATGAAGAGCCCAGTAGATAGTGATGGTTGAAGACAGAAAGAAAGAAAAGGAAAGAGTTGCCATGATCTAGAGTTTAGGCCCTGGCATGTGTGTACCATTGTACCGTTGGCCCTTGGCTTAGGGTTTTTTTCCTTTTTTATAAATTTCCCAGGCATTATTACAGTGCAGTAGAACCTCGCTTACACGACCCTCAATAACACGACAACCTCAATTACAAGTGCAATTTTCAAATCCCCTAGAGATTTCCATAACACATAATGTTAAATTAACCTCTAACGCGACTATTATTATCCAAATAACCTCAATAACAAGGATTTTTCCAATTCACAACATAATGCAGAACCTCTATAACAAGTTGTTTTGAGAAGTCAACCTCTATAACGCGACTCTATACAGGAATGGGTCGACCTTGAACAAGTCTAGACTTGAAAACACCACCATTAACCTCGATAACACGACTGATAGCCAAAATAACCTTGATAACACGACCCTCAACAAAAAGAGCACATCGATAACAAGACTGTTTCCCTAATCCCCTTGAGAAACTTCTTATCAAGGTTCTACTGTACTTACTTTATTATAATATTATCTCTATATAGACTCTACCGGCTTTCCCCACCCTTTTTTCATATTTCCTAGTACATTTTGTACTGTTAGAACAGGGGGTAAAATGTGAGACATATTTTACAAGCTCAGTGTGTGACACCTTGTTTTGAAATTTTTCATACAAAACTTTGTTTTTAAAAAATTAAACTAAAAAAACAAAAAAAAAATATAACTCCGCCAGTGCAGGTCCAAAGCCTGGATCTAAGAGGAGGGGGGGGGGGGGATTTTTTTTTTTTATAAAGTTACGCAACAATCTTACATATATATGTAGAGCTCAGTCCTCTAAGGGTTTTCATATACACAATAATCAAAACATTAGGTTTGTAGTAAGGATAAATAAGAGAGCACAAGAAGGCATTTTCATTAGGAAATAAAAAGAGAATCTGTTGAAATAAAAATTTATAATTACCCTACATTAAATTTGATGAAATGGTGCAAAAGTGGAGTTGATATCAATAGCATAATAAAAAAGAATGCTTCCACAAAATATCGAGGATAGTGAGGATTTGTCAACAGTAGTTTGGGATTTACTGACATATTAGGAAAATATATTTTCTTATTCGAGGTATGATTGAAAAATTCTTTAAATTCTCAATTTCTATTAAATTCCATGTTAATTTACAAAATAAACTCTAATAAAGTTAAGATTGAACAAATAAAAAAATAATAATAACCTTAGATACAAGAGTGTAAAGACATCCAACAGCAGCGATACCTGCCAACATCTGAACAAACTTGTAAGAGTCCCTCTCGAATTTGAAATCAACTGGAGGTGGGTACAAGATTGATCTTACCAATGAACCTTTACCAGTTGAAAAACTCGTCCTAATAACCAAAGCATAGACCTGAAAAAATAAAATAACATTTTAACAAAAAATATATAACACATAAAAAGAAGAAGGGTTAAACATTATGTGTAAATTTATTAATTTTAAGATAAACCTCAAGAGAAAATGAGTATCAGAGTAAAGTTTACCCACTTAATTATTAGTGACAGATTAAGACTAATTAAAACAACAGAATTCATTTTATATTTAATTTATAACTGATAATTTTCCTCATAAATTTATCAGAGTTATGACTAGAGAGGTTGAAAATAACACAATATTGTCACCACAATTTTATAGTAAAACTCTCAAACGCATTTCAACATATTATAACATCATCTTTAACTTGGTAAGAGTGAATTCTGTACTAAGCTAACTATTTTACACATTTTTATGACAAACTAACAGTACAAGGGGGGGGGGGGGGGGGGGGGGGTAGACTAGGGCTGTGTGGTTAGAAGGATTACGGAAGGAACAAGGTAAGGGATATGGAGTTGAGATCCAAGGCAGAACCCAGTAAAGGTATGGTTCAGGTAAAACATTTTTGTTACTGCTTATAGCTAAACAATAATCCCTTATATTACTAAACCTAATATACCTTACAACTACAAGACAATATTCTAAAAAAAAAAATAAACAGGTCAAGTGTGTGCTAGTGAGCACACAGCGTGGGTCCGTAGGCCACACTGTATGGTTTAAGTAGTACCCTATTGATGGTGTTTTTTAAATGCTAAAAAGCTTACTTTGAACTATCCCATGGGTCTGATATTCTCAAAACACATAAACAAATTTCTGGTAAAGAATTTTTTTGCCACTGAACCGGACTACAACCATATAAATACATCGAAAAGACCATAGTTATAAAAAAACGTATTTTGTCAATAAAAAATAAAATAATATTTTTTTTTCAAAATTTCCAAAAAGTGGTATCTTTATTTTTGGTTGAAGAATGTTAAGGAATTTTTTTAGATTTTTTGCACTTCACATAACCGAGATAGAGGGGGGCACACGTTTCACACCCACTTCAAACTTTCCTACGCTCACCCTATCAAAGTTATAACCAAAGAATTATATATTTTTGTAATCAGCTCGGCGTACCCTTTCATATGATACCCCTCATCCTCCTTGGTTTTGCCTACGGACCCTAAAAAATGTTTATTGGTTTTGCAAGAGCAGAGTTGTTAAGATTAGATTTTCCATTAGAACATGCTATATTTGTGTCTTGGATAGCTCTTTGAATTTCTAAGTTTTCAAAGAGGTGCAATTTCCTATTTTTTGGCATGAGTATAGAAGTTCATAATTATCAACATCAAATTTCCTCCACTCTACCATTTTTTTTTGTCTACCCTAATTTTTTCTTGTGTACCCTCACCTTGTACTGTTAGTTTGTTATAAAAAATTGTAAAATAGTTAGCTTAGTACGTAGTAGAATTCACTCTTACTAAGTTAACACGCACACTAAATATGATATTATATGTCAAAACGCAATTGAATTTTTTTATTATAAAATTGTGGTGACAATATTGTTGTGTTACTATCTATCAACCCCTCTAGTCATAATTATGATGTGGTATCACAAAATAACAGTCAAAACAACTAAACATTTTATACATCAGAGGATAAATTATTGGGATACCACAAGAGGCATTGATGTAGTTACATCCCAGCACAGAATCTAAAACATACACACAGAATCTAAACATACAGGATCTAAAAAATACACACTATCTCTAAATATATAAATATAACACTAATTCATTAAATAATAAGATTAAATACTTGCATACCTTTTCCTGACCGTAGTATCTTGTTTGAATGACATGGGTTCCACTGTAAAGTGTGTGCCGAGCATGTTCCTTTTCATCATATAATATATCTGAACAGTTAGGTAGAGGAGTCTTAGTAACAGGTACACTCTCTCCTGCAATCAAACAATACAAACCAATCCAGTTTTTACTATACAAACAAAAATTAATTTAACTTAATGTGGACATGGGACAAAATTAAACAAGAGGAAATCTAACTAAGAGTGCAGGCTTCCGAGGGTTGACTCGAAATCCACATCACAAAGGGGTTGAAGTCCGATGTAGTTTTTGCCCCAACTGCAAGGGATCTGGCATACACCGCAGTTTTGAGATGAAGGTGGTCTTTTGGCGATTTCAGGAGGCTTCTGGACTAGCGAAAGGCTTTTCTTCCATACATCGAAGGTACAACGGATAAGATAAGGAGGATTCTCTGAAAAAATGGTATCAGGACCACTTATACTGCTCACATGACCACCAGACACCACCTGATATCGCCAAAAGGCCACCAAAATCTCAAAATCCCTTGCAGTTGCACCAAAAACTACATCAGGCAAACTGGAAGATTGATCTCAACCCGCCTACAAGAACACGTAAGAGCAGTGAAAAACAACAATCACAGATCAGCAATAGCTCAGCATTCTGACGAAACTGGCCACCTCATCAAGTTTGAGGACATTCGGGTACCCGCTTCTGTCAACAGGTATCACAGCAGGGTGGTAAGGGAGGCTATTGAGATCAAGAAACAACCGGAGAACTTTAACAGAGAGGAGTGTTTGACCCTTTCTCGGACCTAGAAACCTAAGGTCAGTGGTTATATAGAAGAAAATGGCAACATTGCCCCCACTCTGTAAAACTTGCAAAACTGCGTTTAGGCAATTTTCTCAAGACAAAATTCCCCTCTTAAAATGAAGATAAATAAGCACAGAAATTAAAAATTTCCGCAAAACATGGTGGTAAAGAGTTTATTTACAAATAAAACCAACCGTTAGACTGCACAAACCCTATTTTCATGTAAGACGAAGTTGATTTTTGGCTCACCTGAAAAGTTGACAAAACGCAGTCCCATACGTTTGCCAGAGTGAGGGCGACAAATGAAAGAAGAAATAACTTTAAGGACTTCAAATTTTTAACGTTATCTAGGCTGTAACAAGCTTGCTCTAAAGCAGAAACTATATTTTTTGATGCATTTAGACCTTCTGAAATGGTATTAGAAACCCAAGCTCTAGATGGTTCTCAATTAGTCCCGTTCTATTTTTCATAGCAGGATAAAATGTATCAGATATTTTCTGATACATTTTATTTGACGGATAAATGCAAGTGCCACATTTAGATTGACAAGTGTCGTATGCTGATGATGAAATAATAGTTATTTATGCACTAGGGAGTAAAGTAAGCTATTATTCCCTGAGCGAAAAAGTTGGTTCTTGAGGCGAAGCCGAAGGAACCATGGTCCCTAAATCCCGAGGTGAAGCCGAGGGAATTAGAGTTTTTAACTCCTGAGGCGCAGCCGAGGGAATAACTCTAATTAGCTCCCGAGGCACTGCCGAGGGAGATAATTATCGCGAGGGGAATAATGGCACTTTACTCACGAGGTACATACTATATTTTATCTCCAGTAGGGAGAAAACACACATTTTCGTCCATTGCACAGTTATTTATTATTTTAATAAATAACAATAATTATTAGCACTTTTAATAGCAGATATAAGAGATTCAATATTAAAAACAAATAAGGATTGGAGTTAAACTCAAATAGAAGGTTATTTAGATGCAGGTTATAAACAAAGATAAACAAGGTCGAAAAAGCAGTGTCGCCAACCTGATTTCAACATTACATTAGCCATTAATTTTCTACTATTTATAAAATAATTAAGTTGGCAGTCCTTACTTGTTCGCCCTACTTTTAATTTTTCTCCCTACTTTTTGGGTTCAGGGAAAAAAAGACTTACTTTAGTCCCTCTAAACTAATCGAAAATCATAACTTTTTCTCCCTACAGGACATAAAAATATATACCACTTTTGGACCTTTATTCCAAATAAACCCTCCAGCCTACAGATTTGTATTTTCTTCTTCGTATATTTTAAGATACACTGATTAATTTGAAATAAGTTAACTACCTGTAAGCATGCTTTCATTAACAATGCATGTTCCAGTAAGTAGGACAGCATCGCAATGCATAGTACATCCATGAGGAGGTAGAGCAAGTAAGTCACCGGGAACCAGCTGTTCAGTTGGTACAAGAGATACATCCTCACCTCTCCTCACCACATTCGCCACATCTTGGCAGTACACTCGACTCCATAGATTTAACTGGTTCTAAACATAGAGTAAAAAATCAGTTATCAACAGTCAAATAAATTACATAGCAAAAATAAACTATTTTCTGAAGAATCGGATTCTTACTTATATACTTCTAATTAACTTAATCACACAATGCTGTAATCGTTAAAAAAAATTTTTTTTTTTGCTAAATAAGAGAATTCAAAGAATTTTTAAAATTCAAACTGAAAAATCGCATCGGTAGTTGCTTATTTTTTGTTTTCAATTTTAAACCAAAACAATATCTTGAAAACTAGATTTTTTCCAAGAAAATTACTTAAATGGCCTACACTTATTAAAATTTTTGGAACTGTTTTCAAGAAATAAAGTTTTTTTCATAGTTCTTGGGGGGTAGTGCCCTCAAATACACAGGTAATAGTACATTACGCGTCTGCGGAAAGTAGCATTTTGCATGCGAGTGTGGAGTTTGCACCCGAGCGATAGCGAGTGTAGTAAAAACCACACAAGGAAAGTAAAATGCCGTTTTCGCACGAGTTGCATACCGTACTTTATCTACGATTGTTAGATTTTAATAATATATACAGAAAAATAAACTTCCTGTATGTGTTTGTATTTCTCTTTTGATATAAAGATGGCAATTATTCATTAGTTGTATTTTGTGCCGAATTAATTATTTCGGGAGGCGTATTATTCTCCTCATATTAGTCATAATCACTTAAATCAGTCATTGTTTTTTTTACACAAAACTCGATATAAACAGTTACTTTTATTAAACAAATAGCAAATTAGTTTTGTTAAATGTAAACAAACTCGCCAATCGTGCGTAAAGGTGAAGAATTCTTCTTTTTTACCACCCTAGGGCGGAAAAAAAGAGGAATTCTTCAGAATTATCAGACGCGCATGCGCAATGAATACAAGTAAGTAAAGAATCACTTTCTACACATCTAAACAGAGATACAATGTTTATATTTCGTAACAATCGTAGATAAAATTAATGTCATGATTTAGCCTCGGGGTATGATTTTTCTCAATATGGATGCCAAATAGTATCAAAATTGGTCAAGCAGCCTAGGATATACATCTGCACAAGCTACAGTCAACAGACAAACTTTCTCATATAATATGAGGTCATAATTACTTAGCCCGGTGTTTTCCATTTATTAGTAGTTTTTATGTTTTTGAAGGTACATTTAATTATTATTGAAAATTTCATCAAAATGTATCATAAAAATAACTTCTCCTCCGTAGGGAATCGAACTCAGCCTCTCTCTATCCACATTTAAAGCTATTTTCTCTGGAACTTGGTTATTCCCGGGAAAATGGCATATACCGTTAGATTCACATATAGTAGTACCACTTGTTCGAACCTAGCAATTAGGCCTTCATTCGGGCCCTTTTTACTAGCCCCGTGGTAGAGAGTTCCAGCCACTTTACACATCACACCTCTGTACATTGTACCACCGAAGTGAGTATGATTTGATCATTAGTGAGCCATGTAAATCAGAGTATCACGGCGAGAGATCGAACCCCGACATCCTGATCCATTGATGGCTGAGCAGACGTGGTTTAACCCACACGGCCACACTAGCTCCCTTCACATATAATAAGGCTACATTTTAGATTTTTCAGAACATGTAAGCTAAATGTTGTCAAAATCAGCCGAGTAGTTTAGGCTCTTAATTTTACTTTTTTTATAAACATAAAATTAAGCCCGTTGCCTAGGGGCTCGTAACTTAATAAAATAAAAGAGGCTATCATATCTCTACTGGAGTGTTAGAAGCATAATGGCAACAATGCCAAAATACTGGTAATGGAATCTTAATTACTCACTATAGGATTACTTACTTGTCTTGTTTGAATGACGGCCATAATAACGCTGCATAGAGACATGAAAATGATACAGGCTGCATAGTAATAATATTGTTCAAACATCCACAGTATAAAAGAGAAAATTTGGAAGATATAGAAAGGATTGAGAACTTCCAGGAAGAGAAGAGCCATCACACTTCTCATAGGTACGACTATCTCGTTAGCACCATAAACAGCCCTCCTGAACAAACAAATACATTTCATTAAAAACTTAATACATTCCATGGGCATAATCACAAAATAAAAATAATAACAAAAAGAATGAACAGTACTCTGTATTTGATTAAAAACTTAACACAAGCTATGGGGATAATCAAAAAATAAAAATAATAACAAAAACAATGAACAGTACTCTGTGCAGCAGCTATATAACAGTATTTAATTTCTCTATTACAATATTCATATACAGTAGGACATAGGACCCCATTAATCTAGACAAATTCAGGCACAAGGTTGTCTGGATTTGCTGGATTTCCAGATTAGCGAGAATTTTTTAAAATTTGACGTAAAACACTTTATAAAATAGACTGCTAATCTTTAGAAAATAGACTGCTATTATGTATGTTTGTGCACATGTAGAAGAAAAACAAATAGGCGTAGAAGGTTGAAACTTATATGGGACCAACAATGGGTTAATTATCAGCTAACAAACAAATTTCATTAAAATCGGACGAGCAGTTTTTAAGATATGTTGATTCGCAAAAATTGAGTGACAGACCAACAGACAGACACGGAACCAAAAATGTTCTCTGATGTCTCAAACGGATTTCTGTCTTGGAATTTTTGAAATCGGAGACGTAAAATATTTTTGTTCTTCAGAACGATCACATAGCTTCCGTTATCTTCATTAAGCTCGGAAGCAAAATTGTATGTTAGCAAAATTGTAAGTTTAGGTACTGTATTTATATTAAAATTAAGTATGGATACATATGTATGTGAATGAACATACACATGGACATTTTTATCATTTTCCAACAGTTAGCTATACTGAACACAACATCTTATAAAAATTACAATTTTGAGTACATTTTCCAAGTTTTCATTGTCTACAGGTTCAGCAAAAATTATCGTAAGAAGTTATTTTTAATTTAATTTATAATGTTGAGGGCTTGCATCCTCTGTGAAGGATCATCCAGATTACCGAAGGGTCCTGATTGCCGAGGGTTCCGAATAACCTCGTGTTCGGATTTTCGGTGTCCTACTGTATAATGCAAATTATAATAGATTAATACTTTATTATTAATCAAATTGAGGGGGGCCTGGGTGGCTCGGAGGCTAGAGCGCTTGCCTTGGGATAAGGCAAGCTAAGCAGCATCGAGCCGGGTCAGATGGTTACCGCAGCTCTGGGTTCGATTCCCGGACCAGGCCCCCAGCTCAATGTTCACCCAGCATTGTTTAAATAAATGGGTAGCTGCTCGAAAGAGTAGCGCCACCAGGTTTCGGCCTGGAAACCATGGAATACACTCTCAGTTCGATTCACATCGAAAGAGAGTCATGGTTAACGACCAGACACTTCACTCTAATGTGAAAAAGTTAGGTTTCTAACCCGGGTTCGTTCAATGGGCCCACCTAAGTAGCCTATGTCTTCGGGCGTAAAAGCCCCCCGGAATAAAAAAAAAAAAAAAATCAAATTGAGTATATAATTGAATATTGATATAAGTACCTGAGGAACTGTTCAGCAATAGTGAGTCCTTTCTGCTGATGTAGAGTCCCCGTAGAAACATTGTGATCCAAACCTTTTATCTTGCAAAATTCACTTCTCTCACTATCCCACATATAAGTAATTTTTTTACAATTAAATAATCTAACAAATTTATATTCTGAAACAAAAAAAAAAAAAAAAAAATTGGTAATGTGTGAAGTCTCACGTAAAAAGGGTTTTGTTGGTATTATGAACATGAAATTAGTATAAAGGTGTAACAGGGATTTGGTGAGTGGAATAAAGTAGATAATAAATGTTTGATAGTTATTTATTAGTATATGAATGTGTGTGAGTGATTGTTTGTAAGATGTGTACACGTCCAGAGCTAAGATCGGACTCCCTGTGTGACTCTATGCTAGGGCTTAGTCTGTTAGATTCTTGGTGGGGGAAAGCACCACTAGACAGAAATTCGAGCCTTTGCTAGCCTAAGGTCTACACTGCTTTCCTAGAATATTCTGGACTTGGCTACCCTGTTACAAAGGCAGGGGGGGGGGGGGGGGGACGCCAAATTTTGATGTATTTGACAAAATGGCATGAAAAATTAATCACTTTCTACAAGTATTATATATTTTTGTAATTTACTCTTCAATACCTTTCATTTGATACCCACTCAAAATTTAAAAAAAAAATGTTTTTCCCCGTGACAGGAATTAGCCGCCATTTTGGACTCCTAGTTAATCCGATCAAGTTGCTATTCTTATTTTTTCTATGGCCCAGCACCGCACATTTTTTTATATACTTAGTAACAGCAGAAATATATTTAGGGGGGGGACACAAAATTTAGATGTTTTTTGACAAAATGGCACGGAAATTTTAACACTTTCCTCAAGTGTTATATATTTTTGTAATATACCTCTTCAATACCTTTCATTTGATACCCCACTCAAAAAAAAAATAAAAAATTGCATGATGTGAATTATCCACCATTTTGGATTTGAACAGCTGATAATTTTGAGTTCACTATATTTTTCCTGTGTGCGCGTCAAAACGATCTTCAACACTGAAAAGTTTCATGTTTTTATCTCTTTTGATTCAAAAGTTATTGGAACTGTACAGAGTGACAGACTCAGGAACAAAACTATAAGGGTTTCTTTTTTTGGTTTTACCAACGAAACCCTAAAAAAAAAAAAAAAATAATAATAATAACAATAATTATAATAAAATAAAATTTTACTATGTACTTTTAATTTGTAAACAGTCCAAAACTGATTAAATACCACTAGCTAAATATTACATAATAACTAATAATATTAGAATTACTTTGAATTTAAGACGCCCTCAAAATTTAAGCTGCCCTTTGGTTATAACATTTTAAAATTGGAAACTAATTTTTTATTTTAAGTGTTAAAATATATGCTTCAAATTTAAACCCGCACTAATATTGCGGATTAAAAAATTAAATAAAAAAGAATGGCTTAAATTCAAATTAATGTGGTATTATATCGTTATCGTGCAAACAATAATCCAAAGAAGATTGGGAAAAGTGGCTGACAAATTATTTATTAAGCAAAAACAGATGCACAGATCCTCTGCAAACTTTGCTTTAGTGTAAAGTAAGAAAAAGATCTTGCATCTTAGTCTAAATCCAAAGTAGTTAGGTAATATATAATATAGTTACAATATATATTTATACATTCTATTCACCTTTAAAATCTCCATCTGAAGTATGTACAGGTAAAGTGGTTGAATCTAACTTATCTAAAATTAAAGAACCTAATTCACCCCAAGCATCTCCTTTTTTCAGTGCTTCTCTGGAAAAAATAGAATTAAACAAAAATTAATAACAGTGAATAAAAAAATAATAGTGAAGGATAAAAAATGATTAACTTCCTATTTGGTTTTTCAATCTATTTCCAATTAAAAGTAATTATAATAAGTACAGATTAACAGATGTGTCTTGTTAGTAAATAAATATAAATGAATGTTCTTCAAGGCAAAGTTAAGATCATAGCTGTTAATACAATGTTACAGAAAATAATGGACTAGGCAAGAGAAAGAAAATATAAGGGGAAGCCAGTGAAAGATCAAGTCTTTGGCATTGTTTCATTTGAGACCAGGACATGGAATAATAAACATTTTCTCACCACGAAAATTAAACTTTTTACCAGCCAAAGCAGCTCTCAGACTTCATAAGGACATCATCAGTGCCTTAGAGCAAACAGTAGGTGATAAACCATGTAATAATAGCAAGAATTAAATAAATTAAAATACAATTTTTTTTATCTACTCACGGCAGCAAAATTAAACATTACTTAACTGTTCTTATGCTGGAAAGTACTATTTCGCTGATTTGTCATTAAAATATTAAAAACAGGCAGGAAAGTAGTTAAAACAGTCAGGAAAATGCTTTCTCTGCCTAGGCAGAGAAAGTAACAGTGTTCACCACTGTGTGTCATAACCTCTGATTTTGTTTGTGTTTAGATTTATTTTAATCTGTGTTATTTTAATTCAGTTTCATACTTGTTTTATTACAAAGCAGTGTAATATTATTAATATATTAATAATATTATTATTATTTAAAAGTTTAATAATGATAAACTGAAAAAGTATTTTATCTCCAGTAGGGAGAAAAAGTAAAAGTAGGGCGAAAAAGTAAAGTAGGGTAAAAAAGTAAAGATTGCAACTTAATTATTTTATAAATAGTAGAAAATGAATGGCTAATATAATAAAATAGCTGAAATCAGGTTGGCGACACTGCTTTTTCGATCATGTTTATCTTTGTTTATAACCTGCATCTAAATAACCTTCTACTTGAGTTTAATTCCAATTCTTATTTGCTTTTAATATTGAATCTCTTATATCTGCTATTAAAAGTGCTAATAATTATTGTTATTTATTACAATAATAAATAAAACTGTGCAATGGACGAAAATGTGTATTTTCTTCCTACTGGAGATAAAATATTGTATGTACCTCGCGAGTAAAGTGCCATTAGTCCCCTCGGGTCTTAGAGTTAGGGACTATGGTTCCTTCAGCTTTGCCTCAAGAACCAACTTTTTCGCTCAGGGAATAATGGCTTACTTTACTCCCTAGGTAGGCATAAATAACTATTAATTGTAGGTATTTGAATAATTAATCTCGAGTAAGAAGTGGCAAAACTGGAGCACGACTTGTTATGGTTTCAGTTTGTAGACAATTCATCTCAAACTAACTCTTACCTAAGCTTCCAATTTTTTATCTGCATAGCGTGAGTAGATAAAATATTGTATGCAACAAGGCAGCAAAGGAAACATTTCTGCCTCGGCAGTCAAATAGGTAAATTACCTGCCTCGGCAGTTAATTATGATAGCCTGTCCTCGCCTTCGACTTGGAGGCTAATCTAATCACTCGTCAGGAAAATTCCATTTTGCTGCCTAGTTACATAATAGTTATTTATGTAACTAGGCAGCAAAATGGAATTTTTCTGACGAATGATTAAGTTAGCCTCCGAGCCGGAGGCGAGGTCAGGCTATGGAAATTAACTGCCGAGGCGAAGCCGAGGCAGGTAATCTATTCGATTGACTGTCGAGGCGAAGCCGAGGCAGGCAATATATCAATATGAGGCAGAAATGTTTCCTTTGCTGCCTTGTTGCATACAATATTTTTCCTACTGGCGGAAGAAAAATGTTTCCTATAAATAATATTCATTTCATAATACTTACTTACTTATCAAATACTATCATTGAACTATTCAAATTAAAAAAAAACAAGCAACAATAACAATATCAAATGTTACAATTATAAAAAATGAATCGACAGAAATACAGTAAAAACAAAACAAAATGATGATAATAGACGAGCTGCAGTGTTGCCACTAATTTAATTATTTATGATTATTTTAAGACCTACTATTTTTTTTGTAATTTTTTTATTTCTTTTTTATCTTTTTACTCCATTCTATTTTATAAATATAATCTATTTTAAGTATTTATAAACCTTTTTTTATAAATTCGTAATATTTTTAAGGTAAATTGTTAAAATAATTTAGGTTAAAGATAATATTAAAAGAAAAGGTTGTTTGTTTATTTATTTGTAGCGGGGAATGTGGGCGTGGCTTAGCCTGGAGAAATCCTCAGCAAAATACGATTTTGCCGCCTAGGCAGCAAAATTGTATTTTGCTGCGTATTGTAAAGTATTCTTGAAACCTCAGAGAAATTTAACTTTCATGCCTAAAAACAGTTCAATAATGCGTAATTTTGCTGCCGCTAGTAGGAAAATAACTATTTTTATTGATTTAGTTATTATTTTAATTTATTTAAGTTTTGCTATTATTACATGGTTTATCACCAACTATTTATTCTTAGGCACTGATGATGCCTTATGAAGACTGAAAGCTTCTTTGGCTTGTAAAAAGTTTAATTTACATGGGGAGACTATTTTTATTATTCCTTAAGATGATCTCCACAGGTGCTCCTATATCTAACATAATTGAATTTAGTTTCTGCCCTCCGGATTATTATTAGAAAGAGTAATTTGTGTAACTGGTGAACAATAGGTGTGTTTCCGAGTTTTATAGTTACTCCTAGTACATAATTGTTAAACGACTAACCACGTACAAAGCTTACGGAATCAAAACCTAAAATTCAGATAAAAGGCATGACCTTGGCCCATATCTTGGGCAAAATATGGCTAATTTATGAAATAATATATAAAATCAAATTAAAGGGATTAATTGAAGAATTGTCGATGAAACTAAGATAATTTTGCACAAACCTTGCACTATCCACAGTTATCTTTTTAACATCCTTTACATAGTAACACTTATGTTTCTGCTGGTATCGCTCCTGCAAATAAAAATTTAAAAAAAACTATTATATTAATTTTAAAAATTAACCATAAATTATAAATTTAAAAAAATTGAGATCAACTATCCAGAGTTTCTTCCTTAAGGAAAATACCCCCATGTATAAGACATAGTTATGGCTAGTAAAGTGTAATTAATTAAAGAAAAGAAACCTTACTTCATTCAGATGAAACGTTTTGACTCATAATAGAGTCATCTTCAGTCATTTATAATTGATAAAAAGGTTTTTTACGTTGGTACTTAAAATAACTGCCTCCATTAGAGGGTGTTTAGAGTCTAGATTTAAGATTTTTTTTTTTTAAATTTAAATAACATAAACTTGATCATTCCTGACAAACACAATACAATAAATGATAAATAAATAATGAAACAATTTAATCATATCAATAACGACCAGCCATCACTGCGTCTTATATATAGTGATTATTTAATTAAGATATCTTTGAGCTAGACTAATAAGTTGGCAAATCAATGATAATTTCTGCAACATTTATCAAGTATCTTTTGAGAAATTGAAATTTTATTGTTAAATAAATAATTATAAGAACTCTAGCAGGTATATTTAGATCAACATAATTTCATCAGGTTTGCAAAGTAAACAGCCACTTGAATTGTTTGGGTTTCACAACACTTAATACAGGTTGCAAGAAAATGAATAGGAATAGTAATAATATTGCTATTCTAATTCATATTTGAAAAAAAAAATACTTCTTCAGATTATTACTCCCAAGTGTTTTTATTTTTTTCAGAATAGAAATGACTGACTAAATAACTATTAAGACAAAAGGATGTTTAGTCCAATGTACTTTGGGAAAAAGGAATGTCACACTTTTGTTTTTATTAGGGGAGTAACAATCTAAAGAAACATCCGTACACCTTCTTTAGATAGCTACTTCCTCTATTTTTTTTTTCTCTTTTTTTTTTTCCCCCACATGGTAAACATATAAACAAATAAAATGAATTAGTAAGGGAAATGTAAACTTACAATGACTAGAACTTTTTCAGCTTTTTCTAAGGAACTTGGTTTGTGTGTGGCATAGAGCATCCATTGCGGGTACCAGTGGAAGACAAGTCGTAAAGCTCCTAGAGTGAGACCAATAAACAGCCAACAGAATGCTGCACGAATTCGACATCTCACGTACCCTCGGACTTCCTGAAATGCCACAACAAAACAATCATTAACATTTCATTTGTGGGCTTAAAGTTTAAGAAAAAATGCATATATAGTAAAAATAATATGTATAAAAGATATATAACATAAAATGTAAAACAAACATAAAAATATATAAAGGTATAAAAAAACTAGGTGTGCAATACAGTTGTCTGCTTGCAATATTGAGCTACGCGTGCATTTTAATATTAAACAATAAATAGCTGAAGTCGGATCAAAAATAGTAATATTTCTAATTTTTAATTAAACTAAACAGCATTTTTTTCCCCTGTTTTTCTATTTTACCTCCCTCTTAAATGAAAATATGACAAAAGTGAACATAACAACAATAACTGTACTCTTTAGGCCCGTTTACACGGTGATAGTTCTTGCACGATAGAACTATCATGTCAGTCTACGTCATACAACTATCGCCGAGGTGTGCAGTCTACACGGTGAGAGTTAAAATACGTCAAAACTTGTTGTCTTGCACTCAATGTTACATCCACATCCTACATTTTTTACTTGGATACGGAAATAAAGAATTAAATATATTATAATGTGAAATTATAACACACACACAGCAAAAGGAATATTCATATTGTCAAAAAAAAAAAAAAAAAAAAAAATCTGATATCTAATGTGAAGTGTGAAGCAAGTTATCATATTTGTTGCCTTTAAATCTGTTATCACGTGATAAAAAAGTATAAGCCAATCAGCATCTAGTATCTAGCGTAGTATTCAATAAATCTGCCGCATGAGTACTCTGACTGCTGTGATAGAACACTCAACTATCTCGACAGACGAGATAGTGTGATGGCAGTTAGTTCTATCGTGACAAAATCTATCACGTAGTCTACACGATGATAGTCGATGCGATAGTTGCTGTCGTGACCGCAACTATCGCGCCAACTATCACCGTGTAAACGGGCCTTTAAAGAGCTTTCAAACGACATGCATCATGAAGGGCATATACTATTTTAACTTATGTACCCCGTACCCCTATGAACCTATTTGGACCATTTCAGATTTATACCTTCTTGTGGTTGGCCACATTGACCGTGCCGAATTTTGTGCGGATCGGTTCAGCTGGTCAGGAGGAAACTTTTGTGCCCCGTACCTCGTACCCCTGTGTACCAACTTGGACCATTTCAGATTTATACCTTCCTGTGGTTGGTCACATTGACTGTGCCGAATTTTATGTGGATGGGTTCAGCCGGTCAGGAGGAAACTTTTGGCCCCGTACCCCTGTGTACTAATTTGGAGCAATTCAGATTTATACCTTCCTGTGGTTGGTCACTTTGACCGTGCCGATTTTTGTGCGGATCGGTTCAGCCGTTCAGGAAGAGTATGCGTCCAAACAAATGCAAAGTGTAGTATAAGAGCTTCGCTTCGCTCAGCTCAAAATTTCAATTGAACATCAGCAAAAGTTAAAGAGCGCAGACAGTTGAAATTAATCTGGTGCTATCTGCTGTCTACTTTCAACAAAGGTAGGATTGATACCATACTCGTACGCCATTGTATTTAGTAGAATTATTATCAAACCCACCCAAGACTTTCTATGAAGAATTTCATCAAAATCAGATAAGCACTTTGGAAGATATAGGTGTAAATAAATGTATGTTGAAGAGAACCAAATGGGCGCATGTTTGTTTGTGCACATGTTGAAGAGAAACAAATGGGCACAGAAGATTGAAACCTATAAGGGACCAACAATGGGCTAATTATGACCTAACAGCTACCATACAAATGTCATTAAAATCACACATGTAGTTTTTTAAGATATGCTGGTTCACAAAAATTGAGTGACAGACAGACACAGAACCAAAAAGGTTCCCTGATGTCTGAAATGGATTTCTCTCAAGAATTTTTGATATCGGAGGCAAAAATATTTTTTCTCTTCAGAACGATCCCATCGCTTCAGTTACCTTTGGTAAGCTTGGAAGCAAAAATTGTGAAATTTATTCCAAAAAGAAAACGATGTGTGAATTAAAATTAGAGGGACATACATTAGTTATATTTAGATTTTATTTATTGTCAGATTTTAGAATATATGTAAAGGCTACAAAAATATTCACCACTAGCCACATCCGAAAAGGACTTAATTAAACAATTCAAACTTTTTAATGATTTTATAACAAAGACCTCTAATAAGGTTTGAAGATGTCCCAAAATTAGGGATGAAATATCAGCTTTTAATAAACTAAAAATGAGTAAATATTTACCCGGAAAGACAGGAAGAATTTAATAAATTATAGAACAAAAGTAAGTCAATTAGTGTGGCAGATAGCTTCCTTGAGTCTTATTATTGGATTAATGATCACATGAGTATAAAGTAACATGATCCCAATAGATGAATTAAAAGTTTGGGCTAGTTTTGATTCTTGGGGGCGTCACATTTATTTCGATTCAATATTGAATGTGCGCAGACGGTCGGACAAATTTCTTTAATTCAGACATAATTTCTTTAAGATATGGTAGTTCACAAAAATGTAGATGGATTTTCTGTCGAGGTGATTTTAAAAATATGAAGATATAAAATTTTTTTTTTTCCAGAATTATCGCAATAATACATGATGCATCTAGCTCTAAAACCAGGCAAACCACTAGACATGTTATTTCAACAATTTATATTTTTTACTCCTTTTAAGTTTTTAAACGAGGTGTCTACTGCACATTTCAACAGGTTCAAACAGTTTATTTAATAATAGAGAAGTTTTAGTTGATAGTCAAAATCAAATTTGATGATAAAACAAATCTGAGAACCAGCTTGGTTGGTTTTGGAACTAGACACCTCCAATATAAATTTAATAGTGGTTAAGTATCATTAATGTAAAAACAAATTGCACCACAATGGGAAATTTGGAATTGTTAAAATTATCATTTCTAGCCATTAATATTAAAATTGGAAGGGTGAAAGAGCATAATGCATGAAGTGGGGATGCCCTTCGGCTTAAGTAGTGACAAAGAATTTGTAGACATGGATTGACACTTATTTCTATGAAATTTATTAAGCTACGTTTTTATATTAATTTTTTGCAATGTGAGTATGTAGTTTTTTTAAATTATATTTTGTCTTTAAATTTATAACATATAAAATAATCAATATTTATTAATTAATTAAATAAATTGATTTACCATTTGATCCTCGGTGCCATAATTAATGAACTGAACGTTAGGGTGGGTGGTATTGTCAGCGGTGAATGGAGTCCCATTTTCCTGCATTTGTTTGACATCTAAACAGAACAATAAACTCAGCGTCAATAACGTCTCAATCCGGCATCTCAAACCTTATCTTGTATGGCACGCTTATCTTTAAAACTTCTTAACAATTATGAAATTAATAATAAAAAAAAAAGATAATATACAAATTATGTCGGAATAATTAGGAGGGGGAGAAACACAAGATTATTTAACATACCTTAATATTCATTTATTTGAAGAATTAAGATTTTTTTTATAAAATATTTGAGTGTTATTAGTGAAAATCATCTTGACTTTCCGAAAAAAACAACTTATTAAAACAAATAAGAAAAAGACAAAAACAATTTCACAAGGAAGTAGTTGTTACAATTTTTTAATAATTTTTCTTATACAATTCCACTTAAAGGCTGTTTAAATCATTTTTCTTAAGTATTTTACATTGTTGAATAATTTATAACACTAGATTAAGCTGGATTCAATTATATTTACTTGGAGACAGATATGATTTCTGATCTAGACAGGCTAAGATTGGATTTAGACAGTCTTAGACATTATGTGTGATATTATTGCTGTTGTAAATATCAATAAGTTCACTTGCACTTTCAAAGTCATTCAGTAACCACTAGATTATCTAAAGAAGGCTGCTTTAGAACAGCCAAAACCTGTCAATTGTTTTGTGTGAAGACGTTGTTTGGTTATTGAACTACACCTCTTTCATGATAATTTGTTTGTGTGAAGACGTTGTTTGGTTATTGAACTACACCTCTTTCATGATGACGTTGTTTGGTTAATGAACTACACCTCTTTCATAATAATTTGTTTGTGTGAAGACGTTGTTTGGTTATTGAACTAAACCTCTTTCATGATAATTTGTTTGTGTGAAGATGTTGTTTGGTTATTGAACTACACCTCTTTCATGATAATTTGTTTGTGTGAAGACGTTGTTTGGTTATTGAACTACACCTCTTTCATGATAATTTGTTTGTGTGAAGACGTTGTTTGGTTATTGAACTACATCTCTTTCATGATAATTTGTTTGTGTGAAGACGTTGTTTGGTTATTGAACTACGCCTCTTTCATGATAATTTGTTTGTGTGAAGACTTTGTTTGGTTATTGAACTACACCTCTTTCATGATAATTTGTTTGTGTGAAGACTTTGTTTGGTTATTGAACTACACCTCTTTCATGATAATTTGTTTGTGTGAATACGTAGTTTGGTTACTGAACTACACCTCTTTCATGATAATTTGTTTGTGTGAAGACGTTGTTGAGGCTTTTAAGTGCATATTGATCCGAACTCTAATTATTAGTATGAATAATAAAAAAAAAACTGTCCTTACCAGATTATATTATGTGGGATTAAAAAAAAATTAAGTTAAAGAGATGAAGAAGAAATTTTGTCCAAGAGTTGAAAATAATATTTGAAGAGAGTTATTATATGAGTAGGAAAGGCATGCTTTCACATATCTTTAACAACTGACTTTAATATAACGTGCTCTTAAACTTTCACTTAATAAGCATTCTAAAAGATAAAGCACATATCATAAGCACAACCTTGTTTAACATATTTAGCAGATAGATTAACACTGAATTATGGAAAAAAATAATAATATATAGAGTACCTAACAATACATTTGTTGATAATTATTATTTAACACATACTGTTACTAGAGTTTATCTAGGTAATTATGGAATAGTTTTGTTCTTTTAAATTATTGTAGCAGTTCCAATTAGTCAGTTAAAACTCATTTAATATGAGGTCAATGTCTTTAAAAATAGTTTATTTAACTGAAAGACAATCAAACCTTGAAAATAGTTAAGAGTTGGAAAAATGTTTCTAATAAAAACGTTTAATAATAATATAAATTTAAAAAAAGGTTTTAAATATTAAAATTGTGCATCGAAAATACATAATTTGTAAAAGTTACAGTCTCCTAGTTAGTCAGAAAGAGGGTTAACCCTGGAATGCTAATGGTAATTGGATGGCTGGCATTACTAAACCTTCATCGATTCAACTAACATATGCAGAAAATATTTTTTTGGGTTGAAACTATTAAGAACTCATTATTAAATCTTTTAGTGAGATATACAAACATAAGATGACAAATTAGTTAGTAGAGATATCAGAATAATCTGAAATTGAGTGAACATTAATACACCAGGTCCCACGCCCCAGGCCAAAAGCCCTAAGCCCTTTGCTAAGTGCTCCAGGCCCCAAATTATCGGCCACTGGTCTCTGGCCCAAGGCCAATTACCCTAGACCCATTGCCTCCTGCCCTAGGCCTATTGCCCCTTACCCCAGGCCCATTGTCCCAGGCTATAGGCTCATTTGACAACCAATTAATTCCCTACATCTATTACTAAACGTTAGTCGAATCGACGAAGTAGCTTGGACGGGAATTTACCAGAAAACGAGTGTATGCTCAAAAGGACTTCTACCTCTACACTTGCAGGTGTGTTACCAACCAGTAAAAGCACTGCAGAAGGATGGGGTATGATGGGTAGGACCCATCACCATCGCATACGAGCTTAAAAGTTTAAGGTTCAAACTGTGCTCGTCGATTTGACTACCATTAGCATTCCAGGGTTAACTAGACTGCCAATTAGTGTGGCACATAGCTTCCTCACATTAAACCACGATTTTATGCTTTTACAAGCCATTATTATCTAATTTATTTAATTGTTTCCCGGGTTTTTTAATACGTCAAAAGTATTTTGATTTTTTACATGAATTAAAGTATCAATTAAGTAAAAGTTACAGAGTGTAGACTGTTCAAATTTATCTGGTGCTATCTGCTGTCTACTTTCAACAAACCATCTAAATTTCATAAAAATCAGATGAATACTTTTGAAGATATAGGTGTAAATAAATGTATGTTTGTGCTCATGTTGAAGAGAAACAAATGGGCGCAGAAGGTTGGAACTTATATGGGACCAACATTGGGCTAATTATGTCACACCATACAAATTTCAATAAAATCAAAGATATATTTTATAAGATATGTCGGCATGCGCAATTCACAAAAATGTGGTAATCTCAATTTTTTTTTATTTTAAATTATGATTGGGGTATAGCAAATATTTATAATTATCATCTTCATATTTTTCCTATGTGTGGGTCAAAAAGTTACGCCAATATTTCAAACTTTTAGCTTAAAAAGGTTTGGGGTTTAGGTAAAAAGGTTTGGGAGATATGATCCAAAGATCGATGGACAGACGGACAGACACACCACCCTTGGCATAAGGGTTCC
This sequence comes from Gerris lacustris, assembly GCA_951217055.1. Taxonomy (NCBI): domain Eukaryota; kingdom Metazoa; phylum Arthropoda; class Insecta; order Hemiptera; family Gerridae; genus Gerris; species Gerris lacustris. The sequence goes on from OX578281.1 coordinate 11,544,785, forward strand.
GAGAAGGATATACGAAACCCTAATTAAAGCTTGCAATACATTAATCCTAATCTATGATGATTTTACAGTCTAATTTATAATTTTTTTTAAATTGTTATCAGACACTACGTTTGTATAGTAAATGATAAAAATATAAATATAGATTGAGAAAGAAATGAAAGAAGAGGGAAAAATTGAAAGAACTAAGTTTTGTGCCACGGCCCGAAAATTGGGTCAGGTGGAAGTTGTTAGTTTCAACCCTACATTTCCTATAAGGAATTGAAGGAAATAATAAAACTAAGTCAAATACATATTATTAGTTATACAAGAAATTCATTTGGTATAAACAAAATCAGTAAAATACTAAGTTGATATAAGAACAATAGGCACACAAGTGGAGATGATGTCAGTAGTAAGATAAAAAAAAAACAAAAAACTTCTCCATAAATTAAACTAACATTCTTTAAACCAATTTTTGATTTTCCAAAGGTCTCACCTGTAAAAATAAAAACTGCCAAGAAATTTTATAGTAATAAGGCAGCTTTTTTTTAAAAAGTTTATCCAGGACAGAAACTGGATGCGAGCTAAAATTCAAAAAAGTCTAATTTGTGGAGTACTACAGTTTTGAGTCAACAAAAATTTATAAAAAAATCATGTGCAAGTCCATGAGAAAGTGTAGTAGTCTCGCTAATCCAGATTTGATGGGAACGAGCACTGTCTGGATCAGCGAAAGTCTGGATTAAAAGGGAATCAGTTTTTTTTTTAAATGTCAGTAAAACTAGTTTCAGTGGGGTAAAACTATTAAAATCGATGTTTTTATCATAAAAATTACAGTTTAGTTTCAATGTAAGAACACTTTTTAAATCTAAAAATTTATTTAGGTTGAAAAAAACCTAATTATCTTATTGATATAAATGCAAAGTTTTTTTTTTATTGTACAGTATTGAGGTCCATCTGGATTAACTGGATGTCTGGACTAGCGAGGTCTGGATTAACTGGATGTCCGGACTAGCGAGGTCTGGATTAACTGGATGTTCGGACTAGCGAGGTCTGGATTAGTAAGACTCTACTCTAAGTAAGAATACAATAGAGGATAAAAAGGCAAGTTACCTGTGATGTTCATGAGAAGTGACTGAGAATCTAAACTAAATATTTCTAATAATAAACCATATTTGAGAAAAGTAACCTGATTACCTAACTAAAAATGAGGAAGGTACCTTTAAGGTTCATGAAGAGCAATCTACGAGCGATTATACGAGACTAGTTAATCTATAGCCGAGTCCTTAGCAAGTTCAAGGTTGTTTATCTTAAACTAGTTACGAGTTAGGTAGGCTTCCAAATGAGTTGGTTGTTCGAGGCACAAGGGGGGGGGGGAGAGAGGGACCGGGTAACTAGTTTGAATATATCAACACTTCCTCTCACCTTCCCATTTAGGGGAACTATTCATAGGGGAATAATGATGCAAGCAAATTAAGCAAGCAAAATAATAAGAATTGCTATAAATAGCAGACAAACGATCTAGGATTTCCAAAGAATTAATCAATTAATATCAAAGATAGTCTTTAAACATTGATATACAGTGTGTCCCCAGGATTGACGCTTGAGTAGGTGAAAAAAGAAAATGAAAATTTCATCTTCTGGGGTTCAACCCTACTTGAATTGAAACTAATAATTTATGCCATAATTTTTGTTTCAAAAAATCAACCAAGTATGTCTTGGAAATTACAAATAAAAAGTTATTTTTCTCACTAGTAAAGTGCTTTTTTTCTAGGAGTTACACCAAAACGTTAATAAAAAAAAGTTGATAAGAAAGAAACACTTAGTAAGATTACAAAATTTTAAAACTCTTCAACAAAAATTTGAAATTTTGTTTTTTTCTATTCCATAATTTGCCTAATGAACTGTTTAAAATAGTTGAAACTAATAATTTTAGTAGTGCCTCCAATGTTGAAACTTTGAAAATACCACTGTGAATATTATGTTAGTATGAAATTACATTTAATCGTGATTTATTTGTGTTTTGTTATTTTTATTATTCTTATTTCTTATAATAATTATCTAAATGTATTAACAGATGAATGAAAGTGAACTAAAACGTTTTTGAACTTGTACAATTTATCAATTTTGAAAGAACTTTTCCTCACAAAATTTTTCAATATTTTCAACAATTAAAAAAAATGGTAAATAATGTAATATATCAAAGTAGGAGGAGGGTTTTAAAATTTTATATTCTTACTCAGTTTTTCTTTCTTAAAAACTTGTTTTAATAACATTTTGTCGTATCTCCTAGAGAAAAAGCACTTTACTAGTGAGAAAAATAACTTTTTTTTTGTAAATTTCCAAGACATACTTGCATGATTTTTAAAATTATGACATAAATAAATTTTCCATTCAAGCAGGGCTGAACCCCAGAAGATGAAATTTAAATTTAAAAAAATGTTAGTATTTTTCACCTATTGATGCGTCGATCCGGGGACACACTATATTTGAACGATTTCATCTTAATTGTAAAAATAAGTAAGAGTTAATGAAATAAGAATAAAATTATCGGTTTATTGTTTAATTGCAACAATAAACCATTTTTTATCTTATCAAATACTTAATTCCACAGAAAAAGCTTATGTTAAAATTCCAAAATAAAGGGTAATTTATTTTAAATTTATAAATAAATGGGCCATATTTGATCTGGATGTCCACCTAAGACTAAATCTCAAGAAACCCTCTACACACTGGTGACATGACTTCCCGACTTGACTGTTGGCCCCGACCGTTCATGTTGGGGCCTTGCCTACACACACCCCGACCAAACGAGCCGACTCGACTACCAGTCCAGTTTAGCAGCAGTGCTCATGGTGCAGTGTTCTAAAATAGCTCCATATCTGTCTAAACGGCTCTAAGTGCAGAGATATTTATAGATATTATATTAGGTGTATGGTGTAAGAAATGGTTGCAGAAGAGAAATTATTTCACCCCTATGAGACTAGTAAAGGAGTTGGATGCAAAGGATTACTGCAATTTTATGAGTATGGATGAAGATTATTTTGTGGAACTACTTGGTATGGCCAAACCGTTTATCGAAAAGTGAAGTATGAGAATAGGAGAATCTGTATCTGCTGAAGAGAGGTACTTTTCACACAGACATTTCAAACAACCCGGTTGAGTGACATAAAACTGATGAAACAAAAATGAAGCTGAGGTGAAGGTGCAAGTAGGACCCACCAACAATGCTATACACACATTTCAACATGACAAAAAATGTGGTGGGGGATTGGATGGTCCAGCTGACTCGACTGACCGACCGTCGGCCCCGATAGAATTTATGCTCCGACAGTGCAACACTCACTGCGGGTCGGTGGTTGTATCGTGTAGCTGACCTGACTGACCGACCATCAGCCCCGATAGAAATTATGCTCCAAAAGTGCAACATGCACTGGGGGTCGATGGTTGGATGGTCCAGCTGACCGACCGTCGGCCCCAATAGAATTTATGCTCCGACAGTGCAACACGCAGCCCCAACTGTCAGGCAGTCATGTTGGCCAGTGTGTAGGGGGTTTAAATGAGCTGAAAATTTAACCCATTGAATGCGTAATTTAATTCATGAACCTACCTTAGTGACTGAATAGAATCTCTAAAAGTTAATTAAAAAAAAAAAAAAAAATTGTTGGATCCCCTGTGGATACAAACGTCCGTGGGCCTGACCGAGCCTTGCAAGATGGTTCTACTTGAGGCACGGAGAATAGAGCCACAAAGGGCTGAAAGGGAGGGCTTGGATCCAACCGGAAGGCGCGTTAGCACGGCATGGATCCACAGAGGATCCACCCGCATTGAATGGATTAAGAGACACAAAAATGTCAGGGACATACATTTTTTTAATGTCAGCAACTCCTGTAGAAAGACAATAAAGTTTGAGATGTTATATTAGCTCAGGAAAGATTAATGATTACTCAAAACTTATCAAACTTTTAATTTTACAAAATTGAATGTTCATTAAGGATTAGTTGTAATAAGGATTTTATTTTTTGTAAGTTAATTATTTACCTTGGAGAGGCTGAGTTTCCAATATGATGCTCTCCCGTCTACTTTCCACACGACAGTATGAACTCCTCCTCATAGGTAGTTTGAAATTCACCGGAGTATCTGGCATCGTGAAAAATTCAAAATCGACGAAATACCGCAAAAAATTTCTTAACACAAGCAAACGTTGGGGTTTTTTACAGCAAAAAACCGATAGTACAAACAAAAAAATTTAAGCACACTACCGATTAAAATACAGTAGCACCGACAAAATGTTTATATATATATTTTTTAATCACACCTCAAATTCATTTAGAGGGGATTTTTTTCAATTAGAGCGACATCATCACAATAAAGAGTTTATGTTAATGAAGGTTCATCTCTGCGGTTGACTGTTTATGGTGTAAAGCCGATGTCAGTCCCCGGGATCAGGTTTCTTCCATCCCACCTTGGGTCTCTTGCAATCGCAGGCGCTCCTCAACTTCATCCAGCGATGTTTACTAGAAAGTAGACCCTTCTTATCCATAACGCTTACAGGACCCGAACAGCTCAACTGATAGAAATTCTCAAAGCGCACTGATATATAAATACACTAAAATTCAACTAGTGTACTCAAATATTCAATTATTACTTTTATTTTTTTTTAATAATCAATTATATTGATAAAGTAATAGATTATTAAATAGTTATTGATCACGATTAAAAAAGTTCAAATGTTCACTTTCAATGGATTAAAATTTTAAGGTTGAATTAATTTAAAAAACTATTAAAAAATAAATAAATAAAGAGAAAAAAAATCACTTTCAAATATAATAACGTTAAAAAGAAAAACGAACTTTAAAAATTTTTCTAACAAGAAATATCACAAATAAAAGATAAAAATTCAGTCAATAACTGGCACTTTAAAAAACTTCTAACGGCAGTCTCTTTTTGTGTGACGTCAAACTTCATACTCAAACTAGTGAAGTCGCTGACAAAAATATAACGGCAGAGCCTAAAAAAGAAAATAATATTTAATTAATAAAACATAATAATGAATACAATAAATTGTTATCATTAAATTAACATATGTATAACAGTCAAAATGAATGTGAGCTAATAAATAATATGACATTCACTGGACACAAATATATTCTTTTTATAATACGAATAAAGTTAAAAATATATTCATAACCTGACAGTATATGTTACAAAATATATATTAGCCAAAAAGTAATAAATAAAGGCTTAAAAGGGGGTGAACCATATCAACACCAGTCAATTAAAATTTTTTAAAAAAAACTTTTAAACAAGATTCTTAAATGAGGAAAAATAACAACTTTTATGACCAATTATAAACAAGGCTTCACATATTTTTCACATTAGGGACATATGAATGGTTTAAAGGCAGAGTGGTATAAGACAATATTGAAAACTTGTATATTTAGGCATACATGATTATACATATATGTTGTATATACCTGATTATAGATGTATATATACATCTATATATATAATATATAAATATATACGTATATATGTAAAGAAAGAGAAAGAGGAAAGAGAAAGAGAGAGAGAGAAAGAGATACAGAGAGAAAGAGGAGAGAGAAAGAGAAAGAGTGAGACAGAGAGAGAAAGAGAGAGAGACAGAGAGAGAGAGAGAAAGAGTGAGACAGAGAGAGAGAGAGAGAAAGTGAGAGAGAGAGAGAGAGAGAAAGAGTAAGACAGAGAGAGAAAGAGAGAAGAATTCTCCAACATTGAATTTTAAATGAATTTTAGAGAACATTTCGATAAATTAAAGCATTACAATTAGTCCAAGTGCCACAATTTCATCCTATATCATAAAATGTAAGTAGTTCAATCGAACCATTTTTAATTATATATAAGTAAACAACACTTCAGATTCAAGACTATGTAAAACAACAATAGTTTAGTGAAAACAATAATAGATACCTGTTTTTGTGTTTTGTAGTTGTTGCTTTGTTATTTTTTTTTGGGAGGGGGTATTATTATTTACTAACACAATTATATAAATTATTTTGATACTAGTAATATAGATAAATTGTTTTTTTCTTTGGATGGTGAATTACAAGAAAAGGTCATAAGTCCATTGACTAATCCTTTTGGCATGAATGATTGAGAATATGAAAAGTTAATACATTTATAATGATAATAAGCCAAGAGTAAAAAAAAGGAATGTTAAGTAAAGGGGATGATTAATTAATAATAAATAGTTAAAACATTTAGTACATCTCTAGACCACTGCCTCTTCAGACGGCAAGGTGGGTAATCTGATATGTTTTGGGAAGAAACGAGCCTGGTTAAGGAGGAAGAATTGATTTGTGAAAAGGTAATAGAGTTATTAGTTTAATTAAATAAAATTCTTAAAAGAAGTTTAAATAAAGTTCTTAAATTAAATAAAAATTAAAACGGAATAAAGACGGTTCAGAACACTAACTGAATATATTATTATCTCACAGGGGAAAACATTCTACAAGGAAGGTTAGCTACAATCTTTCAAGTGGATATTCAACAAATTATTATTTTTTATTATTTTTTTTTTTTCGTTGAATAAAAGCAACAAGGACAAAGCTAATGAAAAAAATTAAATTAGATGGAATATTTTCAAAAGCGTTTATTTAACAAATATAATTTTTTTTTAAATATTATTACTACAGCATACTAATAATAATTATATTGGAACTACAGCTATCACATAATGAGTTGTAACTTGACAGCGTGGGAAAATCCAAAAATTAGAGTGGGGAGCCAATGAGAGGTCAGCATTTTGAATTTTAGAAGGTCGGGTCTACTAGGTAAATAAAAATGCCCCTGGTCCCACCCCTCGTGATGGAAATTTCTTCTGTAGCCCCGAGCCCAGTTACAAATTTCTGTACTGTTTAAAAAATATTGATTTAAATAATGAGTTAAAAAATTCTTTCTAAAAAAAATTGACTAGATAGACTCTGAAAATAATTACTTTTAAGTTAAGGTTTAAGATTTAAATGTTTGTTTAAGGATCACACATAAGATATTATTAGGGGGGGGGGGGGGGGGAACTGTTCACTTGCTTCTAAAATTAAATTTTACTGTGAAAACTAGCGAGTGAAATTATTAGTTCATTGTCATATGAAATTAGCAAAGGATTAAAGTACACAATTGGATTGTTAATACAAAAATGTAAAGTGTTAGTTTATCATAATTAAACAATGAAGTGGTTGTAAATGGTTCTGTATTAAATATTTGCTCATTCGAACAAATATTTTTGTACAAATGCATTCCACAGTTTAATTCCCTTTAAATTTAACTGAGTAAGCAACTAAAGAAAAAGCTATTTGATTGTCAAATGACAGCAGCAAATGCATTGCTTAAAGCAGACAATTGTAGGCAGTAAAATGTCAGTTTACAATTAAATTTACATTGAACTGATTCGAACAGGTTTGAATGAAACATTTTTAATTGGTGGATGTTTAGTTGAGTTTGAATGAAAATTACGCAAAGTTTAATGAATCGTTTATATCACTTTTTGAAAGAAATAAAACACTGTAATTATAAAATTTAAGTTAATTGGTCTATACCACAATTTTTAATTTATAATAAATCAAACCAGTTTCAGCCTCTAAAATACTACGATATAACAATTTATAAAAGTATGACGGCTATCTTCAGTGACTTATATTTCTAGAAAAACTAACCAACCATGTCAGTCTAGAAATATGAGTCTCTGAAAATAGCCGTCATACTTTTATAAATTGTCATATCTTAGTATTTTAGAAGCTGAAACCGGTCTGATTTATAAAAAATTAAAAATTGTGGTATAGACCAAAAAACTTATATTTTATAATTACAGTCTTTTATTTCTTTCGACAAGTGATATAAACGATTCATTATGTTTGATTACTACAAAATCTCAGTCAATACAACAAAGTTTTTACTCAAAGTTTAGTGATTATAAAATTTCATTATATTACTACAGTAGAACCTCACATATCCATCAACTAGACGTTAGGGAGCACAAAAAAAAGTCGCCGAAGAAAGCCGAAGCAAAGGCAGTCGGGTACGATCGGGTCTAGCCCCGCCCACCACTAGTGTCTATACTGTGAAGAGCATTCAACCCTATCTTCTCTTTACGAGACGTAACTAAAATATTTTAGATAAAAATGCTATAAGAACCCCCTCCAAGAAGTCAACCTATTTTTTTTTACAAGGAAGTATAATGTAGAACTGATTAGGAGAGAGGTTCTTCTTTGGTGTGACACCACGTATTCTAAGAATTCCCAGCAGTTTAAAATGTAAACATAACATATAACATTATTATTAGATATTAATAAAAACCCTTTTCTTTTAATATTCTTAATAAATATTATAATATCATAACATGATCCACCGGTGGTCATATTAACCATTTCTTACTAATCGATTTAAATTAAAAAAATTATTATGTTAATATATTTACACTAAAAATATAGCGTAACACTGGATTTTAAATATAGAATGACACTCATGATAATAAGAAAAGAAGTCTAGCGATCAGTATCAGTACGATAACAAAGACCTGACTAACTACTTTTATTGTATTATACTCAATATTCTGATAAGGATTTAATTCCGTTGTGTCAGATTAAACTTCTTTTTTTAACCGAGGGGTGTCATGGTCGGATATCCCGAGGTCGGATATGGGGGGGTTCTACTGTATGTACTTGATCTTAATTTAAATCAAAGATCAGATGATGTTAAAAATTACAAGATAAAAAGAACTTTTTATATACTACATTTTTAAATTTTCTATTGACTAAATAAAAAATCAATATGATACTTGTCAAAATGAAGATTTGTAAATATGGGACATGTCAAAACAATTAAAAAGACTTGCGGATTTTTTCCGAACTAACTTCCCATACGGCAAAATTAGCTGAAAACGAATTAAATTATGCTGAAAGATAGTAAAAGTATTTATCTATGATTGATACGAAATATAAACATTGTATCTCTGTTTAGATGCGTATAAAGTGATTCTTTACGTACTTGTGTTCATTGCGTATGCTCGTCTCTTGGTTCTGAAGAATTCCTCTTCTTTACCACGCTAGCGCGGTAAAGAAGAGGAATTCTTCAGCTTTACGCACGATTAGCAAGTTTGTTTACATTTAACAAAACTAATTTGTTATTATTTTATTAAAGTAACTGTTTATATCGAGTTTTTAGTGAAAAACAATTATTGAATCAAGTGGCTTTGACGAAAATGTAGAGAATAATACTCCTCCAGAAATAATTTGGCAAAAAATACAACTAATGAATTAATGCCATCTTTATCAAGAGAGAGATACGAACTTACATACAGCAAGTTTATTTTTTTCTGTATTTATTATTTAAATCTAACAATCGTAGATAAAGTACGGTACGCAACTCGTGGGAAAACGGCATTTTGCATTGCTCGTGTGGTTTTACTACCCTCGCTGTCGCTCGGGCGCAAACTCCACACTGGCATGCAAAATGCTACTTTCCACACTCGACGCGTAATGTACTATAAAATAATGCATTATCATCGTGTTCTGAGCGATGTTGGTTAAAATTCAATTGCAAGATTTGTACTGGACAAACAAACAAACAAGAAAGCAAGCTAATAAAAACGTAGTAAAATATAATATATTAGTTGGAAAGAAATTAAAAAATAATATTGACTCGAAAGGATGGACCGTTTTGGATAGTGGACTGTCATAAACACTAGTGAATTTAAAAATAGTGAAGAATATTGTTAATTTCAACTGGAAATAAAACTATATATTTATTTTTCAGCACTTTGTTAAACATATAAACAAAAAATTCTGTTTTTAAGATCCAATTGTTTGTTTTTGCCAATTGTTTTTATATTGCCAGTATTATAAATATATGAAGCATATGAATTGCTGTCTATACTACAGTTGACATACATTTTCCCCTGTAGCAGCGATTCACCGTTGCTTCAGCTTTAAGTGGAATGAATTATTCACTAAGATTTATATTAATCCTAAAGAAGACAGGTTCAAAGGAATGTAGACATATGACTCATAGTCTGGTCTGTGACAATCATTACCTCCGTAATCATAATGCCTGATAAAAAGTTTCAAGATAAAGATAAGGTTTTGCATCTCACAGCATATTTAATAGCCTCAAGGCATTATCAAGTTATTCAGAACTTCTGCAATTCACTGTACTCATTTATCTTTTTAGAATTAAAGAAATATTTGAATACATGATGACCTTAAAGTTTCTTAATTAATAAAAAAAAAATTCAAAGAGCAAAATTTATAAAAAAAAACACAATAACAAATGTAAATTAATACAGAGTAGTTTCTACCACATTATTCGTTCATCAATGAACTGAAACAAATGTTCTATTAGTTAATGTCTAAAATTTTAATAGAAATTAAATAAACTTAATAGTTCAGGAGGTAGCGTACAAAAAAGTGTCTGACTAACATCAAGCTAGAATTTTGTGTATAAGTTAATCTTTTGGTGTCTTTTAAGAATATGTAGTCGGCTAAGTTTGTCTGCGGGACACAGCTTGGATATAGGCATTTGAAAAAAACAAACCGGTGGAGAGCGGCCATGTACCACCCACCCACCCACCCATTTTGGTGGACAATGTGATTATCATGATCCTGAGTACAAAATTAGTTAATCACTTGGTAGGTGAACACTTTGAATTGGAGTAATATTTAAATAACTAACCTATCAGATGACAAAATAACATCGACTTGATTTTTGGTCTATTAACTAATTCTGTACTCAGGATCATGATAATCACATTTTCCACCAAAATGGGGGGGGGGGGGGGGGGGGGGAATTGCCGCTCTCCACCGGTTTGTTTGTTTCAAATGTTTATTATTGTCAAGCTATGTCCTGCAGACGAACTTAGCCGACCACATATTCATAAAAGTCACCAAAAGATTAACTTATATACAAAATTCTAGCTTGATGATAGTCCACTTTTTCGCACTCTATCTCCTGGAATATAATTGCTTTCAAAAATTTTACAATAAGTTTTTAAAAGGTTTGATACTATTTGTTAACTTTTCAATTTAAATGTAGGCAAGTTTGAAAAATCTATGGGCATTCAAAGGGAATAGAAGTTGCACATAAGGTTACTTTTCGAACTAAAAGATAATGAACTTTAATCAAAGCCATTTTGAAGGGTATGCAAAATAGGGATGTGCAACTCAGGGATTTTAAACTTTCAATCTAGATGTGCAAATTTTCAAAAAATGTATTAATTTAACTTGTTTATTCCAGATTAAGGTTTATTTCTTTTTACTGAACTAAATATTTTTAAGTACCCAAATATATTTGAGCATATTTGATATGCTCAAGCAAATGATGATAATATATAAATGATGATAAATACAAAATGATGTAAATGTTTGGTAATATTAATTTAAAAGTAAACATAACTAAAGAAAGGAATTTCAAATGTATCAGGTTAGACAAGGGGTTCCTAAAGGGGGAAACTAGCAGCTTAAAGGGTAATGCGAATGTTCTAGAAATAGTCACTACAATAAGACAAACGATGTCTCCCAGACTTAATAAGTCAGGGGGTAATAAAAGTAACATCTAATGATGGCTGTGAAAGCAGCCAGCTATTGATTAAGTAGCTATCATTGACGTAGCAAGACAAATAATCTAGGGGGAGCAGTAGCCCCCATTGTAGGACAGCTGTACACTCGTTGGTACGGTTAAGAGTCAATTACTCTTCTTTTCATTCAGAATATAACAGAAAGCATTAACTTAAGCTTTTTGTTATATTCTGAATGAGAATAGGAGTAATTGACTCTTGAACATCCCAAAGAATGTAGATTTGAGAGAACATGAAGTAAAACAGAGAACAGGTTGATTAGATATTATAAACATTAGTAAAAAGTTGGCCAAACAAAATCGCACAATTTACCCCTATGGGACTTTGTCAGCTCAATAAACTAATCTATGTGTGGGAAACTGTATTGGCTTGTTGCGGCGAGACAGACTTAACTAGATTCCACAGTCCCAATTGTGGGAAAATTTCTAGGGTAGCAGAATTAAGGTCTCGTTTACATGGTCTTGATCGTAATCATGGGGAAAAACAAATTTGGACATGTTTCAAATGTGTGTATCAGGATCAGGATCTTTTTTTAGTTTTCCAACTTAAGTCCTGCAATCTGTAGTGTTGGCTTGTGTACAGTGAGCACCATGTCACTCTAACAGCAGTTGGTAGCAGTGTGCTACATTTATATGCATTACGTCACTACAAGTGAGTAGAATAGTTTGCGGATGGAGAAGTTGTGGTGGATGAAAAGTATTTTCATCGATAGATAGACTTATACACAAAAGTTATTACACGATTTGAATTAATTTCATTCAGTAAGTGGACAATACAAAAATGCTATTGTTCAATGGGGGGAGCATAGCCAGCTCCACACTCTCGGCGAGGCTACATACACGAGGGTCGGTGAACACGAGAGTGTGTAGGATGTGCTCACCTTGCCTCGTGTAGATGTGCCTTGCCTCACCACCTCTCCCTTCGGAGTAGAAGGGAGAGGTCCCACTAATCTGGATTTGAGAGGACCAGGCACTGTCCGGATCACCGAAAGTCCTAGGTAAACGTAATCAGAAACTAGTTTTAGCTGGATAAAAGTATTAAAATTTATGTTGTTATCATGAAAATGACACCTTAGTCTCAACGCAGGTCCACATTTTAAACCTACAAATTGATTTGTAGGTTTAAAATCAATTTCTACATTGTACACGAATTCTCGTAATTTTTTTAATACACATATTCGCCATTTACACCTTTACGCAAAATGTGCATATCTTTCCCATGTATCATCCTTACATGAGTCAGGCATATGCCAACTTTAAGTGGGAACACGGCGGTCTTATCTTTGCATCATTCTAATACAAAAGTTTGATACAGAAAAAAATATCTCAATCATGATACACGGATTTGATACTAGTGTAGACCCAGCTTAACAGATAAAATATACAGATCCGATACAGAGTATTTTGACCACCTTTGGCCATCATCAGTGCCAATTATGGACAAATGTAACTCTGGCTAATATGAAGGAAGATACAATAATAAGAAGGGGTGAGTCTGTATGTTGGAGACCAATGTAATTCTACGGAATTTAAGATGTCTTACAATAGTCACCAACGTAATGTAGATTCTTCCCTTCATATTATTTAATAAATTTAACTCTAGTTCTTCCATAATTGTCACTGATGATGCACTGATGATCGGCATTGCCTTATAAAGGTAGAATGCTGCTTTGATAAATAAACAAGGCTTATTCAACAAGGAGAGTCAATTTATTTGAATCCATTGCAGTTCAATCACTTACTTATGACTCAGTTTTTGGGTCCCACTCTGTAGAGATTGTTAACCTCGTGACTAGGAAGAAAACTATCATATCGATGTTGGTCTGATTGAATTAATAATTTCCTTATTAAGGGGAGGTAAAATATTAGCAGGTTAGACTTTAAAATCACATAAGATTGTTGCTTTAAAAAATCTACAAGAATATCTTTTTTAAATTAATTTTTAGCCTAGAACCATAAAAATGTAAATATTTGATTTAGGTAAACCTGAACAAATTGACCTAACATTCCATTAATTTTAGGTAATATAAAACAACAAGTTTACCACATTAGGGAATCTTGAAATACTTCTTAAAAGGTTCAGTTTAACTTAGAAAAGATTAGAAGTGATATATTTTTGAAAAATCAAGTAATTTTGGCATTTAAATAAACTATTAAAGGAATTTAATGAGCACTTAATTAAAGTTTGTATATAGGGATTGATTATTGTATGCCAAAGTTCAAACAAAAGAATCGGGTTCAGAGCTAAAAGTCAAGGCACTTTATATAGTTTTGTTTTTGATATCGAAAAATTCGAACGATGTTATTCATACGATTTGTAATAGAACCATATAAAACCGATTGCATTTATGAAGGCGTTCAATGTGATCATAAATTAAATTATGATTAACTCTCATTTCTTCGGCATGGACAATTAATTCCACTAAACTAGGCCACATCTGAGTCATGAGAAAAAAATGCGTTTTGAAAATTGGAACTTTAAAACGTTTCTTTTACAGGACATGCACTTTCTAGTCAACCATATGTGCAGAGGAGAATAACCCTATCAAGCTGCAATTACCTGTATGTGCAATTATTCGAGGAAGATAAAGAAAATTGCAAATCGTGAGGTAAGAATTGATTGACGTGGTTCAAATTGACAGGCAAGGAATGATTGAATAGTAAACGTAACATTTTCTTTACTGTCAAGTAAATATAACACATATTAATATAAAATCTAACATATTCTACATCTTAATTATTTAATTGAATAAAGATAACTTACTTTTCCTGTATCACTAACCTCTTAAATTATCGACGTTTTCCTCGGAGTAGAACTATAGCATGCCAGCGAAGATTCGGGAGTAAGTACTGATTTATTCGACGAGATATCAAGTAGAATAGATAAACACTTTAATATAAAACTGAAAATATTAAAATCTCAGTAGAAAATATGAATCAAATGGAATAAAAACAGATATTATTCACGAAGTGGTCAAGTAGTGAAGTCGAATCAGATGACAAGGGGTGGTCGCGAATAGCAGCTGCGCCGATACCGACAAGTGTTGCCAACACAAGACAGGAAACATAAAATTCACCTACCTCAATACAACAATTGGTGTATTTTCGAATTCCATATCTCGTATTTGAAACAAAAGTAAATATTACGGTTTAATAAGTATTGTATTTATTTAAATGATAATTGTTTATTGTTTATAATAATAACAAATTTTATGTTTTTTTTAGAAATAATTATTTTTTATCGAAATATACTAGGTATATTATTATAATTTTTTATGACACTGCATATTTTATTTAGAGTCAAAAGTCGGTAATTTGTCAACATGTAGGTACAACCTGTCTCTTCTAATTCTTTGTTTTATTTTAAAGTAGTTTAAAATAAAATAAAATTCGAACTTTGAAATAATTCGGACACAAGAAAGGTTTAAACAAATCGAGAATCGAGGTAATAAGAACTTGACCTACTTTTGGGAGAATAATCCATACATATTTAAATTTTATAAGTGTTAGAACTTATAAAACTTAAGAGTAAATTTGCTCGGATCTTCTAATAAAATTCAGATTCAAAATGAAGATCTGATTGATATTTTCATTTGTGTTTTTAGTTTTAGTTTTAGTAACGACTAATTCAAAAGCAACAACCATTTTAATTCTGATATTTATTACTGCTTAATCATTTTTACAGTAAAAAGGTTATGTTATGCTTTTTCCGATTTCTAGGTTTGTTTATAAAACTATTAATTATGTAGGTACATACTCATTTTAATATTTCTGTTAACATGTTTAAATATCTCATTAACAGTGCAATAACTCTTAAAACTAGCCTACTTACTAAATCGATTTGGGCTAATCTGCGGTAATCAACACAGTCGAGAATCGCTTGGCAGCACAATTTCGCTTGATTTATACACTTAAGAGATTATATCCCTTTGTCAAAACAGTTTATTTAAAATTTATACATTTGAAAGCTTATATCCATATAATTAATATATTTTAGAGATGATATCCCTTTGACTAAATAGTACATTCGAGTGAGGGGCCCCTTCCCAATTTTATAAGCTCTTCTAAAGTGGCTTAATAACTGCAGTTTTATCGAAATTTTTAATAAAAATATTTTGAATCCTTATTTTTTTTTGCTTCCGAGCTTACCGAAGGTAACAGAAGCTATGTGACGTTCTGAGAACATTATGTTGGATCCGTATCTATCTGTCAGCCTGTTTATCAATTTTTGCGAACCAACATACCTTAAAAACTACTAAATATATCTAAATTTGGATGGTAGCAGGGCCGTCCCTAGGGGTTTAGGCGCCCGGGTCAAAGGTATCTTTGGCGCCCCCCCCCCATATTGCCAAATTCAAGTAGTTATTCCTAGTAGTTAAGAAGGGGGCCTGGCGGCGCCCCCTAGACGTGGCGCCCGGGTCAGCTTGACCCGGTTGACCCCCCCTATAGGGACGGCCCTGGATGGTAGGATGGTATTAATCTATTGTTGGTCCCATATGAGTTTCAACCATCTCTTCCATTTGTTTCTCTTCCACATGCGCACAAACACACATTTATTTACACCTAAATCTTGAGAAGCACTCATTTGTTTTTTTAAGAAATTTGGACGGTTTGTCAAAAGTAGCCCACAGTAAGCCTCAGATGAATGTCAACTGTCTGCGCTCTTTAAATTTTGCTAAATTAATACTTTAATTAATTTAAAAAATCAAAACAATTTAGACAGATTTAAAAAACGGTGAGGGAATTAATAAATCAATTTGACAAAAATAGGTTGTAAAAGCATAAAACCATTAAAGTATACGAAACAGGGCGTGAGGAAGCTATGTGCCACACTACTTAGCAGACTATTTTGTTGTTTGTTTATTGACTTCCATTAATCTTAAATAACAATTATTTCCCTTTCTGATCATTCCTTATCAATCATGGTTTTAATTTTTATAAGTATCTCGATAAATTCAGTGTTTTATTTATTTGTTTTTTTAAAAAATACACGAAATGTCACGTGTTATAGGGTAATGATAGAAGGTTATTATTAGGTCAGGTCAAAAAGTACTAAACTCAACCTAAACTTACCATAACCTTCCATACTTTTCCCCAAAATTAAAAAAAAAATTGAATATATCGCGATGCTGCAACCGAAATAGTTTTTGTAATGTAAAAAGGAACAGTTTGAAAAAAAAACCCGAATTAAATTGGACGTTTAGATATAGGTGGGGCACATAATGAAGATTTACCCCACAGAATAATTAACAAAATCGTCATCATTTTGAAAAGGGGGGAGGGCGAGAAAACACTAGGACCTTAACTCACTTAATTTTATATGGAGCGGGGCCCCGAGGGCTATCTTAAACATAAAAAAATTAATCTATATTTTATAACTTATTTATTTGACTTTTTTATAGCGAGGGGCCCCGCGAAAAGGTAGTTAGGTATTAGGCTCTACCATGTAAACTAAATTCGAATTTTATAATTCTAATATTTCATGCTTTGTACACTGGGCCCCGCGGACAATCTTCACTATGAACTATAAATTTGCCTGTAAAGTATTTTATTTTAATTTTCTATGGCGCGGGGCCCTGGGCGGTCGCCCCCCTCGCCACCCGCCCTGGATACGCCCCTGCTTAGGCCCTATACACATACACACGGGGATACGGAAATCTCATCGTGACTAGGATACTCGACGACCAAGAGACTCAACATGTGCAATTAGGTGGCGCCACTCAGATTAGGATACTCCAGAGGCGGCGACTCAAAGACGTCGCAGTTTGGAAATCAGGCGACTCTGCATGCTGGTCTCCTAGTCTCCCAGTCTTTCAGTTGCCTGCCAGACGTGGCTTGTTTCGTGCAGTACTGGGTATTTACTCCGTTATTGCCTGTCAAAACTGTCAGTTCTCTTTAATCAAACCTCTGACAATATGGTTGTTCAGTGGTTGTATGAGTATGATGGGCGACTTGAATCTCTCAGTCTCCCAGTCTCCAAGTCATGAGGTAGCTCGAGTACAGATTTGCGAATCCCCGTGTGAATAGGGCCTTAAGAGTCACTCGTTTTCAACTCATTAAATATTAAATTTGGTTCTGCAGAATGAAATTAATACTAATAATATATGAAAAACTTTGAACTTCATTTATATGCGTTTAAATTTAAAATATTTTATTTCTATACTTAGTAACTTAAACTTTAAAGTTTATTGTGTATTATATTGATTTTTTTAAAATTTTGACTGAGACCTAAGATTTACTTTAAAATGGTTATAGTCCAGGAGGCGTGCAAAAAAGTATCTGTGTGTACAAGTTAATTTTTTAGTGCCTTTAAAGAATATGGGGTGGCTAAGTTCGTCTGCGGGACATATCTTGACAATAGGCATTTGAAAAAAAACCAAAAAAAAAACCGGTGGAGAGCGGCCATGTCTCACCAATTATGGTGGACAATGTGATTTTCATGATCCTGGGTACAAAATTAGTTAGTAGACCGAAAATCAAGTTGTTGTTAGTTTGTTCCTTGATAGATGACCTCTTTGATTTGGAGATATATTTGAATAACTGACAGCCGACCAGTGGTAGGCTAAATTCCTTTTAAGATTCTAAATAGGCACTAAAAGATTGTTGCACGCTATCCTCGGACTATTATATGCAATTGAGCATTGCGTGACATGACAGGGGAATGTAGAATACAATTTTTTGAAATTTTATTTTTTGTTTAAATAACTTCTAATGATTTTAATCTCGTTTTAAATATGATGATCAAAAGTAAAAGTGGTAAGACATCAATAACTGCAACATATTAATCCCCTAACCTTTCCTTTACATCAGAGCAAAATATATAAAATATATTTTGCTGCAGGAAGGGGTTAAATTTAAATAAAAATCGATGAAGACACTTTACTCATCTGTTAATAGCATCAATGTTATATCTTACCGCTCTGAGGAATAATCTGAGAGACATTTGTAACTGAACTTGGGTCCTAAATAACCCCTTACACAGGGGTTTTATAATTATAATCGAACTTGGGTCTTAAAATAACCCCTTAAATATCTCGATCCACACTGATTATCGATTATAATTATGTGCATTTTGTTGGTTGTCTGACAGATTCCGGGGTTTAGAGATTCAAAAAGATGAAGGAACTACTCAATTCTACAATGCAGCCTGGAGGAACTGCATGGTATGTCTTTGTTTAATTATTAACATACTAACCCATAATAATGAGCAGGGGAGGTTCCCTTTCATTAGACAGTTGGAAAAATATATACAATACGAGTATTATATCAAGAACACGAATTAAAAAAATCGGTCCGAGACAACTCAGACAAACTTTCTCATATACGAGTTCATAATTACTTAGCCAAGTGTTTTCCATTTATTAGTTTTTGTATGTACATTTAATTATTTCTGAACATTTCATCAAAATTTACCATAAAAATAACTTCTCCTTGGCGGGGAATCGAACCTGGGATCTCCCTGTCCGCGTTTTAAGCTATTTTCTCAGGAACTAGATTTTTCTCGGGAAAACGGCTTATATCGTTACATTCGTATTTAAATGGACTATATTTTAGAATTATTTAATCAAAATCGTCGAAACCATTTTCGAGAAATAATTTTTTTTTCACGTTTTTTCAGAGTTATTGGGGGGTAGCGCCGCCAAATTTGGAGCTAAAATTCATTTCTCGATTTCGCCTCGGGGTATGATTTTTTTTAAACATGTATGCCAAATTTCGTCAAAATCGGCCCAGTAGTTTAGGCTCCAGGCGTCTGCACAGACGACAGACGACAGACAGACATTTTTTAAAAACCACTTTTTTGGACTCAGGGGACCTCAAAACGTGTAAATCCATCAAAATCGAATTTTCGCGCCATCACAATACTTTCTCTTTATATGAGAAAGTAAAAAGGTAATTTCATCATTACTTCTTTATATGATTACGAACTATACTCTTTTTACAATAATAGTATTTTTGAGACTCAGATTGGGCAACCTATAAGAGAAAAAAAAATAAAGTCACTAGACCTGTTGGAGGCATTGACATTTATGCCTGAGGGTGGGACCAGAGACATTTTATTTGCCTAGTTGGCCCGACCTTCTCGAATTCATTATCCAGTGCTCTCATTGGCTCCCTCCACATTTTTCGATTTTCCCGCGCTGTCAAAAGTCTGTAATAATTGTAAAAATCGGTCCGAGACAACTCAGATAAACTTTCTAATATACGAGTTTGAGTTTATAATTACTTAGCCCAGTGTTTTCCATTTATTAGTTTTCTAGTTTTCGTAGGTACATTTAATTATTATTGAACATTTTATCACAATGTATCTTAAAAAATAACTTCTTCTCGGCAAGGAATAGAACCCGGCCTCTCTTCATCTGCTTTGTTTCCAAAACTATTTTCTCAGGAACTTTTACAGGGAAAACGGCTTATATCGTTAGATTCGTATCTAAATGGACTACACTTGAGAATTGTTAAATCAAAATCGTCGGAACCAAAAGAAGTAGCAGTTTGTGGGGGTTAGACCCCAAATTTGGAGCTAATATTTATTTCTCGATTTCGCTTCGGGGTTTATGATTTTTTCTGAATACGTATGGCGTCAAAATCGGCTCAGTAGTTTAGGCTCCACGCATCTGCACAGACGACAGGCAGACATTTATTTAAAAAAAAAACACTATTTTGAACATTTGGAACTAGGGGACCTCAAAACGTGTAAATCCATCAACATCTCAATATCGAATTTTCGCGCCATCACAATACTTTTTTTTTTCGTGATATACCGGGTTTGCTTCGCCATTGGTTTGTACATTTATTAATTTCTATTATTAAAGGAGGTCTTAGGAATATAAATGTTAAATTTTATACAATAGTATTATGTGTTGCTTGTTAAAGATTGAAAATCCTTCGAGTCGAAACGACTTCTACCTCAGTTTTCATCCGTTTCTCGTACCTTAGAGAAACCAATATACATACAAAATGAACACACACAAATATATATATATATATATATATATATATATATATATATATATATATATATATATATATATATATATATCCTAGAGTGGGGTTTATCCTTGATTTAACTCATAATCATGCTTCATTTATCAAAAAAGACTTCCATTTGAATGTTTTAAGCTCAGAGAAGAAGAAAATCTATAATTAACATAAACAGGATAACCATCTTATTGATTAAGAAAAAACCAGGTCAAGTGTGTGCTAGTCAGCACACAGCGAGGGTCCGTACAGTCCGTAGGCAACCCTGCGTATAGTTTAAGTAGTACCTTATTGATGGTGTTTTTTAAAATGCTTAAAAGCTTACTTTGAACTATCCTATGAGTCTGATATTCTCAAAACAAATAAAAAAACTTCTGATAAAGTATTTTTTTGCCACTGAACCGGACTACAACCAAATAAACACATTGAAAAGACCATAGTTATATAAAAAAACGTATTTTGTCAATAAAAAATAAAATAATATTTTTTTTCGAATTTTCCAAAATAAGGTATCTTTACTTTTGGTCGAAGAATGTTCAGGATTTTTTTTTTCAGATTTTTTGCACTTCACATAAGCGAGATAGAGGGGGGGGGGGGACACGTTTCACACCCACTTCAAACTTGCCTACGCTAGCCCTATCAAAGTTATAACCAAAGAATTATATATTTTTGTAATCAGCTCGACGTACCCTTTCATATGATACCCCTCACGGTGTTGAAAAAAAAAAAAAAAAAATTTAACCCTTAAGTTTTTTTACCCTAATTTTTTTAAAAAATATTGTTTTTAAGTCGCTATATTTTTGAAATATGTGGGTAGGTACAAGACACATACATGACAAATTTCAAAGTGATCGGACGAAAGGTGTAGCCGTGAGAGCACGCGAGAGGACGGATGGACAGACACACGCAGGAAAATATAAGGGTTCTTGGTTTTGCCTACAGACCCTAAAAAATTGGTACAACTGAACCCCGTTTCACCCAAAATCTCATTGGAAATTGTACACGTTAAAATTCCTGAAAATTGATGGAAAACATATTTTTGTATGTTTTTTAGGTCTCCAGTTTCATAACTTCCAAGACAGAAATCCATTTCTGACATCAGGGAACATTTTTGGTTCCTTGTCGATCTGTCTGTCTGTGGGTCCGTCTCTCAATTTTTTCGAACCAACATATCAAAAAACTACTCATCTGAATTTATTGAAATTTGGATATTAGGTCATAATGAGCCCATTGTTGGTCTCATATAAGTTTCAACCTATACTGCTCCTATTTGTTTCTCTTCCACATGCGCACAAACATACAATAATTTACACCTATATCATCAAAAGCGCACTTATTTGATTTTTTATGAAATTTGGTTGGCTTGTCGAAAGTAGCCTGAATATGGCCCAGATTAAAATGAACCGTCTGCGCTCCATAAATTTTGTTAAAGATACTTTAATTAATGTAAAAAATTAAAAAAACAATTTTAAAAATTTTCAAATGGGGGTAAAATTAAATAAATTTGACAATAATAGGTTTTAATAGAATAAAATAATTAAAGCATACAAAATAGGAAGCGAGGAAGCTATATGTGCCATATAAATTGGCAGCGTATTTTATAGTTGGTGCCAAACTAAATAAAAGTTCAAATTTTTAAATTTTTGGTAGTATTCATACTACGGAAAGATTAAATTTATATGTCTCCCGTAGTTATTGATAATTATAATTAGTTTTAAAGTAAAATTTAATCTTTCCGTAGTATGAATACTACCAAAAACTAAAAATTTGAATTTCAAATAGATTATATTAGGTACAGGTACGAATTGAGTACATTATAATTATAAGCGTTAATTCTCGATCTAGTTCTATTGCCGTGAATATTTGGCTCACTAGATTTGTAGAATAAGATTGAAAGCTTGGATTCGGGGAATTTATATCGGTAACGACAGAGAAAAATCATTCTCCCGTATAGCTCAGTTGGTAAGAGCACCTGTGACGGATTAATAGGAGGACCCGTGGTTCGAGTCCCGGTGCGGGGGTCAGCATTTATATAATCCTACTTTCCCATCGCTAACGGCATGGACATACAATACTGTGGTGCGTCAGCATTTATATAATCCTACTTTCCCATCGCTAACGGCATGGACATACAACACTGTGGTGTGTCGGCATTTATTCTCTCAGTTGCCTAATTCCAGATGTCCAGATCTAGAAGATAATTAAATAAATAGTCTGCCAATTAGTGTGGCACATATCGTCCTAGTATCCTATCTTGTAATTTATTGATTTTATGATTTTACAAGACATTATTGTCTAATTTATTTAATTATTTCCCCCGTTTTCTTAATGTCAAAATTGTTTTTATTTTTTACATGAATGAAAAGTATTAATTAAGCAAAAGTTAAAGAGCGTAGACAGTTGAAATTAATCTAGTGTTATCTGCAGTTTACTTTCGACAAACCATCCAAATTTCATAAAAATCCGACAAGTACTTTTGAAGGTATAGGTGTAAATATATGTATGTTTATTTAGTAGATGTATGTTTGTGCGCATGTGGAAGCGAAACAAATGAGGGCAGAAGGTTGAAACGTATATGGGACCAACAATGAGCTAATTATGACCTACCATACAAATTTCAATAAAGTCGGAAGTATATCCCGATTTTTTCACTTGAATATTTGACAATAGTTATCTTTACGAATTTTGTTTAGCAATTCGTCGACAGGAATTGTGTTTACAATCTAAGTGGAGGCTTTTTTCTATTTATGTCACGTCATCCCAGAAAGAAATTTGAGCGCGAAATTTTAGAAATTACCACTCAGATATTAGGCAAGAGAATTAATTGTATAAAAGATAAATGTATTTGGAAAGTAAACAACAAGCAAGTTGGTATTATTAAAATTATTAAAAGAAATATTAAACAGAAATAATTTCAAGATAAAAAGAACTTTTTATATACTACGTTTTTAAAATTTTCTGTTGAATCGTATGTAATGTTGATAATATAATTGTTATTGTTATAAAATATATAATGTTGGTGAAAAAAAAAATAGTTCTGAATTTATTTACTTCACATAAATGACAACCATCCAGAGAGCTGATCTTAAACCTATAAAAGGGTAAATCTTTGTACAACGGATCTCCCCAACACCAAATCTAAAGCATGCCATCGATATATTTGAAATAATATAATTGATAAATAATATAATCGATATTTCCTGTTTTGCTGTCATTCAATGTTTATCTATCACAAATTTGAGGCCCGTCAAAATGAAGATTGCGTAAATATTGGATATGGCAAAACAAATAAAATAACTTGCGGATTTTTTCCGAACTAACTTTCCACACAGCAAAATTTGCTGAAAACTAATTAAATTCTGCTGAAAGATCGCTAAAAGTATTAAAATAATGCATTGTCATCGTGTTCTGAGCTATGCTAAAAGTTTCAAATGTCTAGCTATTCGGGAAGTTAGTTAGAAATCAATTGCCAGATTTGTACCGGACAAACAAACAAACAAACAAGAATGCAAGCTAATAAAAACGTAGTAAAAATAATAAATTAATCATTCAACCTATTCAACCTTCTGGCGCAGAAGGATTAAACTATATGTTGGTTTGCAAAAATTGAACGACTGACCAACAGACCGACAGACAGACACGGAACCAAAAATGTTGCCTGAAAGTCTGAAACGGATTTCTGTCTTGGAATTTTTGAAATCGGAGACCTAAAATTTTTCGTTCTTTAGAACGATCACATAGCTTCCATTACTTAAAACTTATATAGGACCAACAATGGGCAAATTATGATCTACCATACAAATTTCAATAAACTTTAAGATAATGTTTGTTTGCAAAAATTGAGCGTCAGACAGACACGGAACCTAACATTTTCCCTGATGTCTTGGAATTATTGAAATCAGAGACATAAAATATTTTCGTTCTTCAGGACGATCGCATAGCTTCGGTTACCTGTGGTAAGCTCGGAAGCAAAATTTAATATTACTAGGCATCGCGTGGCTCTATCATTGAAGCGAGCGTAAAGTAATAAATATGTATTGAATATTGAAAAAATAGATAATCATGAATCATGATGAGTTGATAGATAATGGATATAGTAGTAGTACAGCGGCTAGTAGTAAGGGAACCATCCCCGCATTCTTACTATTCCTCTAACCACACCATCTCCTTTTCAATTATTATAAAATGTATCTCTTTGCTACAACACAACTACGGCATGTATCAAATTGAAATTTTGCATGCCTGTTTCAATTGTGCATTAGATGGTGTATATGAAGTTTTATTAAAATCGTTACGTTAGAACGTAAGATATCGGTAAAAAGGTTGTTTTCTCTATTATAAACGTTAAGGCCCGCTTTAATAGTTTTAGCGATCTTTATTAATTCATAGCGGTGTCGCTGTTGGTTTTACTAAAAAATGTTATTTTGAAAAAATGTTGGTCTCGTCGAATAGATGATGATAGAATCTTTTCCCGTCCTGAAATTGCAATTTAATTTTTGAACCTCTCGTTTACGCGAGCATTGCGCGCGAACTCTTGGGCGGATCACGCTGTCCAACGAACTTAGCCTGAGTATTAGTAAGAGGAACATGTATACCAAATTTCAACTAAATCGGCCAACTTTTACTCAAGTTATCGTCGGACACGTAAACGTTACACACAGACAGACAGACAGACAGACAGACAGACAGACAGACAGACAGACAAGATGCATATTTCGTTGAATGTAAGAAGCTCGCTTACGCTCGCTTCAATAATTTTTGTTGCTATAGTTAAATCAAAATATTATTGAGGAATATTCTTTTGGATCTAAGAGTTTTAGACATGTATTTAGATTTAGAACGTATGATGTTAAAATAATTAAGTGATTGTATTTTGTATTTGTTTACCTTTGCGTTTGTTTTGGAGCAACGGCGTTGTTTCGTTGCAGCGAACCATCTAAGGCGAATTGTATCCAAATCACACAACATTGTTTATAAACTTAACACTTGTTTATGAAGGCGTTTAAATACGCCATCATAGATATTTTATTTACAACTAAGCAACTAGTTATCTAAATTGTCCCTCGCACTGTTTGGAGAAAGAGGTTTTTATATATTTTAGATTCTAAAACGACATAATCTCTGCGAAACACAGTAGATAACTAAGATATCAAAATGAATTTCCTTTGTGTGAGTCAGTGATAACGAAATTGATAAGAAAATTCTCTCTGACATAATAGTATCTATTGTATCTGTGGATGTTGAAGGTTCTATTTTTTTTTTGTCAAAACTAATGCGATTGTCACAGACTATATATTATCTTAAAGTGAATTGAGAGTCTTTATTTAATTTAATCATAATTAAGTAAAAAAAAAAAAAAAAAAAAAAAAAAAAAAAAAAAAAAAAAATTGATTTTTTTTTCTTATAATTCATTACCATCTTCACTTGTTGGTTTAAATAATTATTTGAACATTTAACTAGGTTAGCTAAATTTCAAAATTACATTCGATTCAAGTGTCTTTTCATTGTTCTCTGTCGCGTCAAGGTAAATACGCATTTGTAATTGCATAACCATTTGAACTAAAATTATAACATTTTTTTTATTAAACCAGGTTTGTTTACTAATATAAACAACAGCCATATGTTGAATTCAAGGTTTGAGTGTAGGAATTAGATAGTATTTTTTCCATTCCATTGTTGTTCTAATGCAATCAGTATATATATATATATATATATATATATACAGGGTGTCCCGGGTCAGGACCGACAGACTTTGGGATGTGATAGTACAGTTAATTTGGAGTAAAAAAAGTTCTATAAACTTTGGTCCTATTCTCATTTGTTTTCTAGCTATTTTATTTTTAACTTTTTTTTGTAAAACGTGACTTTGACTTAATAAATTGGCAATATCATTAGAAGTAATTAAGCTAGAATGATAAATGATATACCACCTGAAAGAGCATGAAAAATTCTTAAAGATAAACATCATTTCAGCTATTAATTTTTATTTTTAGTCACACGTTAATTCGTTAGAACTTGAAAATAATAAAATTTAATTAAAAAAAGAAAATGTTAGAGCTTGTATAACTACTGTATTGTATTAGATAACTATGGGTGCAAAACTCCTTAAAGTTGGCGCATTTACTAAGCTTCAAAACGATACTATTAAATTTAAAATATTGCAACTTAAAGTATCCGAAATAGTGATGAAATTCCAAAAAAAACATGTCCTACTGTAAGCTGAGATAGGGTTGGGGGAATGGGAAGTGCCCTGAAAATGCAAACGTGGGGTGATTTATTTTCTTTTTCTTTTAAGTATCCAGTATAATAAAACGTTAAAGTCAGAGTTTAGTCATAGTACCCGTTATGGTACCAATCATGGTACCAATGATACTACCGTCATAGCACCTGATGAATCTTATAAAGTCTTATAAGGGGTCTTATCTTATTATTAAGGGTGTAATAATTTATTTTTATAACGATAATTAATTATTTTTATAATAATGTTCTTTGTGACTAAACCAAAATTGTACTGTATTAATTGAATTATCTTATTACTTTGTTAAAAAAATGAAATAGAAAAGTGTAATAATAAAATAAACCGACCTTTTTTATTTACAATTAACCCTTCTGTAATTACTAAATGTATAAAGGTTCAAAACGGTGCCCTTCTTCATTAATATGCATCCGACATTTCTTAAGTACAGATTTGCTGCATTCAACACTACCCTAATAGGTGCATTGGAAGAGGAGAACCGGTTGCTTGGCCACCCAGGTCACCAGACATTACACCTTTAGATTTCTGTTTGGGGGGGGAGGGGATAGATGAAAGATTTGGTGTTTAGAATACCGGTTAACAGTCAAGAGGAGCTAATAAACAGGATACAAGCAGCAGCTCATCAAATAAATGACCAAAAAGAGACTCCCAAAAAATGCAGCAAATCTCGACTTAAAAATTGTGGATGTGTATGAATGAAGGAGGGCACCATTTTGAACATTTATTATAGTAATTACAGAAGTGTTAATTATAAATAAAAAAGGTCGGTTTATTTTATTATTACACTTTTCTATTTCATCTTTAATGATTTTTTTTTTTTTTTTTAACAAAGTAATAAGATAATTCAATTAATACAGTACAATTTTGGTTATGTTACAAAGAATATTATTATAAAAATAATTAATTATCGTAATAAAAATAAATTATTACACCCTTAATAATTATAAGATTCATCAGGTGCTATGACTTTACAATGACTGTAGTATCATTGGTACCATGACTGGTACCACACGGGTACTATGACTAAACTCTGACTTTAACGTTTTATTATACTAGAGCAACTAAAAAAAAAAGAAAAAAAATCACCTGACGTTTGCATTTTTAGGGCACTTCCCATTCCCCCAACCCTATCTCAGCTTACAGTAGGACATGTTTTTTTGGAATTTCATCACTATTTCGGATACTTTAAGTTGCAATATTTTAAATTTAATAGTATCGTTTTGAAGCTTAGTAATTGCGCCAACTTTAAGGAGTTTTGCACCCATAGTTATCTAATACAATACAGTAGTTATACAAGCTCTAACATTTTCTTTTTTTAATTAAATTTTATTATTTTCAAGTTCTAACGAATTAACGTGTGACTAAAAATAAAAATTAATAGCTGAAATTATGTTTATCTTTAAGAATTTTTCATGCTCTTTCAGGTGGTATATCATTTATCATTCTAGCTTAATTACTTCTAATGATATTGCCAATTTATTAAGTCAAAGTCACGTTTTACAAAAAAAAGTTAAAAATAAGATAGCTAGAAAACAAATGAGAATAGGACCAAAGTTTATAGAACTTTTTTTACTCCAAATTAACTGTACTATCACATCCCAAAGTCTGTCGGTCCTGACCCGGGACACCCTGTATATATATATGGGTTTGACTATTTTAGCCTGAATATTTTATTTGTAATCTTAAATCAATTAGTACAAATATTTATGAAACTCTTTTAAAAGAGACATTTCATACAAATAAGTTCATTATTTCATTCAAAATTCTGTGTAGTAACAATTAATACGTTGATTTATCATAATTAATTGATAAACATTTTCATCAAACATTTATCATCAAATAAATTGATGATATATGATTGATCATAAATTTGATTTATTAGTGACATATTATTAAAAGTTGAAGTAAGGTTTATTTTGGGATTCCACCTCCACATTCCACTCTAAAAAATAAATAGTTTGTTAATTAGTGTGGCACATAGCTTCCTCGCGTCCTATTTCGAATACTTTAAAATGATTGTATGCTTTTAACCCCATCTATTCTCAAATATATTTAATTATCCCCCTTTTAGAAATGTGTCAAAATTGATTTGATCTCTTACATAAATCAAAATATCAATTAAGCAAAAGTTAAAGAGTGTAGAGGGTTGAAATTAATCTGGGACTATCTGTAGTCGACTGTCAACTAACCATCAAAATTTTATAAAAATCAGATGAATACTTTTGAAGATATAGGTGTAAATAAATGTATGTTTGTGCGCATGTGGAAGAGAAACAAATGAGCGTATAAGGTTAAAACTTATATGAGACCAACAATGGGGTAATTATGATCTACTATTATTATTATAATTTCATTAAAATCGAACGAGTATAGTTTTTAAGATATGTTGGTTTGTAAAAATTGGGTGACAAACAGACCGACAGACAAACACGAAAACAAAAATGTTCCTTGATGTTTGTTTTGGAATGTTTTAAATCGGAGACATAAAAAATAGACTGTTAACTGGTGTGGCACATAGCTTCCTCGCATCCTATCACGTACTTTATTGATTTTATACTTTTACAAGCCATTATTGTCTAATTGCTTCCCCCGTTCTTTTTAATGTCAAAATTGTTTTGCATAAATTAAAGTATCAATTTAGCAAAAGTTAAAGAGCGCAGATAGTTCAAATTAATCCAAGGCTATCTGCGGACTACGTTTATTAAACTATAAAAGTTTCATAGAAATCAGATAAGTTCTTTTGATGCAATAGATGTAAATAAATGTATGTTTGTGCGCATGTGGAAGAGAAACAAATTATCGCAGAATGTTGAAACTTATATGGGACCAACAATGAGCTAATTGTGGCCTACCATCCAAATTTCATTAATATCGGACGTGTAGTTTTTGAGATATGTTGGTTCGCACAAATTGAGCTACAGACCGACAGACTGACAAACCGACAGACAGACACGGAACCAAAAATGTTCCCTGATATCTAAAACGGGTTTCTTTCTTGGAATTTTTGAAATCGGAGACCTAAAATTGTTTCGTTCTTCAGGAATATCACATAGAATGTTGATTTATCATAATTAATCATTGATTTATTATCATAAATGATATATCATTAAATGTTATAGTTAGGTTTATTTTGGAATTGCACCTTCACATTCTACATATGTTTTTATAAGTAATTAAATTGGTTTAATTGCATTTCAAAATTTATTGAAAAGGTTAAAAGTGATATTGTATTAGATTCCCCACAAAAATGTTAAACAACAAAATTGCTCAGTTGGATTAATTTATATAAGATACTAGTTAATTAAAATTAGATTAATTTAAGAAGATAATAAAAGATTATTCTTTATTTTATTTGCTGATTAAATATTTGAGTCAACTGCGTAAAGCTTACGTCAATAAATAATTACCTTTTATCTCTAGTACTGTCTTAATCTCAACACGCGAATATAATTGTATCTTTGTAATGTCAATTAGTCGGAATTCTTGAGTACATATAAAATCACAAATACATATAAATCAGTATTCAATAATACATATATTATTTATATACAGGGTGGTCCAAAAGTCTCCCCCCCCTCTTAACTTTTGAACCGTTTGAGATAAATTAATGAAACTTGGGGGATCTCTACCATGCAAAGGGAAGTTTGTTTTCGTGCAATCACCCACTAGGGGCAACCACCCTCTTTGCCCCCAGGCCACCCAACTTCAAAATTTCAAATTGGAGTGTATATTTTTGATAGCAGATTGGATTCTACGGTGAAAAATAATAAACTTTTACATGAAACTATTTTTTCTATCTCCAATATTTTGCCCCCTGTAGGGGGGCAAAGTTAGCAAAATATCCCTTCCGAAATAGTAAGAAAATAACACTTAGATCGTTATAAAATCTAAACGGTTTAAAATAAAGTAATGAAACTTGGGGGATCTGTACCATGTAAAGGGAAGTGCGTAATCATCCACTCGCGTACTAGGGGCAACCACCATTTTGCCCCCAGGCGCTGAAATCTACCCTTTTTATAGCTTTGCCCCCCTATGGGGGCAAAATATTGGAGATAGTTAATTAAACTTAGGGGATCCGTACCATGTAAAGGGAAGTTTGTTTTTATGCAATCGCGCAGTAGGGGCAACCTCCCATTTTGCCCCTAGACCACCTAACATCAAAATGTTAACCTGGAATGTATATTTTTGATAGCAGATTTAGATTCTACGGCAAAAGATAAAAATATTTTACTTCTAACGTTTTTTTCTATCTCCAATATTTTGCCCCCATAGGGGGGCAAAGCTATAAAAAGGGTAGATTTCAGCGCCTGGGGGCAAAATGGTGGTTGCCCCTAGTACGCGAGTGGATGATTACGCACTTCCCTTTACATGGTACAGATCCCCCAAGTTTCATTACTTTATTTTAAACCGTTTAGATTTTATAACGATCTAAGTGTTATTTTCTTACTATTTCGGAAGGGATATTTTGCTAACTTTGCCCCCCTACAGGGGGCAAAATATTGGAGATAGAAAAAATAGTTTCATGTAAAAGTTTATTATTTTTCACCGTAGAATCCAATCTGCTATCAAAAATATACGCTCCAATTTGAAATTTTGAAGTTGGGTGGCCTGGGGGCAAAGTGGGTGGTTGCCCCTAGTGGGTGATTGCATGAAAACAAACTTCCCTTTGCATGGTAGAGATCCCCCAAGTTTCATTAATTTATCTCATTTATTCTAATTTTGGACCACCCTGTATGTAAAATATATTATGTATATATATATATATATGTATGTATATATTATTCAGGCCCGCGGTAAGCATGTGATGCGCTCTGGGCCCAAGAGACACCCGCGCCCTTGACCCCCCCCCTGATTTTGACGATATTTGGGAATACATGTTCAAAAAAATCATACCCCGAGGCTGAATCGATAAATGCATTTTAGCCTTGAAAAACGGTTCCCACGATTTTTATTAAAAACTTCTAAAATGTATTAGTACGTCGATAGATTTTTCGAATCTAACGACATAAGCAGTTTTTCCGGGAAAAATCTAGTTCCTGAGAAAATAGCTTAAAACGCGGACGGATTCCCCGCCGAGGAGAAGTTATTTTTATGATATATTTTCATGAAATGTTCAATAATAATTAAATGTAACTACCAAATCTAGCAATTGGAAAATACTGGGCTAAGTGTTATGAACTCGTATATCAGAAAGTTTGTCTGAGTTGTCTCAGACAAATATTTTCATAGCAAATTCAATAATTATATCTTCAAAATCTGCCCAATGAAAAGAACCATAAAATTGTTTAGTTTATTATTGTCTCACATAAAGAGAACATTTTAGTTTGATGGATTTACACGTTTTAAGGTCCCCTTAGTCCAAAAAAGTGGTTTTTAAAAAATATTTGGTAGTCGTTTATCTATGCAGACGCCTGGAGCCTAAACTACTAGGCCGATTTTGACGAATTTTGGCATACATGTTCAGAAGAATCATACCCCGAGGCGAAATCGAGAAATTAATTTTAGCTTAAAATTTGGATTTGGGGGCGTTACCCCCAAAAACTCTGAAAAAACATGAAAAAAAATTATTTCTCGAAAACAGTTCCGACGATTTTGATTAGAAAATGCTAAAATGTAGTCAAAACAAATCTGACGATATAAGTGGTTTTCCCGGGAATAATTTTGTTCCTGAGAAAATAGATTTTGTTAGGCCTAACCTCGTGCGCCCCAAAACCTCTGCGCCCCTGGGCCGGGGCCCACCGGGCCCATTTGTTAAATAGGCCCTGATATTATATATATATGCAAATTTAGTTCGTTTTGACTATACATTTTACCAAACAATTAATAATAATATTATAATTCAATTATGCATTTCGTGATAGAAAGAAAATAACATATTTCTCCAATAGATTTATGTTGTTACTATATATATATATATATATATATATATATATATATATATATATATATATATATATATATATATATATATATATATATATGCAACATAATATATTAGGGAAAAATATTTATTTTAAACTTTAAGTGGGGTATCAAATGAAAGCTACTAATGAGTAGATTACAAATATATAAAAACATTTTTATAATTTGTATTCCTTATTGTATTTTTTTCTTTTGGGTTTTAGTCCCGATCAATTTATTACAATAAATACATTTAAATCAAATTTATAATTATCAATAACTACGGCAGACATACAGAGAAAAATAGACCCCCGCACCGGGACTCGAACCACGGGTCCTCCTATTAATCCGTTACAGGTGCTCTTACCAACTGAGCTATACGGGAGAATGATTTTTCTCTGTCGTTACCGATACAAATTCCCCGAATCCAAGCTTTCAATCTTATTCTACAAATCTAGTGAGCCAAATATTCACGGCAATAGAACTAGACCGATTATTAACGCTTATAATTATATAGTACTCAATTAGTACCTGTACCTAGTACAATCTATTAGAAATTCAAATTTTTAAGTTTCTTTTACAATAATACAATTTTTTTTTTAATTTACAATAAATACAATAAATCCTTATTGTATTTACAAGTAAAAATATACCAAAGAAAATGTCCCCTAACCTATAACGATTACCATGTATATAACTACCATATAACGGCTGTATCCTAAAATTTTAAAATAATTCGCCCTAATACCATTTGTAAGGCCGATGAAAGTTTCAGGAAAAAATTGAATTTATCTTGACGTTATTGCCGTTAAGAAATATTGTGACCCCCCCGGGGATCGAACAAGGGACCTCTTCCTCTACAAAATACGCCGTCTGCTGGGCCATAGAAGAAATAAGAATAGCAATTTGATCTGATTAACTGGGAATCCAATATGGTGGATTATTTGTGTCACGCGAAAAAAAAAAAAATGAAATTTTTAGTGGGTTATCTAATGACAGGTATTAATTAACTATTTAACGAATAGATTACAAAAATATAATTATATCACTTGTGTGAATTGTTTAATTTTCCACGCCATTTTGTCAAAAATCATTAACATTTTCTCTCCCCCCCCTTATTCTAACTAATTTCATGTTCACAATACCAACAAGACCATTTTTATGTGAGTCTTCACGCACAACCATTGTTTTTAATATGGTTCATAACCCAATATAAAATTGAGGTGAGTAATGTCTGTCTGTATACAAGGATCAATTGATTAGGCTTATCAGTTACGTTAATAAGACTAACGACATCACTATTTTCTTTAGTGTTATGTAGGTCAAACCATTCATTGGGTTTATAACAATTTGACGTGTTTATTGTCATTGTTTATATAATAACTATTATATCAGCTGATAAGATATCAAAATGTCACAACATCAAAATGTGTTTACTTCCTCATTTGCTTAGTAAAGATAAAGAAAAAATATTGTGATGGCGTGAAAATCCAATTTTGAGATTTTTGGTGGATTTACACGTTTTGAGTTTCAATACATTGTTTTTTGTTTTTTTGTTCAATTTTTTTTTTTTTTTTAATTTTAAATCAAATTATATTGATTGTACAAGGTACAGGTTGACTTCTAGACTTGTGGAAAATTGAAAAAAAAGAAAAAAAAGCTAAATTGGGACTAGGTATCGTTACTGACAGAGGAAATTATTCTCTAGTGTAGCTCAGTTGGTAGAGCGCTATACTGGAAATATAATAAGTGGTTTAAGTCCCGGAGATGGAGTCTATTTTTCTCTGTCTGTCTCCCTTTGTTAACAATAATTATAATTTGATTTAAATTAAAATTTAAACTTTCCGTAGTATGAATACTACCTAAAAATGAAATACACTGGTTTTTAATTAGAGAGCCTTAAGTGTGAAAACATTTAACATTTTTAAATGCAATTATACCAATTCACTTATGTATAAAGGTATCTTTGAGTAAACTGGGGATGGAAGTAAACAAAAGAAAACTGGTCAATAGAAACATGTCCAGTGTTGTCGCTCTGATTTATTTTATTTCACATTTTATTACTTTTAAAATAAGAGCGGTACAAAAGTAAACAATAAAATATTTGGCAACATAGCAATCCCCACTCCGTTTTCCTCACAGACACCGTGGAAGAACATAGTACAAACACATATTTTTATTTTTAATTATATTATTTTTTTATTAACCCATTTCTCAAAGTCGTAAAGCATAGAAAAATTTTCCGATGCGATACCCATTTATAAGATATTTGTCGCCATTTTGAAAATATCAACTTTGAAAATTTAACCCTAGTAATAGTAGTCTAGTACTTCCTACTAGAAAGGACGAACCACTTGTTCAAACCTAGCAATTAGTAATTAGGCCATCTTTTAGACCCATTTTACAATCACCGTGGTGGAGAATTCCAGCTACTTCACACATCATACATTTGTACATTGTACCACCGTGAAGCGAGTATGGTATGGTCATTAGTAAGCTACGTGCCCCCTGTACCCCCTGGATACGCCACTGCGTCACAGAGTGGGGAAGAGTTCATAGGGCCCAGCTCCGTCCTCGAACCATAGATACAAATCACATCATCATGACACGGATCGGACACATATCAATCGGGCCACATCAAAGAGTGGGGGAAGAGTGCCCCATAGGGGGTGTCCCTCGCCCTGCTCCGTCCTCGAACCATAGATACAAATCACACATCATCATGACACGGATCGGACTCATATCAATCGGGCCACATCAAAGAGTGGGGGAAGAGTGCCCCATAGGGGGTGTCCCTCGCCCTGCTCCGTCCTCGAACCATAGATTCAAATCACATCATCATGACACGGATCGGACTCATATCAATCGGACCACATCAAAGAGTGGGGGAAGAGTGCCCCATAGGGGGTGTCCCTCGCCCTGCTCCGTCCTCGAACCATAGATTCAAATCACATCATCATGACACGGATCGGACTCATATCAATCGGGCCACATCAAAGAGTGGGGGAAGAGTGCCCCATAGGGGGTGTCCCTCGCCCTGCTCCGTCCTCGAACCATAGATACAAATCACATCATCATGACACGGACCGAACCCATATCAATCGGACCACATCAAAGAGTGGGGGAAGAGTACCCCATAGGGGGTGTCCCTCACCCTGTTCCGTCCTCGAACCATAGATTCAAATCACATCATCATGACACGGACCGGACCCATATCAATCGGACCACATCAAAGAGTGGGGGGGGGGGGGGGGTGTCCCTCGCCCTGCTCCGTCCGTGATTCATAGATGCAATTCAGAGTATCATGGCAGAGTATCGAACCCACGACCTCGAGTCGCCTCGACTTATTGATAGTTGGGCGAATGCCTAGAGCCCCTCGGTCACGCTGGCTCCCCAAATTTAACCCTAAATCTAAGATTCAGGTGTAATTCACATTAATTATACCTTCGAAAAGAAACCTTATGTTGAGTTTTGTTATTGTTTTCAATAATCTGTCTAATTTTGACATGTTGTTTTTATTGTTTGTTAAAAATCCAAATTGTACTTTCCAATAATTATATACTTTTTCTTTGACTATAACTCTGCTAAGTCTGTTATTTTCAAGTGGTTATGGGTTCAGACTCACTTCCGGACTGCACGTATCGTAAGTTTTAAACTTTTTAAAATATTATTTTAAAACTTCGTAGTTATAGATTAAAAGTCGTAAAATTTGACTAATGGAAAATTTTAAGTATAACATCGGCCGCCTAGAAGGTAAAGGTGACTGGGCCACCTGGAAGTACAAGGTACAGCTCTTACTGAGGAACATAGCTGGAGGCCTCCATGTTGTTGAAGGTACTCTGGTAAAACCTACTGCTTTAGATTCCAAGGCTACTCCCTCAGATCTTGTTGAGTATGAGAAGAAACTTGAAAAATTTTCGAAAGCAGACAGTGAGGCGCTGCTAGCGATTACTACTAATATGACAAATGATAATGTACAGAAAATTATGAGATTCCAAACTGCAAGAGAAGTCTGGCTTGAACTGCATAGACTGTATGACGGGCCTACAGAAGACAAAACCTATGATCTGTGTTTACAATTTTTTACATATAAAATGGATACTAATGATGATATTGCTTCTCATTTATCTAAAATAAAGAATTTGTGGACTAATTTGTGCATCGAAATTCAAAAGGATGCTCATAATGGTAAGCGAGATTACTCTCTACCTGAAATTCTACTAATATGTAAGATCCTAGGTACTTTGCCTGATGAATATTTTTCATTCAAGTCTAGCTGGCTTCTTATGCCCAAAAGTGAAAGAACTATCGATAATTTAACTAGTCAACTATGCTCACACGAAAGAGCGCTTGCCAAGAAACACTGTCATGATGATTCAGACAAGTCAGAAGTTTTAGCTACAAAATTCAAACCTAAAGGAAAACATATTGTGGAAAAACCAGATTACAAGGATGAAAAATGTACTTGCAATAAATATAAAAATAAACAATGGTTTAATAAATCCAAAAATTATAAAGATTGGAAATCTAACAAATCTAGTAAATCTGGTGCAAGTACAAGTCATGTCCTATCCTTAACTATGTCGAATGAAGTGTTGATGGAATGCGATCAGTTTAATTGGTACATAGATAACGGTGCTACTCATCATGTGTGTAACAACCTTGATCTATTTGACTCTTTAGATAAGTTTAACGATGAACATGTAGTAACTACGGCTAGTGGTCACACAGTGAATGCTGTCGGAAAAGGAAATATTTTGGTACAATCAAGAGTACACAATAAATGGGTCAATTATACTTTAAGTGAAGTTTGGTATGTCCCTCAACTTAAAAAGAACTTATTCTCTGTTTTATCTACTCAAGACAAACATCCTGAATCGAGTCAATTTATCTCTGATGCAAAAACGTGTCACTTAAAAATTGGTGAAGACCTTGTTTTGGTGGGTCATCGTGAACGAAATGGAGGTCTATATAAAATAAATTTTAGAACAGCCAAAAATAATAAAAATAAAAATGGAAAACTCAATTCAGTTGAATCAGATCAAAATTTGTTACAACTCTACCATGAACGTTTGGGTCACCAGAATAAAAAACACGTTAAAGAAGTCATAGAGAGGGAACTTAAAATTAAAGTTAAAATAGACTCCGAAATTTGTGAAGGCTGTCTCTACGGGAAAGCTCATCGTTTGAAATTTGGGACTCGGGAAAGAGCTAAAGCCCCTGGGGAATTAATTCATTCAGATGTTTGCGGTCCGTTTGCAGCTTCCAACTCAGGATATAGGTACTTTGTTCTTTTTAAAGACGACTTTAGTAGATATAGATTCGTTTATTTTATAAAACAAAAATCTGAAGTTTCTGAGAAATTGAGAATAATGTTAAAATCAGCTGAAAATATCGGTATACAAATCCGTGAATTACTAAGTGATAACGGTGGAGAGTTCGATAATAAAGAAGTAAGAAATATACTTGAAGAAAAGGGCATAAAACAAAGTTTAACCATGCCTTACACTCCTCAGCAAAACGGCTGCAGCGAGAGAGAAAATCGAACACTTGTGGAGTGTGCACGATCATTGATGCATGCGCACACTGAGCTTCCTCATTATCTCTGGGCTGAACTAGTAAGTACAGCAGCTTATATTCTTAATAGAAGTGGACCTTCTAGTATCGAAAATAAAACACCCCATGAACTATGGTTTAAGAAAAAACCTAGTATTAAACATTTCCGCATAATTGGGTGTGAATGTTATGCTCATATTCCTAAATGTAAACGGAAGAAAATGGACAAAAAGTCAGTGAAAGGAATTCTGATAGGGTATGAATATGGTGGATATAGAATTTGGAATAAAGAAAGTAATAAACTAATTCGATCAAGGGACGTTACTTTCAATGAAGAAATACTAGAATCCAGTAATTCATATCAACCCACTTTTCTGAAAAATAAACAAAATAAAGTTGACAATTATGAAGAAAAAATTGAAGATGAAATTACAGAAAAATTAAAAGTTGATACTTATAATGAAGAAAATAAAAATAATAATCAAGAACATTCAAAATCTGATAGAGCTCTTAGGGATCGATCAAAAATTAAGAAACCAGAACGATTTGAAGATTATATTGCTACCGTAGCAGCTAGCGTTGCAACAGAAATTAAAACACCTGAAACCTACAATGAAGCTCTAAAAAGCAATGAAGCAAGTGACTGGGGTCAAGCAATGGACGAAGAAATAAAATCATTGAATGAAAATAATACCTGGGTTCTTGACAACCTTCCTAAAAATAAAAAGGCAATACCTTGCAAGTGGGTTTATCGGGTTAAAACTAATCCAGACGGATCGGTTGAAAGATTTAAGGCGAGGCTGGTTGTGAAGGGGTTTTCTCAGAGAAAAGGAGAAGATTTTGACCAGACCTTTAGTCCTGTAGCGAAGATGACAACTATAAGAACTTTGTTGAGCATAGCGGCGAATGAAAAATTGACACTATCTCAATTCGACGTTAAAACCGCATTCCTTTATGGACATCTCGAAGATCATGAAATCTTCATGCAACAACCTGAAGGATACTCTGATGGAACTAACAGAGTATGCCGGTTGTTAAGAAGTCTTTATGGACTTAAACAGGCACCTCGGTGTTGGTATAAGAGATTTGCTGAATTTCTTATTCAAGCTGGATTTAAAGAATCTGATGCGGATCCATGCCTTTTTATTAGACAGAGAGGTGAGGATAAAGTTATAATAGCCTTATACGTTGATGACGGGTTAGTAGCTGCTAGTGATCAAAATAAACTAGAAATATTTCTAAATGAACTTAGAAATGAATTTAAAATAACAACAAAAAATGTTAACTACTATCTTGGACTGGAAATCAACCAATGCCCTGATGGTTCAATTAAAATAAGTCAGAAGGCCTACACATCAAAAATTTTGGAAAGATTTGGCATGAGTGAGTGCAAATCTGCTCCTACTCCAATAATTAAAGAAGCTCCAAAACCTCCAACAAATGAACACGTTAAATTAGGGAAAGCAGAAGACTCTGATATTATTGAAGAAGGTGTATTTCCCTATAGACAAGCGGTCGGTGCCCTCATGTATTTGATGGTAGGTACTAGGCCTGACATCGCCTATGCCGTTGGTGTAGCTAGTAGAACTTTAGAAAACCCAACCATGGAAGATGTAACTAAAGTTAAAAGGATATTCCGTTACCTGAAAGGTACTATTGACCATGGAATAATGTATACAGGTAATACCGGTGAAGGAATATTAGAAGGATACAGTGACGCTGATCTTGGAGGAGATCTTTCCTCTGGTAGATCGACAACAGGAGTTGTCTGTAAATATGCAGGCAAGTCTATTGAAAAAGGGAAAGTGTTGAGTTTTGTTATTGTTTTCAATAATCTGTCTAATTTTGACATGTTGTTTTTATTGTTTGTTAAAAATCCAAATTGTACTTTCCAATAATTATATACTTTTTCTTTGACTATAACTCTGCTAAGTCTGTTATTTTCAAGTCCTTATATAACGGCTCTGTCTGTCTGTCTGTCCGTTGCCATGTTTCAATTCATAAACTAATATAGCTAGGAACATGAAATTCAGCACACAGGAGTATCTCAGCATTTTTGACACCGGCACACTTTTTGAAGTTTTCACACTTAATATTTCCAAGATGGCGGTCAATATGACGGGCGACTAAGAAAAAGTATTTAGTCACCATGTTATGTTATATATCAATTTAAAAGTCATAAAGTGTAAAAGTATCGAAAAGAAACCGGCGATTATCTCCTATTGTACTTACGTGAAGCGCTCCTTACTTGTTTCTTTTTAGCATGATAACTTTATAACCTGTAACTAATATAATCTGAATGATTTTTTTTTGTTATTAATGATACACATTTTATTGCTTATTTAAGAATATTAAATAACGTTGTTTTGCACATTTCAAATTTCGCCTTGGTAATTGTTTGGACATTTAAATAATTCCGATTTTCAACGCTATGCACTATTCATTTTATAATTATAAGTTTATTTCGAATGTTAAACTTTTGTTATTTGATTTATCATACAGAAAGTAATAATAATAAGTATTCAGTGCTATTCTCGGCACATGGCTTGCATAATTAATTGTAAACTGACTTACGTCACCAGTCTGCGGTTTGGAATATCTTCTTCAAAAGCTTTTATCATTCGATGGTACAACTTCTATTCTTTTAGGAGTGGATTACTCATTAGAGTCAGTGGCTTATGGCTTAACAAGATAATATTGAGATGCTGTCATAAGCTTAATCACAACTTTGCTGTACGCTTATCTCAAAACTATATAGAAAAGTTGTTGATTCAAGTCACGATTATCTTCTTGTGCCACTGACCTTTTTTACAAAAATAACACCAAACGTAAAACAACATATACAAAACTTATTAGATCAATTGATTTTCGTGTTATTATAGTTTGAAAATAAACTAATAGTCCAGGAGACAGCGTGCAAACAAGTGTCTGACTAACATCAAGCTAGAATTTTGTATACAAGTTAATCTTTTAAAGCCTTTTAAGAATAAGGGGTTGGCTAAGTTCGTTTCCAGGACATAGCTTAGCAGTAGACATTTGAAAAAAAAAAAAAAAAAAACGGTGGAGAGCGACCACGTCCCATCCATTTTGGTGGACAATGTGAATTTCATGATCCTAAGTACAAAATTAGTTAGTAGATCAAAATTCAAGGTGATGTTAGTTTGTCCCTTGATAGGTGATCACTTTGATTTGGAGTGATATTTGAATAACTAAAATATCAAGTGACAAGTTAAGATTAACTTGTCAAATAATAACGTAAAATTTTTCTACTAATTAATTTTATACTCAAGATCATGGGAAATCACATTGTCCACCAAAATGAGGGGGACATGGCCACAGCCGCTCTCTATTGGTGTTTTCTTCCAAATGCCTATTACCAAGCTATGTCCCGCAAACGAACTTAGCCAACCACATATTCTGAAAAGTCACCAAACGATTTTGGGATCGAGGTTAAAAAAAAATTAAAAATTAGCCCATTTCCAGAATTGCATGGACTAATAAGACTAAATCGTTAATATCTCAAAACCTGTTAGGTTTAGAGAAAAAGTTACAATCACAAAATTTGTTTATTTCATAGCCCTCTACATTTGTTATTTAAAACTTTTTTTTATATCTACAATATTTAAGGAATTACAAGCAAAAAACCGAAAATGGGCCGCCATTTTTCAATATGGCGGCCGTAGTACAGCTTCGATTTTAGGGGACTTTTAGTATATTCAACAGGAAGCTGAACACACCATCTCCACCAAGTTCCTTGCTTGTACTAATTTTTTCGAGGTCAAAACCTATTTTTACTGCATTATTAACGAAGGTAACGGAAGCTATGGGATCGCTCTGAAGATCGAAAATATTTTATGTCTCTGATTTCAAAAATACCAAGACCGTATTTGTCACTCAATTTTTGCGAACTAACATATCTTAAAAATTACACTTCCGATTTTAATGAAATTTGTATGATACGTCATAATTATTCCATTGTTGGGCCCACATAAGTTTCTACCTTCTGCACCGATTTGTTTCTCTTCCACATGTGCAAAAACATACATTTATTTACACCTATAGCTTCAAAAGTTCTCTTGTCTGATTTGTATGAAACTTTTATAGTTTATCAAAAGTAACCCTCAGATAGCACCAGATTAATTTGAACCGTCTGCGCTCTTTAACTTTTGCTAAAATACTATTTTAATTCATGTAAAAAATCAAAACAATTTTGACAGACTAAAAAAAACAAGGGAAACAATTAAACAAATGAGACATTAATGGCTTGTAAAAGCATAGAATCAATAAAGTACGTGATATGATGCGAGGAAGCTATGTGCCACACCAATTGACAGTCTATCTTAAGTTCGATTTATTCAAACAAATTACTAATTTTAAACAAATTAGGTTTATATCTACCCTAACAAGGTGAAGTCGATTAATATTTACAATTTAATCCATAAAGACTTATGGATGCCGTTACGAAAAAGCGACAAAGCCTTTTAATTGACATGTCTATCCAGTTGTCTTTGTGATTACACGATTACTAATATTACCAACCTTTTACAATTAATTTTCCCTAAAGAAATAATCTTTGTGTGTTGCATAGCAGTACAGTGATGCTATGCGGAACTAATATGTGAACCTAATCGCAAAACTGTACCGAGTCTTCTTTCAAATAATCTCACCTTCATCTTTGTTAATAAATTATTTTTTGGAACGAAGTTCCTTATGGCACGTTCTGGAACCCGGGAGTGAATCCGAAAAAAAACGACCGTCACAAAACCAAGTGGCACGAAATCTACCGATGACGATAACTTGAGTTAAAGATGACCAAGTTAGTGGAAATTTAGTGCACATGTTCATTTTACCAATGCCCTGGATGAGTTCGTTGGACAACGTTATCCGCCCAAGCATTCACGCGCAATGCTCGCGCTAATTTAAGATTGGAATTTTAGGACGGGAAAAAAATTCTAACTTCATCTATTTAATGAGACAAACAACTTTTATAAATAATTTTTTTTAGTTAAACGAACTCCGACACTGCTATGAAGTGATAAAGATCGCTAAATTTATTAAAGCGAACCTAAGCGTTTAAAATAAAGAAAACAACGTTTTTACCGATATCTTACATTCTAACGAAACGACTTTAATAAAACTTCTTACACATCGTCTAAAGTACAATTGAAACAGGAATGTAAAATTTCAACCTGATACAAGCAGAAGTTTTTGTTTGTTGTTAATTTATATTTTATATTATAATATTTTAATTGGAGTAATACGTCGGTGGAGTCTGAGGGGACAGTCCTGTTTAGTCTCAAAAAACCATCTGCTTTAACTATAAGCTCATAAATAATTAACTTTTTTCTCAATAAACAATACATTAGGTATTTATTGTAAGACGCTCGCTTCAAAGATAATAAAAAGTTTTTCTTTTAATTTTGCCTTAACTCTGCCAGGTACAAACAGTTAGTTACTTTTAATTTTATCTCTTTTCTAACTCCTCCATGTATAATTAAATAGTACCGTATACTTAGCAGTGTGATTTTATTATTTATATTTAATTAAAAGCGTAAGGAACTTCTTTCCTACCGGGCGTCCCGCGACACACCACGTATATTTTTAAATATGTTTATACACAATATTAAATATGTAAATACACAACACACACCTACATGGTAGTAGTTATTGATAGAGTAAAAACAATGAATTCTCCCACACTAGATTCAAATCGACAGTACAAAAGAGTTATTAGATCAGGGCCGGCGCAAGAGATTTTGGCGCCCTAGGCAAAACTATTGTAAGGCGCCCCCCCCCATCATTCTAAGCCAACGCCGATCAGTCGAATCTGCCACTCACTTTTAGGAAATATAAGAACAAAACAAATAAAACACAATTTATCTCGAATTTGAATTATTAAATCACTGCTACAATTTAAATAACTTGCTAACTCCTGTTCAGTTCATTCAAAATAGGTGCCAGTCCTACTAATCTCTCTTCTGTCATACATGAATCTAGCCCAAAGGGGGGTCCGGGCCACCCCCGGAAAATGTTAGAAAATTAGGTTCAAAATGGTGTATTTTGGGCCTTTTTCAGCTTAAAAAAGCATCACCTTTGTTTAAAATTGTTTCTGCTGAATTTTTGATACATTTATTAACTAAATCGGTTTTTAGACTACAACATTTTTTTTTTACCTTTAACGCTATACTATGCTATTAATTCTTTTTGATTCATTAAGAGATACCTTCACAACATCCTATACAGCAACTATATAAAAAGTATATAAACAAACAACCATTAAGGTA
This sequence comes from Gerris lacustris, assembly GCA_951217055.1. NCBI lineage: Eukaryota > Metazoa > Arthropoda > Insecta > Hemiptera > Gerridae > Gerris > Gerris lacustris. The sequence goes on from OX578281.1 coordinate 11,589,338, forward strand.
TGCAAATAAGCAAACACAATATTAGTTTAATGTTTGTATCCCACATAAACATGTAAGTGAGAATCCCAGTTTTAAATGTTAATATCAACTTGACTATTGCTCCATAAACAATAATAATTTATTTGCAAAATAATTATATTATTAGTTTTAAATGGATATGAAAAATAATAAAACAAGAAATATTCAACCTTATTTTATTCAATTGATATTTTATCGTAATTTTGTTGTATTGGGAGGGGGGGGGGGGGGGGGGTTTCCCCCTTCCACCCCCATGGATCCGCCCCTGAGATCTCTCCTAATTTAAGTTATTCGTCTATCTTTCTTTGTAAAAAAACTAACTTCTTGGTGGGCAAGTATCTTGCGGCGCCCCTCAGGCCCTAGCGCCCTAGGCGGTCGCCTAGTTCGCCTATACGGTCGCGCCGGCCCTGCATTAGATACAAATACAAAAAAAAATATGTGTGAGGCTCTCACGCATTAGAAGTGAAACTTAAGTTCTAGAATGCATAATGCATTGCTCTCTTTCATTTTTTGACGAATTTATTATTTCAGGATTAAGAAATGGTTATGGGAAATTTAATTGAAAAAAAAATATTGCTACGCTAAGGCAACCTCATTTATTCCAATAAAAATAAAACTTTGTTACACGATGTCACTATATGAAGAAATAATTAAAGCAATGTTTATATCTGTGTATATATTGTCATTTGTCATTTATACTAGTGGTTCTTAACCTTTTGGTAACCACGGCCCCCTTAAAATCTCCATATATAATATACAGATAGTACCCTAAATACCTTTCGAGGCCCCCTGGGGGGCCGCGGCCCCCCGGTTAAGAACTGACGCGGACGCACCTCGAAATGATTTGTTATTGCTACGGTAAGGCAACCACATTTATTCCAATAAAAATAAATATTTGTTTTGATTTGCGGTCTTTAAATAGATATAATAACTTATTTAAATTAATTTAATTAGTTTTTACTTTTTTCTTGTAAGTATACAATTAAGCCCGTTGCCATGACCCCAAAAAATAATCTAATTATAATAAATAGTCTAATTACATATAATCCATCTAATATTAAATATTACGCTTATATACCAATTTTGTGTACCTTCTAATTGGCAATGTAATTGGGGCAATGGATAGCCCGTTTGCTTCATCATCCAGAAGTCAGTGGTTCGCATCTCCCCTTAGTGAAAGATTTTTTACAGATAAATCTTTCATCAGGATTAGTCTCGAAACACAAAATCCGTTTCATTACTTCCGTCACACAAATTTCATTACAATTAATCTGTAAAAATGTTGGAATCTTGGACGAGTCTCGAATCGCAAACTTCGTTACACGTTGTCCCTATTTAAAAAAATTCACTCTACCGCCGCCAATGAAGTTTCACTTCAAAAACATATGTATAATTAAAACATATATAAACAGTTTCTTTACTTACTTGAAGTGAGGGTTTGTTGAGAAACACTCTGCGTATTGTTGATACATTGACTGAAGCTAGGCGCCATATTGCATCAGTATTAATAGTTCAATAAGCACAACACATAATTTAATCAGCACATATTTTATCTAACTACTCTTTGAAGCTACATTGCACTTTTCTCAATGTCCAAATGATCCGATTATTTCATATGAAACCATTTTTTCCCCGAATCAATTTATATCACAATAAAAATGTCCATTGATTTACACCATAGTCATAAATTTGTCAACTAAAATGATAAATTCACTATTATATTATATTATAGTATAGATAATAAAAAATAACTGTATTGATATTTTTTTATATAACATTTTTTATTCTATAGAGATAAAAAAATGTAAATTCTTTCTAAAAGTAATAAAAGGTAATAAAACCTCTGTAAACCTGCTTGCTACAAATATTTTATATCTGCAGTAGGGAGAAAAAGTTATTTCTGTACTAAAGTATAAGGAACTAAAGTATAAGTAATTTCTTCCCTGAACTCAAATAGTAGGGAGAAAAAGTTATTTCGGATTAGTTTAGAGGGACTAAAGTATAGGTAATTTCTTCCCTGAACTCAAATAGTAGGGAGAAAAAGTTATTTCGGATTAGTTTCGAGGGACTAAAGTATAAGTCATTTCTTCCCTGAACTCAAATAGTAGGGAGAAAAAGTTATTTCGGATTAGTTTAGAGGGATTAAAGTATAAGTCATTTCTTCCCTGAACTCAAATAGTAGGGAGAAAAAGTTATTTCGGATTAGTTTAGAGGGACTAAAGTATAGGTAATTTCTTCCCTGAACTCAAATAGTAGGGAGAAAAAGTTATTTCGGATTAGTTTCGAGGGACTAAAGTATAAGTCATTTCTTCCCTGAACTCAAATAGTAGGGAGAAAAAGTTATTTCGGATTAGTTTAGAGGGATTAAAGTATAAGTCATTTCTTCCCTGAACTCAAATAGTAGGGAGAAAAAGTTATTTCGGATTAGTTTAGAGGGACTAAAGTATAAGTAATTTCTTCCCTGATCTCAAATAGTAGGGAGAAAAAGTAAAAGAAGGATTACCAACTTAATTATTTTTTAAATAGTAGAGAATAAATGGCTAATGTAGTGAAGTTGTTGAAATCAGATTGGCAACACTGCTTTTTTGACCTTACTTGTTATTTGCGCTTATCATTGTTGAAACCTACATCTAAATAACCTTCTATTTGAGTTTAATTGCAATTCTTATTTGTTTTCAATATTGAATCTCTTATATCTGCTATTACAAGTACAAAGCAAACAATTATAATATGTCATTTACCTAATTGAGCTGTGCGAAGCGAAGCTCTTATATTACACTTTGCATTTGGTTGGACAATACTCCTCCTGAACGGCTGAACCGATCCACACAAAATTCGACACGGTACATAGGGGTACAGGGTACAAAAGGTAAAAAGGTGTAGGCCCTTCATGATGCATGTCGTTGGAAAACTGTATAAGAGTACTGTATAACTGTACAGTACAGTTATTGTTGTTATGTCCACTTTTGTCTAGGTAAAATAGAAAAACAGAAAAGAAAAATACTTTTTAATTGAAAATTAGAAATATGTATTACCATTATTGATCCGATTTCAGCTGTTACCTGATATGTTTATTTTTAACTATCAGCTGCTAATAGGTTTGTTCCAACAGCCAATTCCAGAACGGTTCTAGAACCAGTTCAGGATTTTTTAATGCGCATGGGGCTATGAGGACTGGTTCAGAACTGATTCAAAAAGAGGAGCCTGTTGGAACGATTTTAGAACTCTTTCAGAACTGCAACCTTCATGTTACCTCTCTTTATCTTGTTTTTATTTTCTTCTTCGTATCTCTCCACTTGTTTTGTTTATGTTCACTCAGAAATGTAATTACACCCATTTTCATGGAAGTAAAAACATTAAAATGCCCATATCTCCAAAACCGCTTCTGCCCAAAAAGTATAGGTACAATCTACCAAATAGGATACATAATATATACCCCAAACAAAATAGAAATCAAATAATGTTTACTGAAGTTATCGTCGACAGACCTATTTCGTGCTTAAGTGACTACAGCTCCGAAACGTCGTGAGCTATGATGTTTGGGTTTGTCGCCATCAGTTTTTCCGACAAAAGTTGTAAAAAATGCCGCAGACCGCATCTCAATACGATATATCTTGAAGCGATATGTTATTAAAGGTTTAGTTACATTCGAACGTACATACACAGACGTATATGAAACGGATTTTAATGATATCCCCGGGTTCGTAAGACCCCTCGGAGATCAAGAGATCTCGGAATCAAGTTTCGGATGATAAAATGTGAATTTTATCTTGGCTTATTAAAAATAAACCCTCATATAAGAAAAGGTCAACCACACATTAAGAAATATTTACAAATAAAGGGTTCAAAACTACAAAAAAGAAAATTATAAGAACAATTTATCTGTTTTTTTTTCTAGTCTGTAAATCGTCGGAGGATGTACACACAAAAAGATCGGAGGTAATTCTTATAAAGGACTCAAAGTCGCTATGAGAAATTTTAATTATCAAGAGGAATAAATAATATAAAATATAAATTATATTTTATTATTCCAATGTACTATCATGATAAAAAATAATACGTAAAGAAGAAAGAAATAGTATAAACATATTAACTGTGGAGAGAGAAACAAAACACGCTAGGAAACAGAAATATCAAGAAAAGAAACGAAAACAAACGTCAGGTTATAGTTGAACAGTAGTAGTAGTGTAACCTACACGCCTCCGTATATTAGTATTAGTAGTTCTGGTCGAGTTCCTGCTTCAGTCCGGGAACTGTTTTCACGGTTCTAGGACTGTCTCAGAACCGTTCGTCTTTCTGTTGGAACACGGGACTAAAAGTTCCAGAACCGCCCGAGAAGCGTGTAGGAACGGTCTTTCGATACTGCGCATGCTCCCGGCAGTTCTAGAACCGTCCGAGGCTCTGTTGGAACAAACCTAAAATATACTGCGAACTGCATTATTTCAACATTGAATGATATTTTTTATTTATGTAATTAGTTATTGAGCCAAATAAAATAATCTATCAAATGCAGATTCTTAAAAAAAGTGATACGGAGTTACATCTGCCGTCAACAACAGTAGGGCAAGTTTTCAATAAATGTAATCATGGCATGAAGCTAACAAATTAATATAATATGAATTTTAACGCATCAATAAAATTTAATATTAAAATGAACACTCAGCTCAATATTGCAAGCAGACAACTGCATTGCACACCTAGTTAATAAAACCTGTGCAATGGATGAAGATGCGTTTTCTTCCTACTGGAGATAAAACATTGTATGTTCCTCGGGAGTAAAGTGCAATAATTCCCCTCGCGATAATTATCTTCATCGGCAGCACCTCGGGAGCTAATTGGAGTTATTCATTCGGCTTCGCCTCGGGATTTAGAGCCCATGGTTCCATCAGCTTTCCCTCAAGAACCAACTTATTTGCTCTGGGAATAATGGCTTACTTTACTCCCTAGGTGAATAAATAACTATTACAGCATCAACTCTAAACAATGTACTGTATTTAATGTAATAATATCTATACTAATTATGACTAGAGAGGATGGGAGAAAGTAACACAACAATATTGTGACCACAATTTAAAAATTGTGGTCACAATATTGTTGTGTTACCTTCTCCCAACCTCTCTAGTCATAATTATAAAGTGGTACAAAAAATCTCAGCCAAGACAACTAATTATTTTTTATTATCTCTACTCTTTCGATGATTTCTTCTCAACTTCATCATGCTCTTGCGTTTTAATTCTTTTGGTTTATGACCTTCTTAGTGTGTTAAAAGCTTTCCTACACCGCCATTAGTGTAACAAAATTTTTTCCAGTGCTCAAATTAAAAATCGGCCCGAGAAAACTCAGACAAACTTTCTCAAATACTATTTTATAATTACTTAGCACAGTGTTTTCCATTTATTAATTTTCCAATTTTTGTAGGTACATTTAATTATTGTTGAACAATTTATCATAATAATAACTTCTCCTCGACGGGGCATTGATCCCGGCCTCTCTCCATCCTCGTTTAAAGCTATTATCTCAGGAACAAGATTTTTCCCGGGATATCGGCTTATATCGTCAGATTCGTATTTAAATTACCTACATTTAGATTGTTTTTACATTTCCTCAACTATGGTAGGAAAAGTATTGTATTTTTTTCGAGATTTTAACTGAATTATCAGTTTTGGGTGTTTTTAAGACCTCCTAAGTGGTTTTCAGCATGACGTCTGTACGTGTGTTATCATCGTAGCGCCCAGGGTATTTAACCTAGAGAAATGAAACTAGGCAGAAAAATCAGTCGTTATTATACTTCTAGCTGTGCCGCCCGGAAAATCAACATCTTCCGCCATCTTGAACCCAGTTTGCTGAGTCAGCAAAATTCGTAAAAAATCAAAAACTGAACCGAGTTTTGGCACGAATGTACCTCTCTGTATGTCAAACAATCCCACCAAATTTAATTTCGATATTAGCCACCATTTTGAAGTTATCGATTTTTGAATTTTGAAACTTAATAATACCAAAAGTATAAATTCGTGTTGTTAGAACCGGAAAAAAATAAGGAACACAACTAAAAAAACCCGATGAAATTCCATTAATTATTTTAAAAGTTAACGACCAACAACAAACATAATTATAAATTAGTGCGATACTTTCGTTAAGTGTCAAAGTTTGTTTAAATCTGTCAAAATACCGCCAAAATTCAAATAATTAAATGAATGAAATAAATTACATAAAATTATTATTAGGTAATTTTTTTTTTTTGAAAAATGATAATTAATAAATTAGTTTGTTGAAAACGGTCGGGTGACCAAGTACCAATGCCAAGTGCCCAATGCTGCTTCCTCCGATGCTGAGGCCACCGAAAGTGACGAAAAGTTTCGAGGTACCCCGTACCCAATTTTTTTTTTTTTAATCAAAATCATCGGAATCTTTTTCGAGAAATAATTTTTTTTCACGTTTGTTCAGAGTTATTGAGAAGTTGCGTCCCCAAATTTAGTGCTGAAATTATTTTCTCGATTTCGCCTCGGGGTATGATTTTTCTGAACATTTATGCCAAATTTCGTCAAAATGGGCTTAATAGTTTAGACTCCACGCGTCTGCATAGACGACAGACAGACATTTTTTTTAAACAAAAATCACATTTTGGATATAGGGGACTCTAAACATACTACCATCTACCACTACTGTAATGATGGGTGATACCAGGATAAGACCATCGATTTTTATCATCCATCATATTTGATTCGCGTGGCCGGTGACAAGTCAAAAAAGAGAATTTGTTTATAATTCTATGAATTAAAACGAATTTCACCTTCAAAGCGAAGAACGGCACACCGTTTTAGATCAGTTTGCAGACCTAATTTTGTCATATTCACTGTCGTTTGATGCATGTATTCGTTTTATGCACAATTATTATTGCTTCAATCATCCTTGAAATAATTGTGATTACTGCCAGCCAATTAAATACGGTTAATAAGATAATAACTGAATAAGATAGTTTGTCAGCTTGATAGTATGAAAAGCATCAAAGCGAATGAGGTGTAAACAATAGTTTATCTTTATGGGAAGATCAGCAAGTATGATTTTTTAGTCATATTTATTAATGAGAATTGCCCCTATATTATTTATTTAAATTATAGAATTCATTATTTTTAATTAGTATAGAGAAAGGCAGTCGTACAAACAATAAACTTAAGCGAGCCCTAGACGATCAACATTATACTGAACAATAATATTGAAATTCATATTTTACCATTTTGGTAGTATTCATACTACAGAAAGCGGGATTTGAACCACGGGGTGGTTCAAATCCCGGCGCTGGAGTGTATTTTTCTCTGTCTGTTTCCCGTAGTTAATAATAATTATAATTTGATTTAAATTAAAAAATAATATTGAAGAATAATTTTCTCCTTCCAAAAGGTCTTTCAATCTGACCTGCAGAGGTTCATATAAAATTGCGGAACGTTAAATCGCCATTTAAAATCATAATTTTATCAGAATCGTCATTTAAAATCAATCATTTGGCAATTATATCGTTTAGGGCCTAGAAACCAATTTAGGGGTTTTAAGGAATTTACAAATTTCCAGTGACCTTGAACACTACTAGTTTCAAGTTTGTTTCCATTATTAATCTACTAGTAGCTGATTGTCGATCTCAACAGCATAAGCTCTCCTACTTGCTAACAGTCTGTCTGTATTTCACTAACAATCCTAATAATTTAAGAAGTATTCATTCTTTGGAATTATATCTGGTAGATTAGGATCTGCTGATTAGATATTTGGCAGTTGACTGTCGATCTCAACAGCATAAGCTCTCTTACCTTAACAAGTCTGTCTGTACTTCACACAACAGCTAAGCTCTCCTACCAGTTACAGTCTGTCTGTATTTCACTAAAAATCTTGATAGCTTAAGAAGTATTCATTCTTTGGAATTATCTGGTAGATAGGATCTGCTGATTAGATATTTGGCAGTTCATTGACTGTCGATCTCAACAGTATAAGCTCTCTTACCACCTACTCTTTCACACCTACTTGACAATCTTGATAACTTAAGACCTATTCATCAGATGGAATAATCTCATAGATAGGATCAGCTGATTAAATAGTTATTCATTGATTCTTAATAGATTAATCACCACTGCTGCACGCTGCCAAATTAATTCATAATAACTTAATATAACGCTTCTTTTTTCCAAAATAACACATACTTCATTAATCGCAACTGCATTTTTGTTTCTTCTTGTTCATATCTAAAGATGAGTAGTGAGTTAGATTTTGCTTACGAGCTTACTGAAGGTAACGGAAGCTATATGATCGTTCTGAAGAACGAAACATTTTTAGGCCTCCAATTTCAAAAATTCCAAGACATAAATCCGTTTCAGATATCAGGGAACATTTTTGGTTCCGTGTCTGGCTCTCGGTTAATTTTTGCGAACCAACATATCATAAAAACTACTCGTGCGATTTTATTGAAAATTGGATGTATAAGGTCACAATTAGCCCATTGTTGGTCCCATATAAGTTTCAACCTTCTGCGCCTATTTGTCCACCCTCGCCTCTTCAACATGCGTACGAACATACTTTTTTTTTTACACCAATATCTTTAAAAGTACTTATCTGAACTGAAAACAATATTGACAGATTTAAAAAACGGGGGAAAAATTAAATAAATTGGATACTAATAGGTTTAAAAAGCATAAAATCATTAAAGTATACGAAATGGATGCGAGGAAGCTATGTGCCACACTAATTGGCAGACTATTTTTTTCATTCAATTCTAATGTTATTGTGACCACTACTCAAGATTAGACTTGTACATTTGATTAGTTCTTCAACATGAAAAATACCCATAGTTAAAAATTTCAGCATGATTGTAATAATCGTGCTAAAAAGAAAATAAATTTATAAGATTTACAGTTATCTGTATTAATTAGAATTTTATATTTTAAAGCTAAAGGACAACACTCTTTCTTAACGAGGCGGGTTCCCATACGTATCACACAAAAAAGGTTAACAAATATAAAAAAAAAAAATGTTGTATATTCTTGTACGAACTAGTTTTTGGGGCCTTTTGCAAAAACCCTTTTAAAAGAACTTGTTTTAGTTACAGATTGTTTTGAAATTTATAATCTCTCTCTTAAATTAACGAAACCGTATTAGTTTAAATCCACTCCACCAAAAATAGGTGATCGGAACAGGGAATCGTATTCATAACGCTCGTATGAACATGTCGAGAAGGGGATCGAGATATCAGGTTATTTTACTCTTTTCCACTTTATTAGTTTTTGTTTTCGTAAACTTGTATTGTACAACTTTTTGAAACTACTTGTATTGGCAACACTGTATTGTTTGAGTAATACCTATTGATGTAGCTTTTTAAAATGCTAAAAATGTTTAAAACAAAAGTTAATATGTACTATAATAAACAGGTCAAGTGTGAGCTAGTCAGCACACAGCGAGGGTCCGTAGGCAACACTGTATTGTTTAAGTAGTACCTATTGATGTAGCTTTTTAAAATGCTAAAAATGTTTAAAACAAAAGTTAATATGTACTATAATAAACAGGTCAAGTGAGTGCTAGTCAGCACACAGCGAGGGTCCGTAGGCAACACTGTATTGTTTAAGTAGTACCTGTACAAAGGCTACTTTGAACTATCCTATGGGTTTGATATTCTCAAAACACATGAAAAAATGTCTGATAAAGTTATTTTGCCACTGAACCGGACTATAAACATATAAATACATCGAAAAGAGGATTTTTTTTTTTTAAAAAAATGTGTTTTGTCAATAAAAATTTCAAGATAAAAAGAACTTTTTATATACTACGTTTTTAAATTTTCTGTTGAATCGTATGTAATGTTGATAATATAATTGTTATTGTTATATAATATATAATGTTAGTGAAAAAAAAATAGTTCCGAATTTATTTACTTCACATAAATGACAACCATCCAGAAAGCTGATCTTAAACCTATAAAAGGATAAATCTTTGTACAACGGATCTCCCCAACACCAAATCTAAGCGTGCCATCGATATATTTGAAATAATATAATCGATAAATAATATAATCGATATTTCCTGTTTTGCTGTCATTCAATGTTTATCTATCACAAATTTGAGACCCGTCAAAATGAAGATTGCGTAAATATTGGATATGGCAAAACAAATAAAATAACTGGCGGATTTTTCCCGAACTAACTTTCCGCACAGCAAAATTTACTGAAAACTAATTAAATTCTGCTGAAAGATGGATAAAAGTATTAAAATAATGCATTGTCATCGTGTTCTGAGCTATGCTAAAAGTTTCAAATGTCTAGCTATTCGGGAAGTTAGTTAGAAATCGATTGCCAGATTTGTACCGGACAAACAAACAAACAAACAAACAAACAAACAAGAATGCAAGCTAATAAAAACGTAGTAAAAAATAGAATTGTTTTCGAAATTTCCAAAAAGTGGTCACCCACTTCAAACTCGCCTACGCTCATGCTGTCAAAGCTTATAACCAAAAATTATATATTTTTGTAATCAGCTCAACGTACCCTTTCATATGATACCCCACACGGTTTCCAAAAAAAAAAAAAATAGTTATTTATGTAACTAGGCAGCAAAATGGAATTTTTCTGACGAATGATTAAGTTAGCCTACGAGCCGGAGGCGAGGACAGGCTATGGAAATTATCTGCTGAGGCGAAGCCGAGGCAGGTAATTTATTCGATTGACTACCTTCTATTGCAGCCCATTATACCTTTTATTGCATTTTGTTAAAAGTATCTATTTCTTGAGTGTACGATTTCTTTAATGCTAAATTATCGAACCACTTTTCTTTCTTATTCTAATGCATCCAGGCATTATAGAGCTATTTTTATTTTTATTTTCTTTACAAACTATAGCATTTTTTATTAATTCGATTAAATCCCGATGGGTGGTAAAGGTCATTATAGAATGGACGGAAATCTATTGACCAGTGAAGTGGAACATTGTCCTGCTAGAAACCAACTATCTCTAGGAAATCAACCAATATTTATTTAGATTTTAGCTCTAAGGAAAAGATTATAATACCCCTTGTAGCCTAATATTGTAATCCGATCTAAATAATATATTTATTTTACTTCCTAGCTTACCGAAGGTAACGGAAACATTTTTTATATACCCGAATTCCAATTTAAAATATTCCAAGAAATAAATCATCAGATATTAGGGAGCATTTTTATTAAATAATGATTGGAAATTCCAGACAAGAAACTACAAAGATTTCAACTTGTATTACTCATTGTAGTCATTTGCATTTTAGTTAATATTTAAATGAAATGGAGTTGATATTTAATGATTTGTTCTTATGAATTTTTTTCTACTTTGTTACTGTTTGAAGGTCGAAACAATAATATTATTTTATTTTTTCCCAACATTTTTACACTAACTATTGTCATAATAAATGACAGTAATTAACGTTTTCTTTACAAAACAGGTAGTAGAATAATAATAACCTGATCAGTATAATGATTTAAACTATCTGTTTTTATTTTTCTACTTTTCCATTCTACTTTCTGATATGGAAGACAAAATAATTATAATTAGTCTAAACTTTAATAATAATGGATCTAAATGAAAACTCAGTTTTATCAAAACATTATAACGTTGCGATTTTTATTTAATATTTGTTAATTAATCTCAGCTCTACTCACTACTCACAACAACTACGATTATTGCTTCCGAGCTTACCGAAGGTAACGGAAGCATTGTGTTCACTTTTGAGAACGAAAAACTTTTATGCCTCCGATTTTAAAAATTCCAAGACAGAAATCCGTTTCAGACATCAGGGAACATTTTTGGTCTCGTGTCTGTCTGTCTGTCTGTCGGTCTCTGTGTCCTTGAATTATGAAACTTGCGACGATAACTTGAGTAAATGTCAACCGATTTTGATGAAATTTGGTAGACATGTTCATTTCGCCAATGCCCAGGACGAGTTCGTTGGACAACGTTATCCGTCCAAGCGTTCACGAGCAAGGCTCGCGTAAACGTGAACTTCAAATTTAAAATTGGAATTTTAGGTCGGGAAAATAATCTAACTTCATCTATTCAATGAGACAAACATTTTTTCAAATACAATTTTTTAGTAAAACCAACAGCGACACCGCTATGAAGTGTTAAAGATCGCTAAAACTATTAATAGTTTTTACACAATAAACAATATAACAATAATTTGAATGTTAAGATAACAATAAAGTACATAATATGATACGAGGAAGTTATGTGCCACACTGATTGGCAGTCTATTTTTGTCTATAAACATTTATAATTAATAATTATGAGTAAAAAACTTAAGTTTCTCCAATTTATTCCGACTCAACTATTTATCGCCATTAGTAATATCTAACATTTTTATTATTAACTAGCCTTCATCCCAAATAATTTTAAATAATATACTTATAGATTACAACTTAATTAATTTCAGTGTAATACTCAAAGCGGCCAAATAAACAACGTTTAATTTTTATGAAGACCGGAAAAAATAATACTTCAAAATAAATTTTTATATAAATGTATAGCTTTGTTTTTAAAAGTATAGTATAAATAAACAGGTCAAGTGTGTGCTGGTCAGCACACAGCGAGGGTCCGTCGGCCACACTGTATAGTTTAAGTAGTAGATGGTGTTTTTTAAAATGCTAAAAAGCTTATTTGGAACTATTCTATGGGTCTGATATTCTCAAAACACATAAACTAACTTCCGATAAAGTATTTTTAATTAACTAGCCATTAAAAAAGCGTATTTTGACAATAAAAAATCTAAATTTTTTTTTTTTCGAAATTTCCAAAAAGTGGTTTTTTTACTTTTGGTCGAAGAATGTTCAGGAATTGTTTCAGATTTTTTGCACTTTACATAAGCGAGATAGAAGGGCGGACACGTTTCACACCCGCTTCAAACTCGCCTACGCTCGCCCAATCAAAGTTATAACCGAAGAATTATATATTTTTTTAATCAAGCTCGACGTACCCTTTCATATAATACCCCTCACGGTGTCGAAAAAAAATGTAAAATATTTAACCCTTAAGTTTTTTTACTCTAATATTTTTGAAAAATATTTTTTTTAAGTCGCTATATTTTTAAATTATGTGGGTCGGTACAAGACACATACATGCCAAATTTCAAAGTGATCTGGCGAAAGGTGTAGCCGTGAGAGCACGCTAGAGGACGGACGGACAGACACACGCAGGAAAATATAAGGGTCCTTGGTTTTGCCTACGGACCCTAAAAAACAAAACAAGAACAACGATAATATTATGGTTTCAGCTATCAATAAGTCGTGGCGACTCGAGGTCGTGGGTTCGATCCCGTGCCATGATATTCTGAATTTCATCTATGAATCGTGGATGGAGCAGGGCGAGGGACACCCTTTATGGGGGCGCTTTGAACCGCGGAGCCTTGTTTACTTTGGTCGAGTACCCCCCTCTTTTATGAAAATATAACAAAAGTGTTAAGTGTTAAATATAACAAAAGTGACCCCCCTCTTTTATGAAAATATAACAAAAATTGTACATAACAACAATTACTGCACTCTTAAAGAGTTTTCCAATGACATGTATCTTGAAGGGTATTTAGTATTTTTACGGTTGTTCCCCGTACAAATGTGTACATTTTTTTTTTACCCATCTAAATTCTAAACCAAAATTTTCTTATATTATCATAAGCTAATAATACGCAGATTTCTTTGAAAATTCACTCATGAAGTCATGGTGCATGACTGTTTTTTTTTTTTTCACCCAATTTTCACCCATATATCTTCATGCTTGTTGAATATACAAATTTTTTTATTTATTCTATTGAATATCCTACCTTAGAAGAGTGGAAAACGGAGATATAGTGTATAGTGTATATAGTGTTCATTTAATATAATATAGCACGGCCTATATTATAATATAATAGCACGGGCCGGTCAGATCTTTTAGAGCAAGGTTAAATAAAATAGTTTAATATAATTAGGATGTAGTAATAAAAAATATTAAAGAAAGGTTCCGGGTTTAGTGATCTTACTTCCTGAAAATAAACAACAACTAAATTATCACTCGATATTTTTATAATTTTATTATTATTCTCGTATGAATATATTTTTTTTCTTTTATGCATCTTAATTAGAACTTCCTCGAGCCATAAATAAATATAGGTAAATATGTACTTCATAACTCAGATAAATTGTTGATAGTGAGGTCTTATAAGGATTAATTAAAAATAATATTTAATTGACGTGAGATATAACTAAATTAAGTATTACTGTATAGTGGCTTAAAGATAAGTCCTATAAACAAAATTAAATTATGTACTCAAGTTAGCAGTAAAAAACCGGATACGGGTCGAGATGCATCTAATGTGCATTTGAAATATTTTTTAGTGATCAGTATGTAAAATATATATTGTAAATTTGTTATTCTTATCTTGTTCCCTAATCCTTTTATTGATAAAAAAAAATATATAAATAGCTTATTATTTTTAGGGTCCGTAGGCAAAACCAAGGACCCTTATATTTTCCTGCGTGTGTCTGTCCGTCCGTCCTCTCGCGTGCTTTCACGGCTACACTTTTCGTCCGATCACTTTGAAATTTGTCATGTATGTGTCTTGTACCTACCCACATATTTTAAAATTATAGCGACTTAAAAAAAAAAAATTCAAAAACATTAGGGTAAAAAAACTTAAGGGTTAAATTTTTTAAATTATTTTTCGACACCGTGAGGGGTATTATATGAAAGGGTACGTCGAGCTTGATTAAAAAAATATATAATTCTTTGGTTATAACTTTGATAGGGCGAGCGTAGGCAAGTTTGAAGTGGGTGTGAAACGTGTCCCCCCTTCTATCTCGCTTATGTGAAGTGCAAAAAATCTGAAAAAATTCCTGAACATTCTTCGACCAAAAGTAAAGATACCACTTTTTGGAAATTTCGAAAACAATATTATTTTATTTTTTATTGACAAAATACGTCTTTTTATAATTATGGTCTTTTCGATGTATTTATATGGTTGTAGTCCGGTTCAGTGGCAAAAAAATACTTCATCAGAGTGTTTTGAGAATAACAGACCCTTAGAATGGTTCAAAGTAAGCTTTTTAGCATTTTAAAAAAACACCATCAATAGGGTACTACTTAAACTATATACGCAGGGTTGCCTTCGGACCCGCGCTGTGTGCTGACTAGCACACACTTGGCCTGTTTATTTATGATTATAACTATTTGCTTCCGAGCTTACCGAAGGTAACAGAAGCTAACATTTTTTTTATCTGGGATTTCAAAAATTCTAAGATAAAATTCGTTTCAGACATCAGTAAACATTTTCGGTTCCGGTCTGTCTGTCGGTTAGTAATTGTTTTTACATTCATCAATTTTAATAGCACTCAAAGCAGTGAATTATTTATTAAATTATATGTTTCTCTTATAGAAAATATTCTAAAATTATTTGACTTCACAATAGAGAATTATGTTCTTATTGAATACAAATAAGTAAATAAATAATGTGAATTATAAACATTTATTAACTTTTAAAAAGAAGTAACTACCGGAAAAGTCTGGAATGTATTATAATCAAAACATATGTATAGACAACAATAATTGAATTGTTTTGATATTGATGACACTATCACAAGATATAATAGAGCCTTAACTATTATATTTTAAACAATTAGATTTTTAATAAAAATTTCGTGATTATCATATTAAATTATTTTTATTCGAATAACGTTGTTAAAAATGATGATGTAGTTTGTTTTTTATTGTTATAAATGTTGTCTCTATTTACCTTTACTACTTGTAAAAAAAGGTGTATTTAAACTTTTTGTAAATTTACATATATTTAACTAATTTTAATAATGACGAACTAACTTCTCATGGAGGAAATTTA
The DNA here is from genome assembly GCA_951217055.1 of Gerris lacustris. Lineage (NCBI taxonomy): Eukaryota > Metazoa > Arthropoda > Insecta > Hemiptera > Gerridae > Gerris > Gerris lacustris. The sequence continues at coordinate 11,605,214 of OX578281.1, forward strand.
ATAATTTAATAATTAAAAGATAAAAAGAACTTTTTATACACTACTTTTTTAAATTTTCAATCATAAATTTGAAACACGTCAAAATGAAGATCGTAAATATGGGATATGTCAAAACAAATACCATAACTTGCGGATTTTTTCCAAACTAACTATCCATACAGCAAAATTTGCTGAAAACGAATTAAATTCTGCTTAAAGATGGCTAAAAGTATTCAAATAATGCGTTGTCATCGTGTTCTGAGCTATTCTAAAATTTTCAAATGTCTAGCTACTCGGGAAGTTAGTTAAAAATCGATTGCAAGATTTGTACTGGACGAACAAACAAACAAACAAACAAGAAAGCAAGCTAATAAAAACGTAGTAAAAGAAGCTTAAGTCTCAATCTTTATACACTGAATTTACGAATAGATGTGATGACAAGATGACATTATAAATAATCTAAAAGGATTGAAACGTCTCATAATAAATTAATTAAAATCAACTAACTTTGATTGCTTTTTAATTACACCTAGAAAATTCATCAAGAACAAATTATTTATTCTTATTAAAAATGAGTATCGCACTTTAAAAGTTTTAAATATGTATTATGAATTTATTAACTTGTACCGGTAGAGCTATAAGTGTAACTCAACTGATTTATATATTATTTTAAACATTCACCAATACGATTACATAATAACAGCGGATATATAATTGGACGGAGTTTGATGAATCGTTGATGAATCTTTATCGTACGAGATTCACGGTATAACTAATGGGAAGTTAGTTGAGTAGTTTGTCCGGTGAAGGCCTTGTTTCGTTCTAGTTTTCGAGCACGCAGAGCTATACCCCTTCTACCTGTTCGTAATTCCATCAAGGTAAGAGGTGGACGGGTGGAAAAACAGCGGATCGGACCACCGAACTGGGAACTACATTTTTAAACGTCATTAGTCACATCAAGCTGCTGTCTTCAAAAATTTTTTTTGGCCAGTCTAATTTGCTTTGGTCTAACACGCTAATGTTTCGACCTTCGAAGTTTAAAAAAAAATACATTTTATTTTATTCACTACCGCAAAAAGAAGACAGACTTAAGTCTAAAGTATTTCCACCTAAAGGTTTTGACAATTGATGATTTTGAACTAGATAAAGCATTAAGTTCTTAGCATCAAGAAGTTTAATATTAGTTTATTAACCAATCACATTTCAAAATACTCTACCAATTAGTGTGGCACATAGTTTCCCCACATCCTATCATGTAATTAATAACCATTATTGTCTAATATGTTTAATTGTTTCCCCCGTTTTTTTTTTAATATCAAAATTGTTTTGAATTTTACATGAATTAAAGTATTAATTTAGCAAAAGTTAAAGAGCGCAGACGGTTCAAATTAATCTGAGGCTATCTGCTGGTTACTTTTGATAAACTATAAAAGTTGCATACAAATCAGATAAGAACTTCCGAATCTATAGGTGTAAATAAATGTATGTTTGTGCGCATGTGGAAGAGAAGGTTGAAACTTATATGTGACCAAAAATGAGCTAATTATTATGGCACTTCTTTAGATTGTTACTCCCCTTATAAAACAAAAATGAGGGGAGTTACTATCTAAAAAAGGTGTACGGAATGTCCTTCTTTAGTCTGCTACCCCCCTTATAAAAAACAGAAGTGTGATATGCCTTTGTCCCAAAGTACATCAGACTAAATATCCCTTAGTCCCAATAGTTATTTAGTCAAAGTGTTTTATACTCTAAAAAAATATAGGGGAGTAAAAATCTAAAGAAGTTCCATAATTATGACCTGCCATACAAATTTCATTGAAATCGGACATATAGTTTTTAAGATATGTTTGGTTCGCAAACATTGAGCGACAGACCGACAAACAAACAGACGCGGATCCAAAAATGTTCCCTGATGTCTGAAACGGATTTCTGTCTTGGAATTTTTGAAATCGGAGACATTAAAATTTTTCGTTCGTCAGAACGATCACATGGCTTCCGTTAAATTCGGTAAGCTCGGAAGCAAAAATAAATACATAAGTAGGACATTCACTGCTGATAAATTATTGATTGATTATGCTAAACCCGCATTTATTCTTTCAAGGCCATGTAGCGCCCCCGAAACTGTTGCTTTACGGCTCCCATTGAAACTGTATGCTTTCATACATAATTTACTCTACATACATATGATAATCTACATACTTAACACACAATATGTATGGTGCTCAATGTATATGTGTATTTTATGATTGAAATGTACTAATAAAGCCATAAAACCAGTTTCTTTCTCACCCCCCCCCTCCCCCAACCCTATCTCCAAAAGTATTGACAAAAATGAATTGTACCTTCCGTGTAGAGTATACTATTGTAGTTTATATAGTAAGTTTTTCACTAATAAACTCAATAAGTTTCAAGATATTTAAGGAAAACTGAAAAAATCGGACCTTTAAATAGCCCTCATTCTTCCCCCACCCCTGGGGACTTTTAATTTTGTACAAGACGCTCATATGAACAACTATACCAATATTTTTGGGTAATTTGACTGGATAAGAAGAGAATTCTAGTTCTTTAAAAACATAATTTTATTTGTAGGGAAGGTTATTGCAGGTAATAGAGAACGTATTCTGCAAGGAATCTCTACTTTTTGATTTAACGAAATTTCCAATATGGATATAATCTTATACTTGATTAAACTTAGTTATATATTAGACTTACCAGTATTGCATTATTAATATTATAGCACACATGTCAAGTCCTCTATGACATGATTGTCTAATATTATCAACTCTATTACCTTTATTAAATATGATTGATACAAAATAGTACATATAATACAAAAAATTCTTTAAGTTGTAACAATGAAATATTATAGCTCAAAAGTTTATCTCTCCACTATAGAACTTATTATAGTCGTCATATGCTCTGGAGAGAGAGTTCATACAATTTACTTATATTTATTTATAATTAAGCCACTAATTAATAAGCTAATTCGATTTTTTCTACCATATAAATTCAATGCTGCGAGAGAATGCTCAGAAGCTACTATTTGTCAAACGTCTGCTCTACATAATTCTTGAAATTATAGTACAGGCAAATAAACAGAAGTTAATAAGAGAGGAAAAACATTGATTATTTGCTGTTTTTAACCCAGATCCATTCATTTTTTTTCTTTGTAACGTTAAATTACCTTTATAGTGTTAGATGACCAATCTAAGAAGGAAGAGAGTGGGTCTGTAGTGATAAGGGTAGCTTGTTTTTAACATTTCCTCACCCATAACTCCTAAATTCTATATATTAAGTAAAGGAGAATGAGAGGGTAAAGTTTATTTTATTTTCGGGAGGTTGTGGGAAGTGGGGAAATGAATGTCTTGGCAGGGAATCCAATCAGACTTGTTGGGGCTGGATAATAATTACCCGTACGGTCTGAAGAAGGGAAGTGAAGGAGTGGGGGTGAAGTTGTTTTCTTTGCTAGACTAGGTAGTGTAGGGGTTTCCTGCTGTATTTTCCACTATCCATGGGTCTGTAAGTGTGCATGTGTTTCTCCAGTGTTACCAATACCAAGATCTACAACTAGAAATTCCCTTGGTAAATTGCACCCTGCCAGTTGTCCGGCCCTACTCGATGAACATCCCCCGCATCTACTATCTCTCCACTCCTTCACTCGACCTTATTTGAAGCAAATCTAATCTTTAAAATTTTCCCTCACTATACTCTGCTACCCGGTGAAAATTCTTCCATTGTCTCTGGACAAATAGCTTAACCCTTCAGGATGTAACATTGCCACTACAACGAGTAAATAGCATGCTTCTTTTTTCCCTACCTTAAGTGTAAAAGTCTCCTTCTTGTCTCAACAAATTCTTTTTATCTTTTTAGCGAATCCTCTTTTCGAAAAATAACCATGTTAAACTGATTGGATGGAGCAATATCGATCTGTTACCATTCATCAGATTGGAATAAATATATACATCTGTGTGTTTGATCATTTAGATTCATCGACCATGAGTAGTAACTATATTAATGTAACGACAATGAACAATCCTTTAGTAACGTTTAAGGCGGAGATACACATGCCTGTAGCTTGAAGAAAAACATGCCAGCTACTTGCATGTGTATATGTTAAATGGAAGACTGTAGCTGGCAAGCAAGCAGATTTAAACTTAATAAAAATCCTTGGTATGCCAGTTACTGGCAAATGCCCTCTTTTGGCATGCAAGCTACTTGCCCAATTTGACGGCATGTGTATCTTCGCCTTTACGCTTATGACAATAATTTGATAATTGGCTGACTCGCAGGAGAAATCCCTTTTTGCTTAAAAGAAAAAATAAAAAAAATAAAAAAATAAAATAAAAATATATATATAATATATATATTAAAGGAAAAGAAAGGTACTTCTTTAGATTGTTATTCCCCTAATAAAAAATAGAGGGAGTAAGAATCTAAAGAAGGTGTACAAAATGTTCTTCTTTCGACTGTTACTTCCCCTATAAAAACAAAAGTCTGATATTCCTTTATCCCAAAGTATATTGGATTAAACATTCCTTTGTCTTAATACTTATTTAGTCAAAGTCATTTGTATATGTAAAAAAACATAGGGGAGTAACAATCTAAAGAAGTACCAAAAGAAATATAAAAAAAACCTAAGGGCTGCTGTGAAAAGTATAAAATGATTATTAGTCCAGTCACTCGGGCTATTCCCCTCCGAATTCTGTCGGACTGAACCGATTCACTTGAAATTTGGTGAGTTGATGGGAAAGTGCTCAAACAACAAAAGTTATATAGTGCCGATGTGTGCTTCCACCCCAGGGGTGGTTGCCACCCCTTCTCGGGGGTGGAAATTCTTTTGCTCAAAATAACCACGGGAATCGATAGAGGATCAAATTCTAAGCAACTTTTGTTCTATAGAGTTTTTTTCGAAAGTCAATACTTTTTGAGTTATTCGTGGTTGAAAACAGCGAATTTTCATTGAAAAAAGGCATGTTTTTTAACGGTTTTTCCCGAATAACTAAAAAATATGCCTCTCATCGAAAAAAGTATAGAAAACAAAAATGAAGCTTATAAAAAAACAAAGAGATTAATTTTTTATAAGATATTCTAGGTGCAATACAAAGGGAGATACGGTCGGTGAAAGGAGACATTTTTTTTGCGAATACTTGGATCAATGTATTCAACGTTAAATTGCAAGAAAAGGGTTGATTTTTCGGGGATAATGATAGGGAAGTTTTTTATAGTCCATGAAAAGACCTTTAAAATGAGTACTGTTAAAAGTCATTTGCATGTAAACTGAGTGAGTTACAGCTCGTAAAAGATGGACTCCTCGAATATTTTAAGGAAAAAAAGGCAGTATAATCAACCTAATATCCACCAGAATCAAAATTAATCGTTTTCCCTCTATAATACATTTTATTTTAGTGTTCTTTATTAGATCCAGGAGTTTGACTGGTTTAAAATGCATTATTTTTGAAAAATAAGTTCGATTAAATTATATCGCCTATTTTGAAAATTTCTAAAAAATTCCCTTTTTTCAAAATAACTTAAAAACTATAATACATACATTTAAAATGATAGAATACAAAAATGAAGCTCTTTTTTCAATGAATATTTTCATTTCTTATAAACTTCTGCAGCATGAAAATCAATGGAGATATCACCGATTAAAGTGTGGGTCTTGGTGTGAACACCCCCTGTTTCGAGTGCTTCAACCCTTAATTTTTCAAAATTGAGGGGTAGTTTGACTTTCTAATGAACCTAGCCTTGTAGCCCTTGAAATTACCTTTCAAATGGCTATGCACACATATATCAAAGCTCGAAAATTAACTAATTTATTGAAGAAAAACCAATAATAGTTTTAGGAGATAATTTTGGAGCGTGAAAAATATACGTATTTTGGAGCTCTCAGATATCTAAAGTACGTATAATAGTTTTGTAGATGAATTTTATGATATCACTTCCTAGATTGACCACATTTTGGAAGCTGGCAGGTACTGCACCATTTTATTGTATGGACTTGCTAAGGTTGCTCACGTGAATAAATTAAATAAAATTGAAGATTACTCATCGTTTCTACAGCAAATGAGGTACGAGTCATTTATAAAAGCCACTACAAAGGATACTGCGGTTAAATTATCTTCCCTTGTACCAACAGTTGGTGCTCTCAATGAGCATATAAAAAGAGTATTCTTACAAACCCAGTTATGCCTGGGAAATAAGAACATAAAAATAATTGATTGGGGATAGCTCAAAGATGCAGAATCTCTACAACCAGTAGAATGCTAAGTTTGCCTGCACCAGAGGAGCTGTTGAAGATGATTTTTTGCAATTGTAAAAAAGGTTGCGGATCTTCGTGTGGTTGTTGGAGACTAGGTTTATTTTGAAATGCCACGTGTGCGACCTGCTCGGGAGATAATTGTCAAAACTGCCCTTCAATTAATGAAGAAGAAGATAAAGTCGATGAAGATATTATATCAAGTGATTGTGATGGTTCCTAATTTTTTGCACTATCTTTTTTTAAACTATTTTTTTACTTTTTTTTACTATTTTTTACATAATTTACCAACATTTTTACGTATTTTTTATATCTTATAATTAATAAAACCAAAATTCAAATAATATTGAGTGCATTGTACTGTTATTAGCATAGGGAGTAGTTTCTAAGGGATAAAAAAGTTGCAACCAAAGAAATAACGTTTCATAAGCAAGGAACAAATTTTTATTGATTTAAATACATAAGTTAAGAATTTTAAAGTGTAAAAAGCTATATTTAACGTTGTAGTCGCCTTTAGGGGTTGAAAAATTGAAACTAAAGAAATATCGTTTCATAAGCGGGGAATGCATTTTTAGTGATCTAAATGGAAAATTAAAACATTTTAAACTATAAATAGGCTTTTTTAGTATTTTTTTTTTGCATGAAGGGGTGCTTTCTAGGGGTTGAAAATTTGAAACCAATGAAACATCATTTCACAAACGATTAATGCATTTTTATTGATTTTAATTCACAAGTTAAGCATTTCAAAGCGTAAAAAAAAGTTATTTTCGTCATAAGGGGGTGGTTTCTAAGGGTTGAAAATTTGTATTAAAGTACAAATTATCATTGAATATGTTTATTTTACTTAATTCAATCACATTTTAATGCATAAAATGCTTAAATACGTGTTTTCCTATTATTTTCACTTAGGGGTAGTTTTAACCCCTTAAAATCAAAAGGCACACCTCGCCCATATATAACTTTTGAAAAGGAGGGTAAGACAAGCTTAAATCCAAATTTTCAGCCACATCCATGCAGTCCGACAGAATTCGGAGGTAAGGCTCTATTTTTCGCCCGAGTGACTGGACTATATTCCGCTTCTATTTATGTCACCAATTTTTGAAGTTTGATCTCTAATCAAGTCCACTTCATCAAGATGAGTAAAGTCCACATTATTTATATTTTAAATAAGGTTTGGCGAATGAGTGCAACCGAAGAATATTGATAAATAATCACATTCGATCTTATTATTATCCCATCAATTTGTACATTTGACCGCCTTTTCGCTTTCCTCTTCTACAAAGACATGGTAGCAACTAAACAAGATGAGTTCAATATATTGGTATTTTCTCTTCTTAGAGTGTTGTAATTAAGTCTACAGCAATCTTAATTATAATAATTATGTTTTGTTGTACTATGCTCCGTAGAACTGAAGTTGTTCAGTTATTGGGTTTTGCTTCCGAGCTTACCAAAGGTAACGGAGGCTATAATATGAATGAAAATATTTTATGTCTCCGATTTCAAAAAGTCCAAGACAGAAATCTATTCAGACATCAGGGAACATTTTTGGTCCTGTGTGTGTCTGTCGGTCTGTCGCTCGATGTTTGCGAAACAACATATCTTAAATACTAATACACGTTCGATTTTACTGAAATTTCTATGGTAGGTCATAATTAGCTCATTTGTTTCTCTTCCGCATTTTTATTTTTACATTTATTTACACCTATAGCTCCAAAAGTACTTATCTGATTTGTATGAAACTTTTATTGTTTATCGAAAGTAGCCCATATATATATATATAATATATATCTATAATATAAGTGGCAATGTCCTGATTGACTGACATAGAATCAACGCACAGCAAAATCTGCTTAACCGAGAGACTTGAAATTTTGAGGATATACTCGGTTCATATCATAGGCATCCACTAAGAAAGGATTTTGCAAAATTTTTATTTTTGTACCCAGGGGTACGGGGTACAAATGTCAAAGTAATGAATACTTTTAATGATGCATATCGTTGAAAAGCTCTTTAAAATTACAGTAATTGTTGTTATGTACAGTTTTGTCATATTTTCATTTAGGAGGGGGTAAAATGGAAAAATGTGTATAACTACATCTTATATAAATGAAGAGTCTCTATGAGTGTCTTTTATCTTATATAAATGATGAGTGTCTATGAGTGTACTGCTTACATGAGATTATAAAGTTAAAATGTTGGTACACAGGAGTACGGGGTACAAATGTCAAAGTAATTGATATGTACCCTTTATGATGCATATCGTTGAAAGGCTCTTTAAGAGAAAAGTAATTGTAATGTACGTTTTTGTCATTATTTTCATTTAGGAGAGGGGTAAAAAGGAAATGTCAACGTAAGTGTGTGTGTGCGCGCGCGCGAACGGGCGCGTGTGTGTGTGTTCTTTATCTTTATTCAAATCTACCGTTTTATTCCGGTTTCAATGAAAATTTGCACACTTGACCTTCAAAGCAAGGGGAAAAGGGGAAGGTCACTGACTTCATGCATTTTCGAAATTTTGATTTTGGTACACGAATTTAAGTTTAGAAAATTTTATATCCGTCTGTCTGTGCGTCAATCACGTCCAAATGGCTGAATAGATTTTGGAGGTTCTTGGGTACAATGTTAACCTTAATTCTGCGGGTGTTAAAGGATATAAAATGATTTGGTAGCTTTATATGGAGCTGAGAATGGGGCTTCTAAATAGATTTCAAAATTCTTATTTCATTTTTCATAAAAAATGTATTTAACCAAAATTGCAGAAGAAACTACTGATCATCTTTATGTTTTGTGGTCATTTACTTTTCAATCACTGTCAAAAAATATTTAGATTTATTTTAGATATTAAGGCAATAATTAATAAATCACGCCTTACCGTGCCTTAACCTTTACTAACTTAATCATGACCACTTCTTTAAAATTCTAAAATAAAATCTACGAGTGTATACGTAGTATAATATTTTCTAAATTATATTGATAACTGCCAATAGAAATTTTCTAAAATTTTATCCCTAAGGGGAAAATAAGGACAGAGTAAGAAAAGAAGGGGAATTGAGCCCAGACCAATCTCCTAAAGTTAGGAAGTTAGGAATACTTGAGAAAGACCTCTTATTTTGGATGTAAGCATGTATATTAATAAAAGATAATTCCAATTTCAACCAAGGGATGTAAAATGACACGGGGAGGGGGGGGGGGGGGGGGGGGGGGGTACAGAAGGAAAATACCACTGCTTTCCCTTTTTAAAAATTTAGTCTACTATTTTAGTCTACTATTTATTTAGTCTATATTTAGTCTATTATTTTTGTACCCAGGGGTACGGGGTACAAATGTCAAAGTAATGAATACTTTTAATGATGCATATCGTTGAAAAGCTCTTTAAAATTACAGTAATTGTTGTTATGTACAGTTTTGTCATATTTTCATTTAGGAGGGGGTAAAATGGAAAAATGTGTATAACTACATCTTATATAAATGAAGAGTCTCTATGAGTGTCTTTTATCTTATATAAATGATGAGTGTCTATGAGTGTACTGCTTACATGAGATTATAAAGTTAAAATGTTGGTACACAGGAGTACGGGGTACAAATGTCAAAGTAATTGATATGTACCCTTTATGATGCATATCGTTGAAAGGCTCTTTAAGAGAAAAGTAATTGTAATGTACGTTTTTGTCATTATTTTCATTTAGGAGAGGGGTAAAAAGGAAATGTCAACGTAAGTGTGTGTGTGCGCGCGCGCGAACGGGCGCGTGTGTGTGTGTTCTTTATCTTTATTCAAATCTACCGTTTTATTCCGGTTTCAATGAAAATTTGCACACTTGACCTTCAAAGCAAGGGGAAAAGGGGAAGGTCACTGACTTCATGCATTTTCGAAATTTTGATTTTGGTACACGAATTTAAGTTTAGAAAATTTTATATCCGTCTGTCTGTGCGTCAATCACGTCCAAATGGCTGAATAGATTTTGGAGGTTCTTGGGTACAATGTTAACCTTAATTCTGCGGGTGTTAAAGGATATAAAATGATTTGGTAGCTTTATATGGAGCTGAGAATGGGGCTTCTAAATAGATTTCAAAATTCTTATTTCATTTTTCATAAAAAATGTATTTAACCAAAATTGCAGAAGAAACTACTGATCATCTTTATGTTTTGTGGTCATTTACTTTTCAATCACTGTCAAAAAATATTTAGATTTATTTTAGATATTAAGGCAATAATTAATAAATCACGCCTTACCGTGCCTTAACCTTTACTAACTTAATCATGACCACTTCTTTAAAATTCTAAAATAAAATCTACGAGTGTATACGTAGTATAATATTTTCTAAATTATATTGATAACTGCCAATAGAAATTTTCTAAAATTTTATCCCTAAGGGGAAAATAAGGACAGAGTAAGAAAAGAAGGGGAATTGAGCCCAGACCAATCTCCTAAAGTTAGGAAGTTAGGAATACTTGAGAAAGACCTCTTATTTTGGATGTAAGCATGTATATTAATAAAAGATAATTCCAATTTCAACCAAGGGATGTAAAATGACACGGGGAGGGGGGGGGGGGGGGGGTACAGAAGGAAAATACCACTGCTTTCCCTTTTTAAAAATTTAGTCGGAATGAATTACTAATTTGGGATATTAGCAAATTATCTTATCAAGGGGAGGGGGTATAGAAATAAGGGGGAGGGATAGAATCTAGATATTCTCGCTTAGTAAAATAATTTATATGTTTCTTGATGGTAGTTTATAAATCCATTAAATTGAAAATAAAACACTCCGTAGTGAAGCACGGGTATTCAGCTAGTATTATATATATATATAATATATTTATAATATAAATATTTATTATCTACGATTGATACGAAATATAAACATTATATCTGTGTTTAGATGAGTGGAAAGTGATTCTTTTCGTAGCTGTATTCATTGCGCATGCGAGTTTCATAATCGTGCTATAAGGTGAGGGATTCAACTCTAGGGCGGAAAAAAAGAGGAATTCTTCACCTTAACGCACGATTAGCGACTTAGTTTACATTTAACAAAACTAATTTGCTGTTAGTTTATATCGAGTTTTTAGTGAAAAACAATAAGTGATTTAAGTGAGTATGACGAAAATGAGGAGAATAGTTGTACGCCTCCCGAAATAATTAATTCAATGAATTAATGCCATCTTAATCAAAAGAGAAATATGAACTTACATACAGGAAGTTTATTACATTTTTTTTTTCTGTTTATTATTAAAATTCACAATCGTAGATAAAGTACGGTAACTAAGTGCGAAAACTGCATTTAGTGCTCGTGTGGTTTTACTACCCTCGCTGCCGTTCGGGTGCAAACTCCACACTCGCATGCAAAAAGCTACTTTCTGCACAAGACGCGTAATGTACTGATTTTATATTTTCTTGTATAAGCTTAAATTATCTTTAATTTTATCATTTGATTAAGCCTTATCACTTTCAGTTTCTATTATTAATATAATTAGACATTTATTTATTTGTAATTATCTTTCGGAGGAAAGAACTCTTTTTTTTATTTTTTTATACATAAAACACTATTTTTATTTATTTTTTTTTTTTTGGGGGGGGGGGGGGAGGGGGTATATCAGGGTTAAAAATACCACCTAGTAAAAGCCTTGAGTAAGGACGTAATCTTTTTTTTTTAAATAAGAAAGGAGAGGAAATAGAATAGAACAACGATTTTTTTTAGTTTCAAGTTAGCTTTGGTTTTTTTTTTTTGTTTTAAGTTGAGTTTTTTTTTATGTCTAAAAAAACGATATTTAAAAGGAATAGAATTGAAGGTAAGCGAGCTCTCACGTCGCGTCGCCAAGAAATATATATTTTTTTTATTAAATACTAATGACTATACTAATTAACATTGACTATTAATTCTTTTTAATATATAAATTTATAAAATAAATTATATATATATATATATATATATATATATATATATATATATATATATATATATATATATATATATATATATATATTTTTTTTTTATATATAGTTGAAAAATCCTTTATGCTTGGTTGATTTACGTAATATTATGCATACAAACTATTGAATATGAAAACAACCATACACACCCAAAATTCTGTCAGAATAGAAAACAATAGAAAATAATATGTAAAATAATGATCGTGGGAAATCAATTAAAATATAAAAATAAAGTTGTATTATTAAAGTCGTCTTTATTCACATACGTACACTTATAGAACTTGTCAGTTATAACTGTTTCCACTCATAGGATTATTTGAGATTATTTACTTTCTTATATTAAGAGAAAGTATTGTGATGGCGTGATAGTTTGATTTTGAGATTTTTATGAATTTACACGTTTTGATGTCCCCTGAGTAGAATACATGTTTTCCAAAAAATTAGTTTTTAAAAAATGTCTCTCAGCCGAATGTCATCTGTACAGATGTGTGAAGCCTATACTATACTGGGTCGAGTTTGACGAAATTTGGCATACAAGTTCAAAAAAATTATACCCCGAGATGAAATCGAGAAATGAATTTTAGCTCCAAATTTGGGGGCGCCAACCCTCAAAAACTCTGAAAAAACATGAAAAATTCCTTGAAAACGGTTTCGATGATTTTGATAAAAAATGTAGTCCATTTAAATACAAATCTAACGATATGAAGCCTTTTTCCTGGGAAAAATCTAGTTCCTGAGAAAATTGCTTTAAACGTGGACAGAGTGAGGCCGGGTTCGATTCCCCACCGAGAAGTTATTTTTGTGATAAATTTTGATAAAATGTTCAACAATAATTAAATCGACTGTGTACCTCCAATACCTTGTAACCCATAAAATCGAGATTTTTTTTATAGATATTATTAATATCTACCTATGTGCTAAAGCTAGTAAGTCTTAATCAATTATTTTTAATAGAAATTATTGTAATACTTCATATTCATCATTTAACTAAAGTGTACAAAAAACCTCGTACACGACAAGGTTTCAAAATTTCGTAACCCCCTATGCATTGTAAGTCTTTAAATAGTAGTGGGATACGTTTAAGTGTTTCAGTAAAATTAATTAAAATCAAAATAAATATAAAAATAGACTTTTTTATAACAACGTTTTTTGCTTCTTCTGAAAAATTAATTTTTTGGGGTTACGAGGTTTTGCAGGCACACAGTCGAAATATACCTACGTAACACGAAAACTAATAAATGGAAAACACTGGGATATGTAAGTATGAACTTACTTATCCCTACTTGACTATATAAACTTGATGCCAGTAACAGAAACATTGTAGATCTGAACTGGGCCTCGCAGTATAAAATCCTGCTTTACAATATACATCGTACTGACGCAGTCACAACAGACTTGAATCTTTTCAAAAGCAGCTACAATGCTCTTATCACCTCGTACAATAACCACGAATTCTCTAAAGACATTGAAAAAATTCTCAACATCACTTACATAGCATGTTATACTACATAGCAGACTACATAGCATGTTTTACTACATAGCAGTCTACATAGCAGACTACATAGCAGACTTCATAGCAGACTACATAGCATGTTTTACTACATAGCAGTCTACATAGCAGACTACATAGCAGACTTCATAGCAGACTACATAGCATGTTTTACTACATAGCAGTCTACATAGCAGACTACATAGCAGACTTCATAGCAGACTACATAGCATGTTTTACTACATAGCAGTCTACATAGCAGACTACATAGCAGACTTCATAGCAGACTACATAGCATGTTATACTACATAGCAGACTACATAGCATGTTATACTACATAGCAGACTACATAGCATGTTATACTACATAGCAGACTACATAGCATTAGCATGTTCTGCTCACAAGGCGAATCATATCTACACTACAGAGTAAATATTAATGTATTAAGATGTTTCTCCCAACTAAGGCTAAATTCTCCCAACTTGATATTAATAAGGCTGTATATAGGTTAATAAAAATACACTTTGGACTCCACTGAAATCTGTCCTCTCTGTGATAATTTCCCTGATTGTTAATCCCACTTTCTTTTTGAATGTCCTACAACGTCAACCCTAAGAAAAAAGTATATTAACCCTTTCGGTCCTGAACCTGTCATCTTCTATGATATTACTCAATCAAGATTACATTTTCTGTAATCAATATACAAATATATACAATCAAATATACAATATACAATCCAAGCATTGCAAAAGAGGACATTTACTACATAATTAAAAGAAGATTCTAATTGATTTTGCTTCCGAGCTTACCAAAGGTAACGGAAGCTATGTGATCTTTCTGAAGAACGAAACATTTTTAGGTGTCCGATTTCAAAAATTTCGAGACAGAAATCTCTTTCAGACATCAGGGATCATTTTTGGTTCCGTGTCTGTCTGTCGATCTGTCGGTTGGTCTGTCGTTCAATTTTTGCGAACCAACGTATCTTACAAATTACACGTCCAATTTTAATGAAATTTGGGTGGTAGGTCATAATTAGCCCATTGTTGGTCCCATATAGGTTTCAACTTTCTGCGCCTATTTGTTTCTCTTCCAAATGCGCACATACATACATTAATTTTTACCTATAACTTCAAAAATACTTATCTGATTTGTATGAAACTTTTATAGTATATTGAAAGTAACCCGCAGATAGTCCCAGATTAATGAGCCGTCTGCGCTCTTTAACTTTTGCTAAATTAATACTTCATATTTTACGATTTTGGTAGTATTCATACTACGGAACGATTAAATTTTAATTTAAATCAAATTATAATTATTATTAACTACGGGAAACAGACAGAGAAAAATAGACTCCAGCGCGGGGATTTGAACCACCGGCCTCTATATTTCCAGTATAGCGCTCTAACCAACTAAGCTACGCAGGAGAATGAATTTCTCTGACGTTAATGATACCTTGACCCGAATTTAAAGCTTTCAATTTTTCCACAAGTCTGAGAAGTCAACATTAATGACAAAGAACTAGACCGAGAAATAACGCTTATAATTATAAAATACCCAATTAGTACCTGTACCTCGTACAATCAATTAGAAATTCATATTTTACGATTTTGGTAGTATTCATACTACGGAACGATTAAATTTTAATTTAAATCAAATTATAATTATTATTAACTACGGGAAACAGACAGAGAAAAATAGACTCTAGCGCGGGGATTCGACTTGACCAATATACCTTTATAATCTAGCTTGTTAATTCTTTTTTTAATTTTTATTTTATACATATATTTATTTGACGTTAATGATACCTTGACCCGAATTTAAGGTTAGAGCGCTATACTGGAAATATAGAGGCCGGTGGTTCAAATCCCCGCGCTGGAGTCTATTTTTCTCTGTCTGTTTCCCGTAGTTAATAATAATTATAATTTGATATAAATTAATACTTTAATTCGTGTAATAAATCAAAACAATTTTGACAGATTAAAAAAAAGGGGGAAACAATTAAACCAATTAGACAATAATGGCTTATATAAAATCAATAAAGTGGATAGGACACGAGGAAGCTATGTGCCACACCAATTGGCAGTCTATTTAAGATTTAACTGTATTCTTTATTTCTATTTTTGTAACAACTCCTTGCAGAAAAATGATTTTTTTTTTTAGCAAATAAAGAATTTAATTTTAAAGTAAGTATGAAATCGTACATGAGAAAGTTTGTGTGAGTTGTCTCAGGCCGATTTTTAATACACAATTTTATTGGGAAATGGTAAACTTAATTGAGCTTAACTGATTGAGAATACTTTATCCTTTTTGAGTACTGTTATAAAGTCTACAGCAAAGGCGTAATTATTTAAGCAGATCTGAAATGGTATGATTCTTAATTGTTCAAACTGCCGTCATTTTAAAACAAATTAATGGACCAGTGTCAAACAAAAAAGATTCTGGTACCTGCCTTGTTTCTTTGCGTTAAGGGTAAAAAGTACAAAACCTATTAGGGATAAGTGAAAGTAAATAAACACGTTAGTTGAAATTTCTATGAAAAACCATATGGAAGTAGGAGAGCAAAGATTGAGGTGGCTGGATGACGTGCAGGCGGACTTAAGAGGCCTTGACGAGCGTTCATTGAGGAGACGTGCGCAGAATAGACAATAGCATGTTGTGTGCGTGCTGTACTACTGTGTAGTAAATAATAAAGGATGAAAGGATATGTTGAAATCAGCTGGTTTGTGGGTGAGAAATACAATTACTTGCAGCATTATAAACAAAATTCTAAAGCCAATTGGTAAATCAATGGAAGATTAAAAATAAAGTTATGTTTAAACTAGCTCAATAGCTGTTTCAATAGCTAATTATAACTTTATATATATATATATATATATATATATATATATATATATATATATATATATATATATATATATATATATATATATTGTGTATATAAATGTATAAAGTTATAATAATAAATTTTAAATATTTGTGTATAAATCAGAAAACTGCATGCAATTAATACACCCCCTAGCTAAATGTCGATATACTAAACCAACATCGGATTTGATAATAGCGGGATTAACTCAGTGCATTCATACCATTGATTATAGTTTAACCTATTACGTAGTATTAAGTACTATTAATCGAATCTATTATTGAATAAACAGGTCAAGTGTGTGCTGGTCAGCACACAGCGAAGGGCAATACTGTATAGTTTAAGTAGTACCCTATTGATGGTGCTTTTTAAAATGCTTAAAAGCTTACTTTGAACCAGTGGCGATCCTAAGTCAAAAGTTCTGGGGGGGCTAAAGCCTCCCCATGTTTTGTGGGTTTAGTATATATGCAATTTTGTATATAATTTTGTATACATTAATGTAGCAGGAAGAACTCATTTGTATGTTATATTATGTTGTTGCAGTCCTTCCTAGAGGCAATCCTATGCAATTTGTTCGTTCAGGCAAAACAATTAAATTCACACAAGAATGTTATAATTGCCATTGGCATTGAACTGGGTCTGGGAAGTTATATTATAAGTATAATTGGAGGCTTGTTAGTATCATAGAAGACTGTTTACCTCTGATACTAACCATATCATCACAAAAGAATGTATTAGTCTTTAAATAATGATAATTTTAACATGAGTATAACTATAACATATACCTTGTAAATTTGTAATAGAGGATAAAAAGGATTGGTTTAAAAACTGTATAGGTTAATTAAAAAATATAAATTGTCAGAACAATATAATATTTATTGATAACAAAAATGTTAAAATAAACATGGGTTTCGACAGCAGTGCATTATTGGAAGGAAAATTTTGAAAATATGACCTCTCAAAACAGCGTTTTTATGCATCTCTGAGGTGAAATTTGATTTTAATCCTTTGTCATAAAATAAAGTAAACTTATGGTGTATTTCGTTGGCACAAAAGTATGCACAAGTATTTTTTATGCATGTTTTCTTAGGGTGGCCATAATATATTATAGTTTAGTCCAAAACGGGACATTAGTGGTCGAGCTATTGCAGCCCCAGACAAAAGTGGGGGCCTTAAGAAAAATTTGGATAAAGTTTAAATTTGATAAAGACAAACTTTAGATAAAGTTTTCAGACATCAATTGGTAAAACTGCACTATTTGACCCACCAATTTCGTAATGTCTGATTTACTTAATTTTTTAAACTGTTCCTTTTTACAGAATTAGTCTTTTTTACAGTATCTCTGATTGTAATCCGGTAAAATGATCCGGCATTAATGATAAAATATAGGCAGAAAAGTAAAAACGGTTTAGATAATTTAATCTTTTTTAGGTTGAATACGCCCGTGAAAATTAGAACTTAAAACTACAAAATCATATTATATGTTAAATTTATTTAACAATATAAATTATTTAAATCCTTTCAATTTATTATTATAATTATTATTTATTTAATATTTATTTATGGAAAGGATTTAAATAATTTATCCAGTGTAATAAATAAAATAATATTTATGATTTGTTAAATATTTAACTTATCTACTCATTTACTTAGTTTTTTAAAAAAAAATAATTTAAGAAGGGTGATGTCAAACTATTTGGGGCTAATTCGATTCCTGGGGGGGCTAATTTGATTTCTGGGGGGGGGTTAAGCCCCCTTAGCCCCCCCCATAGGATCGCCACTGCTTTGAACTATCCTATGGGTCTGATATTCTCAAAACACATACACAAACTTCTGATTAAGTATTTTTTTGCCACTGAACTGGACTACAAACATATAAATACATCGAAAAGACCATAATTATAAAAAAAAGTATTTTGTCAATAAAAAATAAAATAATTTTTTTCTTTACTTTTGATCGAAGAATGTTTTCAGATTTTTTTGTACTTCACATAAGCGAGATAGAGGGGGGAGGTTTCAAACTCGCCTACGCTAGCCCTATCCAAGCTTATAACCAAAAATTATATATTTTTGTAATCAGCTCGATGTACCCTTTCATATGATACCCCACACCTAAAGAAGTATTTCCAAAAACAATAAATATACATATTGTTTGTGAGCCATCTTTTTTGCCCATTTCTACCACTTAAAATAAATTTTTTGCAAAATCCTTTCTTAATGGGGTGTCTAACTGAATATATTCTAGAAATTTCAAGTCTCTCGGTTAAGCAGATTTTGCTGTACGTTGATTCTATGTCAGTCCATCAGGACTTAGTCGCTTATATTATTTTTAGTAACAAACCCAGTACCAAACAAAATAATGTATTTTCCTTGGGATGCTATAGCGATAACAAGTATCATTACATTACTTCTTTGCGTATTTGAAAAATAAATAAATTAAAACAAGTTACAACAAAAACCCTTCCTTAAAAAAACCCGTTCCTACTTTTAAACTTATCTTAAAGAAGAAAAAAGTAAACTCATTAAATGTCTAATTTAAATGCTTATTAAAATTGAATAGACTTATTAAGTGGCTTTTCCTTGATACATTGATTATATTTAAAAAAGTAGTTCAGTACTTTCTCAACAGGATGCGCATGGGTTGTCATTTCTGTAGTTTCCCTTCAACCTTATAAATTAAAAATAAATCACAAACAATATTATTTACTTATTCATCAAGTGGAAACAATATTTAATGATATATTATTATTTATATAAAGATAATATATACTTATATATATATATATATATATATATATATATATATATATATATATATATATATATATATATATATATATATATATATATATATATATATATATATATATATATATATACATAGTGAATAAGTTATGGGAACCATGAATTTGGATGTTACCCATAACTTATTCGTGAAAAAGAGAGTGATTATTAAAAAGAAGAAATACATACAATTTGTCAAAAAATTATTATAATTTATTTTTTGTTTTAACTTTAAATATGGATAAACTTATATGTTACAAAATAATTTTTATAATAAATATATGTATA
Organism: Gerris lacustris; assembly: GCA_951217055.1. NCBI lineage: Eukaryota > Metazoa > Arthropoda > Insecta > Hemiptera > Gerridae > Gerris > Gerris lacustris. The sequence continues at coordinate 11,624,800 of OX578281.1, forward strand.
AAGTAAAAAATATAAAAAGAATTAACAAGCTAGATTATAAAGGTATATTGGTCAAGTCGAATGTATTTTATTAAAATCTTAATCATATACTTGGTCAATCGTATTAAACAATACAAACATTATTAGCTTTAAATAATAACAAATACATTATGCTGAGTTAGCAAAATAAACTGTACAAATATATTTAGCTATTAGTTTATATTTGGCAATTTTTGGAATGCTTTAAGTGCGAACTAAAGATTTTATTTGATACCTAATTTGTAATTTTGTATTTTTGTGATTTTTGTGATTTTTTAAATATTTCCTGTGATATTTTAAATTCATTTTCTCTTAACATTTTTTTATTTTATGTAATTATGTTTGTTAAATTACATTTTAGGTTTATTATTTAACAATTATTATTAAACTTTCTGTTTACATTCTTTTTCAAGAACTTATTATAGTTTTTATAGTTTTTAATTAGTTAAATAAAATGTATTTTTATTTTATTGAATCATTAATCATTTAACGATATGATGAAGTAAATGGAACTTAATACAATATACAATAATTAAAAATGTTATATCTGATCTAATTGTATATTTATATTCAACAAAAAAATGATAAATTCTAAAAAGGAGAAGGATAGCAAGAGATTAATTAAGCATTTTGTTTCGTTAATTAATTTACTCATTTTTATAACAATTTTATTATTACTATAATTTTAATTTAACTAATTATATAATTTAACTAATTATTTAACTAATTTAAATTTCAAATTACTATTTTTAAAAATAAATAATAATAAAAAAATAAAAAATTAAAGAAAACAATTGACAAACGAAGCTTCTGTAATTATGTAATCGAAAAAAAGTAATTAGTTACTTTGGACATTTATTTTTCAATGTAATATCTTTACACAATTAATATGTTTGAAACTAGTTCATGTAATATATTTATTTATTGTTTTATATGGGTGTTCGACATGTAATATATATATAATTATTTAATATTTATAACATTATAGTTATGACATTGCTAACAACTAAGAACTGACTATTCAAAAATAAAAAGAAAATTTATTTAAAATAGCAGTCATTAGACGCATACACATCCAAGGGAGAAAAGTTGGTATTGTCATTGGTGATAAATACATTTGTAAAATGTGCCAAAAAATGTACAATAAAACACGTCCGCTTTTCGCACAAAAACCTAGTATTTTTTAACACTTTTGCAGTTGGATTTTCTCGCTTTTTTTCCTTATGCATTTTTCTTCTTTTTCTTAAAGTGTAATTTTATGTACGCGTTTTTCTTTGTGTTCTGCTCAAATTGTAAATGTCACACGAAAGTGCAACGAATAAAGGCCGATTTAATTTTAGAGTGTAACACATCGTTCCATTTTGACTTGTTAGAATTGAAATTATATTTAGTTTGCTACTTTATTGTATTACAATTATTTATAATTTTTATTTATGTTAAAAATTGTATTTGAGGAAACTTTATATTTAGTAAAAATGTAGTATAATAAATAATACGCGGATTATTAATAATAATACGCTTTAAAAAAAGTGTTTAATACGTCAATTGTGCTTAAATTAAATTCGTTATAAAATTTTAAATTCAATAAATTCCTAATTAGGATAATGATATGGTTTTATTTATTATATGTTTATTCCCGAAGTCCATAGTTATTTCCAAGATAAGTAGACCTACGAAGATTTCAATTAATTAAACTTGATGGAGGGTTTTCTTTGAACTTGGTTTGTGTTTGCCCATAATTGTTTGAATTGGTGGAGAGTTTGTTTTATGGCTTGGGTTTGACGGTTTTGCTCGGGGGCGGCGGGATCTTGGCGAACCCCGAAGCATCGAACACTGGCAGCAGTTCCTTCACTCTGTTCCCACCTTCCATCATCCAGCGGCTTCAACAAACAGTAGTTATAAAAAAAAAACAATAATAATCATCACAATAATCATCATAATAACATTAAAAAAAAAATAAAATAATATAAATTCGTGTGGTGTCGTGGGAAACCCAGTAGGAACGAAGTTCCTTACGCTTTTCACTAAATAAAAATTTACAAAACCACTCTGCTAAGTATACGATGCTAACTACTTATACATGGCGGAGTTAGAAAAGAGACAAAAGTAAAAGTAACTATCTATACTTATACTTAGCGGAGTTAAGGCAAAATAAAAAGAAATTCATTTTTATATCATTGAAGCGAGCGTACGTTTTGAATCAATATTCAATATAACATGATGGTAAGTTGATAGTTAAAGAAAATGATTGTAGTAAAGAGCCGAGTAGTGAGGAAACAGAGCTATTTCCAATTCCCTCACGCCACGGCCTACTTCATTTAATAGTATATTATGTTACTAGGCTGTGAAGTGAGTTTTTTCTTTACCGTGGCAATTAAATTTACTATCGAGCGAAGCGAGAGTAATGAAGGGATCCAAGGTAAAGAAAAAACACTTCACAGTCGTGTAGCATATGCTATTTTTCCTAAGGTAGCAGACAATGAAAAAACATTAAATATTAATCAATATAATTATAACAAATATTAGTACATAATTAAGATTTAAAAAAAAGAACCCTTAAAAAGAGGTTACACTATAACAAAAGAAAAAATGAAACGCATTGACATCTAGCGGATTTTAATCGTACTTAGAAGCATTTCTACAAAGATTGCAGCGCTAAAAACGGAAATTTACTATTTCCATGATAACTACCAGCAGGAAAGAAAAAAGTTTTACGTCCTAGGACGTAAAAAAGTTTTTCTTTACAGCTAGGAGTAATGAAAAAATGGATTTTAGCTATGTTTTTAGGCTCTAAAGTTACTATTTCACAGCCTACCACGGAAAAAATATATTACTTCACTACACAAAAAATTCTGCTTGTATCAGGTTGAAATTTTACAAGCCTGTTTCAATTGTACTTTAGACGATTTATTAAAATCGTTACGTTAGAACGTAAGATCGGTAAAAAAGTTGTTTTCTCTATTTTTAGTCCGCTTTCATAGTTTTACCGATCTTTAATACTTCATAGCGGTGTCGGTGTTGGTTTTACTAAAAAAAAACAAAAAATAATAAATAATTAAAAAGTCGTTTGTCTCATTGAATAGATAAAGTTAGAATTTTTTTCCCGTCCTAAAATTCCAATTTTGTATTTGAAGCTTATGTTCACTCGAGCGTTGCGCGCGAACGCTTGGGTGGATTACGTTGGCCAACGAACTCATCCTGGGCATTGGTTAAATGAACATGTGTACCAAATATCAACTGAATCGATCATCTTTTACTCAAGCTATCGTCATCGGTCGATTTTATATCGATGGGTTTTGTTCTCATCAAAGTACTTGTAATAACTGATAGCAGGTTTTGGCTGCTTGATAGCCATCTTCAGATTCTAAATTAGTTGTTCACTGTTCACAGTAACATGGTATCGAAGTGACACACAATGGATAATCAATTATTAAAGATAAAATATGTGTAGAAAAGTAAAATCGGGTTGCATTTTGCTTCCGAGCTTACCGAAGGTAACGGAAGCATTGTGTTCACTTTTGAGAACGAAAAACTTTTATGTCTCCGATTTTAAAAATTCCAAGACAGAAATCCGTTTCAGACATCAGGGAACATTTTTGGTCTCATGTCTGTCTGTCTGTCTGTCTGTCTGTCGGTCTGTCGGTCTGTGTGTCCGCGAATTATGAAACGTGCGACGATAACTTGAGTAAATGTCGACCGATTTTGATGAAATTTGGTAGACACGTTCATTTTACCAATGCCAAGGACGAGTTCGTTGGACCACGTTATCCGTCCAAGCGTCCACGAGCAACGCTCGTGTAAACGTGAACTTCAAATTTAAAATTGGAATTTTAGGTCGGGAAAAAAATCTAACTTCATCTATTTAATGAGACAAACATTTTCTTCAAATACAATTTTTTTAGTAAAACCAACAGCGACACCGCTATGAAGTTTTAAAGATCGTCCCCTCGTATCCCCCCCGGCGACGACGTCATGACATGAATACGGAATGCTAGACGGTGTCACACAAAAAAGTCCTCTCCCTAGAATTTTCTTGAGGGCAAGTGTTCAAGGTACTCAATAGTCCAAGTTAAAGTCATTCATTAATTCATTCATTCATTCATGATAACATTTCATTCAATAAAAATAAATTTAATCGAGTAAAGATGTAACATTGTTGAAAACATCATATTGAGAATGAATGTCAGATAATATTTATATTTCTTTATAGGTAAAATCTGATTCTAAAACCATTCTCTTTTATTCCATTTCTCAATAGGTTGTTACATCTTTACTCGATTAAATTTATTTTTATTGAATGAAATGTTATCATGAATGAATGAATGAATGAATGAATGACTTTAACTTGGACTATTAAGTACCTTGAACACTTGCCCTCAAGAAAATTCTAAATAAATAAATAAAAAAAATAAAAAATAGTGTAGTATTAAGAACCAGTCAACGGAGGTTTTCGTTCATCCCACTGAATTATTTTTAGTGACATTTTAAGTAAGAATAAACCAAAAAAAGTTATTATTAAGACTTCAATTTCATTATATATATATATTTAAAGGGGGTTTATGGCTTAGTTCTAATTAAAAAGGGCTTTAGAGTTATCTTCCTATCGACAATGGCTTACAAACTTTTCAGGGATTGAAGCTTTGTAATACAAGATTTGTGGTTAGTAATAGTTTTTCAACTTCCTGATGAAGACAATTATTCACAAATTAATTATTACAATTCGTTTCCCTTGATTTTATCAATCTTCTAAAATATTCTTAAATACTGAGATATTCTCTAGTAATTATTATTATTATTATTATTACTGGTCTTATATTACTTTGCTTTGTAAGTTTCATCGCACATTTCCGTTTCCCCAATTTTGAACTACTTCCCGTGATTCAATCTTCCCCAAATTTTGCACATAGATACAACTAAGGTGAAGAATACAGAAACCAAAATAACAAAAACAAAAAACAAAATGGCGTCAAATTTATTTGCTTTTTAAGTTTCATCGCACACCTATTACCCCAATTTTGAACCACTTACCGTCATTCAATCTTCCCCAAATTTTGCACATAGATACAACTAAGGTGAAGAATACAGAAACCAAAAAAACATAAACAAAAAAACAAAATGGCGTCAAATTTATTTGCTTTTTAAGTTTCATCGCACACCTATTACCCCAATTTTGAACCACTTACCGTCATTCAATCTTCCCCAAATTTTGCACATACATACAACTAAGGTGAAGAATACAGAAACCAAAAAAACAAAAATAAAAAACAAAATGGCTTCAAATTTATTTGCTTTTTAAGTTTCATCGCACACCTATTACCCCAATTTTGAACCACTTACCGTCATTCAATCTTCCCCAAATTTTGCACATACATACAACTAAGGTGAAGAATACAGAAACCAAAAAAAAATAAAAAAAAATAAAATAAAAAAAAATAAAAAAAAAAAAATAAAAAAAAATAAAAATTAAATTTAGATAATGGTTTTCAATGCGTGACATTATTACAGGAATAACATTCTGTTAATTGTTCTCTTGACTAAGAGTGTGATTGCCCATGCAAAGGTAAATAAAGTTCTCTTATACTACGACTGCTTACATACGGTTTTGTTAAACTAGGTTTGTGTCTTAACAGTTTTGTTAAACTACCATTGAGCTAAAACAGTTTTGTTAAACTAAGGTTGTGTAAATACAGTTTTGTTAAACTAGGTTTGTGTAAATACCATTTTGTTACTACGATTTACTAAAACAGTTTTGTTATTACGATTGTACTAAAACTAGGTTTGTGCAAATGCAGTTTTGTGAAACTAGGTTTGAGTAAACACAGTTTTGTTAAACTAGGTTTGTGTAAATACAGCTTTAATGAATAAGTTTTTGTAAATACTGTTTTGATAAATAGGTTTGTCTAAATTAATTTTTTCCGTAGTAGGCTGTGAAATAGTAACTTTAGAGCCTAAAAAACATAGCTAAAATCCATTTTTTCATTACGTGGACTTAAAAAATCTTTTCATTACTCCTAGCTGTAAAGAAAAAATCTTTTACACCCTAGGAACTAAAAGATTTTTATTTTCCGGCGGGTAGTTGTCAAAACTTCCGTTAGTAGTGCTGCAGTCTTTGTAGAAATGCTTCTAGTACGATAAAAATCCGCTAGATGTCAATGCGTTTTATTCATCTTTTCTTATAGTGTAACCTCTTTTTAAGGTTTCTTTTTTTAAGTCTTAAGTATGTACGAATATTTGTTATTATTATATATTGATTAGTGATTAATATTTAATGTTTTTAATTGTCTGCTACCTCGGAAAAAATAGCATATGCTACGCGACTGTGAAGTGTTTTTTCTTTACCTTGGCTCCCTTCATTACTCTCGCTTCGCTCGATAGTAAATGTAATTGCCACGGTAAAGAAAAAACTCACTTCGCAGCCTAGTAACATAATATACTATTTTTTGGAGATTTTGATATCGACAGAAAAGAATTGACGCGGATTGAATCAATAATTTTAGAATCTTTAGGTATCTCAAATAATCATATAAACGAATAATTGTTATTATATTTTATCTGGATATTTGTTTATTTCTTTTTAAACAAGCTTTTAGGTCTATTTATTTTATTTTAATTTTGTTATTTAACTAAGTTGATTAATTGTGTTTTAATGAGGTATACATTAAGTTTTGTAAATGTATAGTTTCTTATTAGGGTTTTGTAGATACTTGTCAAAACCCTTATGCCGAGGGTGATGTGTCCGTCTGTCCGTCGCTTTTTGGTTCATAGGGCCCGAACCGTTTAAGCGAAAGTGCTGAAATATGAAACACTGGTGCAACTTTTTGACCCAACCACAGGAAAAATATACAGAAGTTCAAAATTAGATATGCGCATGCGCAATTCGAAAATATGTGATAAACTCAACATTTTTTATATTTTGTAATTTTTGAGTGGGGTATCAAATGAAAGCTGCTGAAGAGTAGGACACAAATATATATATGCTTTTTTAATTTTGCATTTCTTATTGGTTAAAAAAAATCAAAATATACCCAAAAAAAAATGCCCCCCCCCCAACCACTATAGATCGGCTGGTGCTAAAATTTCGAAATAATTCATGCTAATACCTTATTGTGGCGCGATGAAAATTCCGGGAGTTCATTCTAAATTCTCAAAAATTGCCAATTATGGGCGCGAAAAAGTGAAGTGCGCCCAAAATTTTATTTTTTGACAATTTTGAGTTGGGTATCAAATGAAAGCTGCTGAAGAGTAGGACACAAATATATATATGCTTTTTTAAATTTTGCATTTCTTATTGGTTAAAAAATCAAAATATACCAAAAAAAAATCCCCCCCCCCAACCACTATAGATCGGCTGGTGCTAAAATTTCGAAATAATTCATGGTTATACCTTATGGTGGGGCGATGCAAATTTCCTGAAAAATGTAATTTATCTTGTCTTTATTACTGATAAAAAACATTGTGACCCCCCGGGGGATCGAACCCGGGACCCTTGAGATCGAAGACAAAAGAATCTTAATTACATAATGGGTATGCTTACTCATCTACAAAACCCTAAAAAGTACTTGGACGCAAGTACTTCCCTGTGATTTTTGATTAGTTATTGTCTATAAGAGATTGCTTAGTAAGCTGTGTTGTAGGAACTCATTATAAATGAGCACCCCCACAAATGTTATATTTAATAAATATATTGTGTTACTTTCTTGTTAAATTAGGTTTGTGTAAATAAAATTTTGTTAAACAACGTTTAATGTATACAACATGAACTAAACACCAATAAATTACTATCCCAAAAATAACTTAAATTTACTCTAACGTGTTGTGTTTTAGATTTCATTTCCCCTATTAAATTCAAGATTCAAAAGTTGATATAATGAACTTACAATTAAATAATAGGAAATTTCAGAAACGACCCATGAAACATTTAGCAAGAGTTATTTTAAGTTTGCTATTCTTATTAATCAATTATGTCTTATAATTCGAATAATTATTAATGTAACAGTTATTTTACACAAGGCCTAACGTTGTCCCAACAATTTTGTTATTCCCTTAAAGCGAAACATTTACCACATTCATTATTACAACGGATAAGTGTAATGTGTAATGAACTAAAGTAGTTTTATATAAGTAGTTGGTTGTTTTTTGGAATGAAAGTCCTTTATTATATTTTATTCAAACAAGCTTTCGTCCAGGGAACCTGGGCTTCTTCAGGTTTTGGAAATACTGTAAATTTAGAGAAACAAATGGTCAAAATGTAAAGTAGTTTTGATCAAGATGTCAAAAATAAGAAATCAGACTAAGACCAGAACCACAAGCAAATCTTTAAAACCCACTTTCTAGGTACAAGGGATATCAAAACGGATAAATATACAGGGTGACCCACATAAGGTGTAACACAGAAAAACCTGAGGTTCTACATCACATTTCTGACAAAAAATGTTATATAACATAATGGTTGATCGACCTTCGTTTTCGAGATATATCGATTATTTATTGTTACCCTTTCTATTTTTTCACCAAGTCTTAGGGTCATTTAAAGTCATGGAGACTGATAATCTTGTCATTTATTACCTCTTTTTCATCCAAATAAGTTTGAAAACTTGAAGCAAACTTATTAACAAGTTATATCATTTTAAAGCTTATTAAACGGGCCAGTTTTACACGAGGTCAAATTTATTCATTTACCATACAAATTAAAAAGTTATGCTACCAAGAACGTTGACCACAAATTTCTTATTAACCAAAACATTGTATTTAGAAGTATATAAAATTAATTTAATAAGGGTATTATGGGCAAGCAGCATGACATTTTTAAAGCAAATTTCCTCGCCTTTTGAATGGTGAAAACCCCGTCTTTATATCTTTTTTAGATTTTACGCTATAACGTTTTTAATGGGATAAAGTCACCAGAAAATGAGATAATTGAAAAATCGATATATCTCGAAAACGAAGGTCGATCAACCATTATGTTATATAACATTTTTTGTCAGAAATGTGATGTAGAACCTCAGGTTTTTCTGTGTTACACCTTATGTGGGACACCCTGTATAAGAATATCAAATTTAATTCACTACATAACAATAAATAAATATATGCGGCGTATATAAGACAGTAATAAATAATATAGAAGTAAACGTTTTTTAAGTTATTTTAACTAAAGAATTGTCACTTTATGTTGTATAGGAAGTATGTTTCTATTTTCCCAAGCTATTAGTCTAATATGTGGTTTTAGACTGTCTAAATAATTTGTTAATTGAATATTCTTCTAATCGAAAAAATTGTTTTATCATTAACCTTTGCTCTATGGTTAAAGAATGTCCAATTTCTATTTATTTAATAAATTAATAAAAATAATAATAAGTGCAAATTGCTTTTGGCTAAGGGAATTGAAGGCATTAACGGAATTGTGTCGTGGTCTTTTACACGTCTTAATTTATAAATGATGATATAATACATTAGCAACAAATTACACCAACATTGTGAATAACCTTGTATTAACTGTGGAAAATTCTGCGTTTTTGACCTTGCTTGATCTATTAAATATAATTTTTAAGATTTTTTTTTTTTTTTTTTTTCAAAGAAGATAATTTTAATATAATATTTCATCTAGTATCTTTGAAGAATACTATCATGTATGTACTTGCATTAGATTGAACATTTTATTTTCTACTTTTTTAACATAACCAGGTTCCTTTATTTAATTTATTATTTATCTTACCAAAGGTAACGGAAGCTATGTGATCGTTCTAAAGAACGGTCATTTTTTATATCCCCCTTTTTTTTTTTAAATTTTTATTAGAATATTGCAACTACATAATTACATGTTATAAGCAATAATGATGTATGTTTTTAGAATGACATGATGTTGACTTGAAGTGAGGAACTGTCCATTAACAGTACTCACAGGTACTAGCATGAATTATTACATATATTTAGAAGTTATACATCGCTTAATAAATCGAGCAGTGGCCACTGCCTCTTTAGACGTCGAGGAGGATTTCCGGGAATGGATGGCAATGATAGGTTGTGGATTAATGGATTAGGGTGTTGGGATATGGAGTCATGGAAGGATTTGTAACGAGATTTGGACGAAGGGGACTTTAAGGTCGTTGTGAAGGGTAAAGTTAGAAACATAGAAAGGAGCGTGGACTATTCTTCTTAGGATTTTGGACTGTAGGGACTGGATTCGATAGGAGTTGGAACGCTTGGTGGAACCCCAGAATTCGATACCGTATAACCATATGGGCTTAATTATGGTGTTATAAATGAGTAATTTGTTATGTGTGCTGAGTTTAGATGTATGGTGTAGAAGTCTGTGTAAAATTCTGTAGCGTCTGTTGCAGTCTTGTCGTTTAAGTTTTGTGTGGTGTGCCCAGGTCAAACGACGGTCCAGATGTAAACCAAGGTAGCGGACGGAACTAGAGTGAGGGATAGGAATTTGGTTTAGGGTTAGTGGTTCACATATGCCATGTCGCAAACTAAACGTCACATGGACACTTTTGTTTTCATTAATTTTGATTCTCCACTTCTTGAGCCAAGTTTCCAGAAGTAAGAGGTGTTGCTGAACTTGATCAGATGCTATTCTAGGAGTTTTATATCCCCGATTTCAAAAATTACAAGACACTTTAATTTTTGCGAACCCACATATCTTAAAAACTACACGTCCAAATATAAAGAAATTTGGATGGTAGGTCATAATTAACCCATTGTTGGTCCCATATAAGTTTCAAACTTCTGCATTCATTTGTTTCTCTTCCACATGCGCACAAACATACATTTATTTACACCTAGCTTCAAAAGTACTTGTCTGATTTATATGAAACTTTTTATAGTTTATCATAAGATACATTAATTTGCACCTTAACAAGTAAATTTCTGATTTTTATGAAATTTGGATGGTTTGTCGAAAGTAGCACGCAGATAGCCCCTGTTTAATTTCAACCGTCTACGCCTTAAATTTTGCTAAATTGATACTTTCCTTCATGTAAAAAACCAATAAAATTTTGACAGAACTAAAAAAAAGGCACAGGAACTAAAAGAGGGGTTTTCTCAAGTAAAAAAAAGGCGGAAAAAGTTGTTAAATTATTACCTATACTTTAATGGTATTAAACCTATACTACCTAGTCTATAAAACCTAGACTATTTTCTTCTCCTTATTCGACTATCGCCTTGATATACCATTGCATATCTTTCGGCAAAGATTATTTTTTTATCTTGGAAACTATATTTTTTCTAGGAAAGCCCTTAATATTATTGTTAAATTTGTTTTGTTCATAATTTAATATTTTAAAATAGAATTGATTAACTTTTAACTTTCATTCGTTTGGTGGCATATTGTTTGGATATATATATATATATATATATATATATATATATATATATATATATATATATATATATATATATATATATATATATATACATATATATATACATATATATATATATATATATATATATATATATATATATATATATATATATATATATATATATATATATATATATATATATATATATATATATATATACACACACATATATATATATATATATGTGTGTGTGTGTGTGTGTGTGTGTGTGTGTGTGTGTGTAATTGATTGATTTATCTATTACTGAAAAAAGAAAAATAATCCATTTTCATTTTTTATTATTTTAAAACAACTTTACTGTTGTATTTAAACTAATTATGTCATATAATTTGGGCCATATCTTTTTTTTTTATTTTTAGTCTCCAATAAAAGTTTTATTATTTCAGATCACGCTCGAAATAACTTAAATTGTAATAGGACCCGAGTGTGGGTTTGTGTATGTGTGTGGTTGGGGGGAAAAAAGGGTTCGCGTGCGTGAAATTCTGACTCCCGTGACCCTCCCGTGGGGGGGTCATTACTCTGACGAGCAAACTGAGACTATTATCCTAATTACTTTTCTAGTTTGTGCCTGTGTTCAATGTTGGCTTGGAAGTAATATAGGTAGATAGATGCTGACTTAGCTCTGAGTTAGACCACGCTATAAGCAAAGCAACAAGACTCCTCTAGATAAACCCCGCTTTCCTGTAAGGTAACATAAAGCTCACCCCTTCTACGGTTTTATTACCACGGCAAGCTAAAATTCTGAAGCAACCTGTAACTGCTAGTTACCGTAACACCGCCTCTATATTGGAAATCAATACCGCCCGATTTGAACGTTTTTATTCCCTGTTTACGATTTTTAACGTTCCTCATAGTCTTAAAATTGTTTTATTGGATGGGTTTTTTCTCCCTATAAACTCAACTCTCTCTGAACATTTAAAATATAAATAATAAAGTATGAACCTGTGAATTTTCCGTTTGAAGGGTTCTAAACGTTTAATAACTAAGCTTTATGTGATAAAAAAATTACAGCAATATTTCCTTCTTTAAAATAAAAATACGATTAAACGGCATAAATCATAACACGAGTGTAATAATGTCAGTGACGTATTTTAAAATGATAAAATTAAAATGAATAGGTTTATTAATATTTTTAATAGAATTACTCAACTAAGCAATTATATTTAAATAATGATACGAATGAAAATAAAAAGGTTCTTGAGTTCTTATCAAAACGAATCATCAAAGGTAACTTAAAAAAAAAATATTAAAAAAACATTTTTAAAAAACAAGTTTTTAATTAGTATTCTTCTCAGTAAACCCTTTCATTTGATACCCATGTCATGGGCACACTTAAAAATTTACTAGTTCGCCATCTTGAACTGCCCACCATATTGGATTTAGAATGACCACTTAGCTAATCATGCAATGTCATCCAAACTAAACGTGTATGCAAAATGTCACTTCAATCGGTTGAGGATAACTGCTTTAAAATTCAGTTGCATGATTTGACCCGAGCATTACATACATACATACATACATGCATACATACATACATACATACATACATACATACATACATACATACATACATACATACATACATACATACATACATACATACATACATACATACATACAAACATTGCAAGTTAAATAAAAACTTGTAAAATACGATAAAATGGCCTAAATCATAACAAAACTGTAAAAACGTCAGTGACATGTTTTAATGATAAAATGGAAATGGATTATTTATTTTTATTTTCTCAATAATTATGAATATAATCAAATAGGCAATTATATCAAAATAACAATGCAAACGAAAACCAAAAAGTTTTTGAATTCTTAACAAAACGAATTATCAAAAGTATCTTAAATATATATCTTTCTGCTTAAATAAGGCATCAGCATTTTTACTTTCTCATATAACGAGATTTAAGTTTGCGGTCAACATTACAGACGACTTTAAATAATTAAATAATATGCTTGTAGTCTGCACGACATGTCATACATTGTTTTAAAGGTCTTGAAGAGTAGGAAATAAATATTAAATATGATCAAAAAAGTTTTGCAACAAATATGGTCAAAATAAGGGTGTCAAGAAGTAAGATCAAACTTATATGGCATATTACATTACATAATTTTAAAGCTATTTCAGGTTGATTAAGAATATTTAATGATTTAACCGAAATATTATCCTGGTAGTTATATTGAAAACATAATAAGGACTGATATAAGGACACAATTCTACGCGAGTTCTTTATGCAGCGCATCACTAGAATAAACCATTGTTGTAATTTTAGGATCGTTCATATTTTAAATGGAAAAGGGAATTTTTAGGTCAATGAATTAAATAAAAGATGAAAACATACAATTATAAAATAAACTATTCAACGTAAGAATGTTTATGCGATTGTTCTCCAAACAAATTTTAAAAGTAATTATTGACTTATTTTTACCTCAAATATTTCTGTCTTTGGGTTCCCACAGTAAGTAATTCATGAATGGGTTCAGTTGTGATAACAACCTTCATTCAAGTAAATCATTAATTATCGTTGATTAGCGTTTTGTTAAGACCAAAACATTGCTGGGATGTAATTACGTTATTTAGCTTTAGCTTTTCTACCTTAACCTATTTACTAAAAAACTTATATATATATATATATATATATATATATATATATATATATATATATATATATATATATATATATATATATATATATATATATATATATATATATAAAGGCTAGTAATGGCGCGACAAATTTGATTAAAACTTTTTCAGATCCCATGGGGCAGTAATATTTTTAGACTCATATATTACTTCCCACTCCTAAACTAATCCTAACATGACCCTAAACTTCTCAAACGATTTCAATAAATTTGGTATTCATGATAAATAATAATCAACAAGGTAAAATGAAGAAATGTTTTAAATTTGGGACGCTTACCTCAAAAAGCTTTAACATTTCGTGAAAAAATCCTATTAGTGGTTTTCGAGTAAACCTCTCTATATTCCATTTAAATACCGATTTAACCAAATGCGTCTCTATTCCAGGAAAAATTTTAGTTTCTGAGTAAATAGTGAAAATTGATATAAAGGCGGGAGGGATGGGGTTCGATTTTCTGTGGGGAAGGATTTATATAATAATTCATTTATCTCTTCATGTTTTATTTAGCACTAATAAATTTAATTGTTAATAAAAAAAACAAATATGAAAAACAACAACAATAAAGTTTTATTTACATTTATTTTATCATAAATTATTTAGATGTGTGTTTATCTAGCGAATACCTATATTTGATCTTTAAAATATATTGAATAATTCAAAAAATAATTATCTCTAAAAAATCAGTTAAGGATGAAATATAATTACTAATTAAAACCCTCCTTTATCGTAACCTCACATTATTTACTGCCACTGCCATATTGTATTTAAGAGCATTACTCGCCCTTTTTGTTAATTGAAGAGAATACTGGGTATACCATGCGAAGGGTAAGACGAAACAAGGTTTTCTCGTAATATTAAAAGCATTATTACCTGAGTGTCTGGTGCTTGCGTGTTTGAGGAACCTTGGTTAAATGGCTGCTGTCTCCCAGCTCAGTGGGGAAGAACGTGGCGCCATAGAAATCAAGTCCGTTTTGAAGTAGATTATGTGCTTCGTCCATCGATGCAAGTGTCACCCTTACTACTGGCGTCGTGTAAGCTCCATCTGACTTAGCCACTTCTAGCCGACCGGACGAACCTAAACAATTATTTCGACATTTTATTAACATATAGAAATGATTTAGCTTTAAGATGCAAAATAAATTTCTGTCATAACATAAAATACTATGGCAATTAGTGTGGCACATAGCTTCCTCGCTTTTCATTTTGTATACTTTAATGATTTATACTATTAAAACCTATTATAGTAAAATTTATTTAATTTTACCTTGTTTTTTTCTAAAACTGCCAAAATTGATTTTTTACATTAATCAAAGTATCAATTTAGCAAAATTTAAGGAGCCCAGACGGTTGAAATTTATCTGGGGCCATCATCAGGCTACTTTCGACAAATCATCCATACCTTGAGGTCCACCTACAAGAACAATTAGACAAATGCACACTGATTGTCTGCACTTCATAGCAAAGCATTGACACGTCCATATGTGCTAAAAAACGAACCCATGATTTAATGGTTTCCATTAAATGGAGAAAATTAGTATTTTTTTACTTCCATGAAAATGTAAATGAATTTTAATTCCATGAAAGTATGGTGATACCCTCCAAAACGAGATTCCGAGATCTCTGTGAAGGAGGGGTCTTACGAACCCGGGGATATCATCAAAATCCGTTTCATATACATATATGTCTGTGCGTACGTATGTATGTATGTACGTACGTACGTTCGTTCGTTCGTTCTTACTTTCGTTCGTTCGTACTTTCGTTCGGAACTTTAAGCCTCTATAACATCGCTTCAAGACATCGTATTGAGATGCGGTTTGCGGCATTTTTAAGCGGTTTGTCAGAAAAACTGATGGCGCAAACCCGAACGTCGTAGCTTCGGAGCTATAGTCATTTAAGCACGAAATCGGTCTGTCGACGATTACGTCAGTAGGCTTTATTTGATTTCAATTGCCTTTGGGACATATATGTGTCCTGTATAGTAGATTGTATCTATACTTTTTGTGCACAATCGGACAAGCGGTTTGGGAGATATTCGTATTTTAGTGTTTTTTTTTTTATAAAAAACACTAAAATACCTTTTGTTCTTTGGGCAATTGGGTCCGTCCAGTTGATCGTATCCAAACAATTCTTGTGTTAAAATAAGCAGCTTGTAGACTACTTCTGAATGAATATTAGCATGATTACCAAATATTGAGTATAAGCACCAAAAAATGAAACATAAAATTATGATATTGAAATTTTGGCTTTTTTTCGATTTGGTAATTTAAGCTATTAAATCAATGGACGAGTTCGTTAAACAACGTTATCCGTTGAAGCGTTCACTCGCAACGCTCGCGTAAACGTGAACTTCACATTTAAAATTGGAATTTTAGGTCGGGGTAAAAATCAAACTTAATCTATTTAATGAGACAAACATTTTTTTCCAATACAATTTTTCAGTAAAACCAACAGTGACACCGCTATGAAGTGTTAAAGATCGCTAAAAACTATTAATAGTTTTTACATAATAAACAATAAAACTATTAAGTAATATAACGTTAATATAACAATAAAGTACATGATAGGATGCGAGGAAGCTATGTGCCTCACTAATTGGCAGTCTATTTTTGTTTTCTTGATAAAAGTTAGCTCATACTCATCTAAGTCTACAACACTCCATTTATTCCAAAAACCAACATTTTAAATTTTTCCCTAGTCTTATCAGAAAATTAGCGACAACATTTACACGAAAGAGATTCTTTTTTAATATTACAAATGATTATTAAAAATAATAAAAATTTATAACGTATATTTTTAATCAACAGCAAAATAATATTTTAGTATTACTTTGCTTCCGTTTCTCAAAAAGTAAGTATAGTTCAATATTTTTTTGTTAAAAGAAAATATTAATTTAAACTTGTATCTATTTATTGAATGTTTCAATTCTTGGACTAGGGAAAACTTTAATATCTTAATAAAAGATTTTTTTTTTTTTCGTTCATCTTTATCCCAATGATATTGTTGGGGGAATATTTAGGAAAATTGAAAACGATTCTAGTTTGATTCCCTTGAGGTTCTCTGATGTTCTGTGTTTTCTTCTCTCGGTGCTTTTTTTCTTCCTTCATCCTCTTGTTCGTTGTAGAGGATGAGCCGTGGCACGGTATCGTTGTTTTTAATCTAGTTTAAAGTGGAATGGATTAAGGCTTAAAGCCTTAGTGGGGACATTATATGAAAGCATAACGTAGAGGGCCTCGCTGTAATATCCACAGGGGCTAAGGTCTCTCCTTACCTACTCGTCCCCTGAGCTACCGACGAGCAAAAACCCGCCTTTAAATAAAAAGCAATTTAGCCCATAAAGCTCTTTACGGTACTTTCTAATAAAAATCTCTTCTACTCACTGAGAAAAGGCTCCTAAGTTTTTACGAGATGCTATTAACATTGCTTTCTCCTACTAGACATTAACCCTTAGAGCCTTCTTATACCACCCCCAACCCCTTCCTTTCCCATAGCGTCTTTTTCCTATATTGTAAGCGATTTAAAAAAAGATGCTTTTTCCCGCCATTTTCTTATACCTCTTTTTTAATCTATTTAATATCTTACAAAACGATAAATGATAATAAAAACGTGATGATATTCTTGGTACATGACTTTTTTTCCACTCTCAAAATAATAGAAGTGAGGTTGGTTTTTGCTCATATTAAAAATAACCACTTGTTAGTCCTTCCATATTCTTTCTATCGCTTGCACATAAAGGGTTGCCTAATTTTTTAAAAATAAAAAGGCTTACAGTAGTCTTAAAATTAGAATTGATTCTGAAAAAGCTATACGCGTTTCCAAGCTAGAAAGAAAATCTAACGATTACATTCGTCGTGGCATGGAACAGCAAGAGAGCGTGGTCCAGCGCATAGAGAAGCGAACGCTTTGTTGGTATGGCCATGTCCGGAGGATGGGAGAAGGAAGATGGCCTCGTAGGGTCATGGAATGGTCTCCTTCTGGAAGGAGGAAGCGAGGACGTCCCAGAGCATCTTGGAGAGGTGGAGTCAGCCAGGCAATGCGGACTTTCAACCTACAAGATGGCGACTGGGAATACCGTCAAACCTGGTCTTCGGGAATACAGGCAAACCGCTGATGAGTGGTAACGCCCTTAAAAGTAAAAGTAAGATTCTGAAAGAGCAGGAAAATATAAATCCCTCCTTCGACGATCGAACATGTTGGCCCAACATGTAGGGTTTAAGGGGGGTTGATGGGCGCCATTCCAACATGTTGGACTGTTTTTTTGGGTTGGGCGTTGTGCTGGACAGCACACCCCATCTCCAACCCAAAGTCCAACACATGTGGGTCGTGGATGGTGAACCGTCGAGCGCCTCGCCTGACACGGCCTCAGTCTGTCTTGTTTTCTGCTGTGTACAGTTGTATTTTATTTGTTGCGTTGTGGATTCTCATATCAAAATGTCCTTTAATGACAACCAACAATTCTGGACCGAATTTATAGAACTATATCGAGATCACCATCCGTTGTGGGATATTAAAGATAAAGGACATTGCAATAAACATATTTGAAAAGAAAGTTACGTGGTGTTGATTGAAAAAGGGATGGAAGTGTTTCCGGATTGAGACGAAAAGTTATAAAAGCCAAAATCGAATCACTTAGGGCTTCCTTTTGAAATGAAATGATGAGACCAGAGTTTGAAAAACAGAACAGGAAGTGGTATAGATGAAGTATATGAACCAAACCAACCCTGTGGTATTTCGACCTGCTGATGTTTAATATCGACCAAGAAGTCGTAAGAAAAGGAATATCATCGTTGGTTAAACGGACGAGAGAAGAGATGATAATAGATGACGATGACGATGGTGGCGAGGAAAGAAGAACTCGTTCAAGCAGATATTCAAAACACTCCTCATTCATGCGCAAATAGTTTTTATAATCGTGTGGCTCATTCGCAGTGAGGTGTGACAATAACAACATTATGACTAAATTTATTTCGCTCTAATAGCCATTTCTTAGCCCATACTCGCGGAGGTTTCCTCACTTTCTTTTGACTTAAACACAAAACACCACAACATACAGCTATAGCCGACTCAAAATCCATTGCTTAACTATCGTTGAACCAACATGCTCGGTAGTGGATGGTGCACATCTGACATGTTGGGTTGGAGTCAGGTAGAGGTTGGGCCAACATGTTCGATCGTCGATGGGGGCTTAATAGAGAGCCGTTGAGAGTCCGATATTTTGACTTCTAGAAGGTCAGATGACACAATCTTAAGCTCTCATTAGACCTTTACTCCATTTTTATTTCAATTGGAAATTTTGAAAATATGACCTCTCAAAACAGCGCTTTTATGCATTTCTGAGGTGAAAATGAATATGAAGTGAATGTAAAAAATTTGTATTAAATAAACAGGTCAAGTGTGTGCTAGTCAGCACACAGCGAGGGTCCGTAGGCCACACTGTATAGTTTAAGTAGTACCCTATTGATGGTGTTTTTTCAAAATGCTAAAAAGCTTACTTTGAACCATTCTAAGGATCTGATATTCTCAAAACACACTCTGATAAAGTATTTTTTTGCCACTGAACCGGACTACAACCATATAAATACATCGAAAAGACCATAATTATAAAAAAACGTATTTTGTCAATAAAAAATAAAATAATATTTTTTCGAAATGTCCAAAAAGTGGTATCTTTACTTTTGGTCGAAGAATGTTCAGGAATTTTTTCTGATTTTTTGCACTTCACATAAGCGAGATAGAAGGGGGGACACGTTTCACACCCACTTCAAACTTGCCTACGCTCGCCCTATCAAAGTTATAACCAAAGATTTATATATTTTTGTAATCAGCTCGACGTACCCTTTCATATGATACCCCTCACGGTGTCGAAAAAAATAAAAAAATTTTAACCCTTAACTTTTTTTACCCTAATTTTTTTGAAATATATTTTTTTTTAAGTCGCTATATTTTTAAAATATGTGGGTAGGTACAAGATACATACATGCCAAATTTCAAAGTGATCGGACGAAAGGTGTAGCCATGAGAGCACGCGACAGGACGGACGGACAGACACACGCAGGAAAATATAAGGGTCCTTGGTTTTGCCTAGGACACGTGCCCCCCTGGATACGCCACTGCCATGGAGGTAAATGATTTTTTTAATACACAGAATTTGTATATAAGATTAATATTATATACATAATAATAATATAATATATATAAATGTTATTTTCATGTTTTTTTCTTCATTTTTCGCTAAAATTGTTATGAAAATATTTTATTTTTCAATTAAATTCCTCATAACTACTTCTTCATCCTGAAATAATAAAATCGTCAACGAATGCAAACAGAGAAATGCATAAAATCAACTGTTTCTAGAACTAAAGTTTCACTTCAAATGCGTGAGAGTTTCACATATATTTTTATTTTTTAATAATTAATTTGTTTTTTTCACGATTAGAATTAATTTGGTTATATCAATAAAGAAATTAAAGGGTTGTTGATTATTTATTTTATGAATAAAAAGCTTCTTTTTAGATAAGAAAGGGTTAAAAGCTACCATTAACATTTAGTGGCTACTAAGCTAACCTATTTACTTTACTGCTTACTTAATTTTTTTTTTTAAACGAAGCTAATGTCTCTTCAGTTTAAACACTGTCATTGACTTAACTTGAAAAAATAAAGCTAGAGAAAATATCCGCTTCAATCAAGCCAGGAGGTTCTTGGCTCCTTAATGGTGAAAAAAAAAAATAGGAGGAAGAAAACAAGCTGACGGTTATTTATAAAAGACGGAGCAATTCATCAGGAGAAGTTAAGTGAAGCAGAGCAGGGGGGGGGGGGGTCTAATTGTTTATTGTTTGCTTCTAAAAAGCCATTAGGTGTGTCATCAAACGCTGGTAACCTGAAACTCAACTCCAAATATACCCTTTACTCTGGATAGACTTAAAACAACACTCTATCTCACTCTTACATCGTCAATATGAACAACATATATCTTACTCTCTCCGTCTCATTGTTCGTTATTCTGTCATTATATGTATATATATTTCTTTCATAACTCGTACCCCCCTCCACCTTCTACCACTTTTCGGCGACAATTATGAAATCGATATGATGTTATTGTGAGGATGAAATTGATCGCCGGTGAGAGGTTATTAACTTATAAACATAATGGTTGAATTGGCATTGAAATGTTACATCACTTTGTTTAATAATTTCAATCAAAAATTTAAAATTACTCATTAACTATTAGTCCACAGGCCACCATAAGAAGTGAGTCGCTGATTGATAAAGTTTTCTTACCTTATGGAATCGCTTATTTATGCCGTGTCCACCGATGAATTGGGTATATGGCAACTGGGGGCTGGGCCATTTCTTTTTTGTTGACATGCCAAACTTGCCCTTCTGCGGGAACATTGAAAAGAGATAGATAAAGTTTTGATTTTCACAGGATCGTTTAATTAAATTATTTCAAAAACAGTGGTACACGTGGCCACCGATAAGAGTGGGCTGTTTGGGGTGGCCACCGCCCCAAACATATCGCTCTGCGAGGACGTTGAAACGAAAACGGCCCACTCGTATCGGTGGCCACCTTTACCACTGTTTTTGAAATAATTTAACTAAACGATCCTGTGAAAATCAAAACTTTATCTATCTCTTGTCAATGTTCCCGCAGAAGGGCAAGTTTGGCATGTCAACAAAAAAGAAATGGCCCAGCCCTCAGTTGCCATATACCCAATTCATCGGTGGACACGGCATAAATAAGCGATTCCATAAGGTAAGAAAACTTTATCAATCAGCGACTCACTTCTTATGGTGGCCTGTGGACTATATTTTAAAATATTAAATTATTATTAATTAAATCCGGATTCATATCTAAAAAAAAAACGGTTCGAGACAACAAACACTAACTTTCTCATATTATAGCCTCAGTCCCAGAGCCCAGAAAACACGAATATATTGTTATCTATATAGACTACAGACGGATAGCCGTATAAATCCACTAGTTGTGACAAACCCTCCTACAGAACCTTCCAAGTTATGAGAGTTCCAACCGGCACTACCGTCACCTGCAATCATCATTTTAATCTATAAACTCATCAAAATTGTAGGTGTGGGAGCGTCTTTGGAGGTCATCTTAATGGATAATATAAATAGTCTCTCCACGTTAACTGGCTAATTTGTTTAAAGATAATTTTTTTAAGGTAATTTATTTAAAGATTTATTTTTTAGAGGAGCTTCGGGAACAACTGTGGTGCTAACAGCTTAGGATTGGAGAAAAAGTGATTGTATCGCAATTATGATTTATAAAACTACGAAATCAAGCAGGCAGAATAGGTTTTGGCAGATATTTAAAAGGAGACTCTTCAGGAACAACTATTTCTTGGGAACTATACTAACTACTCAGGATTGCAATAGGACAAAGGTTGCGTTCTGAAGCTGATTCATCATTCTGAGAAGTTAAGGTAGTTGAAGCGATAGTATATAGTTAATTGAAGCGAGCGTAGCGAGCTTCCTACATTCAACGAAATATGCTCCGTGTCTGTCTGTCTGTCTGTCTGTCTGTCAGTAACGTTTACGCTTGTGACGATAACTTGAGTAAAAGTTGACCGATTTAGTTGAAATTTGGTATACATGTTCCTCTTACTAATACACAGGCTAAGTTCGTTGGGCAGCGTGATCCGTCCAAGAGTTCGCGCGCAACGCTCGCGTAAACGAAAGGTTCAAAAGTTAAATTGGAATTTCAGGACGGGAAAAGATTCTATCATCATCTATTCGATGAGACGAACATTTTTTACAAATAATATTTTTTAGTAAAACCAACAGCGACACCGCTATGAATTAATAAAGATCGCTAAAACTATTAAAGCGGACCTAAACGTTTATAACAGAGAAAACAACCTTTTTACCGATAAGTTACGCTGTAACGTAACGATTTTAATAAAACTTCATATACACCATCTAATGCGCAATTGAAACACGCATGCAAAATTTCAATTTGATACATGCAGTAGTTGTTTTGTAGCAAAGAAATACATTTTATAATAATTGAAATGGAGATGTTTGGTTAGAGGAATAGTAAGAATGCGGGGTGGTTCCCTTACTAATAGCCGCTGTACTACTATCATACCCTATATCTATCAACTCATCATGATTCATGATTATCTATTTTTTCAATATTCAATACATATTTATTACTATACGCTCGCTTCAATGATAGAGCCACGCGATGCCTAGTAAGACTAATTTGTTAGATTAGTCGCGTAAGTAAGTCAAAATTAGTTTACCTGTGGCAGACTGTTGTCCTTGGGATTGCTGTTGCTGGAAGTAGGCAGCCGGAAGTCTTGTTACCTCTACGATTGAGTTGTACTTGTACAGCGAATGACGGATATCTTCTTCCGGCAAATCTTCAGGAACTTCGAGCACGAATACGACAAATGTCTTCTGAGGGCGACATGGTATTGGGACCTACAAAGAAACAATCAATACGTGGGCATTTTTAATTAATCAATCCGTCATTATTAAAGGGGTAATTTAAAACTGACAAAAGGATCACCTTGAAAATTTTATCATAGAATAAAATTGATAACTAATCAGAAAGATTGTAAAATGAATCATTGCAAAAGGATTTGAACAATTAAATTCACAAGAAATCAGAAAGGATGTCCAAGATAAATAATAATCAAATACGTATCTGGTGTAAACCAATACGTAGCGTTTCTCTATGGACAACTAATTTCAACATATAAGTTGAAAAGATCCATAGTGCTTTAATTTTATCATTGATAATTGAAACTTTGTACATTATAAAGTATCAAAAACTTGGTTTTCCTGTAAAATCCGCGTCACGAAGGGTTTTAAGTCCAACGTTTCGCTTCCACTCCTTGAAGCGTCTTCAGGGGTGTGGTGCATCGTGATGTTGACTTGAAGCAAGCAATATATGGTGATTCGAATTTAATGTGCAATTTTCATGTCCTAGATGAATAACTGGAGCGTTTTTCACGTAATTGACAGGATTTTTCTTCATGGTAACTCAGTTAAGCTTAGAGAACTACAACTAAGCAAAAAAATAATGCACCGCTTAATTTTAATCGCTACAAAAATTGTCAAAAGGCGATTTCATAACAACCTTGGCTGTCCTTAAATCAGTTGTTCTTATTCACTTCACTCTAGCTCATACATTAATAATGTTATTAAAAACTTATTGGATAATTTTGAAGTGGGGTCCTACCTGAATTAAAATATATGTTAGCTATTAAAAATAATAAATTATTACTAAATGGAACTTCAAGTTAAAGTTTGTCCTTTAAAAAAATGTAATTACCATGGCATTATATAAATGTATCCCTATTCTGGTTGAGGCAGGGAGATTTTAAGTATGGCGACAGATTTTCGCAATGCCGCACACTGGTTTTCTTGTAACGGTTGATAGGGGATGACCTGAACCCTTTAGTTGAGAGCTAGCGCTAATTCCGATTGTTCTTCCAGTTGCGAACTCTTTTAAACGTAATTACCGTGCATGTTTATAAGTCTATTTTCAAAGACTTTTTAGGTTAAGTTATAGTTCATTGTTTAGGCATTTAAGAGTGCTATTTAATGGTGTATTAAAATTGGGTTTTTATTTTAAACTACTGACCAAAATATTTTCTTAAAGTGTGAAATGTAACAACCGTGCACAAAAAACGTGCCTTAATTACCATGCTTTAAATAAACTTAATTACCACCTAAAAATTTGTAAAGTTATTTCCCATCTGTCCCGCATGGTGCAATATATCTGAAATTAGTCCGAGAACATTCCATAATTTTTCGTGAATTTTTTTAAAAAGTCAACATTTTTAGTCTAAGTCCAATTTTAGTTTCCAAAATAGCACTTTAAATTAGAATCACCCAATATATATACCCTAATGTGGCGTAGGCTTCCGCCTACGGAATTTTGTGTGTAAGTTAATCTTTTTGTGCCTTTTTAGAATATAAGTTCATCCATTTGCTTCGAGTCAACATCGCGATGCACCACACCTGAAGATGCTTCCACTACTGAAGTGAAGATGCTTCCAGTAGTGGAAGCGAAACGTCGGACTTCAACCTCTTCGTGACGGTGATTTCACCGGAAAACTAAGTTTTTAGGGTCCGTAGGCAAAACCAAGGACCCTTATATTTTCCTGCGTGTGTCTGTCCGTCCGTCCTCTCGCGTGCTCTCACGGCTACACCTTTTGTCCGATCACTGACATTTGGCATGTATGTGTCTTGTACCTGCCCACATATTTTAAAAATATAGCGACTTAAAAAAAATATTTTTCAAAAAAATTAGGGTAAACAAACTTAAGGGTTAATTTTTTTTTTCGACACATGAGGGCTATCATATGAAAGGGTACGTCGAGCTGATTACAAAAATATATAATTCTTTGGATATAACTTTGATAGGGCGAGCGTAGGCAAGTTTGAAGTGGGTGTGAAACGTGTCCCCCCCCCCTCTATTTCGCTTATGTGAAGTGCAAAAAATCTGAAAAAATTCCTGAACATTCTTCGACCAAAAGTAAAGATACCACTTTTTGGAAATTTCGAAAAAAATATTATTTTATTTTTTATTGACAAAATACATTTTTTTTATAATTATGATACTTTCGATGTATGTATATGATTGTAGTCCGGTTCAGTGGCAAAAAAATACTTTATCAGAGTGTGTTTTGAGAATATTAGACCTTTTGAATGGTTCAAAGTAAGCTTTATAGTATTTAAAAAAAATCACTGCTTATACACTTTACAGTTAAACACTATATAGTGTGGCCTACGGACCCTCGCTATGTGCTGACTAGCACACACTTGACCTGTTTATTTATACTTTATTATGTACAAAATTTCAATTATCAATGATAAAATAAAAGCGCTATGGATCCTTTCAACTTAAATGTTGAAATTAGTTGTCCATAGAGAAACGCAAAAGTTAGGTTGAGACAGAATTATAAATAAATAATAATATATAAATAAAAACGAATCTCTAAAAAAATTATAAATAATACTGTAGACATTCCTTAAGGCATTATTAAGTTTGTTTTCTTAGAATCGTAATTCTATAAAACTCTCCTGATTTCCAGTTTATATAGTAACTGGATATTTAATATTTTATTTTCAGAGTGTATTCTGAAGAAATTACATTATATCAATGTCAAAAAAATGGAGAAATTGGCGTTAAATAAATAAAAATATTAAACAAATATTATTATCATATTCTGTTTACTGACACAAATACAGAATCCCAAAATAATAAGGTTTATTTTTATCTGGTGTGCTACCTGTTCTTGTCATATACTAAAAGATAGCGTGTAATGAAGCACTGAAAAATAATTTGCATTTTTTAGGACTTATACAATAATTTTTATCTCTCGGATATAACTCAGATTAATAAACAAATAAAAGATTTTTATCGTCAATAATTTAATAAGTATTGACAGTTATGTGAACACAAACTATTTTTTATATTAGATTATATAAATAAGAGATTAACGACAGAAATAAATCAATTTTCAGTTTAATCTAGATTGTATTCTTAATATACGAATATTATTGAATAGTAAATTGTCCAGTAGCTAGCGTGCAAAAAAGTGTCTGACTAACATCAATCTCTCTAGGCATTAATCTTTTGGAGCCTTTAAGAATATGTGGTCGGCTGTTTGTCTGGGACATTAGCTTAGCAAAAGGCATTTGAAGCCAGCCAAGATGCCAAAAGGCATTTTGAAGATGTCCCGCCTATTTTTGAGTATAAAGTAGAATTGATATTACTTTGTCACTTGATGGTTAGTTATTCAACTATTGCTCCAAATCATAGTGGTCACCTATTAAGTGACAAACTTACATCAACTTAGTGCGTAATCTTCCGCGGGTTGGCTCATAATAAAAAACCTGGTTTTCCGGTAAAATCCGACATTTCGCTTCCACTACTGGAAGCATCTTCAGGGGTGTGGTGCATCGTGATGTTGACTCGAGCTGTTGTATCTTGTGTTTGCTTCGAGTCAACATCACGATGCACTGAATCACCACACCCCTGAAGATGCTCCCAGTTGTGGAAGCGAAACGTCGGATTTTAATCCCTTAGTGACGCGGATTTTAATTTTGTAGTCTGGATCATGAAAGTCACATTGTCCTTAAAATGAGTGGGCATGGCTGCTCTCCACCGGTTTCTTATTAGGGTCCGTAGGCAAAACCAAGGACCCTTATATTTTCCTGCGTGTGTCTGTCCGTCCGTCCTCTCGCCTGCTCTCACGGCTACACCTTTCGTTCGATCACTTTGAAATTTGGCATGTATGTGTCTTGTACCTGCCCACATATTAAAAAAATATAGCGACTTAAAAAAATTATTTTTCAAACAAATTAGGGTAAAAAAAACTTAAAGGGTTAACATTTTTTTATTTTTTTCGACACCGTGAGGGGTATCATATGAAAGGGTAAGTCTAGCTGATTACAAAAATATATAATTATTTGGTTATAACTTTGATAGGGCGAGCGTAGGCAGGTTTGAAGTGGGTGTGAAACGTGTCCCCCCATCTCGCTTATGTGAAGTGCAAAAAATCTAAAAAAAATCCTGAACATTCTTCGACCAAAAGTAAAGACACCACTTTTTGGAAATTTCGAAAAAAATATTATTTTATTTTTTATTGACAAAATACGTTTTTTTATAACTATGGTCTTTTCGATGTATTTATATGGTTGTAATCCGGTTCAGTGGCAAAAAAATACTTTATCAGAGTGTGTTTTGAGAATATTAGACCCTTAGAATGGTTCAAAGTAAGCTTTTTAGCATTTTAAAAAACACCATCAATAGGGTACTACTTAAACTATACAGTGTGGCCTACGGACCCTCTCTGTGTGCTGACTAGCACACACTTGACCTGTTTATTTTTTTTAAAGCCTATATTGCCAAGTTATGTCCCGGGGACGAACTTAGCCAACCATATATTCTTAAAAGGCACCATAAAATTAACGTATACATCAAATTCAAGCTTGATGTTAGTCAGCAACCTCTTTGCACGCTATCTCTTGGACCATAAGAAAAGTTTGTAAAGGAAATTGATAAAACAATTGTAATACTCAAGAGACATTTACGAAAACGACCTTTTTGTAGAACCTGGCCCCGGTGACTTTATGAAAGCCCTTCTTGTAGGTGGCCTGATAGTCTTCTGGATCTGAGAACTTGAAGAGAATGCCGGTAGCAGTCTTAGTGAGAGAGAAGGGTCCCCTGAAGTTCATCTTCTCCAGTATACCGGAAGCCTTGTCCATGTTAAGATCATGGCTCGGTGTCAGTAGAAACGCACCTCGTGTCAGAAATCCTCCCTCCACTGACGCTTCACTCTCGCTGTCACTCGCATCTCCTCCCTTCAGCATTTTCCTAAAACAACAAGTTACAGATCATTTATTAGTATAATAAAATGTCTTATGATTATTAAGGATTGCCAACAAATATTTCAATAAATTGGTTGTGCGTGAAGTCTCACGTAAAAAGGGCTTCGTTGGTATTGTAACGGGGATTTCGAGGGTGAAATGAAGTGGAAATTGGAAATAATATATGTTTGATATATATTCATTTGTATACGATTGTGTGAAAGTTAGTCTGAGTTGTTCGGACCGATTTTTTATATCTAACTAAACTATTGAAAATAACAAAGAAAAGAGTATTTTTTTAAACTTTGAGTGTCCTCCATTTTGGAACAGGTGTAGATAGAAAGTTCGGGTTTGCGACAAATGTTTTCTTTTTTAAGACATTTCCAATGATCTTCATTTTACAATGATGAATATAGTATTAAGTATTTATTGCATTAAGCTCGCTTCGATGATAAACCTACGTGATGCTTAGTTAGTTGATATTATTTAAAATGTGTTCAACAGGTGGTTGTTTACTTTTTGCCGAACAAAATCAGATATATTTTCATCAATATCTCGGCAACTATGACATGATAACTAACTATGTTCTCTGGGATCTGGGACCGAGATTATAATATGAGAAAGTTACCCTGAATTGTCTCGGACTTTTTTTTATACTTTGGGGGTCCGCCATTTTGGAACAGGAGTAGATAGAAAGTTCGGGTTTGCGGCAAATGTTTTCTTTTTCTGACATTTCCAAAAATGTATCACTTTATGTGTATTCCAATTTAAAATTTCAAAGTTGAATCCAATATGGTGGTAACCATCATGGCGGAAAGAATGATTAACCACCAAGAAGGTAGTTTTTAATGAATGATACAGATACCCGCAAACCGGAACTTAATATCTCAATTATAACCGGAGATATTAAGCCGTTTCCGGACTTTTGGATCACCCTGTAGATATTATATTATGATTTATTAAATATATAAATATATTTTGAATAATTTTAATGTGACATTTACAAAATATGGATATCAAGTAATTATAATTTAATGAATTTTACAATGGACCTAATTTACAGTAATAATTTAATAGTTTAGAAATTAATAATTATTAAGTATATAAGACAAATATTAAGAATTAATAATTATAGAGGTAGAAAGTTTTTGATTATAACTTTACATTAATTAATAAACAAGTTGAAAACTGTACAACAACGGCAAACAATAATACATGCTTAGAGAGAACGATGTAAGGACAAAGTCTATATTATACTTGGCGTGGTAAGTTGAAATTTTACAGGCAAAGAGGGGGGTGGGAGTGTACAAAGTCTCAAGTCCCTTAGAGAGTCTGAGAGAGTGTGGGTGTGCAACGAACCGTATCCATCTCTAATTAAACCATTCATCAAAGCTGTCACGAGAGTCTAGCCAGATACACGATCTTGCCTCCTTCCATTACAAACTCCTTCATTAGGGGAGCAGTAATTCAATCGGACCCAATCAATTAATAATATAACACTTTAGTTAATCTTAAGACCTTGCGCTTTATACCAAACCTTCTCTTAAAATAAACTTTCTTAAAACAGTTTACTAAGTGAAGAACAAAATATCACGTATGTACCCTTGAGTAATTCCTCAACATTTCAATTCTTGTTAATGTATAATGGCGATTTTTGTGTTTAACGCTTCTGGCCAATGAGAAATTAATAGAAATACAAAGACTAAATAGAAGGGAAGAGGAAAAATCGATTTGAATTTTATTCGTGTTCTGCATGGTTTGATTGAATATATTTTAACGCCAAATTTATTTGGGGGCGAAAAATTGGATCTAAACTCCCCAAATACTCAATTTTTCCTAACTTTAGTGCTATTTCTGAGAAAACTGTACGCATAAGAGAAATTTGGAGTTCACATTCGGTAACAGTAACCTTAAAAAAATAGAGTTCACTTAACATTTTCTTGGTGCCCGAAAGTTCGTTAGTTTGCAAGGTTGTGTTATTTATGATTTTATTCTGTTTTTGTTCAAGATAAATAAAACATCTATTCCTTAGTGTTAATACTAATTTCGTACAACAAAGTATTTATGAAAGAGTAATAATTGTGAGTTTATACTCTTTTTACAATTAGTATTAACTTTTGACACTCAGATTGGCCAACCTACGAGTATATGAGGAGAAAAATAAAGCCACTAGGCCTGTGGGAGGGGTGAGGCCGGTAACATTTTTTTTTTTATTTGCCTATAGTTGGCCCAACCTTCTTGAATTCAAAATCCAGTGCTCTTATTGGCTCCCCTCCACATTATTTTGGGCACTTCTTTAGATTGTTACTCCCCTTATAAAGAGGAAAGTAACAATCTAAAGAAGGTGTACGAAATGTTCTTCTTCAGATTGTTACTCCCCTTATAAAAAGCAGAGGAGAGTAACAATCTAAAGAAGGAGTACGAAATGTTCTTCTTTAGATTTTTACTCCCCTTATAAATCAGAACTGTGATACATTGTACAAGTACATTGGACTAAACATCCCTTAGTCTTAATAGTTATTTAGTCAAAGTCATTTAAATTCTAAAGAGAGTATAGGTTTATAGGTTTAAATATATTGCGTTTACCTTAAATTATCATTAATATAATCGAGTAGGGTCCCGACGACGACGCACCTTGAAGTGATTCGTTACTGCTGAGCTAACGCAACCACATTTAGTCCAATAAAAATAAATGTTTGTTTTGATTTGTTGGTCTTCAAATAGAAATAATAACTTATCAAATAGATATCTAAATTAATTTACTTAATTTTGCATTTTTTCTAATATAAAATTAAGCACGTTGCCACGGGCTTAACATCTTGTATTATGTAATATATCTTATGGTGGATAAATAATTATTTATGTAGCTAGAGAGTAAAGTAAGCCATTATTCCCTGAGCGAAAAAGTCCCTAAATCCCGAGGCGAAGCCGAGGGAATAACGCTAATTAGCGTGATAATTATCGTGAGGGGAATTATAGCACTTTACTCCCGAGGTACATACACTATTTTATCTCCAGTAGGGATAAAATACACTTTTTCGTCCATTGCACAGTTTTTATTAATTATTTTAATAAATAACAATAATTATTAGCACTTTTAATAGCAGATATAAGAGATTCAATATTAAAAACAAATAAGAATTGGAATTAAACTCAAATAGAAGGTTATTTAGATGCAGGTTATAAACAAAGATAAACATGGTCGAAAAAGCAGTGTCGCCAACCTGATTTTAACAACTGCATTGCATTATCTACATTCATTTTCTACTATTTATAAAATAATTAAGTTGCAATCTTTACTTTTTCGCCCTACTTTTTGAGTTCAGGGATGAAAAGACTTTATTTAGTCCCTCTAAACTAATTCAAAATCATAACTTTTTCTCCCTACTGAAGATTAAATCTTATATTTACTATACTAATAAATTTGAAAAAAATATTTGATCGTCAATTCTCTGATAACAATTTCATATTCTCTAAGCACACTTTACCTCTACTTACAAAGTATGAAAGGTTGGTTTCTATCCTTTTCCTAATCCAATAAATAATTATACAGTTGACTCACTTGTATAAAGAAAAGAAATCAATAAATGACCCTAATTAAAATTCATACACGATAACGTTTAACAGGATGTGTAGCTTCCGTCATGCAGGTTACTATATTACATGTATACTTCTCAGTAGAGACTCGCAAAAAAGGGTTTTATCGTGTTTCTGTAGGATACAACGCATAAATCTTAAGGGTGATGACCTTTATAATTAATATAGCAGCCTAATAGAAATACTTGGGCAGCCCCAAGCCTTCCATCGGCCTGTTGCGTCACGAATTAAATTTATCTATAAATATAAAATTAAAGTTTTGTCTGTACATTGGTCGGAATTGAACTTTTTTGGATACTTTTTCATTTTATACATTCCGAAAACCGAATCCGGCCTTAACTTTTTCTGAAGTTAGTAGTATTGATTGAGATTTTATGGTATTTACTCATAGTGAAGGTTGATAAGAAAAGAAAACACTTTTACTTGTTCAATAATTTTATTGTCAAACCATAAATATATTTTGACTTACATACC
Source organism: Gerris lacustris (assembly GCA_951217055.1). Lineage (NCBI taxonomy): Eukaryota > Metazoa > Arthropoda > Insecta > Hemiptera > Gerridae > Gerris > Gerris lacustris. The sequence continues at coordinate 11,657,255 of OX578281.1, forward strand.
GGTTTCGACTTATTCAGTCATCATCAGTGTAATGGTTGACCATTACACTGATGATGACTGAATAAGTCGAAACCGGTATGTAAGTCAAAATATATTTATGGTTTGACAATAAAATTATTGAACAAGTAAAAGTGTTTTCTTTTCTTATCAACCTTAACTTTTTCGTGTATGTGTGTCTGTCGCCCCAGTCAAACTATTTTGGCGCAAAACTGGCTAAGCGAAATCGAATAATTTTTTTCAGAGGTGAGCGCAAACATGTTGCGCAATTTGTAGGCGTGGTATAATTGAAAAATATTGAGTAGAACCAAAGTTATTAACAATTTTATAAAAAAATAATAACCTAAAAAACTTAGGTTGACAGTGAAGGAGATTGTGATTTACAGTTTCTGTTGACCCACCATAACCAAAACCCACAGACTCGCTAATCAAAATGTTTGGGTACTTTTTGACCACCTAAAGACTCGCGTTTTTTTTTGCGTTTGGTCGGAAATTGGCCTAAACCGACTGGAAAAATCCGAAAAGTTTAAAAAAAATTGTATCCCCCCTTAAAAATTAAAGATGGCGGACGAAACTTTAAAGTTCTTTTAGAGGCTTATTGCGGCTAAACTGTTAGTCGTATCGAAAAGCAGAATGAACCAACGGTAACTAATTTTAAAAGATCTACAACTTTGGTCCTATGACTTTTTGTCGTACCTTCATCGGTTTTACCTTAAATATAGCTAATAGTCCCCAGGCCACCATAAGAAGTGAGTCGCTGATTGATAAAGTTTTCTTACCTTATGGAATCGCTTATCTATGCCTTGTCCACCGATGAATTGGGTATATGGCAACTGGGCGCTGGGCCATTTCTTTTTTGTTTAAATGCCAAACTTGCCCTTGTGTGGGAGCATTGAAAAGAGATAGATAAAATTTTGATTTTCACAGGATCGTTTAATTAAATTATTTAAAAAACAGTGGTAAAGGTGGCCACCGATACGAGTGGGCCGTTTTCTTTTCAACGTCCCCGCAGAGCGACATGTTTGGGGCGGTGGACACCCCAAACGGCCCACTCTTATCGGTGGCCACCTGTACCACGGTTTTTTAAATGATTTAATTAAACGATCCTATGAAAATCAAAATTTTATCCATCTCTTTTCATTGTTCCCGCACAAGGGCAAGTTTGGCATGTCAACAAAAAAGAAATGGCCCAGCGCCCAGTTGCCATATAACCAATTCATCGGTGGACACGGCATAAATAAGCGATTCCATAAGGTAAGAAAACTTTATCAATCAGCGACTCACTTCTTATGGTGGCCTGTGGACTATAAATTTGATGTTTTTTTAAAAAATTGACTTTGAGCTCTTATGGCGTCCGCCATTGTTGACCGATTTAATTTTTAATTGGGGTTCTTAAACCTCACTCTAATAGCCTTTAAATCGAATATTTATTATTTGATTAATTTTTTCTAGAACTCGAGTTATTAAATATTTACTGGTGAAACTACCGTATTCAGAAAAGAGACTGGTAATAAAATGAATGCACCATCATGGTTGATGACTGTTTAATGACTTCCCAGACTAATTGGTTTTGACTACGTTTATTTTCTTATTTATTACAATATTACTTAGTTTCTATTGGTTATTATTTAAATATATATATAGACTCCAAACTACAATTTGGAGAGTATTGTATTCTCTATAACGGAATGAATTATGTATAATATAGTCCTGCTATTATTCTTAGAAGGCTTTGGAAACAAAACTATTTAGGCACTTCATTTAATTGCTAGGCCTACATGATAATAGGAAACATAGCCAATAATACCTAGCGTGAGCCCCGCTCGGAGCGTGGGGTGAAAGCTAGTTTACTTTGAATTTACAAATCTTAGCGCACGGCAGTGTGCAAATCCAAGTTCCAGCAAATATGCAATGTATGTTTACTTGAACCAATTTACCCAGTTCTTCTCGCTCTCGCCCTCATGTCTACTCTTACGATGGGCTTTTGAAATTTGAAACGTAGATTACATTTAAGTAGCTCAGAAAACTATTGCAAAATTAAGCCCTTAATATGAAAGTCTTTTCAAAAAGGGAAAGGTTCAAAGTTGGAATTTTTGTTACTAAATGGCAAAAACTGACTTATCATCAACTTTTGTCATTTTCCACAATAGCTAGAAACTTGAAATTTGGTCCACTTGTAGATGGAGCAGTGTACAAAAAGAGAAAAATTTGAATTGAACTTTTTGAATTGTTCTGTTAGTTACAAGGTTTAACTACCAAATTTCAAGTCGCTCATAATTTTGGTGATGAGTGAGTGAATGAGTTAGTGAGTCACTCATTAACTAAAATGCAAACTTTGAAACTTTTCCCTGTTGTAAAGGCTGAATATTTCGGCCTCATCTATGTTTCAACTTTCTAAAGCCCATCGTAGAAGGAAGCAGAGATATAAGGGCGAGAAAAACCGGGTGAATTAGTTAAACTAAAGATACACTCTGCATGCTTACTGGAACTTGGCCTTGCGCTCAGATATAGGGAAAATATAGTTGCCTTGCTCCCTTCAGTTCCTCGTTAGAAACTAAAAAGATGCCTACGTTTGATATCCCCTAAAAGAAACCTAACCGTAAAAAAGGGTCAAGTTCAAGACCCCCTCCTCCCCCCCCCCCCCCCCTAAAATCAGCCTAGTGGTATAAATATTGCGGGCAAGTCTGCTTAATGTCTCATTCAGAAACTAGAGAAGTGTTAAGCAATAAAAATAAAAGAGCAGTGTAGCTCATGAAAGTAGGATAGAAGTGAGTTTATGGACTAAAGAAAAAGCAGACTTGGCTATAATGTAGATATCACTACTTTAATAAGCAGACTTTTTTGGGAGGGGGTCTGGAACTTGGTCCTTTTCTTCACGGTTAAGTTTTTGTTCGAAGCATCTCTTGGATTCCAAGCGTGTCTTTATTTGGTAAACATGTTTTTAAGAAGTAGGAAAAGGTATGAGTGTTCATTTGGGAACAAAGAGTGAAGAAGTGAATTGTGACATGTGACATTTAAGTTTAGTCGAACATGTTAAAACGTGTATTTATAAAAAATATGTAGCGAAAAAACTGAGGAAATTGTAAAAAAAACTGTCTCCACATTAGCATAAGCTAGCTGGCCTTCAGCTTGGACTTTAAAAGGGGTGTCGGCAAAAAAGAAATTGTGAAGAGAAGTGATGTTGGGGGTGAGAAACTAGATTAGGTAACTCAAATCTCCAAAATGAACTACATGAAAATAATGAATTTAATAAGGAACATTAAAGGCAAAAACATGAAAACAATAAGGTAAAAATTGCTGGGGACACGGATGAATAAGCTAATCTTTTAAGAGAGGGAGTTTAAGTAAGATATTACATGTTAATCGTGGTTCTACAGAAGAGTATTGAAGAGGTAATGAAATGTCAACTATGAAGGGAAGCAAAATTAAGGGAGGTTTTGGAGGAGGCATGCAGACCACAAGAGAGTCTAAGATAGGAAAATCGAAACAGTTTTCAATTAAAAGGTCATGAGGACGTGAGAAGCAAACTATTTTCAGGTATATAGAGAAGCGTATGGAAGAAGATTAAGTTTATTCTAAACTAAGTTACTTATAACCAGTTATGTCCATTGATGCAGTAATGGGATTGTGACGCTAAAGTTCCAAAGAGGGTTGAAGTTTCAAAGAGATTTAACGAGATATATTGAATAAAAGTATTACTTACGTTTATATGAAATTCCTAAAGTGGTACGATATGACAAGGAGCAGTGGATGGGAGATTACTGAGAAGACTCGTCGATGTGATGTTTGAACTGACTTTTTGATTTGGATGCTGAAGATGCCGCGCCCTCGAGGGGGTCCCACACCTTGAAGAAGAAGGGATCTAGGTCGACCTAGCTAGAATCTAGACAATAGGGACGGCCTCCGATCCGCCCCACAGACCTTAAAACACCTTCAGGGGCCTCGAAGACGAACAAGGCTTACTGAACTGTCGGTTGAATAGAAACGACGTTTCCGCTCTTTAATAGCAAAAGGGGACATTAAAGTTGACGTATCATATTTATATTCAATTAAGCGAGAAAAAAATGATTTCCGAGTGCAAGGTGTTGTTAATTTTTAAAACGGCACTTCCTACTCTTCGATAGGCTGATTCAATCGTCCAATAATAATACTTTTACACGCTAAGATGATTGCTTGCAATTTAAAAGGTTTTATAAGAGTCTGATAACATTAAATCCCTTGGAAGGACTACAATTTGTCTAAATAAGTTGTCTAAGGAGGGTCTAAATAAGAGCTAATGAATCTTTAATAACGATATGTACACGTTAAAAAAAGTTCTCGCTAACAGCCGCAGACAAAAGCCTTTTTTTTTGTAGATCTCGTTAAAGTCTGCGGCCGTTAGCGAAAACTTTTTTTTAACGTGTACATATCGTCATTAAAGATATGTACACAAGAAAGATTTAGTAGATCTTATTTAGACCTTCCTTAGACCTTATTTAGACAAATTGTAGCCCATCCAAAAGTAATTAATAAATCATATAATGAGAAATAGAACGATATAGAAGAATGAAACAACTTCTTACATTCAGTAGAGTTGATGAGAGTTATTAAAACTTATATTTCAAACTTAGCTGATTTTATTAAATTTTTAAAATGAACAAACCTAAAAAGAAACTAACCATATACATTTTTAAGAAATTTACATTCAAAGAAATACTAGGCCTTCCCTGTTCATCGATGACATGGGTTTTTGAAAATTTGACTCTACGATTTTTTATCTTTTGAAGACCATAAAAACACATTTACAAAAAAATAAATAATAATCATTTTGCTTCCGAGTTTACTGATAGTAACAGAAGCTATGTGATTGTTATGGAAACGAAATATTTTGTCTCTGAATTCCAAGAAAGAAATCCGTTTCAGACACCAGGAACATTTTTTAGTTTTTTGGTTGTCTGTCGGTCTTGCGAACCAACACAATTTAAAAAATGCTCGTCCGATTTCCAGTCATAATTAGCCCATTGTTGGTCCCATTTAAGTTTCAACTTTCTGCGCCCATTTGTTTCTCTTCCACATTCGCACAAACATACATTCATTTTCTCTTATATCTCCAAAATTACTCATTGGATTTTCAAGAAATTTGGATAGTTTGTCAAAAGTAGACCGCAGGCAACCTCAGATTAATTTCAAATGAATTATGATTATTATATTGAGCTATGTGATTACATTTATGCAATGTAAAGTAAAAAAACAATTATGATAGATTTAGATTTTGGCGGGAAAAATTAATTAAATTTGACAATAATGGATTTTAGAAGCATATAATAATTAAAGTATACGCAATAGAAAGCCAGCAAGTTATTTGCCACACTGGTTGGCATACTATTTTGGAGCAGTATTCGTACTAGTTATGCTATGATCATCAATTCCCCATGCACACTTATTCTCCTAAAAAAGTAATAGTCCAGGAGATTGCGAGCAAAAAGGTGTCTGATTAAATCAAGCTAGAATTTTGTCTATCTAAGAATATGTGGATGGCTAAGTTCGTTTCCATAACATAGGCATTTGCAAAAAACAAACCGGTGGAGAGCGGCCATGTCCCACCCATTTTGGTGGACTGTGATTTTCATGATGCTGAGTACTTGATAGGTCAGTGATTCAAATATTACTCCAAACAAAGTGGTTACCTATATGAAGTGGCAAACTAACACCAACTTAAATTTTGGTCTTCTAACTAATTTTTTACTCAGCATCATGAAATCACATAGTCCACTAAAATGGGTGGTACATGGCAGCTCTCTACCGGTTTTTTTTTTTCAAGTGCCTATTGCCAATCTAAGTACCGCAGACGAACTTAAGCAGCCATAGGGGCTGCTTAAGTTCGTGCTTAAGTCGACGATCAAGCCGCTTGATCAAAACATCGCATCAAGCTGATTGACACGACCTTCAAGCAGCCTTGAGGCGCATCAAGCATCCCATCAATCTTTTCATCAACACTCATTTGTAGCGGAGTTTTCGACTAGTGTGAACTGCTCCTCCTGGACTGTAATAAGTCAGTATTGTGTAGATACCATGGTTTCGAATCAGGATTTTGGGTGTCAAGCAGGTTATTGACGGAATGCTTGATTAAAATTGCTCCTGACTATCAAGCGCTCCGTCAAGCCGCTTGACTCATTCAAACTTTCCATCACTCTCCGTCAAGGCTTGACTCAAGCATCAAACGGGTTCCTAGACTATCAATCATGCTTGACACCATTGCTTGACGCGCTGTTTTGATCAAGCGGCTTGATCGTGTAGTGGCTGCTTTAGCCGACCACATACATTCTTAAAGGGCACCAAAAGATTAACTTATACACAAAACTCTAGCTTAATGTTAGTCAGACACTTTTATTACTAACATCTCCAGGACTATAATTTAACATGAAGTAAGCAGGCAATAATTGTGCTATCATATATATAAATTAATTTATTGTTTTCACTAAAGCCATATTTAATCTAACAACTTAAGTTTAAAGTGATATTAGAGAACTTAAACAGGAGAATAAATATTTAATATTGTTGGAAGATCTAATGGGTATTGGAACTGGGATTAATATCTCATTGTTAAGTGGACGTGTTGCTATTAGTCGAGGTATTGGACATTAGTATTTCACGTAATGTTAGACTTGGATCAGGGTGAGCTATAATTCAAAACAATAATTCATCTTGTATTTGCTATAGATATTAATTGATGTCAAAGTCTATATATTCTCAATCCTATATACAATTAAGAGCACTTTAATCAAATCAATTTTAATTATTTGATATACTTAAAATAATTTAATTATGTTCAAAGATTTATTTATTAAAAATCAAAATAAATTAAATACTGTATAAGAGTACCCTACTATAAATCTAATTTACTGCTGGCAGAAGAGACTGATTTATTCGGGTATAAAAATGCAATAAAAATAGTCAGTCAATTAGTGATGCACATAGCTTCCTCGCACTATATTTTTAGATGAATTTTCAAATGAGATTTAAAATCTGTTTTGATTCCCAGTGAGGTCACACATATTTTTATTCAATATTTAATGTGCGCACAAATGCGCAATAAATATGGGGCTCTCTGTGGGCTGGTTTTTAACAAACCATTAAAATTTCTTCAAAAGTGGATGTGTACTTTTGAAGATACAGTTGTTAGTAGAAACAAGTTTGTGGAAGCAATGAACGCGGAAGGTTGAAAATTAATGAGGGACCAACAATGGACTAATGGCTAATTATAAACTACTATCCATATTTTAGAGTGCACTGTTGTCATTTTTATTGTTGGGTTGTGCGCGAGCTCGATTTCGTTCCATATCAATAATAGTTATTTGTGCAACTAGAGCGCAAAGTGGCACTTTGCTGCACTCGAGAGAGGCGAGGGCGGAAAAAGTTTCTCGAGTGCAGCAAAGACACTTTAAGCTCGAGTTGCACATTAAATTTTTCCTACAGTTGTACCAGCTGTTCTGTTTATAGCCAGTGTTGTCTTGTTTGGCTAATTCAGGAAACCATACCCAGCGCTTTTATTATTTTTCATCATAACACTTACTCATCACATTTGATTCTTTATTTTAGATTGTCTCTCTATACTTTTTTATATTTTAACATATTTATATTTGATATATAATGTTTAAATCATGTAGTTAGTTAAAAAATAATTATTTGTTGTCATTGTTATTATTATTATAATTTGGATTATTTAATCTATGTTTAGATTTAAGTTCTTTATGTTCATAAGTTGGAACACTGGAGTGCGGTAAAGTGAAACGAGTGCTGTAAAGTAGTAAGTGCAGGAATCTGCTGTTTTCCGTAATATTTTGAGTGCGATAACAACCACTTTATCGGTCAACTATAGGAAATAGTTATTTACTCATCAAGAGAGTAAAGTAAGTAATTGTACCCTGAGCGATGAAGTTAGTTCCTGAGGCGTAGCCGAAGAAGCCATAATGTTAACTCCCAAAGCGATGCTGAGGGAGATAATTATCGCTCGGGTACAATTGATTTTTACTCCCGAGGGGCGTACAAGTTTTTATCTACAGAAGTGAGAAAAAAATAATTGAATAAGATCTTAATTTTAAAGTGTTTAATTAAACAAAAAGTAAATATTTTAATATATTTATTTGAAACAAAAAAAAAATAACTTAAATAGCTAGATATAATATAAACAATTCACTAAATAAGTTTAATCACGTCAAAATTTAATTTTAGTTAGTAATTATTTGAAATTTAATACTAACATTAGATGGGAGAATCAGCTGGTAGCTGAGTAGTGCATTGAATAGAATTGCCAACTGATGTGTATACATCTGGATTAGTAGATCTACATTTAGAAATTATGATTTCACCTTTAACTTGTTCTTTTGTTTTACTGATAAATCACCATGATAACCGTAGTGGAGGTTACATAATATGTGTGAAGATGACATTATAGATTTAGACTTTTAACACAAGTTGATAAATGAAATTGTTTAGTTTATTTAGCACCAACCTAATTTAGTTGTGCTTTATCTAGGGCAACACTGGAGGGAATCATGAATCTCATGATTCCCTTATTTTCCATTACTCTCTGTTCAAACTGACAGGGTGCAATGATTAACTTTCCTCCCCGTAAACTAGGGAGTAAAGTTCAGATTCCTCCCTTCTGGAGATAAATAAATAAAATCGACATATAGTTCAGTATCCAGTTCAGTTTCCTTAAAAGATACTTTTATTATTTAATTCTATTTCATTCGCTTAATGCATCTAGAACATTAGTTACAAAGATGCCAAAAATGTACGCTAATTTAAATCTGACCAAAAACCACTTGTGTGTAAAAAAAAAACACCCCACCAAGTCTGTGGTCCAAAAAAGTTGTGAAATCAACTTTCTATCCCGCCAAGTGATGTTGGCACTTTCTCCTGACCCAAAACTGTCAACTTAGATACTTATCAGCTTCTTCTCCTTGACGATGTGCCTTGCCATTTCCTGAAACTAGAATTTTAATATTCTTCAAACACCAATACAATTTCTTGTTTCACCTTCACGTTTGCCACATGAGATTTGTGTGGAAAGATAGTTGTTCACCTCATAGTCTTAGTTCTAGACAACAGTTCTAATATATGCAGGCGTATATTGGAATTAGAGAGGAAAGCCTTTTAACAGTGTTGTTGAAGGCTCTTCTCGATGCCAAAATGATCATTACTGTAAATCTTTCCCATTATCTAAAAGCAAATAAAATAGAAATAAGTAATATACAAATTAAGTTTTCAAGGAATGACCTCATGCAACTACAACTTTCTTTGCAGTTTCTACTAGTTTCTTTACAGTACAACGAGTTAACTTTGGGTAGTACTGCAGGCACACCGCCAAGGAGAAGAAGCTGATAAGTATCTAAGTTGACAGTGTTGGGTCAGGAGAATGTGCCAACATTACTTGGTGGGACAGAAAGTTGATTTCACAACTTTTTTGGACCACTGACTTTGCGGGGTGTTTTTTTTTTTTTTTTTTACCACACAAGTGGTTTTTGGTCAGATTTCATGACTTTTTGTGCAGTACACATTCAGCGTAGTAATGAGTTGAGGGGTTGTAGGGGAAGTGAGTTGGGGGGGGGGGGGGGGATGAACTAGAGACCTAGCCGAATCCAAAAAGCCCTCATTCATTAAAATCGGTTCAGTAGTTTAGGCTGTAGGTGCGTCAACGTAAGATGAAGGAAAAATAAGAATAAGAAGATGAAGAAGTATCAAAACTACCATTTTCAAACCTATTTTTCTCTACTTCTACTTTACCGATTTCGACCTTTTTTTAATTTGATCTACAGGACACGGCCTTCAAATATATTAAATATAGGTAGCTTGTACGTATTTCACGCTGCAGACCCTCAAAAACCTTAGTTTGTCACCTACAGTATACATACACTGGCAGCTTTTGTGAAATTTTGACTTTTTGACTTAAAGGGACTGAACGCTGCTGCGTTCCTAAATAGTAAATTAATATTCAGAAAGGTAAACATTATAACAGTTATATTCTTGTTCTCATTTTTATGTGTTTATATTATATATAAACATTATTGTTATTTGTTTATATTATACATAAACATTATTGTTATTTGTTTATATTATATATTATATATTAGGTTAAGGAATAAACAAGTTAGAAGTGTAAAATAATATTAGAGACGGGGCCCTCTCTCTAGGTGTTTAACACTTAGGGGAGAGTGGGGCATGTTGTCACAAATTTAACAATTTATTTTTTTTAATTTTTTCTATTCGGTACATTTTCATTTTCTAAGTACAATTGTTTATTTTAAACTTTCAGCTACATGTGGCACAAGTTTCATTTATCTAGCATTAGTAGAAGTATTTTTATTTAATTTTTTTAAAGTTAAAGTTTTTTGTGACAACATGCCCCATCAAGGGGCAGGTTGTCACTTGGTATGGGGTAAGTTGTCACAAGATATAAATTAATTATCACCACTTTGATTTAACAAAATTTAAATACCTTAAGCTACAAGATTTGGCTGGTTAATATAATAAGAATTATTATTTATGGGGCTATCAGTCTTGTACAGGCAAAATATTTTTCTTATAGGAATCATTTATGTTAATTTTACTGCAGTACCAATGCTAGGTTCTGTAAAAATGCTTCCACTGCGTAATGAGTGGAGCAGCCTCTAAATTTTAGAACCCTAACCGCCTTCATGAGCATGAAGCATGAGCACTCCTGGAGCATACCGTCCACTAGTGGTTTTTGCCTTGTAATTGCTCACCATTTTGCCTAGAACAGAACAGCTTTGCTAAAATCGTTATTTCGTGCCTGTACCTAGCACCTTGCTAAGAGTACGGTAAGGGAATCAATCAGCTACCTCGGTAAGGCAACCCTGCGTTTTTAAGTATGAGGGTGGAGAGGGTCTGTTAAAAAATACATTTTTATTTATTGTATTAAAAATAAAAGGGGAAAAGTGTATCATTTGTTTGATTTTTTATCAATAGTTAGCATATTTGTTTAATTTATTTTAACTGGCCATCCTTTATTTTTCATTATCTGCTTTTCTTATTAATTCCTATTCACTTTCCATTTCTATTTAAATAATATAGAAGAATACTCTTATGTAAATATAGCATTGGGGCAAGTAGTCACAAAAGGTATTGGATGTGACTACTTGCCCCTTTTACTTTGTGACAACTAGCCCCAACGCGCCATTTTTAATTATAGTGAAATATTTTTTTCCTGCCGCAATAATATTGATTTAACGGTTTAGAAAAACAATGCCAAAACTACTACGTAATAATAATCATCGAATATAGCACCCTAGATAAAAAATACAAAACAGAAAACATAATTTAAAAACAAAAAAAAGCAGTGAGTGACTTGCCTAAAAAGTTTATGTTCCATAGATGACAGACGGTTTGCTACAGAGACACAATTTTTCGTGAAGTTTGTCTACATAATAAAGGTTATCTTTAGTAGCCGAGCGAGCTTTCCCTTATCACTCTAACCCCTTAAAATTGACCCTGTGACAACCTGCCCTTGTGACTTCTTGCCCCACTCTCCCCTACTTAGGGCCCTCATCAAGAATTTTTACTTTTATATTTATGTATTATACTTTTATGTATTGATTTATTTATGTATTATTTCTGTTTGTTTGTTTTTTTGATATGATGGAAATATATTATTATTATTATTAGTAAAGTGGAAAAAAGTTCATGAGAAAATACCTCCTTTGTAACAATTTTAGCAAAAAATGAGGTTTTGAATGATTCTTATCAAACAATATCCCCTCTTTTAGATGGTAAAATCTCTAAGGCGATAAAAAAAAAAAAAAAATTATTTCTAATACTTCCTTACGTCGTTGTGAGGTATTCATCAACGATAAAAATTTTTTTTCGCTATCATGTAAAATTTCAATTATTACACAAAGGAGATATTTTCTCACGAGCGACGATGTAGGATATAGGTGTGGTAGTTAGGAAGTAACAGTGACACAATGAAAGCACTTTACTCCACAATAGAATTTTAGTGTATATTAGTCCAATAGTTTTTTTTCTTAATTAATTTAAAACTTTTTTCTTTGTAAAAGTTTTTTTTTTTTTATTTTGAAGTGCAGTGCCGGAGCGGATTATTATCTATTATTTACTCATTTCAATTAATATTTTTTAGGGTTTTGTAGATACTTCTCAAAACCCTTATGCCGAGGGTGATGCGTCCGTCTGTCCTTCGCTCTTTGGTTCATAGGGCCCGAACCGTTTAAGCAAAAGTGCTGAAATTTGAATCACTGGTGCAACTTTTTGACCCAACCACAGAAAAAATATACAGAAGTTCAAAATTAGATATGCGCATGCGCAATTCGAAAAAATGTGATAAACTCAAAAAATTTTATTTTTTTTAATTTTTGAGTGGGGTATCAAATGAAAGCTGCTGAAGAGTAGGACACAAATATATATATGCTTTATTAAATTTTACATTTCTTATTGGTTAAAAAAATCAAAATATACCCAAAAAAAAATTTTCACCCCCCCAACCACTATAGATCGGCTGGTGCTAAAATTTCGAAATAATTCATGCTAATACCTTATTGTGGCGCGATGAAAATTCCGGGAGTTCATCCTTAATTTTTTAAAATTGCCAATTTTGGGCGCGAAAAAGTGAAATGCGCCCAAAATTTTATTTTTTGAAAATTTTGAGTTTGGTATCAAATGAAAGCTGCTGAAGAGTAGGACACAAATATATATTATATGCTTTTTTAAATTTTGCATTTCTTATTGGCTAAAAAATCAAAATATACACAAAAAATCCCCCCCCCCCCAACCACTATAGATCGGCTGGTGCTAAAATTTCGAAATAATTCATGGTTATACCTTATGGCGGGGCGATGCAAATTTCCTGAAAAATGTAATTTATCTTGTCTTTATTACTGATAAAAAACATTGTGACCCCCCCGGGGATCGAACCCGGGACCCTTGAGATCGAAGACAAAAGAATCATAATTACATAATGGGTATGCTTACTCATCTACAAAACCCTAAAAATTACTTGGACGCAAGTACTTCCCTGTGATTTTTTAATCTTAATATAGCCTGTGACACTTTTAAATATACATGGTAAAGCTAATGTCAAAATTTTGAGTTGTTTTGTTCAGTGGTTCTTGAGATATTTGGTAACACACAATAATAGTCTAAGAGATAGCGTGCAAAAAAGTGTCTGACTAACGTCAAGCTAGAATTTTGTGTATAAGTAAATCTTTTGATGCCTTTTAAGAATGTGTGGTCGGTTAAGTTTGTCTGCGGGACATAGCTTGGTGGAGAGCGGCAATGTCCCTCCCATTGTTATGGACAATGTGATTTTCATGATCAAAATTAGTATACAAAATTTGTTAGTAGACCTAAAATCAAGTTGATGTTAGTTAGTCACACGATAGGATAGTTATTTAAATAATCACTCCAAATCAAAGTGGTCACATATCAAGTGGCAAACTAACATAAACTTGATTTTTGGTCTACTAACTAATTCCATACTCAGAATCATGAAAATTACATTGTTCACCATAATGGGCGGTACATGGCCGCTCTTCACCGTTTTTTTTTTTTCGAATACCTTTTGTTAAGCTATGTCCCGTAGAGGAATTTAACCGACCACATATTCTCAAAAGCAGGGGCGGATGCAGGGGGGGGGGGGGGGGGGGGGGGCGACAGCCAAGGCCCCGCGCCTTGGAGGGCCCCGCGCCATAGAAAATTAAAATAAAATACTTATACTTTACAGGCAAATTTATAGTTCCTAGTGAAGATTGTCCGCGGGCCGCGGGGCCGCGGGGCCCCGTGACATGTACAAAACATGAAAAATTAGAATTATAAAATTCAGTCGAATTTAGTTTACATGGTAGAGCCTAATACCTACCTTTTCGCGGGGCCCCCCACTATAAAAAAGTCAAATAAATAAGTTATAAAATATAGATTTTTTTTTTTATGTTTAAGATAGCCCGCGGGGGCCCGCTCCATATAAAATTAAATGAGTTAACGTCCTAGTGTTTTCTCACCCTCCCCCTTTTCAAAATGATGACGATTTTGTTATTTATTTTGTGGGGCAAATCTTCATTTTGTGCCCCACCTATATCTAAACGTCCAATTTAATTCGATTTTTTCAAACTGTTCCTTTTTACATTACATAAACGGTTTCGGCTGTAGCATCTCGATATATTCATTTTTTTTTAATTTTAGGGAAAAGTGTGGAAGGTTATGGTAAGTTTAGGTTGAGTTTAGTACTTTTTGACCTGGCCTAACAATAACCTTCTATCATTACCCTATAAAACGTGGCATTTCGTGTATTTTTTTTTAAACAAATAAAAAAAAAAACACTGAATTTATCGAGTTACTACATAACCTTAATCGTTTGACAATGTACAGAGATATGTAAAAAAGACAAATCCTGTAAAAAGGAACAGTAAAAGAAACTAAGTATATCGGACAGTACGAAATAATTGGGCCAATTAGTGCAGTTTTACCAATTGATGTCAAAGAGAAACTTCACCTCAGAGATGCATAAAAACGCTGTTTTGAGAGGTCATATTTACAAAATTTTCCGGGGGAGGACCCCCGGACCCCCCTTAAAATGTGTCTTTGAAAAATAAAGTAAAAACTCGGCACTAAAATGGAAATTTATAAGCTGAGTATATGAATTCTGGGAGTAAATACAAAGTGCTCGAGTGTAGATTTCAAATTATAGGACTGATCACAAATAACACAGCTTAACTTTTTATTTACAATAATAATTTGACGATGAAACCCAAAATATCATGGAGAAGAATAAAGAGTTAAGTACAACAGAGCTTAATTATTAAAATAAAAATGTTTCTTTTCGATTACGTTTGCAAAGAAAATGATGATTAGTTGAAAACTATATAATTTGAGAGGTTTATGTTCAAATAATATGTTAGATTAAAATCATGAGCAGAATTGTAATTATTTTAAAAGTTTTGAATTATTTTGAGAGCAAAAACGTTTGACTGGCCGGCCCTAAGGGAAGGGAATTAGCCGTAAAATAGGATCAAGTTATAAGTGGTTTATTATTAAGTTACTTTATTGTTTTTTATCAGCAATCGCCGCTCTATCCTAGGGGCCCCGCTATTTTGTCTCACCCAGAGCCCCGCAAGATCTAGATCCGCCACTGCTCAAAAGGCACATACAATTAACTTATATACAAAATTCTAGCTTGATGTTAGTCACACACTTTTTTGCACGCTATCTCCTAAACTATAAAAGTTTCTGCTTATATTATAGAAAGATATCAACTAAAAGTCAATTCTCATTACAGTATGTCTTATAATATGGAGTGAACCATCATTAAAGAATTATGATTTAATAGCACTGCTGTCAAAATGTCTTTGATAATATCATTTGACGAGACTCTATCACTATCAACCAATATAGAACTTCAAAAATGAGCCCACGTATTAATTAAAACTCTATTATCTCATTACGTCAATTAAATATTTTAACTGCTATAATATTATCTTTAATAATACCCAGGATTATCTTATTAATAACTACATATAACTTAATTCTAGTTATTATTAAATAAAAAAAAAATATTTTAATTCCTATGACTATGATATTAATTCCAGCCTAACTCTCTATTCCTCTTATCGCTAATATATATTTTTTAACTAAATATTTATGTTACAAGGATTATTTTCATTTTTTTAATGATTTTATTATAAATCAAACTTGGACGTATAAACATAATATCACCCTCATTCCTCTTCCAAAACAAAAACCTTTTTTCAGTGAAAAATAAATAAATATGTAAAATTATTGAAATATTTCTCTTTAAATCCGTTCTGTAATAAAATATGTAAAAAATAATCCAGTAAACAATAAATAAAAGCGTATTATCAAACCTTGTAAATAATCTCCCGATTATATTTTTTATTGTTTTATTCTTAAATTTCATTTTTATGTTAGTTAAATAACAATATAATATATTATGTTGTAAAAAATCTAAAAAAAGTCATAGATATCATTAGAATAGATAAACTGTATTAAAATGAAACCATTCTTCACAGTGAGAACAAAACCAATATGACAGCTTAGGTATCATCATAGAGAATTTCATTCAATTTTTTAAGAAATTAGTGTGGCACATAGCTTCCTTTCATCCTATTTTGAATAAAAGGTTAAATGATGATAAAGTAGTGTGATTCCACTGGAAATTAATTGGTTGTTTAAACCAGGTTCGATTCCCAGCAGGGTCATATTTATTTTTATTCAATATTAAATGTGTGCAGAGGGTTGAAATTTATGTAGGACCAACGGCGAGTACAATTATGACCTACCATCCACATTTCATTAAAATCGGACGAGTAGTTTTTAAGAAATGTTGGTTCGAAAAAAAAATGAAGGACAGACAGACATAAGACTAAAAATGTTCATGTTTGAAACAGATTTCTGTCGAGAAAGTTTTTAAAATCGGAGACCTAAAAATGTTTCTTTCTTCAGAACGATCATAATGCTTCCGACCCGATGGCAAACTAAAACCTCGGTCCGAGACAATTCAGACAAACTTTCTCATATACGAGTTCAAAATTACTTTTCTTTTCAAAATTAATTTACTTTTTATTTTAATTTACTTTTCTTTTCAAAATTAATTTTCGAGTTATCGTAGTTGCATATCATCAAAATTTATCATAAAAATAACTTCTCCTCGGCGGGTAATCAAACCCGATCTCTCTCCGTCCGCATTTAAAGTTTTTTTCTCAGTAACTAGATGTTTCCCGGGCTTTTATCGTTAGATTCTTAATTTTAATGGACAACATTTTAGATTTTGCTTCCGAGCTTACCAAAGGTAAAGGAAACATTGTGTTCACTTTTGAGAACGAAAAACTTCTATGTCTCCGATTTTAAAAAATCCAAGACAGAAATCCGTTTCAGACATCAGGGAACATTTTTGGTCTCGTGTCTGTCTGCCTGCCTGTCTGTCTGTCTGTCGGTCTGTGTGTCCGCGAATTATGAAACGTGCGACGATAACTTGAGTAAATGTCGACCGATTTTGATGAAATTTGGTAGACATGTTCATTGTACTAATGCCCAGGACGAGTTCGTTGAACAACGTTATCCGTCCAAGCGTTCACGAGCAACGTAAACGTGAACATCAAATTTAAAATTGGAATTTTAGGTCGGGAAAAAATCTAACTTCATCTATTCAATGAGACAAACATTTTTTTCAAATACAGTTTTTTAGTAAAACTCACTGCGACACCGCTATGAAGTGTTAAAGATCGCTAAAACTAAATTAATAGTTATTACAGAATAAACAATATAACAATAAACTAATATAACAATACATTTAATGTTAATATAACAATAAAGTACATGATAGGATGCGAGGAAGCTATGTACCACACTAATTGACAGTCTATTTTTTTACTGTTTTATTCTTAAATTTCATTTTCATGTTAGTTAAATAACAATATAATATATTATGTTGTAAAAAATTTAAAAAAAGTCATAGGTATCATTAGAATAGATAAACTGTAATAAAATGAAACCATTCTTCACAGTGAGAACAAAACCAATATGACAGCTTAGGTATCATCATAGAGAATTTCATTCAATTGTTTAAGAAATTGTGAGCCATTTAGTGTGGCACATAGCTTCCTTTCATCCTATTTTGAATAAAAGGTTAAATGATGATAGAGTAGTGTGATTCCACTGGAAATTAATTGGTTGTTTAAACCAGGTTCGATTCCCAGCAGGGTCTTATTTATTTTTATTCAATATTAAATGTGTGCAAAGGGTTGAAATGTATGTAGGACCAACGGCGATTACTATTATGACCTACCATCCAAATTTCATTAAAATCGGACGAGTAGTTTTTAAGAAATGTTGGTTCGAAAGAAATTAATGACAGACAGACAGACATAAGACTAAAAATGTTCATTGATGTCTGAAACATATTTCTGTCGAGAAAGTTTTTAAAATCGGAGACCTAAAAAATATTTTGTTTTTCAAAATAATCACATGCTTCCTTAACCGAAGGTAAGATCAATAATTGGTCCGAGACAACTCGAAGAAAATACGAGTTTATAATTACTTAGCTCAGTGTTTTCCATTTGTTTAATTTTCGAGTTTTCGTGGACATTTCATCAAAATTTATAATGCTATTTTCTCAGGAACTATAGATTTTTCCCGGGAAAACGGCTTATATCGTTAGATTTGTATTTTAATGGACCCCATTTTAGATTTTTTTTAATCAAAATCGTCGAAACCGTTTTCAAGATATAATTTTTTTTCTAGTTTTTTTTAAGAGATTATTTATCGAGGGGGAGCAGCGTCCCCAAATTTGGTGCTAAAATTCATTTCTCGATTTCGCCTTGGGGTATGATTTTTCTGAACATGTATGTAAAATAATGTCGTCAAAATCGGCTCAGTAGTTTGGGCTCTACGCGTCTGCATAAACTACAGACATTTTCTAAAAACAACTTTTTTGGACTCAGGGGACCTTAAAACGTGTAAATCAAG
The DNA here is from genome assembly GCA_951217055.1 of Gerris lacustris. NCBI lineage: Eukaryota > Metazoa > Arthropoda > Insecta > Hemiptera > Gerridae > Gerris > Gerris lacustris. The sequence goes on from OX578281.1 coordinate 11,675,744, forward strand.
CAAAATCTCAAAATCGAATTTTTGCGCTATCACAATACTTCTTTTTATATAAGAAAGTTAAAAAACTAAATATAAGAACATTATAAATAAATAAAGTGTAATACAATTAGACAATAATGGTTTGTAAAAGCTTTACATCCTTAAAGTACTCGATAGGACGCGAAGAATATATGGAGATAACAAGTATGTAATAATTAATATAGTTATTTACGCACCAAGGGAGTAAAGTAAGTGATTGCACCCTGAGCGGTGAAGTTGGTTCCTGAGGGGATGCCGAGGCGAGGGAACCATAGCGTTCACTCCCGAGGCGGAGCCAAAGGAGTTAATAGGTTTGTTCCAACCACTCTTCAAACTGGTTTGGAACTGTCCGACGCATGCGCATGTGGAAAAAAGCGTTCCAACGAGACCAAACTCAAACTCTGACTGTTAATCGGCTGTTCCAACCACGCTCTGATTAAATCACGGATTAGTTTGGAACCAGTCAGAGCAGTCAGCGATCGGCAGCAGGGACTAGTAGTTTGGGATTGAGTTTGGGTGAACAGAAACGTAACCTTCCGCTCAGCTTCATTGTTTTTGTTCGAATGCTACGATTAATTTTTGTGCATATAATGGCATTTTCTAGATATTTCTGAAAAAAATAAAAATTGGACCTATTTTCCAAGATGGACTTTTGATACTTATTCCATTTTCAAACAAATATCAAAAGAATCCGATTTATTTCCGCAATATTTCTTTCGTTAACTGGACTAAGATTAATATTTGTTTTTTAAAACAAAAGAGCATTTAGGATTATATCATTAAAAATACGAGTGTGCCGTGAGTCTACTAAAACTGGCTCACCTCAGTAAGCCCGAATATTGTGAATTGCGTAAATCGATATGATATCGTGAATTCATGTATTAAATAAACATTTCTAAAATGTGTGCATGTATTTTCGTCATATCCTCTATGAGTATGTAGGTTTTACTTCCAACTTTTGAGCTTAATTAGCATTATAAAATAAAACCTTTGTGGTGTGCCCCCCCCCCCCCCCCCCCTTGTTGTGCGAGCCCCTAGGCGGCCAAAATCAGGCCCTGTTTTAAGCGACTGGCACTTATCTTCATCAACTATTAACTCATCCATCATCCATATCTTTAATATTAATAAGTTCAGGTATTTTTAATAGCGCAGGAACGCAAAATCACATAAACGATCAATTCAAAAAGTTGTTCTGATAACAGTGCTAAAACCTACCACAGCAAACAGTTTGGTTCGAGAAAGGAGCGTTCCAACAAAAACGAAATCACAAATCAATTCCCAACGGTCAGTGATCGCGCATGCGCATTACGTCAATCACGGACTAATCCGAAACTGATTCGGAACTGGTGGTTGGAACAAACCTTATATTCCCGAGCTACGTACAAGATTTTACCTCCAGAAGGGAGAAACAAATATGGCCGCCTTGAATGCGTTTGCTTCTTTTACATATCATATCATCGGGAATGTTTGAAAACAGTTCATCAAGGTCCACTAAGTTCCATGCTAATTCCTTATTTATCTATTTTGCATAACTTTATATTATAAAATCGAGCAAATTTTTAAAAAAATAAGTAATAAATAAATTTAACTAATAACAACGCAATTATTAGAAAATTTACATCAAATTATAATTATTATTAACTACGGGAAACAGACAGTGAAAAATACACTCCAGCGCCGGGATTTGAACCACGGGCCTCTATATTTCCATATAGAGGCCCTATATCTATATTTCCCGTAGTTAATAATAATTATAATTTGATTTAAATTAAAATTTAACTTTCCGTCGTATGAAAACTACCAAAAACTTAAAAATTGAATTTAGAAAATTTACTCAAAACATGGAGCGTTTTAAAACAAAACAAAGACATATTTAAAAACAGCTGATTGCGAGTCATGTTTGTAATAAACAGAGTTCCCAACTTATATCTTCGTAAAATCCGTATAAACGCAGTTCATTTACTAGAATTAAGTTGGCTGCACTGAATTTACAGGGAGTTATGCCATAACTCCCTATGGCTCGGGCCAGGCAGTTAATATTACTTAATACCCTAAAAACCAGGCAGTTAAGTTAACTTCTTCTCCCGCCTGGAGGTAAAATACTTTTTTGTAAACAGCGAAATATACTTTATAACTCCATTATCTATTCTAACAAACGTGAGAGTTCAAATTCCATTGTGAATGGAGCCTATGTACAGCACAGTTAAGACTTTGTATTTAACCCCTTAGAATAAATTATACCGAATCTTTGTTTTTAATGATAAAGAAGTACGCTGAAGACAATATCCAAAATTATCTTTTGCTTCACAAGGTCTGAAAAATAAAACATTTTTTGGCGTAATTATTTGCTTAAGACCTCCCCAATAACTGATTCACTTTATATAAAATGTTTCAACGCTATTTATAAGTTTTGCTAAATATAAATCTCCTTGAACATTTAATATTTCAAACGGTTTAGTTATTTATAACAATGTTGGTATTACTTCGATGCAGTTTTTTTGGTTGTAACTTAATCCTATTCTGCTCTTACAAGAATAAACATGTTAATTGAAATAATCCTATTGACTTCCAGTTAAATTTAACGAAGACAATCCACACTTAAGTGTGTTTTTCAGTCAGAGTTTAACATCTATTTTGAAACGTGGGTAGAATTTTAACTCATTTGTATTAATTTAATTAAATCTAATTTTATTTCTGCAAATAATGATTTTTATTTTCATGTATAATAATTCTAAATGTAAAGAATATAATATACTTATCTAAGCTATGCAAGATCATATAATATAAAATTATTATAGTATATTTATATTATAATTATATACAGCCATGTAATATAATATTATATATTATAAGATTACTACTAGTATTTATTTATTTTACTTATTACTTTAATTTTGCTTCCGAGCTTACCGAAGGTAACGGAAGCATTGTGTTCACTTTTGAGAACGAAAAACTTTTATGCCTCCGATTTTAAAAATTCCGACACAGAAATCCGTTTACGACATGAGGAAACATTTTTGGTCTCGTGTCTGTCTGTCTGTCGACCGATTTTAATGAAATTTGGTAGAAATGTTCATTTTACCAATGTCCAGGACGAGTTCGTTGGGCAACGTTATCCGTCCAAGCGTTCACAAGCAACTCTTCAAATTTAAAATTGGAATTTTAGGTCGGGAAAAAAAATCTAACTTCATATATTCAATGAGACAAACATTTTTTTCAAATTCAATTTTTTAGTAAAACCAACAGCGACACCTTAAGTGTTAAAGATCGCTAAAACTATTAACAGTTTTTACACAATAAACAATATAACAATAATTTTAATGTTAATATAACAATAAATTACATGATAGGATGCGAGGAAGCTATGTGCTACACTAATTGGCAGTCTATTTTTTTTTAAAATGATATATATATATATATATATATATATATATATATATATATATATATATATATATATATATATATATATAATATACATATTAATTTATGTTTACGCATTTATGTACTTATAGTATATTATATTTTCAATGAAAACTATAATAGGTTTTTTATTCCGAAGGAATAGTTTTCGATATAATATAATATCCTTTCTTAGCGGGTAATAACAACTTGTACATTGTTAGTATTTTACACCACATAACTTTCACGAGTAAAGTTATTTAGTACCTAACTAATAACTTATTATAACCTGATTATAATTAGCAACATTCAATTTAAATAAAAATATAATAAAATAAAAATACATACTTGAAATTGAACATAATTGAGACCTCTTCAAAAAATATACTTGTCTGTTGATGTAAGACTTATTATTTTTTTTCTTTGTTGTCTATAATAATTGATTAAGTTATTTAAAGACAATGATTTATCTACTGACTATACTAAGTTACATACCAGAGTAGACTCTCGACTAGCTCTAGATCGTTATGTTGGAGACTGGTTGTCATAGGAGATATAAGTTGGGGCCGGAATCTGGGACTGTGAGTTCAAAGCTAGTGATGCGAATCCAATTCTACTGAACCCATATATAGGGCGGTATATATATCAAAGTAAAAAAACCAAACATATCTATATCAAACGCTTTAGCAAGATCTATACTCTATTATATTCTCCTAGGTCAATGAGATATATTAGAATTCACTACCTTAAAGTTAACCTTTACTATACTATAATACTATCTGATTTTTATTTTATTCTTTTACTCATGTCATTAGTATTGTATTGTTATTGCTCTGTAATATTTATTTCCTTCTTTTGTTTTATACAATTGTATTAATTAAATTTGAATCATTCAGTAATTATATTAACTAAGTTGTTAAATAAAAAAAATAGTTTGATTAAAAAATAAATTTAAATTTTTAAATTGAAGATACCTTTAGATTCTAAACATGGTCCTATTTTAATACCAACAATGGAAACAAATTGATCCTTGATGTATCAATCGTTTTTTTTTATGGTATTAGCACTCACTGCCATACTATATTGTATACTATGTCTATGTGTATTTCCATATTGTATAGTATGTCTATGTGTATTTCCATATTGTATAGTATGTCTATGTGTATTTCCATATTGTATAGTATGTCTATGTGTATTTCCATATTGTATAGTATGTCTATGTGTATTTCCATATTGTATAGTATGTCTATGTGTATTTCCATATTGTATAGTATGTCTATGTGTATTTCCATATTGTATAGTATGTCTATGTGTATTTCCATATTGTATAGTATGTCTATGTGTATTTCCATATTGTATAGTATGTCTATGTGTATTTCCATATTGTATAGTATGTCTATGTGTATTTCCATATTGTATAGTATGTCTATGTGTATTTCCATATTGTATAGTATGTCTATGTGTATTTCCATATTGTATAGTATGTCTATGTGTATTTCCATATTGTATAGTATGTCTATGTGTATTTCCATATTGTATAGTATGTCTATGTGTAATTCCATATTGTATACTATGTCTATGTGTATTTCCATATTGTATACTATGTCTATGTGTATTTCCATATTGTATAGTATGTCTATGTGTATTTCCATATTGTATAGTATGTCTATGTGTAATTCCATCATAATATGTGGATATAAGGTTTTGTAATAATATGTGGATATAAAGTTTTGTAATAATATGTGGATATAAAGTTTTGTAATAATATGTGGATATAAAGTTTTGTAATATGTGGATATAAAGTTTTTCAGACCTATTTTATTATACAATTTATACTTGCACTCTGAACGGGTTTGCAGCACTGTATAAAAAAGAAAGGATACGAATTATTGGTAAAAATTTCATTTTAACAAATGGAAATTTCTATATAATTGAAAAAAAAAAAAAATAAATAAAATAAAATAAAAATGTAGGAGAAATATATGAAAAATCTTTAGTTTAATGGAAAATATGACAGCTAAAATATTACATTTTTGGTTTGAAAAATTAAAATAAATGATAAAACCTCGATGTTGATTCAACTGTGGTTGGTGGTGGTGGTGATGTGCTATCTGTCTTCATACTGTAGAGTTTCTAAATCCAAGGGAAATTCTTCAGCAAGGAATAGAAATCTTTAGATGATCTTGGTAGGCCTTAGAGGCAAGAAGTCAGTTTTGGAACTGCGTTCAGCGTACGCTTCACTTTTTACCAGATAAACCTCTGGCTTCGCTAGAAAGCAATTAGCGGAATGAAACCCAATTGGTTAATTGCACCTTCGCCTTCTCCTCGGTTTAATTCAATCAAACCCTTCTTTACAATTAGAGCCCACAGAAAATACTCTAGAAGCCAAGCCAATCTCACCCACTCCACATCGAGGATTGTAGCATAGTGGAAATAAACAGAAAGAAGGAAAAAAAACTGGTGTATATAGAGTAAGATTAAAAATAATTAAAGCTTCTTAATAGGGGTTTTAGTCTTATTACAGTTTCAGCACAATCCAAAATAAAGAAATAATCTTTGGAAACCAAATTTTATTTTTGCACTAGTGATTTGGCAACAAATGTAAAAGTAAAATAGAAAATTATCCGATAGGTACAATTTTCACTTAGAAAGATCAAAATTACAAATTCGTTTTTCTTTTAATTAAAAAGAATACTCCAACAAATTATTTTTTCTTACTTATGATATAATATTAATTTAAAACAATGAAGTTATCAAAGCACTTTGAAATATAGCCCCAAAAAACCAATTATATTGTTAGAATCCGTTACAATTTATTTCAAGATATGAAAGTGCTTTTAGAAAGAAAGTACCGTCATCTCAAAGTGATTTGTTATTGTAAAGCTAAGGCAACCACATTTATTCCTATAAAAATAAATGTTTGTTTTGATTTGTTAGTCTTCAAATAGATTTAATAACTTATCTAAATTAATTTACTTATTTTACTTTTTTTCTAAAATGTAGAATTAAACCTGTTGCCACGTGCTTAACGGCTCATTATCTATAAGAATTTAAAAGCTGTTATCAGAAACTATTCTTATGGTAAGTATATAATAATAACAATTGATACTATATTGTTGGTTGTAGGTTGGTGTACTTATATAAGGTACTGATAATGCAATATTGAGCTTATATTTAAATGTAATTACTTATGAAGTCTAATCAGACAATTATTCATTGGTCTATAATTTAACATATTAGTATTTTTATTCTAAGTTTTAGATTCTACACCCTCTCTTACTGATCGACTGGCCGAAATCAGCCAGTAATAACTATTATTTAGTATTTATTAAGAAAGTGTTGCAATCTTACAGCTATTCCAAAAAAACTTTAATTACTCCCAGTCAATGTCTCACAAAAATATAGCGATTAAAATAAGGCTTAACTAATTTAAATGACACTATCATCACATAGTGTCATTCAAATTATTCACATTTATTTAATTAAGGAGTCAAACTCAATGCTATCAAAATAAGATTAGTTAATGAAACTATAATTTTGGTTAATTACACCCGTCATACTTGTCTCAGAAGTATAAAAGCAAGGAAAGTACAAGGTAAGGAAACAGAAATGGAGTTTCTTAGTATCGTAAGGTTGTGGATAGTATTGGGGTGTGTTTCTAATGGACTTGCCAATCATAAACCACCGTCAGGAGATGATGGTATGTCTGGATCCTTCATGATGGGACCTGTTAAAGGAGGAAAACCACCACCAGCAGATGACGGTATGTCAGGATCCTTACTGATGGGACCTGGTAAAGGAGGAAAACCACCGCCAGCAGATGATGGTATGTCTGGATCCTTACTGATGGGACCTGGTACAGGAGGAAAACCACCACCAGCAGATGATGGTATGTCTGGATCATTACTGATGGGACCTGGTAAAGGAGGAAAACCACCACCAGCAGATGATGGTATGTCTGGATCCTTACTGATGGGACCTGGTAAAGGAGGAAAACCACCACCAGCAGATGATGGTATGTCTGGATCCTTACTGATGGGACCTGGCAAAGGAGGAAAACCACCACCAGCAGATGACGGTATGTCAGGATCATTACTGATGGGACCTGGTAAAGGAGGAAAACCACCACCAGCAGATGACGGTATGTCAGGATCCTTACTGATGGGACCTGGTAAAGGCGGAAAACCACCACCAGCAGATGACGGTATGTCTGGATCCTTACTGATGGGACCTGGTAAAGGAGGAAAACCACCACCAGGAGATGATGGTATGTCTGGATCCTTACTGATGGGCCCTGGTAAAGGAGGAAAACCACCACCAGCAGATGACGGTATGTCAGGATCCTTACTGATGGGACCTGGTAAAGGAGGAAAACCACCATCAGCAGATGACGGTATGTCTGGATCCATACTGATGGGACCTATTTAAGAAGGAAACCACAACCATAAGGAGACAGTGATATTTGCATTCGAATTTTTTCAATTGGGTAACGATGTTCTGTTAACTTTATCTGTTCAAGTATTTTATATATTATTATTTATTCATTAATTAAAATTATATTGGTTTACATGTATTAGTAAAGAGCTTATAACAAATTATAGTGAGCGTTTTTATTATTACAGACATTTGTAGTACTTGTTTAATTCTCTTTCTACACACAACAACCACGCGCTTGGAGTTATTGTTTGTGAAAATAAAATTTAATCAGTGCCCTAGAAGTAAAGCAAACATAAAATACAGCGAGATTGAAATAAAATGATGATGCTTATATATTATTATAGTCCAGGAGATAGCGTGCAATAAACATCAAGCTAGAATTTTGTGTACAAGTTAATCTTTTGGTTCCTGTTAAGAATATGTGGTCAGCTAAGTTCGTCTGCGGGACATAGCTTGGCAATAGGCATTTGAAAAATGTGGTGAAGAAGGGCCATGTCCCACTTATTTTGGTGGAAAATATGATTTTCATGATCCTGAGTCAGAATTAGTGAGGTTAGTTATTCAAATATTACTCCAAGTCAAAGTGGTCACCTGACAAGTGACTAAGTAACGTCAACTTGATTTTTGGTCAACAAACTAATTTTGTACTCAGAATCATGAAAATCGTATTGTCCACCAAAATGTGCGGCAGATGGCCGCTCTCTAGAAGTTTTTTTTTTTTTTTTTTTTTTCCAAATGCCTATTGCCAAGCTATGTCCCGCAGAACTAAGCCGACCACATATTCTTAAAAGGCACTTAAAGATTAACTTATACAAAAAATTCTAGCTTGATGTTAGTCAGACACTTCTTTGCCCGCTATCTCCTGGTTTAATTACCAAATTTATGTAGATCAGGTCAGAGTTTGCTCAAATTATCTCGCCAAATACTGAATATATCATAATGTTTATAGATTCAATACGTTTTAATCCTGATTACACAATAGTGCTTGTATAATAATACGATTTATTAATAGTGTTTCGAAATTGGTTTTAACATTATTAATTGGTTATATTTCACATTTCCAAGATTATATTTGACATATTCATTCCATTAAAAATTACAGGTAAATCGACGGCTGTCACATTTTGTCGCGAAATATTTCTTCATCGATAATATAGCAAATAACAAAAAAAAAGTACAGATGTACTGCAATATGTATAATGCTATAAGAAAAAAAACAAAAAAAAACCAGCGGGATACGTACATGTTATAACATTGAATAAATTCCAGCAGGTGGAGAAAAAACTGGATAGGATATGAGGGGAAGGTCCTCCGAAATGTCACTGGCTGACATTACCGGTAAAAATGTCAGCCAGGCATCAGACACCTCTCCCAATAACCCCTTCCACCCCTTTATATCGGTTCGACTTGAAATAACAACAAAATTTATTCAAACATATCTCGGTTTCCAGACTGAAAACATACGCATTTTTGATTATTTGAGAAAACTTTGGAAAATGACTGTCAGTTACTTTAAATTACCAGTATTGTTACTACATTTACACTTTTCCCTTTATTTATATATTTTTGACTTTTTAATACGACTTTTTTTAATTAAGGTAAAAACACACGGGATAGAAAACTAGCTTTATAGTTCTGCTGTAGTGTGACTATAGCTGTGTGACCGATACGTATAATCCAAACAATTCTAGTCCAGGAGGTAGCGTGCAAAAAAGTGTCTGACTAACATCAAGCTAGAATTTTTTATATAAGTCAATCTTTTAGCACCTTTTAAGCATATGTGGTCGGCTAAGTTCGTCTGCGGGACATAGCTAGGCAATAGGCTTTTGAAAAATACAAACCGGTGGAGAGCGGACATGTCTCACCAATTATGGTGGACAATGTGATTTTCTTGATCCTGATTACAGAATTAGTTAGTAGACCGAAAATCAAGTTGATGTTATTTTGTCCCTTGACAGGTGGCCACGTTAATTTTTAGTAATATTTTAATTGAATAACTAACCTATCAAGTGTTAAAATAACATCGACTTAATTTTTGGTCTACTAACTAATTCTGTAATTAGGATCATGAAAATCACATTGTCCACCATAATTGGTGAGACATGGCCGCTCTCCACCGGTTTGTTTTTTTCAAACGCCTATTGCCAAGCTATGTCCCGCAGACGAACTTTGCCGACCATATATTCTTAATAGGCGCTAAAAGATTGACTTGTATACAAAATTCTAGCTTGATGTTAGTCAGACACTTTTTTGCACGCTATCTCCTGGACTATTCGTATAGTTGAACTATAAGCTAGTTTTTTTTTTAGCTATGGTATAGTAGAAAACTATCCCCGTGTGACCACCTTTATTATAGACTATACGAAAACTTGCAGCTATACCAACAAGAACGGATAGCGTATAGTTGATAGCTCTAGCAGTTTTTCTACGTTTTGTTCTTTAGCGGCGAATAGTCGTACATAATAAAATAATACGACACATAATCCATTGTTTTGTCCAAACAGACCTTTCTTGCCTCCATTCTTTTGTGGTTTATAATAACTACTAGACAAGCAGCAACCTTTTTTAATTTCTCATAAAAAGAGAAAGTATTGTGATGGCGTGAAAATTCGATTTTGATGGATTTACACGTTTTGAGGTCCCCTGAGTCCAAAACAATGTCTGTCTGTATGCGCAGACGCCTAGAGCCTAAACTACTGGTCCGATTTTGTCAAAATTTGGTATACACACGGGGTATGAAAAATCATACCCCGAGGTGAAATCGAGAAATGCATTTTAGCTCCAAATTTGGGGGCGATACCCCCCAAAAACTCTGAAAAAACGTGAAAAACATTATTTCTCGAAAACGGCTTCAACGATTTTGATTAAAAAATTCTAAAATGTATTCCATATAAATACGAATCTGACGATATAAGCCGTTTTCCCGGGGAAAATCTAGTTCCTGAGAAAATAGCAAAATGCAGACGGAGAGAGCCCAGGTTTGATTCCCTGCCGAGGAGAAGTTATTTTTATGATAAATTTTGATGAAATGTTCAGTATTAAATTAAATATACATACGAAAACTAATAAATGGAAAACATTGAGCTAAGTAATTATGAACTCGTATATGAGAGAGTTAGTCTGAGTTGTCGATTTTTTGTTGTTGTCTTAAAGGTATTATATTGGCTTATTCTATAATTGCTGTTTCAGTACCTTAAAATCAATATTTGATTTATATTTACTTGATATAATATGATTGTAAATACAAGCTCATTGTGGGACCTTCTGTATATGAGCCATGTGGAAGACCCATGTATAGATGATCCTAAATTGACAAGCTATCATATTGAATGGAATACTGTAAACATTTAAAGAGTTAAGAGCTGATACTGATCTAGTTAATTTTGATGCAGTGACGTTTGAAATTGTATTATCTATCTGAAGCCTTGTGTTTAGGGTAAGTGGGTCAAGTCACACACACAACTGTAGAAGTTCAAGAGAGGGGGGGGGGGGGGGGGGGGGGCAGTAAACTCTAACGCTTGATTAGACCGACACCACCCCCACCACCTCTAAACCCGTAAAATAAAAAAGTCAGGGATAGAAAAGAGGAGGATTTTACGGGCACAGGGCCCATCAAAACACAGTGGAGGCCCCCCCCCCCCTCTGATAAACACCCCCAATCACTTTAAACCAAGCGAAGAGCCCCTCATCAATAAACATCGGGTCCCGCCCTTCCCTTCCTCTCCTTCTTTTACACAGTAATTACCTTTTGAAAAATCATGGTCAAACATTATCTTCTACGGCTCTGACCCTATAAAGTTAATTAAAAAGGCCAGTTATTTTTAACAGACAAACACCCCCCCCCCCCCCCCCCCCCCCCCGACTATAGCTTAATTTTCGGGTCTTTTATCTCACCTTCCAAAACCAAAAAAAAGTCCTGACTCAGGTCATATACCTGTTTTCAGCATTCACTAAACTGAAAATATGTTATTTAGAACCGTATAAAACATTTTTATTCTATCATTGTTTTTATCTGGCTATACCTTCAATACAGTTGAAATACTTGATTATAAAATGATTTAACTCAATAGAAACCATTATCTGGCTATACCTTCAATACAGTTGCAATACTTGATTATAAAATGATTTAACTCATTAGAAACCATTATATTTTTTCGGTTAGTTTATTTGTTTGGACCAAAAATTGAATATCCTTTCTGATAAATCGAACAAAAATGTTTCACATAGATATTTATACTGTATCTGTATTGTATAAAATATTGCATATAATATGTAATTGATTATTTAAGCGAGCGTGAGCTAGCTTCTTACATTCAACGAAATATGCATCTTGTCTGTCTGTCTGTCTGTTTGTGTGTAACGTTTACGTGTCCGATGATAACTTGAATAAAAAATGACTGATTTAGTTGAAATTTGGTATACATCTTCCTTTTACTAATACTCAGGCTAAGTTCGTTGGACAGCCTGATCCGTCCAAGAGTTCGCGCGCAATGCTCGCGTAAACGTGAGCTTCAAATTTAAAATTGGAATTTCAGGACGGGAAAAAATTCTATCATCACCTATTCGATGAGACGAACATTTTTTAGTAAAACCAACAACGATACTGCTATGAATTAATAAAGATCGGTAAAACTATTAAAGCGGACCTAAACGTTTAAAATAGAGAAAACAACCTTTTTACCTATATCTTACGTTCTAACGTAACGATTTTAATATTACTTCATGCACATCGTCTAAAGTACAATTGAAACCAGTATGTAACATTTCAACGTGATACAAGCTGTAGTATTTGAGTAATGAAGTGATACATTTATAATAATAATATATAAAAGCTATTACGTTTGGTTAAGATTCTTATAGTGTATAGGTTTGTTTAGGAAGTAAAGCTTTGTACCGAGTACCCCCACTCTACCTCACACTACCCTCTTCCACTTATCTTCAACTATGACATTCATCATGATTAATAAATTTCAATATTCAGTATTTTATTGCAATACGCTTGCTTCAATGATAGAGCCACGCGATGCCTAGTTTTTAAATACATTTAAAAAGTTTGCCAAGTAGTGCGCCACATAGCTTCCTCACTTCCTATTTCGTATACTTAAATGATTTATATGCTTTTGTAGCCGATTATTGACAAATTTTTTACTATCAATTGAGCAACATATAAAAAGCGCAGGTGATTGAAATTATTCAAGGGCTATCTGCAGGCTACTTTTAACATATTTTTATAAAATTCTGATTGATGAGTAGGTACTTTTGAAGATATAAGATTGTGGAATGTGGAAGAGAAACAAATTGGTGAAGAAGGTTGAAACTTATATGGGACCAACTATAGGCCCATTATGACATATCATCCAAATTTACCATTGAAGTAGGACAAATAGTTTTTAAGAAATATTGGTACGAAAAAATTGAGTGACAGACAGACCGAGAGACAGACGTGGAACTAAATATCTTCCCTAAAGTCTAAAACGGATCTCTTTCTTGGAATTTTTTGAATCGAACACTTACAAATTTTTCGTTCTTCAGAGCGAACCATAGCTTCCGTTACCTTTAGTAAGCTCAGTATCAAAAGTTTTCAACAGGTGACTGTCTCCATTTTATTTTAGTCTGTCTGGATTACATTATATTTGTTTGGAGTCGATATCGACTCCTAACTGGTGCAATGAAGAGGAAGAAGGAAAAGAGGACGATGATGTCTAAGTTTAGAAATGAGAAGAAATGGAATGTTGAGGAGAGTTTTTCTTGGATTTGTCCTTGAGTTAAAGTAATCGAAATTTGATTCCTATGGATTTAAAATTTGGATGATGAAGGGGATCAAGTTTTGATAACAATCCACAAGACACTTCTAGAAGATTCTTAGGATGGGAACAGATCATTCCTAAAAGGGTAGAAATATTGGTATGGAAAAGAGAGGATGATAACCAAGACACCTGGAACTAGATTAAAAATGATACAACACTTACTTCAACATAGCACGAGTAGGTATACAGCTAGTGTATGGGGTGCATATGAATACATCGCTTTAACATATATTTTATTTATATACATATATTATTTACGTGTTGTTTTATTCACATTGAACTTTTTTTTAAAAAAAACATAAATTTCAATATAAAAAAAAATTAATGAATTTTTTGATGTAACAGCTTGTTTGTGCGTTAGAGGTTTGTAGAAGGGGGAAATCGACATATGAGTTCACTTCGGGGGAAAAACAGCGAGCGTGTGTCGCAACATGATAAGATTCATATTTTCAATTAACCAGAGGTGGGAGTTTCTAAATTGGATGTTTCGACGAAGAAGGGTGGAATATTGAAAACGGTTATTGGGAAAACGTTGGTGTTCGATCAGTGGAAAGCGGTTGGTTTCATAGGTTTCTACCCAGACAATGGAGATGCAGAGCTTGAAGGTTTGTAAATGGAAGCTTGTCTGGTGACTACATATAGAGGCTATAGTATGCCGCGGTCTCTATAGTATCTAACCACTGTCACACATCAGGTAATAATGCATCCAGCATCCCCTAGCGGCTTCGGATCGATACCATACTGTTGAATATTGAAACCTTTCCAACCAGATTCCAACAACGCTATGTTGAGGTTATAATGATGTGATTAACTCTCCAGTTATTCTGCGAGAATCTTTTCATTTCTTGTTTCAACCTAACCTCCCTCTCAATACATTTAGTCATGAATTCCACTTCAAAAACGAGCTCCCTTTGGTTAAAAAATGACCTCTCTCAGTCATTGAATTATTCAACTCAGAAATATTGATACAATAGAGGTTATTTTCTCTGTAGCTTTGACTTCATTTAGTTGTAGCTATTCATAGCCAGTCGTGGTGGATGAATCTGTATGCAATTGTATATGATAAATATTAAATGGCCTTTTTATTTTTCCTCTTTATTTGACTAGACTCTATTTAGATTTATAAAAGTTCCTAGGCTGAATTGAATAAAGGAAATAACTTTTTTTTCTTCCGAGCTTACCGAAGGTAACGGAAGCTATGTGATCGCTCAGAAGATTAACAATTATTAGGTCTCCTTTTTCAAAAATTCCAAGATAGAAATCCGTTTCAGACATCAGGGAAAATTTTTGGTTCCGTGTATGTCTGTCTGTTTTTTGCGAACATTATATTATATTTAAAATTAAAAAAGAAATTTGGATGTTATGTCATAATTAGCACATTGTTGGTCCCATATAAGTTTAAACCATCAACACCCATTTGCTTCTCTTTCACATGCGCACAACACATACATTATTTTCATCTATATCTTCAAAAGAACTTATCTGATTTATATGAAATTTGGATGGTTTATCGAAAGTAACCCGCAGATACCTCCAGATTAATTTCAACCGACTGCGCTTTTTTAATTTTGCTAAATTGCTACTTTAATTTACGTAAAACATAGAAACAATTTTGACTGGTTTAAAAACCGGGGGAAAATTAAATAAATATGAGAGAATAATAGGTATCTAGTAAAAGCATAAAATTATTAAAGTATACGAAATAGTGTGCGAGGAAGCTATGCACCACACTAATTGGCAGACTATTTTAAATAATTGTTTTTCTTTAATAAAAAATCATACAGGGTGTATATTAAACACGCACAAAATAAAAAATACAAAATTACGCACAAATTAAAGGTGTTGTTTCTTGGACTGTTTCATGAATAACTGCACTTAAGCGTATGAGTATCATACTTAAAATACACAAAAATAATTTAATAGGAGTTATTATATTTTAAGCAGTATTAAAGAAGTTAACAATAACAATAAAAAAATTGTCAAAAGAAGGAAAACAAAATAAGCAGTTTTGACAAAAAATTATGAAAGAAAGTAATAATAATTTCACTGCAACATCTTTTTTTGATTTTCGAAAATAGTTTCATTTCGATATATATATATATATATATATATATATATATATATATATATATATATATATATATATATATATATATATATATATATTTATATATATATATAAATATATAATATAAAACAGGTAGAAATAACAACGCAAAAATTATATTTTTTCTAATCTTAATATATTCTAGAAGGGCTTTGAACAATAAGTCATTCCACATTAAAAAGCACGTACGATAAAAATAAATCTTATTTACAAAAACTTTTGTACTGCTGTTTACATTTGCGTGTTATATTAGCCTTCTCGTAGTCTTATTTACTGAGTCGTAATAAACTATAGTGTTGATTTCGATAGAACATAATGTCTTTAGAAATGTAAATTTAGCAATGGAAATTGAATTACTTCAGTTCTTTTGATTATACAGGGTGGTCCAAAAGTCTCCCCCCCCCCTCTTAACTTTTGAACGGTTTGAGATAAATTAATGAAACTTGGGGGATCTCTACCATGCAAAAGGAAGTTTGTTTTCATGCAATCGCCCACTAGGGGCAACCACCCACTTTGCCCCCAGGCCACCCAACTTCAGAATTTCAAATTGGAGTGTATATTTTTGATAGCATATTTGGATTCTACGGTGAAAAATAATAAACTTTTACTTGTAACTTTTTTTTCTATTTCCGATATATTGCCCCCTACAGAGGGGCAAAGATAGCAAAATAACTCTTCCGAAATAGTAAAAAAATAACACTTAGATCGATATAAAATCTAAATGGTTTGAAATAAAGTTATGAAACTTGGGGGATCTGTACCATTTAAAGGGAAGTGTGTATTCATCCACTCGCGTACTAGGGGCAGCACCATTTTGCCCCCAGGCGCTGAAATTTACAATTTTTATAACTTTTCCCCCCTATAGGGGAAAAATATTGGAGATAGAAAAAACCGTTACAAGTAAAATATTTTTATTTTTTTCCGTGGAATCTAAATATGCTATCAAAAATATACACTCTAGGTTAAAATTTTGAAGTTAGGTGGCCTGGGGGCAAAATGGGTGGTTGCCCCTACTGCGCAATTGCATGAAAACAAACTTACTTTTACATTATACGGATCCCCTAAGTTTCATTAATTTATCTCTAACCGTTTAGATTTTACAACGTATTATCGGAAGAGTTATTTTGCTATCTTTGCCCCTCTGTAGGGGGCAAAATATTGGAAATAGAAAAAAAAGTTTCAAGTAAAAGTTTATTATTTTTCGTCGTAAAATCCAAATATACTATCAAAAATATACACTCCAATTTGAAATTCTGAAGTTGGGTGGCCTGGGGGCAAAGTGGGTGGTTGCCCCTAGTGGGCAAGTGTATGAAAACAAACTTCCCTTTGCATGGTAGAGATACCCCAAGTTTCATTAATTTATCTCAAACCGTTCAAAAGTTAAGAGGGGGGGGGGGGGGGGAGACTTTTGGGCCAACCCCGTATGTTTATTTAAATTTATGTTTATATGAGGACCTTATTTTGGTAGTAATGTTGGTAATAGCAATACGTGGCATAACCCTTTAATTATCAACAAAGGCAATTATTATAGGCAAAACAAAATGAAATTTTTACAGCGGATTGATCGTGTCTGCGGTTTACCACCTGACCATCTCTACACGTGTGTTTTGGATGACAAGTCTCCAGTTTTTTTTTATTGTGGCTCATAGAAGCAATTTCTTAGAGCGGATTTTTGTGGAAATACTTATTATACTACCAGTATTGACTTAATAATGAGTTTTTATTATAAACTAGCTGGGTACCCGTGCTTCGCTACGGAGTGTTATTATAATTAGATAAGTTTATAAAAAACCATAATGAAACATATAAATTATTTTACTATGCAAGAATATCTAGATTCTATCTCTCCCACCTATTTCTATACCCCCTCCTCTTTGATAAGCAAATTTTATAATATCCTAAATCCCCCCCCCCCCCCCCCCCCCTAAAGTAAAATATGACAAAACAATACATAAACACTATAACTCTACTCTTAAAGAGCTTTTGCATCATCAATGGTTCATAACATTCATTACATTGACCCCGTATTCATTACTTGTACCATACCCCTGTGTACCAAATTTAAATTTCCAAAATTCATGTAGGCTGTTATTTTCCCCTTGCTTTGAAGTTCAAGTGGGCAAATTTTTATCAAAATCGAACTAAAACTGTAGATTTGTATAAAGAACATACACCCACATACGTTGATCTTTATATATATATGGCTATAAATTTCCATTTTACCCCTTCCTAAATAAAATTGTACATAACAACAATTACTTTTCTCTTAAAGTGCTTTTCCACGATATGCATCATATGAAGATAATCCATTACTTTGACATTTTTACACCGTACCCCTTTGTACCAAAATTTAAATTTCAACAATTCATGTAGACAGTGACCTCACCCTTGCTTTGAAGGGAAAGTGAAAATATTCATCAAATTGGGATAAAACAGTAGATTTGTATAAAAGACATACCCTCATACAGACACTCTTCTTTTTTTATAAGATGTAGCTATATTTTTCCATTTTACCCCCTCCTAAATGAAAATACATAAGACAAAACTGTACATAACAACAATTAATGTAATCTTAAAGAGCTTTTCAACGATACGCATCATGAAGGGTATCCATTACTTTGACATTTGTACCCCGTACCTCTGTGTACCAAAATTTTAATTTCGGAAAATCATGTAGGCAGTGACCTTCACCTTGTTTGGAAGAAAAAGAGTGTAAAAATGCATCAATTTGGGATAAAACTGTAGATTTGTATATTTGATTTTGTAAAAGACATTTTCTCATATAGATACTCTTCTTTTTATATATAGATATAGTTATATTTTCCATTTTACCTCCCTCCTAAATGAAAATATGACAAAACTATACATAACAACAATTACTGTACTCTTAAAGAGCTTTTCAACGATATGCATCACGAAGGGTATTCATTACTTAGACCCCGTATTCATAACTTGTACCCCGTACCCCTGTGTACCAAAATTTAAATTTCGAAAATTCATGTAGACCTTGATTTTCCCCTTGCTTTGAAGATCAAGTGTGCAAATTTTCATCGAGATCGGACTAAAACTGTAGATTTGTACAAAGTACAAATAAGATATAGCTATATTTTTCCATTTTACCCCCCTCCTAAATGAAAATATGACAAAAGTGTACATAACAACAATTACTGTACTCTTAAAGAGCTTTTCAACGATATGCATCACGAAGGGTATTCATTACTTTGACCCAGTATTCATTACTTGTACCCCGTACCCCTGTGTACCAAAATTTAAATTTCGAAAATTCATGTAGACCTTGATTTTTTCCTTGCTTTGAAGGTCAAGTGTGCAAATTTTCATCGAGATCGGACTAAAACTGTAGATTTGTATAAAGAACAAACACACACACACACACACACACACACACATACGTTGACTTTTATATATATAGATAATTAGCGCTCTTGAGTTATTTGCAGATTTTTAGCTTGAGTTGTGAAAATTTAACAAATTACGTTGTCTTAGAGGTTTGGTGGTTCATGCCGTTAACCACCTACTTTAAGGTGGTAAAGGATGTAAACCACCAAACCTTCATCAGAAGTACAAATCCCTAATCGATTGGTGGCATCCCCTAGAAACCACTTAAAAACATTGATTTTTTTTTTATGGGGGAATAGAATTTTTTCAAAAATAATTTTCTGGGGCCATTCTTGATCCCACAGATGAGATTTGCAACTCTAATTTTAGAAATTAGAAAAAAAAACTGTAGTGTGCCATTCGGAGCAAAAGGAGGTGGTTTTCCAGGCAAAACACCAATCCTTAAAGGGTTAGATATTTTTGGGTCGTTTGAGAGGGCCATAGGACTTGGACTTGATTAACCGTGTCAAACACGATAATTCGGCTGATGGGAGTCAACGTACTAAGTGTATTCTTCCAAGTCAAGTGCTGTCATACCTAGGTTGCATTTGTGTATAGTAATACCCCGACTTATGTCAATTCAGAATGACGTAACACCCGACACTGCTATTGAAATTGATCAGGAGATCGATTTTGTAACTTTGAAACCTCCCTTTTCATGTGATTATACAACAAAATTTGATAGAAGGAGCCATTGATGTAACAAAATAAAATTGATAAAATATAATATATAAAATTGATATAACAAAAATATTATATTTAGTGAATGATATTTTAAACCTTAAAATTGATACATACGTCAGAGTATGTATTTATAAATCGTTATGATTATATCAAATTAAAGTCCAAATAAAAAATGATTGACTATTATTGTTTTCATGAGTTTAATTGCGTATTATATTTCTATTTGGACTATTTTATTGTGTTTTGTTGTTCTTTTCGTATTATTCTTAACGCCATTATTGTTTTCATTTTTCGGCACTTCTGTAGATTGTAACTGAAAATAAAAAAAAACAAAAAAAAACCAGAGGGTAGTAACAATATCATATCTAAAAGCCCTCATACATGGTCAAAATGTTTGCGCAAAACATGATGTTTGACGTGTATGGCCTCAATTGGCCCGACATCAGGTTTGAGCAAACATTTTGCGCAAAATGTTTGATCGTGTATGGGGGCCTTAAGAAAGGTTTACGGAATGTTCTTCTTTAGACTGTTACTCCCCTTATAAAAACAGAAGTGTGATATTCCTTTGTCACAAAGTTCATTGGACCAAACATCCCTTCGTCTTTATAGTTATTTAGTTAAAGTCATTTATATTATTTTTAAAAAAACATAGAGGAGTAACAATCTAAAGAAGTATATTTTCTTACTAAAATAACATTTATTGCTTCAGTACATATTTGTTTCAGATTATTGCTTAAAACAAATAAAAACATCCCGACTTTTCCTTTCCTTTGAACATTCGTAAAATCGTAGTTTTTCTTTTAATATTGAACAAATTTTGGTCAGCCGATTCTTAAACACCAAGAACTGGAGTACCATTTTAGTTGATTTGATTAAAGTATGTACCAAAATACAATATGCATCTTCTGCATCGTCTTAATCCAAGAAACTAAAGAAATACATTTCTTCGATTTTAAGAAATAAAAATAACCTTATTAGGATCATTTTTCCCCGGACTACCAGACGACAGAAATTACATAGAGAGACTAAAGGATAAATGTGACAAAGAAAAGAAGGGGATGCTTATTTAAATGGGTGACACTCTGACGTAGAAAGATACCAGAGCATCATAAGATGAGTTGTAATGTGAAACTACGAGCTAGCTGATGAGGCGTAGCCATGATGATGATACTCGAGGCTTCAAGCCCAGATGAAGAGTCGCAATGTTTGATGAGGCTTCTTCTATCACCCTCCATTACACCAAAACCTCATGAATAACTACGCCCTCTTCCAGCCACACTCCTGTTTCTTTTTTCATCTCTTTACTTGTAATATCTTGAGAGGGGGGGGGGGATATAGCGTTACCAGATATTGCTGCTTTTGCAGGAAGAAAGGGGAAAAAATCTGCATCTTGTTTTTCATGTAATTTGTATATTTTAGAATAGGATTTTTTTTCTTTTACTTTCTTCACATATGATACAATATGTTCTGCTTCGAAGATTAAAAGAAAAATTAAATAACTTTTTACAAGAATTAAATTAGTGTGACACATAGCTTCCTCGCATCCTATCACGTACTTTATTGATTTTATGTGTTTACAAGCCTCTATTGTCTAATTTTATTGAATTGTTTATGTATGTTTATTAAATTGGTTTTGATTTTTTACATGAATTAATGTATGAACTAAGCAAAAGTTGAAGAGTGTAGATAGTTGAAATGAATCTGGTGCTATCTGTGACCTACTTTCAACAAACCATCCAAATTTTATAAAAATCAGATGAGTACTTTTGAAGATATTGGTGTATGTTACTGCACATGTTGAGGAGAACCAAATAGTTGCAAAAAGGTTGAAACTTACATGGAACCTACAATGGGCTAATTATAACGTACTATCCGAATTTCAATAAAATTGGACGTGTAGGTTTTAAGATACGTTAGCTCGCATCTTTTGCCGATGATAAATGTATTATAGCGTCTCACAAATCATCCAGAACGGCTTCCGACCATGTACAACAACATCTCTCACTCATAGAAGCATGGCTAAACAAATGGAGGATTAAAATTAACGAGAATAAAAGCATCCATGTAACATTCAGTTTAAGACACGGCAACTGCGAACCTGTATTCCTAAACCAAACTCCTATTCCTCACTCTAGCACTGTCCGCTACCTCGGGATACACCTGGATCGGCGTCTAACATGGGCACACCATACAAAACTCAAACGACAAGACTGCAACAGACGTTACAAACTTTTATACAGACTCCTACACCATACATCGAAACTCAACATGCATAACAAATTACTCATTTATAACACCATAATTAAGCCCATATGGTCATACGGCATTGAACTTTGGGGTTGCACCAAGCGTTCCAACTCCTATCGTATCCAAACCATCCAATCTAAAATCCTAAGAAGAATAACCAATGCTCCTTTCTATGTATCCAACCTTATCCTCCACAGAGACCTTAAAGTCCCATTTATTCGTGACCTAGCCTCCTCCCGATACAAAAGCTTCCATGACTCTATATCCCACCATCCTAATCCTTTAGTCCAAAACCTATCATCTCCATCCATTCCACAAAACCCTCCTCGACGCCTAAAGAGGCACTGGCCGCGTGACTTATTAAACAATTAACATGTAATTCCAAAAGGAAAAAAAAAAAAAAAAAAAAAAAAAAAAATCAAGTTATTAAATATTATGAGTACTATCGATGGATAACTTCTCATCTCATGTCACATCACAAGTCACTGTAAATATTCTGAAAATATCTGTATTGCTTATAACATGTACTAATGTAGTCGCAATAATCTAATAAACGAAAAAAAAAAAAAAAAAAAGTTAGTTCGCAAATATTGAGCGACAGACAAAAAAAAAAAAAAAAAAAAAAAAAAAAAAAAAATATTGAGCGACACGGAACCAAAAATGTCTGAAACGGATTTTCTTGGAATTTTTGAAATCGGAGATCTAAACATTTTTAGTTCTCCAGAACGATCACATAGCCTCGAAAGCAAAAATTATAGTGGAAAAATGATATAACCTGAGAAAACTTCTAAGCCAATTTTTATAGATATTTAAAACTTGGTTTTCGATGAATCTTTGTGATGTTTGAAACCGTATTTGATTTTCGGAGAACTTATAACTTTGTATAGTTTAGGGTCATTTGTTAAATTATTTTATCTACGATTGATACGAAATATAAACATTATATCTCTGTTTAGATGCGTAGAAAGTGATTATTTACGTACTTGCATTCATTGCGCATGCGCGTCTCATAGTTCTGAAGAATTCCTCTTCTTTACCACGCTAGCGCGGTAAAGAAGAGGAATTCTTCAGCTTTACGCACGATTAGCGAGTTTGTTTACATTTAACAAAACTAATTTGCTATTCTTTTATTAAAGTAACTGTTTATATCGAGTTTTTAGTGAAAAACAATGAATGAATCAAGTGGCTTTGACGAAAATGTAGAGAATAATACTCCTCCAAAAATAATTAATTCGGCAAAAAATACAACTCAAGATTAATGCCATCTTTATCAAGAGAAGAGATACGAACTTACGTACAGCAAGTTTATTTTTTTCTATATTTATTATTTAAATCTAACAATCGTAGATAGAATACGGTACGCAACTCGTGCGAAAACGGCATTTTGCATTGCTCGTGTGGTTTTACTACCCTCGCTGTCGCTCGGGTGCAAACTCCACACTCGCATGCAAAATGCTGCTTTCCGCACTCGACGCTTAATGTACTATTGTGGCGTTGCCATTAATGTAACTTGGGAATTGAGTGATTTATCCGCTAATACAAACGATTTTGTAAAAACTAATCCGAGTCCAAAATGGGAATATACAACTAGGTATATGTAATAAATTAATACAGTCTGAAATTCTTAGAATGCTTGGTATCTGGTTATTTATAATGTTTGTGTATCCACAGGCAGTGTTTGGCGCATTAAAGAGACTAATGCGTGATTGAGAAGTTTCGCTCGAGAGTGCCGTGTTGAAAGGGTATAGGGGCTGGTTTTAGAATCCCATCGGATTCTCTCAAACTATGAGAGATGAGAGCGCAAAGATACTTCGGCTTTAAGCCACCATCCTTGCCATTGGTTATCGTGTAATGGAATCCGATGTAGGCACCCCCACTCCCCTGTCGATATGGCAGTGCTTGGTCGGCTTTTCTTAGCGTTCAAGCAAACTCTCGGAGCAAAGTTTTGCCATTAGCGAAGAAGAAGGGGGAAGGGGTAGCTTCTCATAGCGGAGAAATTTATCAATGTTCTTTTCAAGACGGCCAAATAACTCTTCCTTTTTCTTACACTTCTTCCACCAACCTTTACTTACGTCGGGGTTACAAGCACCAAATTATCCTTTAAGAATGCTCCGTCTTTCTATTCAACATTTAAGTAACAAAAAATATCATTAATTCGAAATTATTTTTTAGGTTGCTAAAAATACTCGATGAAACAAAATGTCCTGCTAACGAGAAAGAATAAGCCTTAATTTCCAAAGACATATAAGACTTCAAATGATTTTTCATCGAATACAGTAATAGCCTGGATTTTCGTAATTATACCTCAAGTCAAAAAATACGTAAGTCGAGGAATGCACTTTGATAAATTCTACTTATTGCTGAAGAAAAAAAATCGTAATAAATCAAAAATGGTCCTGGTCGAGTTGAAATATAGCACGAATGTACCTCTCTGTATGACAAACAAGCCCACCAAATTTCATTTTAATATTATCAATTTTTTAATTTTTAAACTTTGAAGACGGTTAATAATACCGAAAGAATAAATAGGTTTTTGACTTATACCATATCGTTGGAACAGGAAAAAATTAAGGAACACATATGAAAAATAATTCTTATTAGTATTGTAAGAAATAACATTTACTGGAAACCCATTCTAAAATAGACTGCCAATTCGTGTGGCTCATAGCTTCCTCGCATCCTATCACATACGTTATTGATTTTATGATTTTACAAGCCATTGTGGTTTCGTCCGTTGTGTTGTGTCAAAATTTCTTTGATTTTTTACATGAATGAAGTATCAATTTAGCAAAATGTACGCGCCAGGGAGCAGTCGGCTTGACCTGGCCACGACGTGATAAAGGAAATAAGTTGAATAAAATTAAGTAAAAATTAAGTAGACTGTATGAATGTATATTATGAAATGTGATTGGTCAAATGAAGTATACATATATATATATATAGGGTAATAATAATAATAGTATCTGGTGTGGAGTGGTGTTGAGGTGGAGTGAAGTGGCTGGAAGTGGTGAGTGGTGACAGAGTAGAGTCTGAATCCAGGAATTAAAGGGTTGTAAACGCTTCCCTGGAATTCAGTGCACAGTGGAGAAATTGGTGGTCTTCCAGGCTGCTAATAAATTTAAAGGAGCCTAAGGATGCCACGGATATCTGGAGCTTAAATTTGTGGTTTTAAGAAAATCATAAAAAATGGCCACTACACTCTAGAAAAGCACATACACACACACTTGCCTCTCCTTTGAGTTGCCACAAATTGGTGGGAAAGCCCCATGAGAGCAGGTTTGCCAATAGTAAGCTTCTAATCGAAGAACTTGGGGGCCCCTTCAGAAGCTTGCAGACTGAAACCTATGAACTAGCCTGCATTGCTGGTCTAGTGTTCAATGGTGCTTGAACACAAAATGTTAATGGTTTTTGACAAAATGGCATGAAAAATTATAAAATTTACACAAGTGTTATATATTTTTGTAATCTTCTCATTAGTAGCTTCCATTTGAAACCCCAATTAAAATAATTTCCCCCCATAACATGATTTATCGGCTAGATGGATTTGGATTCCCAGATAATCAGATCAAATTGCTATTTTTATTTTTTTCAAATTGCTATTTTATTTTGCATATACTCGTATTTTACTACGTTTTTATTAGCTTGCTTTCTTGTTTGTTAGCTTGTTTGTTTGTCCAGTACAAATCTTGCAATCGCTTTTTAACTAACTTCCCGAGTAGCTAGACATTTGAAACTTTTAGAATAGCTCAGAACACGACGACAATGTATTATTTTAATTCTTTTAACCATCTTTCAGCAGAATTTAATTCGTTTTCAGGTAATTTTGCTGTGTGGAAAGTTAGTTCGGAAAATATCCGTTATTTTATTTGTTTTGACATGTCCCATATTTACAATCTTCATTTTGACGGGTTTCAAATTTGTAATTTTTTATTAAGAGGAAAACATTGAATGACAGCGTAAAAGGAAAAGTAAACAAAGAAATAAATTAATTGACGTGTGAAAACCAGGTTTGTTTAAACTTGTGTCCTAGGTATCGGTTTAATTTCTCTGTATCTGTACTCATTTACTTGTACACATTTGTCTTCTCTTACTGTCCCTACACGGGGGCATATTAATGGCCGGTTTAGATTCGGTGTTGGCGAGATCCGTTGTACAAAGATTTGTCCCTTTACAGGTTTTAAGATCAGCTCTCTAGATGGTTGTCATTTATGTGAAGTAAATAAATTCGGAACTATTTTTTTATCACTAACATTATATATAACAATGACAATTATATTATCAACATTACATATGATTCGACAGAAAATTTAAAACGTAGTATAAAAAAAGTTCTTTTTATCTTGTAATTATTTATATTTTAGTAACTGTAGAAATATAGTTTTAAGCAAAGTGTTGATGTTTTTTGACTAAAGGGCATGAAAAATTGTTATATATTTTTATTTTTGTAATCTACTCTTCAACACCTTTCATTTGATACCCCACACATAATAAAAAAAAATTCCCGCGTGACATGAATTATCCACCATTTTTAATTGGAACAACTGATAAATTTTGAGTTCGCTATATTTTTCCTGTGTGAGAGTCAAAACGAACTTTACACTGCAAAGTTTCACGTTTTTATCTCTTTTGATTAAAAAAAATATTGGAACGGTACAGAGTGACAGACAGACAGACACAAGACCGAACTATAAGGGTTTCTTTTATTTGGTTTTACCAAAGAAACCCTAAAAATGTAAGTAAAATGAGATTCACATGTATAATTAAAGAACATATTTTAACAATAATAGTTATTGAATAAACTAATTGTCATTTTTGTTTTCAAATTTAGGACCTCGAGTATTATTAATTTTATAATTCTAGATATAGACTTGACTCAAGTGTATTAAATATTGGAACTTGTCTAGAAGTCTGATGTTCTAAGATATTTCATTTCTAGTCCTCAGATATTTAATAATTAAATTCCTCAAGTCTTAGAGACCAGTTGTATTTTATTACTTGAAAACCTTTGTAAACTGAGAAATATAATTGAGCAAAAGAGGAGGGAAAAACAAATTTAATCATATCCATTACATTTCAAATTATTAAACATTGCAGAAGCCTTTTGCATTTTAAAATAATAATAAAAATAATCGAAGTATTACTTATCTCTTATTAAATATGAAAGGGGAAAAATAGAATAATTTAAATGATTTCAATTCCGATAATTTAAAGACTTTTTATTCTGTAAAATGGGAAATTCTTTTATCAGAAGTTATAAAATAACAAAGGCGAAAGAAAAGGGAGGAGTTTATCTATCCGGAATGTTGATATAATAGTAAAATTGATGATAATGACCCCCCGGTTCCCCCTCCAGAGCAAGGGGTTATGAGATGAAGAAACCCAGCTCCCCTATAGACCCCCTTGCCTGGAACCCAGTTGGATCCAATGAATGAACGAACGTGGCCTGAATACACCCCCCCCGTATAATTTTCTCACCCCCCTCTTCTTCATTAGTTCTGACCTGGCCCCCCATCTCTTTTTGGCCCCCTCATATTAATTTATCAAATAAACCTTCCCCCTCCCCATATTGCCTTAATTAAACTCAATATTTTTTCAACCCCCCTTTTTTATTTCCTTCGTCCCATTTTCACCTTTCTCCCTTACATTTAATAAAAAATATTTTGGTTAATAATTTTGACACACATATAATATTATATATTACATATATATATATATATATATATATATATATATATATATATATATATATATATATATATATATATATATATATATATATATATATATATATCAGCAGAGTAATACCGTGATTTTGCACACTGCAATAGGCTACACAATTTGCGAGAGACACCAAGGGATGTGCCACGCAAGCGTGACACATAGGAACTGTTCCAACATCAGACATAACGTCATTAAGATGTTGGCTCGGCATTGTGCCATGTCCTGCATCGTTTCGTCGCGTCCGACTCATCAGGGGCCCGACGATGCCCACCCAACTCTGGACCTACACTACATCAAGAAGATCAGATATAGGACTTATCAGAGACGAGGGTGCTCTCATACCGCCATTCTTGCTTGGCTGGCAAAACACATCAGCAGAGTAATACCGTGATTTTGCACACTGCAATAGGCTACACAATTTGCTCTCTCGCAAATTGTGTAATATATATATATATATATATATATATATATATATATATATATATATATATATATATATATATATATATGAATAAATATGCTCCTTGTCAAAAATATTACAACACCTATCCATTTTCTACGAATGGGTATGTGTGGGTGTTAAAAATACTTTTTAACAGGGAGTGTATACCTTACGAGAAAGGAAAATAGTCTGCCAATTAGTGTGGCACATAGCTTCCTCGAGTTCTATTTCTTATACTCCAATGATATTATGCATTAACAACCTCAGAGTAAGGAAGGGGTAGAGGGAGCAATGCGATTTGAAAAGTGGTTCATTATGCGACACCCATATACTAAACCTCTCAAGCGAGCTCAACCCGAACTAAAGTGACAACTACACGATCACGTGGTCACGGTCACTGGTCCTTGTCTTATTATTGGTTTATTCCTTGTCCTTACGTGCCCACGGACGCTTGTCAACAAAACCTTTACACGTCATGTGCTTTGTTTGATTGTTTTATTATCAGAATGTCAAATATGTCAAAATATCAAATATTTAAGAGAAAAATCTGATGTGATTTCTTTAGAAGACGATTTTGTTTTATAATAAATTGCTTTTGGTTATATAGGAACTGGAACTACATATTACATGTTATTAACAACGTAACTGCCTTTAGATAATTAATTCGGTTAACAACAGACACTAAAGTTCATATTATGTATTTATAAAGAAAACTGTATTAAAATATTAAATGTCGTAAGAAAATATCACATTATTCTTATCCTTATTAGCTGACATCAGATAAATTTCGAGTTTTTATCGAGATATCGATAGTGTTTCACCAAACTGCCACTTGGGAGGTTTAGTATAGGGGTGTCACATAATGAACCAGTTTTTGAGACCCAGATTCTATAGTGTTGTTCCCTCTACACCTTCCTTACTCTACTTTTGTCGCATTTATTTAATTGTCTCTTTTTTTTTTTCTTTTGGGTTTTAGTCCCGATCAACTGCCAGGGTTATTACAGGACGGGGGTTATCCGGCCACTTTACTCATCTAATCGATGAGATCATTAATTGTCTCTTGTTTTTAAATCTGTCAAAAATTATTTTGATTTTTTAAATTAATTAAAGTATCAATTCAGCAAAATTTAAAGAGCACAGGCGGTTGAAATTCATCTGAGGCTATCTGGGGTTAACATAATTGTTTTATACTAGTCTAAAGATATATATTTACCCCTTTAGCCTATACTAGGGCCTATAGAGCTGATGGGCCACAGAGTTATTTAGTTTTTAGTGAAATATTGTCATCTTCTAGCCCCACCTTAAGAGAAATTGATTTGTCGTTTGTGTTCTTCCTTTAAAATGACCTCCTCAGCAGAAGCAGACGCTCCCATATTTAATGTAGAGTTATCACTGTTTGAAAGGTAGTTTTATGATGTTCCTTTAAATCTGATAATATTAATTATAATGGTAAGATTAAAAAAAACTACATTTTTATTAGTCTTAATGAGCGGCTAGACTTATTTGTTAAGAGAAAAACGCATATCGACAGCAATTTGTCACACATAAATTGAATCAGATATAATAGGGTTTATATACAACTTGAAGGTCGAAGGTCGATTGAATAATTTCTTGTCGAGATATAATAGGATTTATTAACAACTTGAAGGTCGATTAAATCATTCTTCATTGAGATATAATTGGGTTTATATGCAACTTGAAGGTTGATTGATAGATTCTTTATCGAGATATAGTAGGAATTATTTACAACTTGAAGGTCGATTGAATCATTCTTTATCGAGATATAGTAGGTTTATATACAACTTGAAGGTCGATTGAATCATTCTTTATCGAGATATAGTAGGTTTATATACAACTTGAAGGTCGATTGAATCATTCCTTATCAAGATATGATATGGTGTATAATATACAACTTGAAGGTCGATTGAATCATTCTTTATAGAGATATAGTAGGATTTATATACAACTTGAAGGTCGATTGAATAATTCCTTATCGAGATATAATAGGGTCTATGTACTACTTGAAGGTCGATTGAATCATTCTTTATCGAGATACGATAGGGTTTATTGGGAAAACGAAGAGGTATTTATTTTAAAAATGTAGCTTTTAAATGTAAAAGTGAATTTACTTGGTATTCGGTAACCTTTTAACCTTTTTGGTTTTTACCTTTTTGGTACTTGGTAATGTTAGTTGCTCTTCTATGGTGATTCTGATTCCACACCATGTTTGGTGTTTGGGATTCGGCGAAAATCAAGGGAGAGGGGGAAATGGGGAGGGGGGGGGGGCAAAACAAATAGGTTATCATACCTAAATTCTTCCTATAGCATTTATTATCTCTGCCTACATATGTTCAAGAAGTTCGGATATCTAACGAAGCATGTAGTCACAGAGCAGTGTTTTCAGTTCATTTTAAATTAGTCACAATATAATTTATCTTCTTCGTGGAAAAGTTTAGTATACCAAAGCTAATGCTGTTTTCTTGATTTAGTTGATGTATTTCAAATCTTATAGTTCAGTGCGTTTAGTTTCCTTCCTATTTGATAGCATAAGATTTCTTATGTTTGCATTAACACTGGGCTAGATCAAAGAAGACTTCTTATTTGACGTAATTTATCAGTAATTTGATATTTCCTCAATTAGGTTCAAAGCATGGAGGGGAGGAGTAATTGGAAATAAGTGGCAATTAAGTCCCATAGCTATATTTAATTTTATTTCATGGTGTAACTCATTTTAATAAAAAAGTAAAACGTTCAGATATTTTCACTTAAGTAAACTTGACGAAAACGCGGCCTCATCTCTAAACTCTAAACCTCGATACTATTGAAATATCTAAGGAAAAAACATTTATAGCCTAATGAATAATATCACATGAGACTGCTCTTTTATTTTTTTACTTAACACGGCCAGTTTGTGAATTAAGCATAAAACATACCTGGCAACAATGTAGATACCACTACTTTGATAGACTGGCTATTTTTTGCATTGTAGATACCACTACTTTGATAGACTGGCTATTTTTTGCAATGTAGATACCACTACTTTGATAGACTGGCTATTTTTTGCAATGTAGATACCACTACTTTGATAGACTGGCTATTTTTTGGGAGGGGGTCAAAAACATTTTTCTTTTTTTCTGAGTTCTTTCCTCCTTATGAACCACGTAACTCCTATGTGAGTATACTCATCATACTTTTGTTTTATGTCTTATTTTTAGAAACTGGTCAAGTGTTAAGCAAAAATAATTGCAAGATAAAAAGAACTTTTTATATACTACGTTTTTAAATTTTATGTCATTAATCATAAATTTGAAACCTGTCAAAATGAAGATTGTAAATATGCTTAGAATAATACTATATATAGAAGGAGAATAGAATCGGAATCCTAAGCAATTTCTGATAAGAGACTGAAGCCAACTTTTGCCGAGAGGTTGTGTCCTTAAGACCAGGTTGCCAACATAACAACACTCATTTTTTTCATTTAAACAGGAGAAGGTTGGCCATGCTTTAGTAACTATTCAAAGCCCGCTCACAAACATCAAGAAGAAAAACCCTGCCATTGGTTATTGTTTACGTTTCACTCTGACGTCATTTTTTACAACTCGCCCAGCATGATATAATAAACATTATTTTTAGCATATTTCAAGCTAAAATAAGATAAAACACAAAAAAAATATTACAATAAACTAAACTGACTATCAATAATTATAATTTAATAAAAAATTAAATTAAAAAACCGAAGGCAAATAATTTTAGAGTTATGACGTCACAAATTACAAAAAATGAATTTTTAGAACGCGGATTAAGGGACACAACCAAAGTTGGCTTCAATGTTATCAGTGATCCTCCTTCTATATATAGTATTATTCTAAGTAAATATGGGACATGCCAAAACAAATAAAATAACTTGCGGATTTTTTCCAAACTAACTTTCCATACAGCACAATTTGCTGAAAACGAATTAAATTCTGCTGAAAGATGGCTAAAAGTATTAAATTAATGCATTGTCATCGTGTTCTGAGCTATTCTAAAAGTTTCAAATGTCTAGCTACCCGGGAGGTTAGTTAAAAATCGATTGCAAGATTTGTACTGGACAAACAAACAAACAAGAAAGCAAGCAAATAAAAACGTAGTAAAATTAACATGCACATATTATATTGTTTAACTTAACATTGTTATTTTTTTGTTTTTGTTTTTTTATATTGTATAAATCCAAGAAACTTTATTCTGAGACATTATTCAATATATTATGTTTCTTAACATTCATAAATTTTATTTTAGCTTAATTTACACTCCAATATTTGCAATTAATTCAACGGGGGTTTCAGATAAAAAGCACGTTTGTATGCAATTTCAATGAAAGCTTTCTACAGCAGAGATGAAATTTCGAGGGAGTTCCAAAGAGATAAGTTTTGCCCGAATAAGGGATGTTTATTAAAAGAGAAACTAAGTGAGTTTTGAAATTAATGGACTTTGCTTCTATTGAAGCTACTTGTGAAAATAATATCCGGCTTTTGCGATTTCATGGGATTTAGATCCTGTTTGGGGTTTGGGCAACGTATTCCGGCTTCGGATAGAATGATAAATTATTTTAATTTAGTACGGTATGGGAGGTGAGTATGTGGTTCCGGTATAGGTGTCTTTGGTCTCGAATATTGGACAGGACCAAGTAGGGCCCGGGGCCCTCGAGGTGAATTTATACGTAACAATATACATGTAGAAGGGGAAAGGGCCATGGAGCCCAGAGTGAAATATAGTCTAACACACATTCACCACTTCTATCCCCATACTCACCGACACGACCGAATTTAATATAAACTATAAATTCGAGGTACAAGGTGGTTTTAAGGAGGAACAAGAAAATTTGTGTTGGATAAAAAAATTTGGCAATCACTCTTTTAACAATTTAAGTCTAAGTTATTACTGTTACAATTTACAAATAATTGCTTCAGCAGAACAATTAATATACAGGTTTAGGTGTTGTATTAATTTAGCTGGATTTAACATCAGTAATGTCGAGGAAAAGTGTTCAAGAAGTTGTAAATGGTTCCAACTTTTAATTGACAAGGTTTAATAAATTACCCTTTAAATTGGGGAAAAAAAAAGAGAATTTCACAAGTCCTTTATTTTCCTTAATGAAAATACTTGTTCCCATAAAAATCTCCTCTTTAAATAGCTCTCTTCTAAATGAAGCTTTAACTGAAATTAATGAGAAAATAATGTTATGAATCGATTAAAACGAGGAGAAAGATTCTTCCCCTTCTTTTTTTTTTACTCTGAAGCGTTAGATAAGAGATTTCTTCCTCTTTTTTTTTGTATTTTTCTTCAAGTGTCCTTTTCCTCGGCGTGAAGGGAGGA
This sequence comes from Gerris lacustris, assembly GCA_951217055.1. Lineage (NCBI taxonomy): Eukaryota > Metazoa > Arthropoda > Insecta > Hemiptera > Gerridae > Gerris > Gerris lacustris. Next base: position 11,709,360 of record OX578281.1, read on the forward strand.
AGGCGGACTAATGGGCCTGCCACGGAGTTAAGATTAGACGAGTCCTAGAGTCCAAAAACCTTCTCTCCAACGGTTTTTCTCTCTCCGAAGATTGCTCGAACCTAATGGAAAAAAAAGGTTCTGGCTCTCTATAAATGGACGAGGTTTTTCCAATAGCCCACCCCTCCACTTCCCCCATATCCGCCATTATCCTAGTTAATTATATATCCATTATTGGAAGGAAAAGAGTGGAGCTCTATTGTCGGCACCCTTAAGGGTTAGGGTGCCCCCCCAGAAATATTACGGAGAAAGGTCTCACCTCTGCTAAGTAAACGCTTTTTCAATTAAGCCAAAACTCCCTCTTTCTCTCTCCCAACTGTATAGTTATGCTTTTATATTGTTATTGGAAGAAGCACTACTAAAAATTTATTTTGGTGGGCTTGGTTTTGCTGCCCTTTTCCCTCTCATATTCTTTTGTCATGGAAAAGAACGAGGAAAAACAAACATAACCACTTTCGGTTTAATAATAGTCGATTTTTATAACTCGGGGTTTGTTGGAGAAAAATTCAATTGGGGAAAAAAGCTAAAAATAAACAATGATCATCACATATAAACAGAGTTGGTAGAAACCAGACCCTATTGCACCATTTTAACCATATTAAATCTAGAAGAATATTATTTACCTTACTCTTGGTCTAGTTGTGTTATTGACAGTTCTTTTTTGTACGAACGATAAAGAAAAATTAATATAAAAACATTAAGTCATTCGTATTTAAGAGAATGTTTTTAGACCTCCTTTCTTGAATTCAATCTCTTTTTCAATAAAATGGAAAAATAATTTCTTTTAATGTAGTAATAAGGAAACGATCAAATATTTATAATCTATACATTGACTTTTATTGATTATAACACAAGAGTTACATTATAATAAACAGGTCAAGTGTGTGCTAGTCAGCACACAGCGAGGATCCGAAGGCAACACAGTATTGTGTAAGTAGACCTATTGAAGGTGCTTTTAATAATGCTAAAAAGCCTACTGTAAACTATCCTATGGTTCTGATATTCTCAAAACACATAAACAAACTTCTATACAGTATTTTTTTGCCAGTGAACCGGACTATAAACGTATAAACACATCCAAAAGAGCATAATTATATAAAAAAATTCCTTGCAGACGCCTCAAGTCTAAACTACTGTGAATTTGGATTACATGTTGAAAAATCATACCCCGAGGCGAAATCGAGAAATGATTTTTAGCTGTAAAACAAATTAGATATATATTTCTCGAAAACGGTTTCGACGATTTTTATTAACAAATTCTAAAATTTAGTCCATTTAAATACGAATCTAACTATATAAGCCGTTTTCCCGGGAATTATCTAGTTCCTAAGAAAATAGCTTTAAACGCGAACGGAGAGAGGCTAGGTTCGATTACCCGCCGAGGAGAAATTATTTTTATAATAAATTTTGATGAAATGTTCAATAATAATTAAATGTACTTACATAAACACGAAAACCAATAAATGGAAAACACTGGGCTAAATTATTATGAACTTGTATTTGAGAAAATTTGTCTAAGTTGTCTCCGAACCATTTTTAATTTTTAGATTTTCACACTTAATACATTTTATTTAAATTATTAAGTTTACTCTAGATTAGCAAGGGTATTAATATAATTTTGTCAATGTTCTAGTTTATACTAGTTATAATTTTAAATCTAAAAAATAGTTATTTATGCACCTAGGGAGTAAATAAGCTATTATTCTCTGAGGGAAAAAGTTGGTTCTTGAGGCGAAGCCGAGGGAATAACTCTAATTAGCTCCCGAGGCGCAGCCGAGGGAGATAATTATTGTGAAGGGAATAATGACACTTTACTCACGAGGTACATACAATATTTTATCTCCAGTAGGAAAAAAATACACATTCTCCTCCATTGCATAGTTTTTATTTATTATTTTAATAAATAACAATAATTATTAGCACTTTTAATAGCAGATATAAAAGATTCAATATAAAAACAAATAAGAATTGGAATTAAACTCAAATAGAAGCTTATTTAGATGCAGGTTATAAACAAAGATAAACATGGTCGAAACAGCAAGTGTCGCCATCTGATTTCAACAACTTTATTACATTAGCCATACATTTTCTACTATTTTTATAAAATAATTAAGTTGCAATCTTTACTTTTTTGCCCTACTTTACTTTTTCGCCCTACTTTTACTTTTTCTCCCTACTTTTTGAGCTCAGGGATGAAAGGACTTACTTTAGTTCCCCTAAACTAATTCAAAATCATAACTTTTTCTCCCTACTGGAGATAAATATAATTATTTAACTTAGTTAACGAATATATGACTATGTAGCATCTTATTTAATGTTTTTTTTTTGTTTTTTTTTTAATTTTATCAATTTTACTAAAACTAAGCAAGCTTTCCCTATGATGAAACTGAAATTTTAAATTTGTTATACAAACCTCATTTAATAAATATAGTATTATGTAAATATGTTTAACATTTTGTTAAATTTTAATTAAAATATTTTTTTCTTTCTTGTTAATGGCCATTAAGAAGAGAAACTTCTTCCTTTTTTAAACCGTTTAAAAAAAAAAAAAAAAAAAAAAAAAAAGAAATGAAGGTACGTCTGGAGAAATGCTTCGACAGCCTGTTATCCAAGGACCAGCTTTAACTCAAGTGAAATTATTTAATAAAAAAATAATGAGGAGTGGGTGAAGGGATGGGGGATTAAAAAAAACCCTTAGCTTGGGAGAGCGCATTAGTGCGGGATCTTGCTGTTAAGGAAAAGCGCAATTTTCCGTAATTAAATGCTTTTTGCCTTGGGAAATCCCATTATTAAATATAAGATAATGAAGATTAAATGTTTCTTTTTGATAAGGTTAGATTTCTTCGTCAATTGATGCTTATTCTACACAGGGCACCTTCTTCTCTCTCGTGTCCTTTACTTTAATAAGAGGTTTTTGTCTATTTCATTTAAATTAGTTAGATCTATTTTTTAACTAGATTTTATAAATGTTGTGCAACTGCAACCATAAAAGAGGCAATGTTACAAATATTTAATACTTTTAAAATTGACAATATTATTTTTATTAGAAAAAGAAAAATATGTGTGAGACTCTTACGCATTAGAAGTGAAACTTAAGTTCTAGAAACAGTTGATTTTATGCATTGCTCTCATTGCATTTGTTGACCATTTTATTATTTCAGGATTAAGTTATGGTTATGTGGATTTAATTGAAATAATTTTATTTAAAAAAAAACAAGCTTTTATTCATATTCTTCTCGACAAACCCTTTCATTTGATACTCATATCGTGGGCGTGCTTAAAAAATTACTAGTCTGCCATCTTAGGCTGTCCGCCATATTAGATTCAGAATGGCATCACTTAGCTAACCATGCATTGTCACCCAAACTAAATGTGTATGAAAAATTTCAATTTAATCGGTTGAGGATAACTGCTTTAAAATTCAGTTGCAAGAGTTGACCCGAACATACATACATACAAACATTACAAGTTAAATGAAACCTAGTAAAATATTTTAGCGAATAATGAAGAAAAATCATGAAAACATTTATATATATTATGATGTATATAATATTACGCTTATATACCAATTCTGTGTATTCAAAAATAATTTACCTCCGTGGTGCAATGGTTAGCACTTATGCCTGCTGAATCAGAGGTCGGTGGATCGAGACTCGTCCAACTGGAAGATTTTTTACAGGTAATTCAACTGCCAACTTTAACCGACAGTTGATTTACCAATAAAAAATATTTCACTTGGATGGGTCTCGAATCATAAACTTCGTTACATGCAATTTGGTTTCAACCAAGCAAATTTACTCTTCCGCGCCTGCAGAAGATTCACTTCAAAAACTAGCCTTTAAAATGGTACCTTTTGCGAGATAATGAACTCAGTGGCGCAACTGTCCGAAAAGGGCCTAGGCCTTCAAATAGGCTTAGATAACTATATATATGCAATGGATGACTCGGGTTTAGGTTTAGAGTACGACTCCATCAGCTTTAACAGTTACGAGTATATCGTGGATCTACACCAGCTCTTCATCGACTTCAAGCAAGCGTATGACTCAGTGAAAGGGATATCGCTTTTGGAAGCTAAAGACCTTGGGAGTTCCCATATAACTCATTAGACTTGTGAGAATGACCCTAAGTGATACTAAAAGCAGAGTAAAAGTAGAGGGGGTAATTTAATTAAAAAGAATTTTAAATAAAGCAAGGACTGCGTCAAGGAGACGTGAGACGTGATATCATCTGCAATGTTCAATCTGGCATTGGAGTGTGCCATGAGAAAAGCATTTTAGACACTATTAATATATGACGAGGAAAAACTCCGGAGATGGGAACGTAAGATGCTCAGGAAAATATAATATGTAGCGGTCCTGGAAGAAGGAGTGTGAAGGAGCAGGACAAACAAAAAGATCAGTGACATATACGCTCAATCGGACACCGGACATAGTTAATGTCATTGAAGCATCAAGGATCCGCTAGCTTGGACATGTTGCCCGAATGGAAGAGAACAGGATACCCAAGAAAATGATGGACGGAAGAACAACAACAATACGAAAGAAGACCAACAAGGATACGAAAGAAGAAGAGGGAGACCTAGATTGAGGTTGGCTGAGGATGTCCAAGATGACCTGAGGAGGCTGGGCGTGCGCTCCTGGAGGAGACGTGCGCAGGATGGAGAGGAATGGCGAGGAGTTGTTATGGCGGCCAGGGCCCTATATGGGCTGTAGCGCCGATGAGCAAGTAAGTAAGTATTTTTGAATCTCTTTTATCATAATGGTAGTGTGTTGCATTTCTTTTCTTCTACCAGATGTTATTATGTCCTTCCTTTCCTTAAATTGAACTATTTCTAACAGTCTATACCTAAATAATCAGGGAATTATTTATATTTATTTGTATAGACTTGTTTCTTAACCTCAAACATTACCAACGAAGATTCATTTTCCGTTCAGTATCTGACATTCTTATTATTATAGTTATTCTTATGACACTTTGTTTTTTTGTTTTTGTTATTTTGTTAATTAATTAAAAATATTGCACTTAGTCGATTGTTTCGACTCTAAAATTGTAGTAAAGGTAAATAAGGAAAAATAGAAAAAATTATCAGACAAGAAAATAAAACTAGAAATAACAAATCACGTTTTACCTTCAATTGAGATAAACATCGTGATAGTGTATTTTTCTTTAACCTTTCAGAAGATTGATTACTCCAGGGTTGGGGATAAGGTTGTTTTGGAAATAAATCCAATATTGGAGAAGCAAGGAAAAATTGGCTATTCAATCCGAAAAAGAAAATATTTTAAGTATATATCTATTTTTTTAATATCAGGACAATTTAAAAAAAAAAAAAAATTGCTATCAATGATTAGTTTATGGGCTACTTTTAGTTTTCTTTTGTTGCAATTTTGACAGGTAACATAAGTAATGCATCACAGATCCATTAATTATTCTTTTTCTAAAGTTGAATAATGTGTTTACAACACAATCTTGCTACGCTGAGAGTGTCTGAAGGCGATTGTTTTTTTCTCAGCTGAAAATTGAAGTTTTTTTAATTTTTCAAATTTTATTTAATTTTCCTCCAGTGCTGTTTCGTTTTCATTTCATTGCACCAGAATTAGCATTTTCTAAGTTATGAAGTCGGTCGGTTCAGGAGTTATAACTGGAGTGAATTGCGTTTTAGCGCAATCGCCGCGAGAATGGAAAATTAAATTAATGGAAAACTCAGGGTGCTGTTTAGTGCCCTGTTAGTATTCAAGCCTCCAGAGTCTAATGGTTCAGTAAATCAAAACCCCCGGGGAGGTTTGAGTTCCAATGTACAGGGGGGAGCTGGTAGCTATAGCAGACGGTAGTATAGTTCCAGTAGCAGTAGCTACTGCTATATACCAGATCCTTTCTAAAACCCTGCGGCCTTTGCCTTCCCTAACCCTTGATATTAGTTTTCCGGTCGACATCTGCCCTCCCTGCAGTTTTCCGCATTTCCCCGATATTTGTCAACGGGTATATTCGTATCGTATGTGAATATGAGGTCGTTTTTCTTCGAAACCATATTAGTTACATCTTGCTCATGAATGCACGGTAACAAATGAAACGCTTCAGAGAGGCAGTCTTCCAATTCGTTAACTTCCTGTTTTTATCACTGTCAAATCATTATTCTGACAAGCTGCTTAAATTATCTTATCTTTTAACTGATAAGGAAATTTGTGTTTAAAAAATATAGGCCTTTAAAACAGTGATTGGGCTCTAAATATTTTAAAAACACATCCCTTCAATTTTAATTAAATAAGGCTGTAGCACCACAAAATAAAGTTTGAAGTGTTGATAACACTTCTCTAGTGGTTAAGATGTATTCAAATACTTACTAAAAAGATATACCGTACTGCTTCGAATTTAAGAAACACTTTTGGGTCTTTTTCGTTATCCCCCCCCCCCATCCCATTCCGACCAGACGGTTTTTGCATATACAAGGTTGCACCCTTCAACTTTTATGGGGCTTTCAGAATTCCCAAGTTTGTTAAATGCACAAAAAGCTAAAAAACCAAGAGTTTTATTGTTTTTTTTTTTATCGAAAAATGGGAAGTTCGAGGTGCGTCTTATAATCGATGAATTCAAGTGTAACAGATTTAACAACTTTTTTTAAAGAACTTCTCTTCCGAGAGAACCTCTGAGATCTTTTATTTACTTTTTATTTCCAATTCTCTGAATTTTTCCGGGATATCAATGTCGGGCCCTCCTTTTTTCATTAATTTTCAAGGAATTTTAAACGTGTTCAATTTCTGATGAGATTTTGGGTGAAAGGGGTTCCTTTGTACCTATTTATAACTTGTTAGCTTTAAAATGTTCGAACCTTGCAATTAGGCCATCACTTAGGCCCTTTTTACTCCCCACGGTAGTGAGTTCCAGCCACTTCACACATCATACATATGTACATTTGTACCGCCGAAGCGAGTATGATGTGATCAATAGTGAGCCATATAAATCAGAGTGTCACGGCGAGGAATCGAACCCCGTTTCGTTCCACTCAAGATTCAGTGATGGCCGAGCAGACGTGGTTTAACCCACACGGCCACGCTGGCTCTCCCCCTAAACCTAAATTTTACGTCTGAACAAGTTGGTAAATAAGAGAACGGAAGTTTTTCCCTTTGAAACACGGTGCGTCTTATATTCGATGCATTAATGATTTTTTCCAAATTTTGGGTTCGAAAATCGGGATATGTCTTATTTTTGAGGGCGTCTTATATTCAATGCAAATTCGCAATTGTAGATTAAAATATTTTGCCAAATTTTTGAGTATCTCTCATCCACAAAGTAACCTATCAATATTTTCATTATTTAATTCAGATCTCTAATTAGTTGCAGATGATAGTAGAGATATACTAGTACTCAGAGTTTTAAGGTACTCCCAAGTTTCTTATTTTTTTTTGCAATTATAAGAAAAAATGTACTAAAATTATTTATACTGATAAAAGTTAGCAAAATATGAAACTCTGCTACGATGTGAATGGTACTGAAGATAAACAGTTAATTATCATCTTCTACATGATTATCATCTTCTACATGATTATTATCTTCATCATCTTCAACTTCATCAAACCTGTATGACCTAAAAACATAATACATAGCTTTAAACGCCAGACTGATTTTTATTGCCGTTTTGCTTTGTTTTGTGTCAATAACAGTTTAAATAATAATAAATAATAGTTATTTATGCATCTAGGGTGTAAAGTAAGCCATTATTCTCTGAGCGAAAAAGTTTGTTCTTGAGGTGAAGCCGAAGGAACCATGGTCCCTAAATCCCAAGACGCAGCCGAGGGGAATAATGGCACTTTACTCACGAGGTTCATAGTTCATACAATATTTTATCTCCAGTAAGGAGAAAATACACATTTTCATCCATTGCACAGTTTATTTTTTATTATTTAAATAAATAACAGTAATTATTAGCACTTTTACTAGCAGATATAAGAGATTCAATATTAAAAACAAATAACAATTGGAATTAAACTCAAATAGAAGGTTATTTAGATGCAGGTTATAAACAATGTCGAAAAAGCAGTTTCACCAACCTGATTTAAACAACTTCATTACATTAGCCATTCATTTTCTACTATTTATAAAATAATTAAGTTGGCAATCCTTACTTTTTTACCCTACTTTACTTTTTCTCCCTACTTTTGAGTCCAGGGAAGAAAATACTTATTTTAGTCCTCTATACTCTATACTAATCCAAAATCATAACTTTTTCTCCCTACTGGAGATAAAATACATTTAACTCCATGTGATAGACTGACCATAAGACTCCATGTGGTAATCTGCTTAAAATGCATTTTATTGTAGAACAATATTTTATTCTGAATACACTGTTTTTGTTATGATTTTTACCATAATAAATAAATAGTTATTTTTATAGTTACTGCATTATATGTCAGCATTGATGCAAATCATGTCAGAAAAAAAAAATTTTTAAATAATCTTCCTCATTCAATTTTTATTCGATGGTGGAAAAATTACACTGCCAAGTTTTTTTCCGAAATGTATTTACGATTAAAAATGAAATAATATCAAGATCCTTGTCTTAAAGATAATAAATAAATCATTAATGGTTGGCAGCGTGCCTGAAATAAGAGTTTTCCCTGTAAACTTTTTAGCAGACTATTATAATATTGGCATAGTAAAGTGAAACATCACATAAAACTGAATAAAAGAACAAATCTACATAGTTGTATTTTACAAATTTATATTTTCGTTTTATTTTATCAGACTACAATAAAGGAGTTTATAGTGTTTATTTTACATATCCCATTTAAGTTTCAACCTTTTGCGACCATTTTATTTCTCTTCCACATGCGCACAAACATACATATATTTTTCACCTATATTTTAAAAAGTACTCATCTGATTTTTATGAAATTTGAATGGTTTGTCGAAAGTAGCCCGTAGATTGCCCCTGATTAATTTCAATCATCTACGCTCTTTTCATTTCGCAAAATTGATACTCTTATTCATGAAAATAATTGATAACAATTTTAACAGATTTAAGTAACTGAGGAAATATTTTATTATTTTTTGGAACGAAGTTCCTTATGGCACGTTCTGGAGCCCCGGAGTAAATCGGAAAAAACGACTAAAATCACCGTCACAAAATCACCGTCACGCAAAATCCGTTACAAAATCTACCGATGACAATAACTTGAGTAAAAGATCACCGAGTTAGTTGAAATTTGGTACACATGTTCATTTTACTAATGCCCAGGCTAAGTTCGTTGGACAACGTTATCCACCCAAGCGTTCACTCGCAGCGCTCGCGTAAACGTAAGCTTAAAAAATCTTAAGACGGGAAAAAGTGTTATTAAGGAATCCTGTTACTTGACTTGTTTTGTTTATTTTTTTTATGTCAAAATATCACTTGGTTTTTTGTAAATATAAGAAAACATAATCACGGTCTTGTTAAAAGTAAAATTGATCTGTGCTGACGCTTATTTCAATATATTAGGTATATTATAATACAGCGTACTTAATCCAAGAAAAAAATCTAACTTCATCTATTTAATGAGACAAACAACTTTTTTGAATGATTTTTTTAGTAAAACGAATACTGACACTGTTATGAAGTGATAAAGATCGCCAAATTTATTAAAGTGGACCTAAACGTTTAAAATAAAGAAAACAACGTTTTTACCGATATCTTCCGTTCTAACGTTAGTATAACGATTTTAATAAAACTTCTTACACATTGTCTAAAGTACAATTGAAACAGGCATGTAAAATTTTAGCCTGATACAAGCAGAAGCTTTAGAGTAGGGAAGAGGTATATTTTATATTTTAAATTAGTGGGCCGGGTAGGTAGAAAACAGTCCTATTTCAATCCAACATCCTTTAACAAACATACTCTTTAACTATAATAAACTCATCATGATCAACTTTTTCCTTATATTCAATATATATTTATTGTAAGACGTTTGCTTTGATGATGCAAATAATGCTTTTCTTTAATTCTTTTTCCCTAACTCTTCTAGGTACAAACAGTTAATTTCTTTTAATTTTGCCTCTTTTCTAACTCCACCATGTATAAGTAGTTAGCAATGTATACGTACCTTAATTTTATAATTATTTATATTTAATGAAAAATGTAAGGAACCTCGTTCCTACCGGGTGTCCCGCGACACCACACGTATTTTTTTTTTTTTTTGTTTGGTGTTGGACAGTTGAGGTCATATACACCCTTCGGAAGAAATATGAATTTTTTATTTGACAAAAATAGTGTAAAGCATAAACTTACTAAGCCGCGTCCACACTATGTCGGCCGACAATGTCGTACAAGTGTAAACGTGATGCCCGGACTTTGTCGAACCATGTCAGGTCGTGTCGAAGGTAGTGTGGACAAGTCCAAAGTGGTTCGACATAGTGTGGACGCGGCTTAACAGTATACGAAATAGGACGTGTGGAAGCTATATGTTCCACACTAATTGGCAGTCAATTTTTCAATTAGGGAATGTCTTGTGAAATATGAGAGGTTAAATGGAAGTGGATATTAAAATGTTTTCAAATTATAAAATATTATTCAAAATTAATAACATTTAAAAAATCAACAATATTTTATGTTAGAATATGATATATATATATATATATATATATATATATATATATATATATATATATATATATATATATATATATATATATATATATATATATATATATATATATATATATATATATATATATATATATATATATATATATATATATATATATATAATGTTGACCCAATAAAATTAATTGTGAGGTAAAATACAGTAATTTTGATTTTTTCTTTTTTTTTTAAATACCTGATGCAATCAAGAATTCTAAGCTAAATAAAGGATCTATCAAATGTCCTTCCAAAAGACCTCAATAATACTATTACCTCAAGGAAGTAAGCTCACATATCAATTTTTCTTTCCCCCAGTACGTAAAAAAAATATCAAAATAAAAATTGCACAGTTTGGTTAGAAGGGTTCGTAGTTGAGAAGGAGAGAAAAGTGAGTCTAGAGAAATATGTGAAGAGGGGACGAGGGTACCTCTATAATCTCGAGTTGAAAGATGACGGAGAAATATGAGCCTAAGTAACCAATGTGGAGGACTTTCTGTTTGTATTGGTTTGTTGTTGTGTTTGTCCGTGAAGGTAGGTGTGTGCGTGTTGAGGTCTAATTCATATTGATTGTGTGCTGGAAACAGGGGGGGGGGGGGGGGGCTGTTTGAGAGGAGGGTGGTAGATGACAAGTTCTGGTCCACTGACAAATGCCTCCCACTCCACTGCTTTCTGTGGCCAAAACAAAAACCAATATCTAAACTGGGTAGAAGTATAGAATAGGGGAAGGGGGGTTAGGGCAAGGCAAAAACTTGCCCCTTGGTCCGAGCCCCTGGTTTCGACCACAGTATCCATCACTGAGACATAGTGACCACCCCCTCTTCTATACTAAACTAAAACACCCTGTGGTCTCTGCCCCAACCTCTTACCTTACCGTTCTTTCTTTTTATCCCGCTTTTCAAGTTATAAAAGACCTTTGTTAAGTTTTACCCCTCTTTGTCCATCGTTTTAAGTTGTAAATTGAAGCGTTTATTGAACTATTCAGAAAATAGCACTCGTATCTTTCAATTATAACATCGAAAACAATTTAAAAGCATTATCTTTGGTGTTCGAAAATTTGCTATAAACATTTTCTCGTTATCACCAACTCAATCTAACAATCATAATAAGATTTGTTTTTGAGTTGTTATATAATCAGGTTATCATTTTTAAAGTTTAACATGGGCAAGTAGAGATGAAACGAATTTGTCTCCACAGATGAAACTTTAATTAACTTCATTTAGAGAAGTTTGTTTTGTTCTTAATTCTGTCACAGGGTCATACTCTTTATATGAAGCTAAATCTAAAACTATCATGTCTGGTTTAAAACAAAATTTAAACTCTTATAAAAACTTTTAAAAGTGATACATCGTAAAACCCTGATATTAGGTCAAATGTTTTTGAGGTTTAAAACATAGTAACTACAAGAACTGTTGTAGCTAAAAGTCGACCAAGAAGTCATGGACACGGGAGAAACTGAAAGCTTAGCTTCGTTTAAAGTCGGAACTTCCGAGTATTGCCGAAGTCAGTATAGTCGGGCGCTAAGACAATACCCATTTCTAGTTTGTATGACATGTGCAGTTATGTCAAATCTCACGAATAACAACAGGAAGGTTTCCAATCTGTTAGGTTTCCTGTATTGTTTGTTTTTATACAGTTATAGTACGAAGTCACAACTGTCCTATAAGATTTTTTAACGATCCACAAATCCACGGGATGATGCGAATATAAAGGAAGCTACAAATAACGGGGTTGGAACAAACCTAATATGTATTTGTTATTATAAATTATTATTATGAATAATCAATAAATAATAATATAAAGATATTATCGTATATTATTAGTGATTTCTTATCAGGCACAGTGTTGCCGTTGCCTGTTGCAAAAAATATTAAAAAAATATAGAAGTTATCCAAAATAAAATTATTAATAACAAAAGAACAACACTGTGTTTTTTGACAGTGGCCTATTTTATTAAAAACTGACTATACAAGACTCCAAAACAACGATACTAGCGCACTCCTCAGATTTCCATGACTTCTTGGTCGACCTTTTGCACCATTAAATTAAATATATTCAGAAATAATTAAAGATGACAAACTCCTATAATGTAATCGAGAACTTTAGTCTAATATTGTTGAGACAGATTCCCTCAGATGACTCCCTCCCTTAAAGCAGGGACACCTGGCACCTGGTATAATCATCACAATATACACCTATAGTAGGTATATTATTAGTGACTAAAGTCGAATTATACGTGTAATATTATCTGATCCTAATTTTTTGCAATCAAAATTAGAACTGGCCATCGAATTATCAACTTTAAGTAAACATAAGATCAAGTTACAAAAGATGTTAACACAATGTTAATAAGACAAGTTAACACAATGTTAATACAAGTTAGAATAATGTTAATTCTACAAGTTAACACAACGTTAATATGACAAGTTAAAACAATGTTAATACAAGTTAGAACAATGTTAATACGACAAATTAAAACAATGTTAATACTACAAGTTAACACAATGTCAATACGACAAGTTAACATAATTGTGCGGGTTTAATATCCACTTCGCATTTATTTTAATTTTGACATTATATGTTACGTAAATAAAAAAGACTCACTCTTAGTAGAGCACCCAAACTGTTAAAATGATTCTTTATTATTCGAAGCTAGTTTTAAGAACCGAACAATAATGTTAAAACAATGTTAATACAAGTTACAATGTTATAACAAGTTAACACAATATTAATAAAAGTTTAAAACAATGTTAATAAGACATGTTAACACAATGATGTATTTAACACAATCTTAATATGACAAGTTAACAAAATGTTAATTCGACAAGTTTAACACAATTTTAACAATACAAGTTAACACAATGTTAATCCAAGTTAACACAATGTTAATACGACAAGTTAAAACAATGTTAATATGACAAGTTAACATAATGTTAAAACAATATTAATACAAGTTAGAACAATGTTAATAATACAAGTTAACACAGTGTTAATACGACAAGTTAAACCAATGATAATACAAGTTAGAACAATGTTAATACTACAAGTTAACACAATATTAGTACGACACGTTAACATAATGTTAAGACAATGTAAATACGACAAGTTAAAACAATGTTAATATGACAAGTTAACATAATGTTACAATGATATAACAAGTTAACTCAATGTTAATACAAGTTTAATACAATGTTAATACGACAAGTTAATACAATGTTAATACGAAAAATTAAAACAATGTCAATACGACTAGTTAATTCAAGTTTAACACAATGTTAATACGACAAGTTTAACACATTGTTAATACAATGTTAATACGAAAAATTAAAACAATGCCACAATACGACTAGTTAATTCAAGTTTAACACAATGTTAATACGACAAGTTAGCAAAATGTTAATTCGACAAGTTTAACACAATGTTAATAATACAAGTTAACACAATGTTAATACAAGAAGTTAACACAATTAACTCTCGTTTTGTCTTCATATTCGGCCTGGTTTATTGGATTTCAGTAGGAAAATGCCAACATAAAACATGAGGTCCATGATCGACATGAGGGTTCGCACAGTCCAACCTTCCAGACAGGAAATTACACACTGCCATACCTTGACAGAGGAGTGATTTGGAAAGTAATTTGAGTATAATTGCTAAAAAATCGTTTATTTCTGATTGATACATTACAGCCATTTTTTTTAAGGGTAAATAAATCTATTCTTTAATATCAACAATCGTCATATTTTTACAAATGAAATGAAATAAATAAACGAAACCACAGAAACCAATGGATTACTTCCGGGCTTACCGAAGGTAATGGAAGGAGTACGATCGTTTGGAAAAACGAAAAAAATTTATGTCTCTCAGGGAATATTTTTATTTCCATGTTTGTCTGTCAGTCTGTCACTCAATTTTTGCGAACCAACATATTTAAAAACTACTCGTCTAATTTTAAGGACGTTTAGATAGTAGGTCATAATTGGACCATTGTCGGTCCCACATAAGTTTCAACCTTTAGTGCCCATTTGTTCTGACATCTCAGTTAGGGGTACGGGAATTAATTTCTTTTAAGTTTAACAAATTTAAAATAAGTTTGTATTTTAACAAAGGTTTAGTTGAATTTATTCTGAATTAAATTCAAAGACCTGTTTATTATTAAAAAACCTCAATAGGTAATATTATAAACCGTTTTAATATACACCATTAGCTGACCATTAACGACCTTGTAACGTTATTGAAACTGCTCTGTAATAAACATTACCTATTGTGGTTTTTGAAAATAAACTAGTAAATTTTGATGTTTTTGCTCTCTTTATATTCACCACAAATATTCTCTGTAAATAACCTGCCAATACGATTAAAGGCAACCTGAAATTATTGTATGGATTGCGGGTTAGTGTAATTAAATACAATATGGAATGTTCTTACACACCTGAAGGGATAGGAAGAAATGTTTATATTGATCATTGATTTGATTTAAACAAAGCAATTCTTATAATAATTCTTGTAGCAATTCTAAAATATAATAATCTATACCATGCATAACATGCGCATGGGTCAAGTTGTAGTATACCTAACAGGCAAACAGAGATTTTATGAATTCCAAGAGCTTGTGTGCTTTCATTAGTGAACAGTTATGTAATAACTTGATGGCATACATGCTCCGGTATACCTGTACAGTTTTACCTGTCAGGTAAATCTGTACAGTTTTACCTGTCAGGTAAATCTGTACCGTTTTACCTGTTAGGTAAATCTGTACAGTTTTACCTGTGAGGTAAATCTGTACAGTTTTACCTGTCAGGTAAATCTGTACAGTTTTACCTGTCAGGTATACATGTACAGTTTTTTCTGTGACAGAAATACCTCAGTTTTATCTGTCAGGTATACCTGTTCAGTTTTACCTGTCAAGTATACATGTACAGTTTTACCTGTACAGTTTTACCTGTCAGGTGGGAATGTGTATAAGACATTAACATTCTGCATTTATAAACTATTTAGAATGTTTTACTTATTTATTTATCTTTAATAAAATATTTTACTGCCATTTCTATGTTAATATTCAATAATTATACTTCCTCAATTATTCATTACTTTTTTGTATTCTATCATTCAATTATTTATCTGTCAGGTATACCGCAAAGTGTATTGCCGGCTTTGGGATTCATAAAATCTCTGACGCGGTCACCACCGAAAAATATAGATTTATAAGATGATAACTACGTATAACATATAACACAGTACTGATTTATCGTAAATTTGGACATGTGATATTTCTACACTATTATGTTAATCATATTTTATAAATTAATAAGAGATGCGGATTGGTATAACAGTACTGATTTATCAGAAACCTTTCCACGTATTATATCTGCACTAATGTCTTATAATTCAGCAGGGAATGTTGATAGGACATTTACAATCTACGCATTTATAAACTATTTAGAACTTATTTAGTTTTTTCTTATTTATTTATCTTTAATGAAATATTTTACAGCAATTTCTGTTTATATTCCATGCTTATACTTCATCAATTATTCATTACTTTTTGTATTCTATCAGCTTTATGTTTAAAATGAATGTTAGCCCCCCTTAAAGAATATTAATTGGATTCATTTTAATATATTCATTTTTATGACATCCAACGTTTAAAATTTAGTATTCTAAGTTAAGAGTACTAAAATGCTATTATTACTTAGATGGAAATATGAAGGAATTTGATATTAAGTCAAACTATTGAATATGATTATAAATAAAAGTTATAGAAGCTTATCTAAAATTATTTCTTGATTTGTTGATCTTTGTCATTCAGTTTTAAATGGAATTTAGATTGAGATGAAGAATGTTCATTAGGATTTTATTGGCATTATCCTGGTTCTATTGTCAGTAGTGAATCAACTTCTTACTTCGTTCTCTAGAACTTTTTTAATTTCTATTCGACTTATTTTCCTTTCGGAATGAGTTTCTTAACTTCTATGAATGACAAATTACAAAGTTTATCTCTGCTTGTGCTCCGATCTCTTGAAACTGCGAGAAGACGACATTTTAACTAATTTTATCTTTGAGTTTAAAAATTAGAAAATTTCTTATCGAAGTTTTTCTTGAAGTTTATTGGCTTGGGACAAGAAAAACAATCGTTTTTGGAGTAGCTAAAGTTATATGAAAAGTTCTGACATTGAAACTATGTTAAAAGGTAGATACTAGAAAATAAATTATGTTAGACAACAACCAAAAACTATGTTGGTGATCAGTGTGTCTGAGACTCTAAAGTGTTCTTTCTAAAGCCATAGAAAAGATAAAAAACAACTATCCAATTTCTCCTACAGCAAATTTCTACGAACATTTGCCGAATAATATTAATTATACTTAAAGCTATACTTTACTCTGGTCTTGATGACCACACCATGGCCAGACTATGTCCTTTTGCTTCTTAACTATTAAGCACCAGCTTGGCGCGACTTGTTAACTTATGTATAAACAATGGATCCAGCATGATCGAGGAGCTCAAGGCACCCACCCAGCTATCAATGAGTCGACTTGCTAGGTTCGAATCAAGGTGGGTTCGATCCCGTGCCATGATGCTCTCAAGGCACGTACCCAGCTATCAATGAGTCGAGGCGAATCAAGGTGGGTTCGATCCCGTGCCATGATGCTCTCAAGGCATCCACCCAGCTATCAATGAGTCGAGGCGAATCAAGGTGGGTTCGATCCCGTGCCATGATGCTCTCAAGGCATCCACCCAGCTATCAATGAGTCGAGGCGAATCAAGGTGGGTTCGATCCCGTGCCATGATGCTCTGATTTAAATAGCTCACTAATGACCAAACCAAACCCGCTTCGGCGGTACTATGTGCAGGTAGAGTGTGGGAAGTTCCTGGAACTCTCCACCACGGGGTTAGTCAAATGGGCGGTAACCAGCGTGGCCGAGGGGCTCTAGGCGCCCGCTCAGCTATCAATAATTCGAGGCGACTTGTGGTCGTGGGTTCGATCTCGTGCCATAATACTCTGCATTGCATCTATGAATAGCGGACGGAGCAGGGTGAGGGGCACCTCCCTTTGGTGCACTCTTCTCCTACTCTTTGATGATGTGGGTTCGATTCGTGTCATGATGATGTAATTTGTATCTATGAATCACGGACGGAGCAGGGGGAGGGACACCTCCCTTTGGAGCACTCTTCCCCCACGCTTATATAGCTCACTAATGTACACACCATACTCGCTTCGGCGGTACAATGTACAAATGTATGATGTGTAAAGGGCGTGAAATGGGCCTAAAAGATGGCTTAGTTGCTAGGTTCGAATAAGTGGTTCGTCCTACCCGTCTAGTAGGAAGTACTAGATTACTTACTACTACTACTTGTAAAAATGGGCTTAATGTGGCCTGACAGCTAGGTTCGAACAAGTGGTTCGTCCACGTCTACTAACCATTACCATTAGGTATAATAATTCTATAGCTTAGGCTTCCTTGGCCAGGGTCAAATAAATCTAGGATAGACTCTAATCGTGCGGAACATGCTGAAGCCATCAAACCCATTTGTTGATTTCGAAACTAGGTATAGGAAAAGGCTCGAGAGAAGCCATTGAAATTTAAAAATATCCGCTGATTTAAATAAAGATGATGCTTACTGAATTCCCAATGCCTGGAAACCGCTCATCAAAAACTGAAATGATTGTAGAAAACTTAAAACTCGAACGCACATTTCGCAAATACAACAGGTAATTCTTACACATCTGAAAACTCCAACTCATCAAGGGATTTAATCATATCTAGTTAATAACATCTTTACTTAAGGTCAGTTCATACAGGACCAAATCCACTCTCGGGACAAGGGGGCTTCCGATACAACCTTATACCTAGATATAAACAGGTATACCAACATGAATCGTCAGTTGTAAATTGCTGTCATCATGAGCAAACTCCCTTGAGAGGGAGCCCAGTAATGGGTTCAGAACGTCAGGATTCACAAGAGCTCTGACACGATTTCCTCCGAAAGATCATTATGGTAATCAGTAATCCATAATGGATTACCGTACTATTTATGAATTAAGTCAAGAAATTTGGAATGATTGAAATGAACAATACATTATTTCACAAAAATGTCTAAAAGAGATCTTTGATGGTTTTTTCCCAGCGTTGATAAGAAGAAAACATCTTTAGTTGTTTTATTTTCAAACCGATTAAAATTTTGACCTAGTTTATATTATTGGAACTAAATGTTTGAGTTTCCTTATTTTTTATAATGACATGTAAGGTATGAAAACTTGGAATTTGAAGAGAATTAAAATCAATTCAATTTCGTAGTATTAATCGAAGCAAGTCTGGGACTCTAAGCTATTGTATATTAAATAGAGCCCGAGAGGGTGCTATATTTCATCCCTAACCAAACCACACATTATACTAGAGGAGCTCAGCAAGGGTCGTTTATCACTCTCCTCTTACAATAGCTATAGTATAATAATGTATATTATATTATATCCACCTTATATATACCCATATATTATATATACCCATTTTTATAACCTCTTTTACAGCATATATGTACAGACTTTATTTAATTTAAGTTTTACAAGTTAGTACGAGTCTTTGTATGTATACTCTAAGACTTAAAGTACTTATAAGTACCAATCTTATTTTGAAGAAATTAGTTGATGGTACGTTTTTCGATGGTTTCAAACAACCCCACTTTTGATTCCCAGTAAGAACATTATACGAGTATTTTACACTCATGTGTCCTTAGTATAGGGTGATCAACCCTATACTAAGGACACACTAAGAGTTTAAATGAGGGTTAAACACAAAAACTAATAAATGGAAAACACTGGACTAAATAATTACGAACTCATATATTATATTCAGAAGTTCTCATCTGATTTTTATGAAATTTGGATGATTTGGTTTGCCAAAACTAGCCCGCAGATAATCCCAGATTATTTTGAACCGTCTGCGTTCATTAATTTTTGCTAAATTGATACTATAATTCTTGTAAGAATTAAAAAAAAAAATATTTAAAAAGAATGGGGGAAAACTAAATAAATTTAACAATAATATGTTGTAAAAGCATAAAGCCATTTATAATTATACAGCATTCTATTATATTATATTACCTTTGATTTTAAATAAATGTTTTAATAAACAAAATGCAGCAATGAGTTTATTGAACATATTATTTCATCGTCCCCACTCTATCTGTCCCAAAATGACTAAAAATGAGGAGAAGGGGTAGGGTAAATTTTGTAAGCTATAGGGGGCGCATTTTCAAGTATTGCGGGGGGGCGCCGGATTTCTTAGTTACGCCACTGGCTGATAAGTATCTAAGTTGACAGTGTTGGGTCAGGAAAAAGTTCCAACATCACTTGGCGGGACAGAAAGTTGATTTCACAACTTTTTTGGACCACAGACTTGACGGGGTGTTTTTTTTTTTACCACACAAGTGGTTTTTGGTCAGATTAAATGTAATTGAAAATAGCACTGAGAAATTACTATAACCGTGAGAATTCGCTATTAATAAGGGAACAGTAATTTCCAACATTTGATTGTAGAAAAAGGTATGCAAGTTCATTAAAATCAGATCGTTTGTAAGTTTACCATGGGAATGTAAGGGAGACAATTTAACTCTTCATGGTTATTACTATTATTACATATCACCTTTTAACAAAGTGAACAATTAAAGGGGATTTCATACATTTTAATTAACTCGAACAATTGGTTCAATGAAATTGAAATTCTACTTCTATTTCAAATTCTATTCTAAATTAATTTAAAAAAGATATATATTTTTCAGAGAATTCTAGATAAATTAATTAAAAATAAATCTAAAAAAATGTTTTCAGTGATAAGACCAAGTTGTTTTAAAATGGCCTCAAGGCACTATTCATTTTTTCCCGTTCCTTTCCTCCAAGGGTCCGTAGTATTATTTAATTTTCTTTCCAAGTCTTGGGATAATAATTTAGTGGAATTATCGAGTTTTTAAAAAGGGATTTCGCCTTCGCACCCTTAGCAACGGCATCTCTCTAAAATTTATATCCTTTCCAGCGTCGGAGAGTGGAGTAGGGGTGCCGGGGGAGGGGAAATGAAGTTGCCCCCTTTCCAAGGCTTCGGGGGTTCTCTAACCGAGTTAGCGATCCCAGAATTGCAATTAGTATATAGATTACTGGCAAGTCCCAAACCTCTACAAGGCACTTGCTGAACCCGTCCTCTCTTCCATCCCCTTTCCCAAAGTCCTGAAATTATTCTGCCCTAGACGAACGGAAGCCATCCTTCTCTCTCGTTCTGGAAAATCTGTATTATTATCGTATCCCCACGAAATAAGGCATTTTCCGTACTATCGTACCAGGAGAAAATAGTCCCCCTATTACCGGAAATTCACCATAATATTCCATCACAAATACAACTAAATGTAAGCTTGAGTATTCATTATAGCTTCTGATAAGAAACTGAAGCTAGAAAGCGATTATTTTTATTCATATTTCAATTTAGAACCAAAAATGATGTATTTTACAGCTTTCTAATGTCCTTTATTTTATACCAAGGAGAAATTTCAGTAGGAAAGCTGTGCAGTTTTTTTTTTGTTTTTTTTACATCAACAGCATTTGGTTATTATTTCATCAAAAGGTTCATTCTAACCCTTTTTTTATCCATTAATGTTTTTTAATAGTTTGACCATAAAACTATTTAAAAACATTAATGGATAACGAATCTAAAATAATATCGACTGTTAAAAATACTACCGAAAAAATAATGAGTGAACAAAAACAACTAAAGAATAAAATATTTCCTAAAGAAATAAAAAAGCACATGAAAAAGAGGAGGAAACTGAAAAGAGATGGCATAAATAAAATTGAATTCACAGAGATATCGAAATTAATTAGAAAACAACTCAAGCTATGGTACTTAGAAAAAGAGTTAGAAAAAATTCAAGAAGCAGTAGAAAGTGGATCAAGCCTCAAGAAATGTATTCAGCAACAAAAAATAGGAAGAAAGAATCTAACAGCAATACGAGACAAAGAAGGGAACATCAAGAAGAATGACAAAAGAAATATTAAACACTATCAGTGATTTTTATCAAGAATTATATAGCACTCCTGGAAATAGAACCATCAAGAATGAAGGAAAAGAAGAATGTGAAGAACGCAGGGAAAATCAACAGGTCGAAAATATATTGACAGATGAAGTAAATCATGCCATTAAAAGTCTTAAATGTGGAAAAGCAGGAGGAATGGATAACATAGTATGTGAACAATTAAACGCAGGAGGAGACAGACTAATAGAGGAACTGTGCTGCTTGTATAATAAATGTCTAAGTACAGGTATACTGCCAGATAACTGGTTTAAATCTCAGCTTGTCCTACTCTTTAAAAAGGGGGACAAACTAGACATTAACAACTACCGCCCAATTAATTTACTATCTGTTATATACAAAACATTCATGAGCATAATAACAAGAAGAATCGCCCCAGCTCTAGAGATGAGATTGCCTGTGGATCAAGTTGGGTTCAAAAAGAACTTTAGCACGATTGATGCTATTATAGTCGTCCAACAACTGGTCGCAAAATCACTAGAATATCACTTTCCCATTCTATTGCTTTTCATCGACTTTGAAAAAGCCTTCGATAGCATCTATTATGAGGATATTATACGAGCCCTAAAAAGAAGTAATATCGAAGAACCATACTTAAATATAATAGATGAAATAAATAAAAAGGCAGAAATACACATGAAGGTCGGAAAGGAAAGGAAATGTATCAAACCAATGAAGGTTACTAGACAGGGAGATGTCCCATCTGCTAAAATATTTAGCGCTACATTAGAAGAAGCCTTTATGAGACTAGAGTGGGAAAATTACTGTATAAACATCAACGGAGAGAGACTAAACATCTTAAAATTTGCGGATGACGTTGTTTTAATCGGAAAGAGTAAACAAGAAATAGAATGCATGCTACAAGATTTAGAAGAGAAAACTAGAGAAATAGGATTAAGAATTAATATTAATAAAACTAAACTCATGTATATAAATGCAAGTGAAGAAACAGATATAATTGTCCAAGGTAAAAAAATAGAAGTCGTCGAACAATTTATTTATTTAGGCCAGATTGTAGCTAAAGCAAATTGGATGAACAAAGAACTGACTCGAAGGTTAGGACTAGGTTGGAGAGCTTACAACTGTTACAGGAAATTATTTAGGTCTAATGTAAATATCGAACTAAAGGTTAAATTGTGGAACAGTGTTGTCAAACCTGTCATGCTGTACGGATGTGAAACATGGTGTCTGACAAAAAAAGATGTCGATAAGCTGAGAGTGACTGTTACACGGATGGAAAAGAGTATGATGAAAATCAGAAGAAATGATAGGAAAAGAAATAAATGGATAAGGCAGCAAACGAAAATGGAAGATATCGGGAAGGAGGCTATAGGAAGAAAATGGAGGTGGTCTGGACATGTGGTTAGATCGAACGAGGGAAGGTGGGCAAAGAAAGCAATAGAGTGGACACCAATAGCATGTAAACGAGCAAAAGGAAGGCCAAAAATCAAATGGGACGAAGAAATGAGGAAATGCTGCGGTGGAGCTACATGGAGAAGAGTTGCGTTAGACAGGCATGAATGGAAAAGAATGGAACAAGTGTATAAAGAAGTATGGCTCCTCCAGGAATTTTAACTCAAACAACTGTCTCTAATATAAAATATTTATAAATTAATTTATTGAAATTCTATGTGTAATTTATTGTAATGTTATGTTATTATGTTATTTTGTGTGGGGATCTTTAAATCTTATAAGTCATTGTTATCGTTTTATTTATATTTATTTATTGCAAACATCGCTAACTTTTATTATAAATACTTCATATATATTGATATTAACTAATTACTTCATAAATTTTGATATTAAACTAATTAATTAAAAAGAAATTAATAAACTAACTAATAATTAAAAAAAAAGAAAACACGAACTCAAAAAACCTTTAGAGGTTATCACAGCCTCGGCTGAGTTAAATGTAAAAAACGAAGAAAAATATCTACTAATATTTGTACTAAATATCTACTTAAATATGTACTTATGTAGTTTTTACATTTAATAAATGGTTTATTATTAGAGGAGAAGGTGGTAATATGGAACCCCACTTTGTTTTGTAACTGCTGTGACTACCCTGAAAGTGTTAAAGTCAAACATTAGCCCTCTATGTGGTTGCTGACATCCCAGGTATTAGCCCTAAAGCTATTACTGATGTATCTCACCTATTTGTACAGCTGTTACAATTTAAGTTAGAAATGCCAAAATTGGGATAAGGAGATAGGGGGTGGGTAATATGGAACCCCTTCCCTAATTACAAGAAAAAATCACATTTCAACTTGTAGAACAAAATTTAATTTTAAAAAAATATCATCAAAATATCTATAATTAAACTTAATTGAGAAGAAAATTAAAGTGACATTGTAAATAATAGTTTAATATCAGAATAAACAGTTAATAAGTTTTTAAAAGTTAATAATAAGTTTTCAATAACAGCTTTTTATAAAACAAATAACAAGACTGAGCCACGTGCTACGGTAGGACTGAGACTGGCTACACGCTATCTAAGCAAGTGTCTCGACAAGTTTATCTAGGTTTCGCTAGATTGCAGCACTAATAAGTAATTAAAACTTGGGGGGTCCATATTACCAGCAGGGTTCCATATTACCACCTTCTCCTCTATTATTATTATTATTATTATTATTATTATTATTATTATAATGGATAACAAAAACAAAATTGCAAAAAGAGTTATTTTTCTCGACAAGATAGACAATAAGTTAATTATAAGCAAATTTCTTCTTATATATGTAGTTCTTTCATAGTTGTCATTAGGTATTTAAATGTAATATCTAACTAATGTTATACTATAATGAGTGTTACTCAACGCCAGTAAATACAATTAATTACATAAATATTAAAATTAATAACACATCACAAATATTAACTAATTCACAATTTAATTTTTAATTTAAATCAAATTATAATTATTATTAACTACGGGAAACAGACAGAGAAAAATAGACTCCAGCACGGGGATTACCAAAATCGTAAAATATGAATTTAATTTTTGTTAAAAATTAAATTTGTGCCTTTTTTGGTTGTATGATTCATCGAAGTGTTTTTAAGAAAAGCAGGCTGTGAGCGAGTAATTACGACAAGTCCAATGGTAAAGGATTGCATTCAGAGGGGGTCGCAGGCAGAAAATTCCCTGTGGCTAAATCCATCCCTGAGCTAAGCACACCTGAGGTCTTGTCTTCCTAAAAAAAAGTTCATCCTAAATTACCTCTATATGATATATATATATATATATATATATATATATATATATATATATATATATATATATATATATATATATATATATATATATATATACTATACATACATATATACGAATATACCTTAGTAGTAATTACATAACTGGTTGCTCCAGTATAGGCTTTATTTAATTTCAAGATATTTCCTAATATTTCTAAATTAATATATTCTTATATAGGCACTTCTTTAGATTGTTACTCCCCTTATAAAAAACAGAGGGAGGTAAAAATCTAAAGAAGGTGTACGTAATATTCTTCTTTAGATTGTTACTCCCCTTATAAAAACAGAAGTGTGATATTCCTTTGTCCAAACGTACATTGGACTGAACATCCCTTTTTCTTTATAGTTATTTCGTCAAAGTCATTTATATTCTAAAACAACATAGGGGAGTACCCTTATATAGATTAACAGATTTAGTTTCTATCTTTTCAAAAAAAAATATCACAATTAATTTTATTTTATTCTTTTATTTTGTACATTTAAATCTGTTAATATATTACGGCACAAGATATAAATATTTGGTTTTAGATGTAATGACAATATTAAAATTTTACTAAACATAATCAACCTCATAATGACGTAAGGAGTCATGTGTTAATTAATTTTAGATATTCAGAAAGGCAAAATATCAAAAGAGAATGATTCTACACATTCTGGGTACTTTTCTTAATCTTTATTTCAAGAAGGGTTTGTTAATGTTACCTATTTTTCATACCCTTACTTCTTTGAAAAGTGATACTCTTGTGATATGCATAATATATATTTTATTTTCTTATTTCTTCTGAGCTTAACAAAGGTAAAGGATGTTATATGATTGTTCTAAAAAACAAACATGATATAAACATTCCAGGATAGAAATCCGATTCAGGTAACATCTTAGGTACTGTTTCCGTCTTTTAGTCTGTTTGTCTGCCTCACAATTTTTGCAAACCAACATATAATAAGCCCGCAGATAGCCCCAGATTAATAACCACCTGCGTTCATTAAATATTACTGAATTGATACTTAAATTCATGAAAAACAAATTAAAATAATTTAGACAGATTTAATAATGGGGGGGGGGGGGGATTAAATAAATTAGAAAGTACTGGGTTGTAAAAGCATAACATCAATAAAATACATGATAAATAAAAAATAGACTGCCAATTGGTGTGGCACATAGCTTCTCACATCCTATCACATACTTTATTGATTTTATACTTTTACAAGCTTTGTTGTCCATTTTGTCTAATTCCGTTCCCCCGTATTTTTAATCTGTCAAAATTGTTTGGACTTTTGTACATAAATTAAAGTATCAATTTAGCAAAAAATAAAGAGCGCAGAAGGTTCAAATTAATCTGGGGCAATCTGCGGACTACTTTCATGAACTATAAAAGTTTCATACAAATCAGATAAGATTTTGAAGCTATAGGAGTAAATAATTGTATGTTTGTGCACATGCGCGGAGGAGAAACAAATTAGCGTAGAAGGTTGAAACTTATATGGGACCAACAATGAGCTAATTATGACTATACACATTTTATTAAAATCGGACGTGTAGTTTTTAAGATATGTTGGTTCGCAAAAATTGAACGAAAGACCGACAGACCGACAGACAGACACTGAACCAAAAATGTTCCCTGATGTCTGTAACGGATTTCTGTCTTGGAATTTTTGAAATCGGAGACCTAAAATTTTTTCGTTCTTCAAAACGATCACACAGCTTCCGTTACCTTCGGTAAGCTCGGAAGTAAAATTATATCAGCTGATCATCAGCTACTCATGGAAACACCTAACTTGTTAAATCAGGATTCAATCCGTATTTAAATATCATGGAGACGTAGTAAATGTTAGGAGAACAAATCCATAGTGTAGTTCAGATATCGTAAGTGCTTTTTTTTGGGTGAAAATGTGTTAAATAAATTTCCCGTAAAGTTCTTATCAGATTTTTCAATTCATGTCAGAAATACAATAGAATAATCTAAGAGATAATAGCCCTTACAAAACTTAATTCTACATTGTTTACTGCCTTTATAGTGATAACAAAGTTTAAAACCATTTTCCTGTTTAGTTTCATATTACGCGGTTACCACATCTGTGAATTTTATGTCTCTGATTTCAAAAATTCCAGGACAGAAATCTGTTTCAGACACCAGGGAACATTTTGGGTTCCGTGTCTGTCTGTCGGTCTGTCTGTATATGTACATGTAGGTCGGTCTGTCACTCAATGTTTGCGAATCAACATATCTTAAAATCTACTCGTCCGATTTTAATGAATTTTGGATAGTAGGTCATAAATAGTCCATTATTGCGCCCACTCCTCTTCCTTAAGCGCACAAACATGCATTTATTTACACCTATATCTTTAAAAGTTGTTATTTGATTTTAATGAAATTGGGATAGTTTGTCAAAAGACGTCCGCAAATAGCCCCAGGTTAATTTCATCCATCTGCGCTCTTTAAATATTGGTAAATTGATACTTTAATTCATGTAAAAAAAATCAAAACGGTTTAAAATACACTGCCAATTGGTGTGGCACAATGTTTCCTTGCGTCCTATCCACGTACTTTATTGATATTATGCTTTTACAGGCCATTAATGTCTAATTTGTTTCCCCCGTTTTCCTCTATTTTTTTTTTTTTTTAATCTGTCAAAATTGTTTTGGTTTTTACATGAATTAAAGTATCAGTTAAGCAAACGTTAAAAAGTGCAGACGGTTCAAATTAATCTGGGGCTATCTGCGGGCTACTTTAAATAAACTATAAAAGTTTCATACAAATCAGCTAAGTACTTTTGATGCTAAAGGTGTAAATAAATGTATGTTTGTGCGCACGTAAAAGTAAAACAAATGGCCGCACATTTCTATTTATTGTACACTCTATCTATGTACCAAATTTCAAATCTCTATGTCAATGGGAAGTATGAGAATTAGTGATCAGTCAATCAGTCATTGTCACTATTAGTTTTATATATATATATATATTTCTGATGAAATTGAATAAAATAGAGGTGGCTGTTTGCTAGAGAGACGCTCTACGGAGGTTTTATAAGTTAGTTTTTCAAGAGTATTATAGTATAAGGAGTGGGGGAAGAGAAACTGAGTGCTGAGTGCTAAAGCCTTAGAATAAGGACGGGGGGGGGGGTCTCTATATAAGTACTGGCAACTTGTCCTACCGTTAGCCCACAGTCAAAGCAAGGCAGGACTAAGTTCTAAAAACCTGATATAGAACAAGTTTTCTGAAACCCTTCCTTCTCATCTGTCTCTCAGGAAAAGGAGAGAGAACAAGGAAGAAAATAACAGGATAAAACAGGATAAAAAGAAGGTAACTAAGAAATAAGTTCCTTCTTCCAAGGATTTTACCTCCATTATTCCTCTACAAATTAAATATACACTAGATAAAAATACTTTAAACTTTCCTCCTCTGGAAAAAAAAAAAAAAAATTGTGGAGTAAAAAACGAAATAAATTCAACTCCCTCTCTTTAAACACCCTTGAGGCTCAAGAGAATCATAGTAAAGGGGAAATAAACCAAAACTCTGATGGAAACAAACAAACTGAGCAAGTAGGGAGATAAGTAGTAGGTTTATTAGAGTAGTCTGATGAGTAGATTATGTACATTTTAATAAGGATCTCATTTGTTAAACATACTCTTTATCCTGGTTTAAATTAACAAACAGGAAAGTTTTTTAATTAAATTAAATAGATTTAGGGATGAGATAAGAAATAGAATATAATATGATCCTCGCAATATGAGAACACCTTCTGGGAAATATAAAAAATAGTGTGCCAATTAGTGTGGCACATAGCTTCCTGTCTGCCTATTAGTGTGGCACATAGCTTCCTCGTATTTTATTACGAATTTTATTGATGTTTGTCAATATTGTATAATTTATTTAATTGTTTCACCTGTTTTTTAAATCTGTCAAAACATTATTTTTTTTTTTACAAGAATTAAAGAATCAATTTAGCATAAGTTAAGGAACGCAGGCGGTTAAAAAATAAGTCGAGGTCGTGGGTTCGATCCCGTGCCATGATAATCTGAATTGTATCTATGAATCGCGGACGGAGCAGGACGAGGGACAACCCCCCATGGGGTTTTCTTCTCCCACGCTTAGACGCTCGCTTAAATAGCTTACTAATGTAATGGTGTAATACCAATGTACTATGTATATTACTAATGTATATGGTGTAATACCACACCATACACACTTCGGTGGTACTTCGCTCAAATGTATGATGTGTGAAGTAGCTGGTACTCTCCACCACGTAAAAAGGACCTAAGTGATGGCCTAATTGCAAGGTGCAAACTAGTGGTTCGTCCTACCCGTTCTAGTAGGAAGTACTAAATTACCACTACTACTACTACTACTACTACTACCTCCTAGCCTATAAATAAGCAATAGAATAAAAATGTTTCACAACTGTAAAAATTAAATTAAAATAAACTTACCTATTGTAAAAATAAGACGTTGTTTAGTTAAAAGAGAACCCTCAGCCCCCCCCCCCCCTCCTTAAACCATCGGTCTCTCACAAAATTCCTTCCCCGAATATCTATTATGAGGATTATTTAATATAAATTGTTTTAAGTGGTACCACAAAATCTCAGTCAAAACCACCAATTATTTTCATCTATTATTAAGAATCTCTCTGCGCAGCAAGACATTTATAAATAATTTTTTCCCGTGGTAGGCTGTAAAATAGTAACTTTAGAGCCTAAAAAACATAGCTAAAATCCATTTTTTCATTAGGTGGACTTAAAAAATCTTTTCATTACTCCTAGCTGTAAAGAAAAAAATGTTTACGTCCTAGGACGAAAAAATGTTTTATTGTACTGCTGGCAGTTGTCAAAACTTCCGTTAGTACCGCTGCAGTCTTTGTAGAAATGCTTAGTACGATTAAAAGCCGCTAGATGTCAATGCGTTTTATTTATCTTTTCTTATAGTGTAACCTCTTTTTAAGGTTTCTTTTTTTAAATCTTAAGTATGTACTAATATTTGTTATTATTATATTGATTATTTATTAATATTTAATGTTTTTTCATTGTCTGCTACCTCGGAAAAAATAGCATATGCTACACGACTGTGAAGTGTTTTTTCTTTACCTTGGAAATATTTACTGTCGAGCGAAGCGAGACAGTAAATGTAATTGCCGCGGTAAAGAAAAAACTCACTTCACAGCCTAGTAACATAATATACTATTAAACTCATACTTACTACTTACTTGATCGGATATGTATAAATTATTTAATGTCAGCCAAAGTATATTTTCAAAAATATTTTTATAATTGAATTATTTTGATAAACATTTTACTGAAAAAAGGCTGCCAATTAGTGGGGTAAATAGCTTCCTCACGCGCTATCACGTTCTATAATCATGTTACTGTTTTTACAACCCATTAATATCATTGTCTAAATTTATTTAATTTTTCCCTCAAATGAGAATGCTTCCGTTAGCTTCTGTGAGCTGGGAAGTAAAAAAAAAAAAAAAAAAAAAAAAAAAAAAAATCTACTCTTCGGTTTTTTTGCTTTTTAATTAATTAATTTATATTTCCTTTTTTTTAAGTTAAGAGAAAGAAGAAAAGAAAACAAGTTCATAATTATATAAATATATTTATTTATTTTTTTAAATTATTAAAATAGCGCTTGATTTAATACATGTTATAATAAATAGTTATTTATGCACCTAGGGAGTAAAGTAAGCCATTATTCCCTGAGCGAAAAGAGTTGGTTCTTGAGGCGAAGCCGAAGGAACCATGGTCCCTAAACCCCGAGGCGAAGCCGAGGGAATTAGACTCTTTACTCTCTTTCTAATTAGCCGAGGGAAAGGACTAGGAAAGGACTAGGAAGCCGAGGGAATTAGACTCTTTACTCTCTTTCTAATTAGCTCCCGAGGCGCAGCCGAGGGAGATAATTATCGCGAGGGGAATAGTGGCACTTTACTCACGAGGTACATACAATATTTTATCTCCAGTAGGAACAAACTACACATTTTCGTCCATAGCACAGTTTTAATTTATTATTTCAATAAATAACACTAATTATTAGAACTTTTAATAGCAGATATAAGAGATTCAATATTAAAAACAAATAAGAATTGGAATTAAACTCAAATAGAAGGTTATTTAGATGCAGGTTATAATGTTGTAAACAAAGATAAACATGGTCAAAATAGCGCAGAGCCGCCAACCTGATTTCAACAACTTCATTACATTAGCCATACATTTTCTATTATTTATAAAATAATTAAGTTGCAATCTTTACTTTTTTGCCCTACTTTACTTTTTCACCCTTCTTTTACTTTTTCTCCCTACTTTTTGAGTTAGGGATGAAAAGACCTGTTTTAGTCCCTCTAAACTAATTCAAAATCATAACTTTTTTTCCCTACTGGAGATAAAATATTATTACATTTATTAATTTTTAAAAGTAAAAAAATTGAACTACCTTTGACTTTTTTTAGAATGCATTTTGTTACACGCCAAGGCGTTCGCGCTCAACGTTCGCTTAAACGTTGAGCTAAAGCTTCAAATGTAAAATTGGAGCTGTTAAGACTCATTTTTGTAGGTATAATTTATTTATTTGTTCCTCCATTTTTAAAAAGTTCTTATATGTGTGTATGTGCTAATTGATCCGATTTTAGTCTCACTGAACCTTAGTGAACTGAAAGGTTAAGCACGTTTAGCAATTCGTCGAAAACTAATAAAAACTAGTGACGCGCGACAGACCCTATCTCAATGGGATCTGTGCTGGTCGCCCATGCACGCTCGAAGCCACCCGCGCAAAGACACTTGCAGTGGACAAGGGGGCATGATTTTACATTATGGGGTTTTTAGCGCATATTCGTCTGTTGCCGCTCGTGTAAGGTGAAGCTCGTCGCCACTCATACACGCTTTCAGTGGACAACCAGCCTTAGAATCGAATGAGACAATCGATACAGGTCGATCGAATCATTCCCCTATCGAGATGTAATAAAAATAAAAATATGTTTTCTTCAATAAAACAAATCATATTTAGATAAGGAATGATTCAATTGACCTGAAAATTGCCTCATTTGATTCAGCTCGATAAAATATGAATAAAAGTGCCACTTCAGATGAATAATGTACCGTTAAACATTTCATAAATTACCCTTTTCCCCTAAAAAACATTGATACACCTTCTAAAATCTTGGGGACAGATAGTCAATTTAATTGCCATGACTGACGTAAATAAAATTTCATGAGTGGACGATTTTCGTCTCTTTCAGACCCCGTTTATGATTTGGAATAAACAAAGTTTAGTGAAAATGTTGCTGGTTAACAAAGCAAATAAATAAAAATAGACTGCAAATTAGTGTGGCACATAGCTTCCTCGCATCCTATCATGTACTTTATTGTTATATTAACATTAAAGTTTTATTACTTTATTCTTATATTGTTAATTGTGTAAGAACAATTAACATTTTTTAGCGATCTTTAACACTTTATAGGGGTGTCGCTGTAGGTTTTACTAAAAAATTGTATTTGAAAAAAATGTTCGTCTCATTGAATAGATAAGGTTTAATTTTTTTCCCGACCGAAAATTCCTGTTTTACATTTGAAGTTCACGTTTACGCTTGAACGGAAAACGTTGTCCAACGAACACGACCTGAGCATTGGTAAAATAAACATTTCTACCAAATTTCATCAAAATCGGGCAACATTTACTCAAGTTATCGTCGCACGATTCGCGGACACACAGACCGACAGACAGACAGACAGACAAGGAACCAAAAATGTTCCCTGATGTCTGAAACGGATTTCTGTCTTGGAATTTTTAAAATCGGAGGCATAAAACTTTTTGTTCTCAAAAGTGAACACAATGCTTCCGTTACCTTCGGTAAACTCGGAAGCAATAATAACATTAATCCTCAACATTCTTTACTTTACTTCCCAATTAACACAGAATCCTGCCGTAAAATAACTCTGGTATCAGGTAATTTACACTTATATCCATCTGGCTCTCTCATCAGTAAGTTAATTCTATCTTGATATTTTAGTGTTTAGACTGAGGTGTTTGATGATAATGAGTCAGTCACCTACTCGAAAAACTAATTTGTAAATTAAAATAGACTGCCGATTGGTATAGCACATAGATTCCTCGCATCCTATCACGTACTTTATTGATTTTGTACTTTTACAAGCCATTATTATCTAATTTGTTTGATTGTTTCCCCCATTTTTAAATATGTCAAAATTGCTTTGATTTTTTTTAAATGAATTAAAGCATAAATTTAGCAAACGGTAAAGAGCGCAGACGGTTCAAATTAATCTGGGGCTATCTGCGGGCTACTTTCAATAAACTATAAAAGTTTCATACAAATCAGATAAGTACTTTTGAAGCTATAGCTGTAAATAAAAGTATGTTTATGTGCATGTGCAAGAGAAACATATGAGTGCAGAAGTTTCAAACTTATATGGGTACTACAATGGGCTAATTATGACCTACCATACAAATTTCATTAAAAACCGGACGTGTAATTTTTAAGATGTGTTTGTTCGGAAAAATTGAGCGACAGACCGATAGATAGACAGACAGACAAGGAACTAAAAATGTTCCCTGATGTTTGAAACAGATTTCTGTCTTGGAATTTTCGAAATTGGAGACAACAAATATTTTTGTTCTTCGGAACAATCACATAGCTTCGGTTACCTTCGGTAAACGGAAGCAAAATATATTATATTTATAAACATTTAACTCGAATACACAAATTATTTTATCTACGATTTATACGAAATATAAACATTGTATCTCTGTTTAGATGCGTAGAAAGTGGTTATTTACGTACTTGTATTCATTGCGCATGCGCGTCTCATAGTTCTGAATAATTTCTCTTCTTTACCGCACTAGTGCGGTAAAGAAGAGGAATTCTTCAGCTTTACGCACGATTAGTGAGTTTGTTTACATTTAACAAAACTAATTTGGTGTTCTTTTATTAAAGTAACTGTTTATATCGAGTTTTTAGTGAAAAACAATGAGTGAATCAAGTGACTTTGACGAAAATGTGGAGAATAATAATCCTCCAAAAATAATTAATTCGGCAAAAAATACAACTAATGAATTAATGCCATCTTTATCAAGAGAGAGATACGAACTTACATACAGCAAGTTTATTTGTTTCTGTATTTATTATTTAAATCTAACAATCGTAGATAAATTACGGTACGCAACTTGTGCGAAAACGGCATTTTGCATTGCTCGTGTGGTTTTACCATCCTCCCTATCACTCGGGTGCAAACTCCACACTGGCATGCAAAATGCTACTTTCCGCACTCGACGCGTAATGTACTATTAATAATTAAGCTTAAAGAACTAAATACATAATGATAGATTATTACTTCAAGGGTATTATGCTCAAGTTTCGAAAACCAGTGTAACCTCTTTAATTTAGTTTTATTAAATATTCAATACTTTCTAATTAAAAAAGTTGGAGGTTCCATTCTAGTATAAAGCACCTCACTTTATTGTTTCAAAATTATTAAAACACTGTTATTTTGGTTAAACGGCGTTCAAAGTCAGAATGTTGCTCTTTAAATTATCTTTAAGTAGTAAAACACCAACTTCCAACTTTAAACAAAATTATAGAGAACCCAGAAACGCATTTGAAATTTTGGGCCTTTGCATCTATGAATAATTTACCTTTTGACTAATTGGAAAATTTTATTCTAGATCTGGATTATGTTTCTCTTATAAGGAATAAAATGTAAAAGAGTTAACTTTCCCACTTTATCATCAATGTAATTGTATTATTTACTAGTTTACTTTTGATTTTCTAATCTACTGAAGGCCCACACCAAGAATAATTTAAATGAACCTAGATTATCCTATATTTTATGCCTTTCGTATGAACAAATCTACTAAAATATGTAATGTACATTTTTGGTGGAAATAAAAATTATTATTATTACTTAACTTAGTGCGTGGGCTACGCGATTACTTGTTGGTTTTACCAATATTAATTAAATGTATTAACAATAGTTATTTACGCACCAAGGGAGGAAACAAAGTCATTACACCCTGAGCGTTTTGGTTGGTTCCTGAGGCGTAGCCGAGGGAACCATACTGTCTAAATCCCGAGGCATAGTCGAGGGAGTTATAGCGAGGGTACTGTGACTTTTTGCTC
The DNA here is from genome assembly GCA_951217055.1 of Gerris lacustris. Classification (NCBI taxonomy): domain Eukaryota; kingdom Metazoa; phylum Arthropoda; class Insecta; order Hemiptera; family Gerridae; genus Gerris; species Gerris lacustris. Next base: position 11,744,444 of record OX578281.1, read on the forward strand.
CCGTGGTACGTACAAGATTTTTCCTCTAGAAGGGAGAAAATCAACACAAATAAAACCTATGATTTCGATTTATCTATTTATTTAGGTATTATAATTATTTATAACTAAATTTACAAATTGTTGTTCCTTTAATTTTAAAAATGACGTTTAAAAGCAAAAGAAAAAATTTTATAACATCTTGTAGTAAAAAAAATAATATGAATTAAATGTGCAATTCATCAATTCCATCTATGTTTTATTTTATTTCTATAATGACTTTCTATAACTATGTAACTCTAATAATAATTCAAATGTTTAATAATACTTCAAAATGACTAGCTGAATAATATTTAATTTCTTTATGTTTGACCCTAAAATACGAGAAATCAAAAACATAAATATAACCTGATTAGACGTAACCTACCTCTTTTGTATAAGTCTTGTCTTTTAAACTCAATTATGAAGTCATAAGACATTTTAAAAATGACGATAAAAATTAAAGCATCACGGCAAACAAAATTACGTGATATTAAACTCTCTAATATTTTTTTAAAAAGCTGTTAAGCAGTCGAGTCATTCAGTTAAAAAGAAACTGCTACTAGTTACAAAACAGGCAACACTGATTTTTAAACAATAATAAGTTGGCTCTACTGTTACTTTCCACCACGATTTTTACTTTCCGTCACGATTTTTACTTTCCGCCACGATTTTCACAACTAGGCTGTAATGGGATCCTTTCCTCCCTATAAAGTAGGGTGGAAAGTTAATGTTTTCTCCCTTCTGGATGAAAAAATGTATTACTTGGTTTTACTTTTTTGTTTTCTCGTGTAACTAGAAACGTATTAACTAATACGTATGGAGAGAATGTATTGTGATAATGCAACAAATGTTGAAATTTTGATAGATTTATGTTTTGGGGTCCTCTGAGTCTAAAAATTGGTTTAAATAATTTGTCCGTGGTCTGTGCAGACACTTATACACGAGCACAGTCTATATACTATCTGGCCGATTTTGATGAAATTTGTCATATGGGTCTCCAAACACGAAGTAGAGACAAGATTTATTAATACCCTATAGACCTGGGAAAGACTTGAGAATAAATTAGATTTAAGGGTAATACACTACGATGATGATTAACGTCTTAATATTGTGATTATGTGTGGGTCAAAAAGTTACACCAGTATTTTAAATTGCCCATCACTAGCGTCAATGGTTCGGGAGGATATGGCCAAAGTGCGACGGGGCAGACAGACACATCAACCTCGGCATATGGGATTCGAGAATGATCTACGAAAATTAATATTGTGATTATGTGTGGGTCAAAAAGTTACACCAGTATTTTAAATTGCCCATCACTAGCGTGAATGGTTCGGAGGATATGGGCATAGTAGACGGACAGACAGACACACTTCAACCTCGGCATATGGGTTTCAAGAATGACCTATGAAACCCATAAAAATGATAGTGCTGCCAATGAATAATTGTCAAAACAGCCGCCCCGAAGAGGAAGAAATAGACATTTATATAAGTCAAGAGAGAAGGTGCAAATGGGGTAGTCCATTTTACATAATGACGTTATAAATACGAGAGTAGGATGGCTGACAGGGTAACAATTATTAATAGGTACGGATATGGGATCCGTGCGGCCAGTCTTGCATTGCTTCCCTGTTCACCTGGTGCCCGGAGGCCTCCCTTGGTAAACCAACCCCTCGGTCTGGGACCCGGCTCTTTCTAATTGATTACTGGCAAGCCCTTGCAAACCTACCGATACTAAACCTTCAACTCTCTCTTGCATAACCAGGCTTAGCATAACCAGATAACTTCCCTTATATTCATTTATTATATCGATGGAGAATTTTATAAATATCAATTTATTTTATCGAACCTATAACTTTAATATTATTCAATAGCTTTACTCATAAAGCTATAAATAAGGGTGATATCTGGTATTTTTTGAAGAAAATAACTTTTTTCTTTTATTCCTGCTAAAACACCGCGGACTTTTTTATTTATTATTTTTATAGCTGTGAACATGTTTATCTATTTTTTTTTAAATTTTCTTGTAATAACCGATAAGAGTTTGGTCATTTGGTGTAAACCTTGTTGATCTGTTGTTCGAAGAAGCAATCTAGTGGAAATGGTAAGTCGAAAAATAGTGCAAACATTTCGCAGAAAATGTAGTTAAAAACAAAATAACAATTTCATTCTTATACAAACTTGGACATTTTTGTTTTTCAACTTTAACTCCAGAATATTACTAATAATAATAATACAAAGTTTTTGTTAAAAATGTATTTAAAATTTATATAAGAAAGTTTAACGTGGAACTGAAATATATATATATATATATTATATATATATATATTATATATATATATATATATATATATATATATATATATATATATATATATATATATATATATATATATATATATATATATATATATATATATATATTACAATAAATGGTTGAACTTAGATAATGCTTTTGTCTACGATTGATACGAAATATTAACATTCTATCTCTGTTTAGATGCGTAGAAAGGGATTCTTTACGTACTTGTATTAATTGCGCATGCGCGTTTCATAATTCCTCTTTTTTCCGCCCAAGTGCGGTAAAAAAAGAAGAATTCTTCACCTTAACGCACGTTTAGCGAGTTCGTTTACATTTATCAAAACTAATTTTCTGTTTGTTTAATTAAAGTAACTGTTTATATCAAGTTTTTAGTGAAAAACAAAGAGTGATTTATGTCATTATGACGAAAATGAGGAGAATAATACTCCTCCTGAAATACTTAATTCGGCACAAAATACAACTAATGAATAATTGTCATCTTCATCAAAAGAGAAATAGGATCTTACATGCAGGAAGTTTATCAAATATTGTTTTTTGTATTTATTATTAAAATCCAACAATCGTAGATAAAGTGCAGTACGCAACTCGTGCGAAAACAGCATTTTGCTTTGCTCGTGTAGTTTTCCTCGCATGCAAAATGCTACTTTCCACACTCGACACGTAATGTACTATTACATATAAATATATAGGAATTTTGGATTTCTAACGAAAATGGTTAGTAATCCCTAATTAGATTTATAAAGGAATTTTAGGATAATATCGTTGCACGTAAAAGACCTTATTTAAAACAAAACATGAATATTTTAAATAAAATTAAATTAATATTTAGGAAAAAATTAGTTACCAAAACAAGTATGAAGTAATTAAAAGGCTTGGTGGTGTCCCAATCCTTACTCATGATGAAATATTTCCAAATTAAATAGTTTTTATGTTTAATAACCTTTTGAAACTAAAAGTAAATTAAAATTAGAACTAACCTTTTAGATGTGGTTTTTATCTCTGAGTACATTTTCATTAAACCATATTGCTTCGTTCATAATTAGATTTAACCAATATGATCACGAGGTATTTCAAAATTACCTACGTTTTTACTTTAATTCTCCTCTAAAGTCCGATTTGCTAACTCTCATAGGATATAAATATAAAGTTATTAGATTTTTCATTAATAAAAATAAAACAACATACCTCTACATTCTTTAGAAGAGATAAATTTGATTTAAAATAAATTTAATACAATATTGCTTCCGAGCTTACCGAAGGTAACGGAAGCATTGAGTTCACTTTTGAGAACGAACAAATTTTATGTTTCCGATTTTAAAAATTCGAAAACAGAAATCCGTTTCAGACATCAGGGATCATTTTTCGTCTCGTGTCTTTCTGTCTGTGTGTCCGCGAATCCTTGAAACGTGTGACGATAACTTGAGGAAATGTCGACCGATTTTAATGAAATTTGGTAGACATGTTTATTTTACCAATGCCCAGGACGAGTTCGTTGGACAACGTTACCCGTCCAAGCTTTCACGCGCAACGCTCGCGTAAATAATATAACAATAATGTTAATGTTAATATAAAAATAAAGTACATGATAGGATGCGAGGAAGCTATGTGCCACACTAATTGGCAGTCAATTAATTTATTTACACAACTGGGAGCAAATGTTCCAGTATTATTTTTTACTTACTCTGTGAAGACTCCTGGAGCCTAAAATGCTGGGCCTATTTTGACGAAATTTGGCATACATGTTTAGAAAAATGATACCCCGAGGTGAAATCGAGAAATAATTTTTAGCTCCAATTTTTGGGGCGCTGCCCCGTTTGGGGCGCTACGTGTGACGATAACTGAGTAAAAGTAGACTGATTTGGATGAAATTTGGTAGACATGTTCATTTTACCAATGCCCAGGACGAGTTCGTTGGACAACGTTATCCGCCCAAGCGTTCGCGCACACGCTTGCGTAAACGTGAACTTTAAATTTGAAATTGGAATTTTAGGTCAGAAAGAATCTAACTTCATCTATTCAATAAGACAACATTTTTTTTCAAATACAATTGATTAGTAAATTCAACAGCGACACCGCTATTGAGTGTTAAAAATCGCTAAAACTATTACAAGTTTTTATTATGGAGAGAACGCGGGGAGGGAGACAGACGAGGGGAACAGGACGTGGCTTGGTTTCCCCACCTCTCTATTTGAACTACCTCTTCAATAGTACAGTGAGCCTAGGAACCTCTGGACTAGGCGACCAGGCTTCATTCGCTATCTGTACACTGTTGTATTCACTTCTGTGTACACATTATCGAACTGCTCTCTAACTATAAACCTACTCTCAGTCCTACCGACTTTTGCTTTACGAATTTGAACACTTTGAATATTGCAACTGCTCTTTCCCTTCGTTATATTTATTTTATATACCCTCAACATTATTAAAATACTATTGATATAATATAAAGATAAAGTAATATAACAATAATCTATATATATAAAACTAAGATAGACAGTGACTGACTGATCAAAAATTCTCCTACTTCTCATTGACATAGAGATTTGAAATTTGGTACATAGATAGAGAGTACCATAAATAGAAAAGTGCGACCATTTTGATTTCGATATATGTCCACCATATTGAATTATAGCCGCCATCTTGGATTTATTCATCAGTAATTCTCCTACTTCCCATTGACATAGAGATCTGAAATTTGGTACATAGATAGAGTGTACCATAAATAGAAAAGTGCGACCATTTTGATTTCGATATATAGCCACCATATTGAATTATAACCGCCATCTTTAATTTAATAAAACTCTATTATCTCAGCTTCTAGGGGACCTAGAGATAGAGATCTGAAATTTGGTACATAGACCTATGGTAGCTAAAGAAGAAAATTAAAGGTACTTCCACTTCAACATATGGCCGCCATCTTGGATTTAATCAGATAATATTATCTTAGCTTCCAGTGGATTTAAAGATCTTAAATTTGTTACATAGACTCATTGTAACTAAAATTGAAAATTGAAGGTAGTAAAAAATAGAATAAATGAAAATGCACAAAGAAAAATAATATAACCTACGTTTACTAAAATATGAAATTATGCAACAATAAAGATATATTAATTATATTGTTTTAATTATTATTTACACACAGCGCCAACTTCTAGACTGATAAGGTGCGCCAAGCGCACCGATCCGGCTAGTGTTAATATAAGAATAAAGTACATGATTGGATGCGAGGAAGCTATGTGCCACACTAATTGGCAGTCTTTTTTTTATTAAGGGTTTCCAAAAAAGTTATTAATTACATACTCCAATTTTTCTTAGTAATAAGTGCCCGGTTAAGAATTTATCTAGTAATAGTACTAGTAGTTAAGTACGGGTAGGACGAACCACTTGTTCGAACCAAGCAATTAGGCCTTCATTCGGGCCCTTTTTACTACCCAGTGGTAGAGAGTTGCAGCCACTTCACACATCATACCTCTGTACATTGTACCTCCGAAGCTAGAATGATGTGATCATTAGTGAGCCATGTAAATCAGAGTATCACGGCGAGGGATTGAACCCCGACCTCCAGATCTATTGATGGCTGAGCAGACGTGGTTTAACCTTAACCCACACGGCCACGCTAGCACCCAAGAAGAATTTATCTTAGTACATTCCTCGACTTACGGTATATAGGTTCCACCTTTTACGTAAATACGTGGTATTACTGTATTAAAAATAAATCTCTAAAATAACTGAACTCTTATTTATATCTCAGTAAGCAATTTGATTTATATCAATAATTAATTATTAATAATTAATCAAGTATAATAGTTTCCTCGGTATTCTTCTTAAGTAAAAGGTTGTTAAGAATAAATTATTAAAAGGTAGAGAGGGAGATAGATGTTGGAAATATGATACGGTTTGTTGAGATTGCCTATGACAGTGTTTGAAGGTGTTTGGAAAAGCTCGACGTAGCATATAAATTTCCCTGGTTGTCTCTTTAGTTTAGGAAGATGGTAGAATGGGATGGTATAGCCTCCAGGTCGGGACTTAGAATCATTAGAGTGAAGCTCCCTTGTAAGGGGTGGTTCAAAGTTTCATCTCTTCCTACCAACTACTTACCTACCTTTACCTCAGGTAATTACTTAGTACTTAGTATTCCTCCTGTCAGTTCCCAATATCTTACTCTTCTTCCCGTCTTCTTCCATTTTACCCTTTTCTTCCCCCACTCCTTCCACTTTCCCCATTCCAAAACTCCTGTTTTCTTTTTTTTAACTTTATGCGTTTTAATTAAGTTAGACGAGAATATATAAAAAAAGAAAAGCGTAAAAGAAAGAAGGAAATTTAAAAAAAGAGTTCGGAAAAATCCTCTTTTTTATGCTGCCCAACAATTATTCATTTCCTTTTTTTCCTATCTGTACTTTTTTAGTTTTAAAGGAAAAATTTCTCAATTAACCAGCATCGAAGCCCAAGAGAACTTTAAACCTTAGAATTTTTCCTCTTTTTTTCTTCGTAACCAACTAAAGAAGCAATTAATAATGACTTTATTTCAAGCCTCTCCCCCCCTTTATTATCTCTACACTATATATATTTTTATATTTTTTTTCTCTCTGACCATTTACAAGGAATTGTATTATAGTGTAAATGCAATTCTCATAGGCAAGAGGAGATTAATTTTTCTTTATGCTATAAATTTTAAATAAAAAGTAAAGGCCTTTATCTTCTTACAACTGGGTAAATTACGATTGTGAAGTTATCAGAGCAAAAAAAAACTAATTAAATTTTCTCCATTTAAAAGTTAAATTACACACACACATAAATATATTTATGTGTATATATAAATATATTTGAGCATGCGAAGTTTGTAATCTGTTGTATCAATCAGTCGGTAATAAAGTTTAAATTATTAACTTTTTTCTAATAACAAAAGAATACCTTTTAAGCCCCGTCCAGACTGCCGAACCGAACAGAGGAAACTAGCCGAGCATTGGTTTCGGCGCATGCTGAGTCTAAAGTGCGCCTGCGCACCACAGGCTGGGCATGCGCAGGCACCAATGCTCGGCTCGTTTCCTCTGTTCGGTTCGGCAGTCTGGACGAGGCTTTAGAAGTACAACAAAGAGAAGATCTACTCTTTTTTTAGTTTTCTAAAATAATTTTGCTAGTTAGAATAGTTTTGATAGTGAATATAATTTTTATGATTTTTAAGATTTTGAGGTATCTTTTGTCTGTGGCATACTACAAACACAGAGTGGCCTCGGGTACGATACGAGAAGTGAGCGCTGGGCGGCTGAGCAGCTCCGCTCACGTTTATGTTTTTTTTTTTTCTCCCGGGGGACTTTTAGAATGAAGTCCGAAGAAGTAAGACCTTATATTCGGATCCAAGGTGCAAACCCGGTATAATCCATCTTATAGTACTCTATCACTCTATCCTCTAAGCAAGCTGACAGACCCACAGAAAGTGAGTACCTTGTTTATGGGAAGTAACCTTAGTTCTTCAATAGGCAGAATGGCAAAGCCAAAGATTTTCCACCTCAGGCGTGTTAATGCAGGACAGCTAATAAAGGCCCCCATACACGGTCAAAATATTTGCGCAAACATTTTGACCATGTATGGGGCTGTTCGATGTTTGCGCAACCATCATGTTTGACGCGTATGGCCTAAATTTGCCCGACATCAGGATTGCGCAAAATGTTTGATCGTGTATGGGGGTCTTAAGGTGAGAAGGGGTTTCATCCTCTTCCTCGCACATCCTGCACACTGAGCTTTCAGCTAGGTCAAGCAGATGTTGATTCAGTCTACAATGTCCAGTAAGAATGCCTGTCAAAATTTGACAGGATCGTTTTTTTTTGAGCGAGAGCAGTGATCTGGTAAGATGCTGAGATTGTTTCTGGATCATCAATTTAGATTGTCGCATAGCTGAAGCACTGTTCCATATTCTGTTGATATCTAACTTCATGAATGTCGTTATGGAATGTTACATTCAACAACGTTTATTTTTACATTGAGTGCAATGGCAGTAGAGGATGGCCGGCTACGATAAGCTCGAGGGTCTGAGCGAATAGTGTTGCCGCTTGCCGCTTACCGCTCACCACTGAGACTAGACATTACTTTTCGCTCACCGCGACCGAGCGAGACCGATTCCGCTTGAGAAACAAATACATGCATCAGCATGGGGCTATTCACATTAAACGCCGAGAGAGACCGGGCCGAGTGCGACCGAGCCGACCCGGGCGATTTATTTTGAGCGTTTTTGTTAGTTATGCGTTTTCGAACGCCGAAATAGCTTTGAAAACGGTTGTACGAGGACTAGTAGATAATCGGCAGATCGGTGTTGGTCTCGTGCACAGTGTGAATACGAAAACGCTCGGCTCGGCCTCGCTCGGTCTCGCGCGCAGTGTGAAAACCGCTTAAAGGGAAGTTTGTTTTCATGCAAACACGCACTAAGGGCAACCACCTACTTTGTCCCCAGGCCACTCAACTTCAAAATTTCAAAACGGAGTGTATATTTTTGGATAGTGTATATAGTTTTGGATTCTACGTTGAAATATAAGAATATTTTACATCTAAGTTCTCCAATATTTTGCCCCCTATTTAGGGCAAAACTATAAAAATGGTATATTTCAGCGCTCAGGGGCTAAATACCCATCCATCCGCGTACTACGGGCAACCACCCGGTTGCCCGTAGTACGCGGATGGATGAATACTCATTTCTCTTTACATGGTACAGATCCCTCCAAGTTCTATTAATTTATTCCAAACCATTCAAAATTTAAGGGAGGGGGAGGGAGACTTTAGGACCACCCTGTATATGCATACAAAGAAAATAAAATTTTTATTAAAAATTGGCTATTGAAACCATCAGAAATCCTTCAGAAATCTTATCGAAAACAATTCCTAAAATTAAAAATCGAAAATTTTTTCCATGAGTCTTTCTTTCTCTTTAATCAACACTCTGTTCGATTAAAATATTTTAATAATCCCTTGTTCGATTTAATTGAAATACAACAAAAAAGTTTTATTTTAATTGGCTTAAATATTTCACAATTAGAGTAATTATACGATTGTTTAAGGTTCTTACTTCCGTTTAATTAAACATATTTTTAATTTTATTGCCTAATTTAATTGGGAAAGTTTTATTTCCACCCATTTCAGTCTGAAAGCTTCAATTGACTGTTTAGTTATTTAATTAAATACATTTTTTTAAAGTAAGTTGGAGGGAGGGGGAAGGTGGAGTTTGATCTCGATTTGATATTTGTTTATATGTTTAGACTAACTTTTAATGTCTCTCATTATCTCCCTTACTTTTTCCATTTTTCTTTCCTTTCCTCATTCATTCTTGATTATATTTACGTTTTTATATTTGATAAATCGTTTGATGAAGCAAATTGTTAATTAAGTGACTAAAAAAGGGTTGTTTTTTTCCAATAAGCACAAGTCGTTTCTCTTTATATCCATATCCAAATTATACTTGTTGCTTATATTATAATAAACAGCTTGGTTTTCCGGTGAAATCTGCGTCCCGAAGCGGTTGAAATCCGACGTTTCTCTGCCACTAGTGGAAGCATCTTCAGGGGTGTGTTGCATCGTGATGTTTACTTGGAGCAACAACAATACATACTGAAGACTGGAGTGAAATATAGCGTATTTATACTACCTTGCTGGCACGTAGATAACGCCTGGATTCCTCAGGGGTTCCTTGAGTTGGGTTAATCCTTCGTCGGAATGACACAATCAGGCATCAGGAGCTGCTTTCGTCGGTGTTCCTCTGTGGAGCGTGTACAGTTTGAAGTCGGGAGGTTAAAGTGGCGCCACTTCTTGGTTTCTGCTTGGCACAGGTGCTAACCAGAGGTTTCCAGGTCCGGGAGAGAACGAATACATCCTCTCTGCTCAAGTTCTCTGGTTGTTTTTCGATCTCAACAGCCTCACTTACCCCCTGCTGTGATGCCTATTAACAGAAGCGAGTACTCGTATGTCCTCAGACTTGATGAGATGGCCGGGTTCTTCAAAATGCTGAGCTATCGCTGATCTGAGATCGTTAACGAAACTCTTCGACCTGAAATTCCGTCTAAAAAACTGAATTTTAGACGGATAATGCCTTATATTTTAACTTTCTTTGAATTAATATTATATTTTAAAGTGAGGACACATGGATAGAGCTTTCTTACCTACATATTTTTAATTTTCTTTGACAATCATATGAAATGTAAATTCAGATCCACACTGAACTTCTCTCCTTCTCTTATTCACATTTCTGAGAAAAATAGACTCCAGCACCGGGATTCGAACCACCTGGAATCTGTACTACAACTGTACTGGAAATGCAGGAGACCCGTGGTTCAAATACCGGTGCGGGAGTCTATTTTTCTCTGTCTGTCTCCCGTTGTTAATAATAATTATAATTGAATTTAAATTAAAAAAAATTAAACTTTCCGTAGTATGAATACTACCAAAAACCTAAAAATTGAATTTCCAATTGATTGTACTAGGTACAGGTACTAATTGGGTACTTTATTAGTATAAGCGTTATTTCTCGGTCTAGTTCTATTATCGCAAATGTCGATTTCTAAGACTTGTGGAAAAATTGAAAGCTTAATTCGGGACTTGGTATTGTTAACAACAGAGGAAGTTATTCTCCAGTATAGCTTAGTTTGTTGGAGCATCTTTATCGGAAATACAGGATGCCCGTGGTTCGAATCCCGGTGCTGGAGTATATTTTTCTCTGTCTGTCTCCCGTTGTTAATAATAATTATAATTTGATTTAAACTAAATATATACTGAAGTTAAACGTTCACACACACATTGTCTTTCCTCTAATATAATGCCTAATGCATGAGCCCACAACGTGGCTATTATATCTGCTAAAGAGTCTGTTATAACTGAAAATGGCCACTATCAGTACTGAAGAATTGATGTATTCAGCAAAATTATAATTTAATTTGTACTTTAACCTTCAAATAATATCGCGTAATAAGATTTCGACCAATTTCAAAAATAAAGGTAGTCTTTATTTAGGATCTCAAAAATTTAATTGAGTTTACTGGAAGACACACTTACAAATTCTGCAAATTGTTTTTAACTTATAGAAGGTTGCTTCGTCATCTTGATTAATATTACAATCTATCAATGTCATTAGGAGATCTTCACAATCGTATTAATTAAATACATATTTGATACATTCAATTAGTTGATTGATTTGATTTCTCCTCGTGTATATACTATGGGTTTCTCCTTTATCAAAATCAATCCTTTTTATTAATATAACCAATCAAGTACACACTTGCTTTTAACTAATAATTTTACGTTGTCGATAATAAGTGTTTTACCTGTGTGGTTTACTTTATTAAACTTAATAATTCAATAAAATTTCAAGATAAAAAGAACTTTTTATATACTACGTTTTTAAATTTTCTGTTGAATCGTATGTAATGTTGATAATATAATTGTTATTGTTATATAATATATAATGTTAGTGGAAAAAAAAAAAATAGTTCCAAATTTATTTACTTCACATAAATGACAACCATCCAGAGAGCTGATCTTAAACCTATAAAAGGATAAATCTTTGTACAACGGATCTCCCCAACACCAAATCTAAAGCATGCCATCGATATATTTGAAATAATATAATCGATAAATAATGTAATCGATATTTCCTGTTTTGCTGTCATTCAATGTTTATCTATCACAAATTTGAGACCCGTCAAAATGAAGATTGCGTAAATATTGGATATGGCAAAACGAATAAAATTACTTGCGGATTTTTTCCGAACTAACTTTCCGCACAGCAAAATTTGCTGAAAACTAATTAAATTCTGCTCAAAGATGGCTAAAAGTATTAAAATAATACATTGTCATCGTGTTCTGAGCTATGCTAAAAGTTTCAAATGTCTAAGCTATTTGGGAAGTTAGTTAGAAATCGATTGCCAGATTTGTACCGGACAAACAAACAAACAAACAAACAAACAAGAATGCAAGCTAATAAAAACGTAGTAAAAATTAATTGATAATTCACTGATATTGTATAATTTATAATTTTTTTATTCTTAAGCTGTTTCAAATTATTCAAATAACGCATTATGCTTTCAATATATTTATGAGTAATAATATAAAAAAATATAACCTTCACCTTTTATAACCAGGTTTGTTATGCTTGTTTTTAAAAACAAAACTAAAAATGACAAATAAAGGTTATGTTTTTGGTTAAGTGGAGATCAGAGCAAGGAAGGGGTAGAGGGAGCAATGCGATTTGAAGTGGTTCATTATGCTACCCCTCTATACTAACACTTTCACTTTCAAGCAGCTCAATCCGAACTATAGTGATCACGTGGTCACTGGTTCTTGTCTTATTGGTCTATTCCTTATCTTTCAGTCCCCACAGACGGTTGTCAACAAATCCTTATCAGTAGCATTTATTTGATACCCCACTCAAAGAAGATTGCTATTGGTTATCTAGGAACTGTTACAAACAGAACTGTTACAAGTTTATTAACGACGTTACTGCCTTTAGATAATTAATAAGGTTAACTACAAACATTAAAGTACATATTTTTGAAGAAAACTGTATTAAAAATAAAAATATTAAGTGTAAGAAAAGATAACTTATTCTTATCAGCTGATAACAGATAAATTTCGAGTTTTTGTCGAGATATCGATACTGTTTCACCAAACTGCCGCTTGGGAGGTTCAGTATAGGGGTTTAGCATAATGAACCACTTTTTGAGACCCAGATTCTATAGTATTGTTCCCTCTACCCCTTCCTTGCTCTGAGGAGTGGAGTATGGTTTTTGACAGTTTGACTAGTTTCACCAGAAAAGCCGCTAGGGGAGCTCACAATCACACTCTGCGCATGTCAGAATCGAATTCAGGTGTTTCCATGACTTCGATTCAGATACGATCCCAGAATTTAGTGTATTGTTTGGATTGAATCTAGGTTTGCAAGGACAGTTTGGATTAAAAAACTGTATTCAACCCATATTCAATCCGTATTGAATTATCATGGAAACGTAGTTAATGTTAGAACGGAGAGTTGGAGGTTTCACACTTTCCTGTTACCCCCCGTTCATTATAAATTGACCTTAACATAATGAAGAAACTCAATAGAATAGAGTTTTTATTATTTAAATCTGGTGAAATTATTTATCTTTTTAGTCGTCAATTTAGTAAAATATTGTTTAGTATAATTTAACTATTTTGCTTCCGAGCTTAGCGAAGATAACAAAAGTTATGAGATCGTTCTGAAGAACAAACATGTTTTGTCTCCGATTTAAAAACTTCCAGGACAGAAGTCCGTTTCATACTTCAGAGAACATTTTTGGTTTGGTTCCGTGTCCATCTGTCGGTCAGACTGACCACTCAATTTTTACGAACCAACATATCTTAAAAACTACTTGTCTGATGTTGGATGAAATTTGGATCGTAGTTCATAATTAGTCTATTGTTGATCCCTTATTAGTTTTAACCTTCTGCGCCAATTTGTTTCTCTTCCTAATGTGCACAAACATACATTTATTTACACCTATATCTTCAAAAGTACTTGATTTTAATGAAATTAGGATGGTTTATCGAATGGTAGCCCGCCGATAGCTACAGATTAATTTAAGAGCTCTTATATTTTGCTAAATTGATACACAATTTTTTATTTTTTTGTCCCAGTGCTGGGGTCTATTTTTCTCTGTCTATCTCCCGTAGTTAATGATAATTATAATTTGATTTAAAGTATAAATAATTGATACATTAATAATTCATGTAAAAAGTCAAAACCATTTTGTCAGATTTAAAAAATAGACTGCTGGTATGGCACATAGTTTCCTTCCATCCTATTGCGTACATTATTGATTTTATGCTATTACTAGCCATTATTGTCTAAATTTTTTGTTTACCCCGTTTTTTTAACCTGTCAAAATTGTTTTGATTTTTTACATGTTACATGAATTAAAGTATACATTTGCAAAAGTTAATGAGCGCAGACGGTTCAAATTAATATGGGGCTATCTGCGGATTACTTTTAATAAACTATAAAAGTGTCATACAAATCAGATAAGTACTTATGAAGCTGTAGGTGTAAATAATGTGGTGTGCAGAATGTTGACACTTATATGAGACCAACAATGGGCTAATCATGATCTACCATCCAAATTTTATTAAACTCGGGAGTGACGCGTAGTTTTTAAGATATGATGGTTCACAAAATAGAGCGACAGACCAACAGACAGACAAAGAACCAAAAATGTTCCCTTATGTCTGAAACGGATTTCTGTCTTGGAATTTTTGAAATCGGACCTAAATTTTTTCGCTCTTCAGAACAATCACGTAGCTTCCTGTACCTTCGGTAAGCTCGTAAGCAATAAGGGAAAATTAAATAAAATGGGCAATAATAGCCTAAAATCATTAAATTCTAGGAAATAGAACGCGAGGAAGCAGTGGAGTAACTATGGGCCCGCCCGCCTGCTAGGGGGCAAATCCAGAAATAAATAGAATTACTATCCTTGTACCAACGTCGAGGGGGGCCCCCAATCCTGAACGCAAGAGGTTTTTTTTTTTTTTTTTTTTTTTTTTTGCTCATGGATTTTCTTTGGCCCAAAATTTTTTTGCGGGGTCCTCCAATGGTCTACGCCACTGCGAGGAAGCTATGTGTTACACTAATTGGCAGATTATTTTTTAAAACAAGTTGATAACAAATCTCTGAAATATCTTGTAAAGAGAAGTTTTTTTTAAATAATGTTCAACAGGAGCGACTTATTTTTTCCGGTATCGATTTCGTTTGGAAACCCTTTTTTTTCCACGAGTTGTAAAATTTATTTTACTTGTGTTGTTCGCTTCTCCTTGTTCTTCGCTACAAACTATTCGGTCAATAAAGCACTAGACCGTATAAAAACTGTTTTTGTACCTGTAGGTGGTTTTGGGTCGAGAATAAACCTTTAGTAGTGATAAAAAAGAGAGCATCATTGCCACTACATTTATAAGTTGGTAGATTCTTGTAGTGTTTCCTCACTATTACTAAGAGAGGGAAAAGATTAAAGTAGAAACTACCAGAGAGACGTTAAGACTACTGTAGGAGACGTCTAGGCGGGGCTAAGTGGCCCCCGGGTAAGGCCGTCCAACGTTAACTCTAATACCAATGTTGTTAAGAAAGACTTGAAAATAGTATTATTCGTGTAGAAAGCCTCCCCTAAGGCTTAGAACTGGTAGACTAGATTTGGTTTAGTAGGGTGTGAGACTATAGTGGGACTCTGGGTGCCTTAACTACTTGTTGCCATAAGGGAGCTGTGGGGGAGTCAGTCCCCTCGCTTTATAACATCTAACATAGCGACACTAATGTTAAGGCAACATAACCCCCTTTTCTACTGAATAGCACGGTTATAGAGAATAAATCACCCCATACAGGGGGGTGGGAAGAAATGGTCAGATCGTGTTAGAAACACAGAAGGGCTTGTTGAGCTCAAGTATTGCAGTTAAACCCACCTTTCTGCTCATGACCAAAACCCTTAACCAAACTATATACTCGTAGTCCAATACTTAAATTGAATCCACACATTTTATTACAACTATTCACTTAGACTTTCCTTTTTAATGAATGAGCCAGAATACAAAAGTCATTTAATTCTCCCATGAATTCCATTGTTGCCAACATAATATATAGCTAATAAAACACAAAGAGTACAAAGGATAACGCTTCATTTTACCCTCTGCTTTGTATCTTTTTATTTTCTCGTATACCCGGGCGAACATTGAGATGCAGAACTGAACAGTTTTGTTTAAACGCAAAATTATCCGAAACCGCAAGAATAGAGGCGCAGAGAGCAGGACAGGACAGTGTACAACACGTGACCTACTCGACACTAGTGAATCTAACGTCTCAATTCGTATACATCTCAAATATCTCAATGTACGTCCGTGTTAAATATAGAAAGTATTGTAGGTAAGGGAGCGTCAATGGAGGTCATCTTAATGTATAATAAAAATAATCTCCACGTTAACTGGCTAATTTGTTTATTGTGAATTACATAGCAGCTTTCGGCCATCATCAGTGCCGGAATGTGGAAGATGTAGAGTTACATTATACAAAATAAAAGTTAATAAGTGAGTCCAGTCTACTTCGTGTCGGAGATCAAGGAGTCTTACCTTAAATAAAAAACACAAATCCCCTTATCAAAAACCTGTCATCCCAAACTATTCTTGACAACCTTCCCAGGCACTTGAAGCGGCAATGGCTTCGAGATCTAATATGATAAAAGACAACATTTGTTAAATTAAAGAATTTATGCAGTCAATAAGCTCTGTCACTGGACAGGAGTCTTATACCTGTCAATTTAAATCAAGCTACTACAATCAATGATCATTATTGCTTATAACATGTAAAACTGTAGTTGAAATATTCAATAAAAGTTAAAAAAAAAGCTATTTTAATATGCAATTATTTAAAAAAAAGGACAAAAAAAAAACATTAAAAAAAGTTTTCTCTCCAACTTATTTGTCACAGGTAGGACCAAGAAACTTTTGTTTTTAAATAACCGATGCAGTCGAAAGAGGGGCAAAAAAAAAAAATGGTTAACTAACTCATGTGGCTTGGGTTGATAAGGCCGTACGACATTGTTACTTCATTAAATAAGCCGGCTTTAGTTATATAAAAGGCTTTGGTTAAGGCTCAACATGAGATATAGTCTGTATGAGGAGTTAGGTTAGGTAGATAACAATATACTCCCGCTGGGGCCCTGGGCTTCGCACAATTCTCTAGGGAAGGGCCTCGGAATTATTAAATACCCCACCTCCATCTCCTAACCCCTTCTGTCATGATTAATATCAAACAAGCAATTAATTAATGGACAGAACTAATTTGGTCGAGCCTGGCCTAGCTTGGGTATTGCTGCCTGGAATGGCACGGCGCTTCTCCACTACAGGTATCTGCGCTCAAGCTGTAATCATCACCCCTAAACCTACCTGCTCCTTACTACTAATGAGAAAGGTTCGAGAAAACCGCATTATCGATTCACATCGCATTTTAAGTATTTAATCAAAAGCGCAATATTCAGAAGATAAATGATTAAAAACTCAATTTTAATCCTTTATATGATTTTTCGTGACTCTAGGGACTCGTATTTTATATTATTTGATTGATAATGCACTTAATTAATTTATGAAATTCCTGGATTTAATAACTTTTAATAAAATTTTAATGCAATTATTAAGTAATTAATAATAAAACATATTAATTTTGTCACTTATAATGAATATTAAAATTATAATTTAACTTGACACAGTCGGACTTACAACAAACTTGTATGAAAACCTCTATAAAACGAATTTTTTTATGTTCCACGAACGAAAATAATTTTAATATAAATGACAAGAATGTGTAAAATATACCCAAAGGACCACCTTAAAAAAAAGGGAAAATACATCAAAACGAACAATAAAATAGGTTTAACGAACGTGCATGTATTAAAATAATAAGAACAAATAAATATGGCGTTATGTAAGTTGGTTACCAAAGTTATTTTTACAGAATATTGAAGTTAAATTAACAAGGATAAATTGTCTGTAATTAGTTCCGAAGCAAATACAGACAATAAATCAAATAAGAATTATGTTAAAAGTTAGTTTCATTCACACACAGATTCGTACACATTAAATTTAAGTTCATACAAAATTATTTCATACTAAAACAATCATTCACACACACATTCAAACAGAATTTAATTGAATGAATTCATAAATAAGTTAGAAATTTAAATGGACTTAGCCGGTGACGATGGCATGGGGAGATGGGCTACATGCTGCCGCATAAGTGCATATTTTCCTGACGTCTTCGATCCGGCCTTGGTGAGAATTAAAGATGTGTGAAATTAAAATATAGCTGAAGACTCTGACTTCATGAAAAGATTAAATGTTGAAATTAAAGTAACATGTTAAATGTCGACACGTGCACAGTACACGTGTCGCCAAGCTCCAAGTCCCACGAATTGGCCAGAAGCTCATATGCTCAATTTATGATTTATGTATATTCTATCGCTAATTCACTTGTGCTTGTTAACCAGCACAAGCACAACAGAGTGATGCCTTTTCTGAACGCACGACTAAGCGAGGGAGGTTTTATCGAACAGGTTATGCCAATCTACGATCCTTTGTAACAAACACACATACATTATTTGTAAACAAATATCGTAGCTGTAAAAAAACTCGTTTTTCCTCTAAAATTCTATATAAAGAAATTTCTATAGAACGATTTCCTTTTTCTGGAACCATAAATTTTTTTATATTGCAGATCCGACTGTATTTCTCTACAATTTAAAGATTTTTAAAAAATGTTAATTTTTTAAATTTTTAAATTTTTAAAAAAATTACTACGTTTTTATTAGCTTGCATTCTTGTTTGTTTGTTTGTTTGTTTGTTTGTTTGTCCGGTACAAATCTGGCAATCGATTTCTAACTAACTTCTCGAATAGCTAGACATTTGAAACTTTTACCATAGCTCAGAACACGATGACAATGCATTATTTTAATACTTTTAGCTATCTTTCAGCAGAATTAAATTAGTTTTCAGCACATTTTGCTGTGCGGAAAGTTAGTTCGGAAAAAGTCCGCCAGTTATTTTATTTGTTTTGCCATATCCAATATTTACGCTATCTTCATTTTGACGGGTCTCAAATTTGTGATAGATAAACATTGAATGACAGCAAAACAGGAAATATCGATTATATTATTTATCGATTATATTATTAATATTATTTCAAATATATCGATGGCATGCTTTAGATTTGGTGTTGGGGAGATCCGTTGTACAAAGATTTGTCCTTTTATAAGTTTAAGATCAGCTCTCTAGATAGTTGTCATTTATGTGAAGTAAATAAATTCGGAACTATTTTTTTTTTTAATAACATTATATATTATATAACAATAACAATTATATTATCAACATTACATACGATTCAACAGAAAATTTAAAAACGTAGTATATAAAAAGTTCTTTTTATCTTAAAATTATTGTAATTAGTATCAAAAAGGTAATTTTAATTTTTACCTATTCCCGTATTGCGTCCTATATAAGACACATCCCGATTTTCAAACCAAAAATTTAGAAAAAAAAACATTAATGCATCGAACATAAGACGCACCCTGTTTCAAAGGGGAAATCTTCCTTTCTATTATTTTAACAACTTGTTCAGATGTCAAATTTAGGCAGCCTACCATGGATATTGTTGGAATACTGTCTCTTTATTTAGGTGTAAGGCGTATATGAGTATTTACCTATTTAGATGTAAGGCGTATATGAGTATTTACCTATTTAGATGTAAGGCGTATTTGAGTATTTACCTATTTAATTTTGAAGCTAACAATCATCAGAAATTGAACACGTAAAAATTCCAGAAAATTAATGAAATAGGAGGGTCTGACAGTGATATCCTGGCAAAATTCAGAGACGCACCTTGTTTCAAAGGGGAAATCTTCCTTTCTATTATTTTAACAACTTGTTCAGATGTCAAATTTAGGCAGCCTACCATGGATATTGTTGGAATACTGTCTCTTTATTTAGGTGTAAGGCGTATTTGAGTATTTACCTATTTAGATGTAAGGCGTATATGAGTATTTACCTATTTAGATGTAAGGCGTATATGAGTATTTACCTACTTAGATGTAAGGCGTATTTGAGTATTTACCTATTTAATTTTGAAGCTAACAATCATCAGAAATTGAATACGTAAAAATTCCAGAAAATTAATGAAATAGGAGGGTCTGACAGTGATATCCTGGCAAAATTCAGAGAATTGGAAATAAAAAGTAAAAACAAGATCTCAGCAGTACTCTTGAAAGAGAAGTTCGTAGAAAAAAGGTTTTTAGATTGTTAGAATATAATATTGTACTGTACTAGAATACGTCTATTATAATAAGCACCTAGAATTTAAGACGTATCCTGATTTTCGCGAAGCAAAAAAAGGGGGAAAATGCGTCTTTTATTCGAAGCAATACGGTAGTTTGGAAAAAAATAAAAAGACAATAAATCCAGATAAATTGTACAAATATACAGTTTACCGCTATTTTAAACTTTTTTCGACTATTATTTAAATTTGTATTGGCTTGAACCGTTATATTATTATTTTTTCTCAAGATGCATGGTTTTGACTCAATTTAAGTATGACGTTATTGCTAAGTGTTTTCCATATTCATGATGTTTAAATCTTTGAAAGCGAAGATGTTTGCAAGTCAAATTGAGATTATTTTAAAACTTTGAAAGCCTTCAAGAAAAGTTTCTAAACAGATGATAATGGTTTATACTTCGGAGGCACATGAATGTCACATTTACCTAATCCTTAAACCCGTGTAATTTAATTAATTTTCTCTCCCAGTTCTATCTTTTATCGTAATTTATAATTAGTTTTTGAATGGAATAATTAAATGGAAAAATAAATTTTAAAAAAACAACAACAACACGCTATTTCAGTTTTTAACAGTGGATTGGAATTAAAAAAAAAAAAAATGAATTTAGAACATTTAATTGACATATCCATTCCTACAGACTTTATTTAAATCTTTTTATACTAAATGTTTCATATTGTGTAAATTTTCATATTATTTAAATGTATTATATTGTATTTAATGAATAATTAATAAAAAATCGGACACAGGGCGGTGTTATGGTTATGGTTTCGGATTTTTAGAGTGAAAATATAATACAATAGGTTATTTTCCTTTAAGGAAAGGAAAATCAAAAACCCACCTGAGGGTTATATGCTTAATAAAAAAAAAAGATTGTGAAAAGCGTGGACGAGGGGCTCTTGAGATGATTAGTGTGACGTCACAAAAACTTTCGAAAATTTAACTCAGTGTTTGTTATGTTCCTTTTTCTTATCACCTCTTATCAAACCCATGTAAAATGAATGGGAGAATTTTCTCAACTTTTTAAATAATAAATTATTAAATTATTATTGATTTATAAGAGTTTTCACCCTTTGAACATTGTTGTACCAAGTCTTTTTTAACGAGTGTAACAAAGAAAACATTAAAAACTTTCGTTTCAGTTATTCATCGGTCATATCATCGAAAAAGCTATTTGAGTTATTAATCTTTATACTTGATTTTTTGTATTTCCTGTTGCCATAAAAATTCACAGGGTGTGTTCGTGTTCATATTGTGTGTCCGAAAATAAATTTTCCTCAAGTTTTGAAACTCAATGAAGTATACTCAGGGTACAGGACTTGTAGAAAGATAGTGATACTTAATCTGCCAGGTAATAAAAGATTATTTGCTAATAATATTTTGTTCCTGGTTTCTTACAATGTGCATTATATTTAACCGATGTTGGAACATATTTATATACTATACAATAGATCACTGATCAGCCTAGGAAAAAGACGTTGATGACGAGACAAAGAGCGGACTGTTATTACTATTATTATTTGTGTATTTTTTGTTATCTATATTAACGAGTATAATAATATAAGATATGAGTGCCTCGCATGTATACTTGTTTAAAATTTTGATTAAAAAACTAATTTAATACATTAATTTAATATTACTTAAGTACTCTGACATACTTTTACGAAGAATAGCTTTGTCCTCCGAAAAAAATGAAGTATAGATGAAATTTCCATAACGCTCGAGAAGGTGGAAGACATAATATACAAACTAAAATAGAAAAACGATTTAAAAAATAAACAATAAATAAGAACGGACCCGGACGGTATCACCACATTAAAACACACTCACAATAATACTTTTTTTAACCACTAGAACGGCAATTTTTAATGTTTTCTTATCTTACATTGTTAAAATAGACTTAGTATAATAACGTTCAAAGGTTGAAAAGTCTTATAAATTAATAATTAATTATTTAAAAAGTTGAGAAAATTCTCCCATTCATTTTACATGGGATTGATAACAGGTGATAAGGAAAAGGAACATAACAAACCAAATCGAATAAATTATCGAAAGCTTACGCCATCTTGTGACGTCATTACTAATCATCTCTCTAGGCACTCGCCCAGCTATCAATGAGTCGAGGTAAATCAAGGTCGTGGGTTCGATACCGTGTCATGATGCTCTGAAAATAGCTCTCTAATGACCACGCTATACCCGCTTGGGCGGTACCCTGTGCAGGTAGGGTGTGGGAAATGGCTGCAACTCTCCACCACGGGGTTATTAATATGGACCCAATGTGGCTGATTTCTAGGTTCGAACATGTGGTTTGTACTCGCCTCCTAACCACTACTACTACCTCTACAAAGCCTTGCTTAAGTGTCTTAAGATTATAGGTAAAATAAGTCATTCTTACCTTTTTTCCAATGTGGCTGGTCTGCATATGTTTGATCTATAATGATAACGCCTTTTAGTTGTAGTTTATTGTTCGATTGTCTTACCCTACTTCCTGGGAAGTTGTCATCAGCTACTTAGCTATTCTCTTCCATAATTCTCTTCTGAATGGTTTCTTCATCCCTTCTTCAACTAACTGACAAGAGACGGGCTAGAACGAAATGACAAAGATCGCATAACCCTATTGACAAAAAGACTTTTAACAGACTTTTGTAAATGTAGACGGTTGACTTCTACATTTACAACATATAACGCAGAAAAGTTCACAGACTACATTTATAATTTGACTGCAGACAACAAATCTCTTTTGAATGCAAACTTAAAAATCCTGAATTACAAGATCATCCCCTCTCCCCTACTAAAACCCGATCAATATTTTGGGTTAAATCATCATGGGTTAAAAGTGATAGCGATAAAGCAGAACTTTTTGGCTAATATCTATCACCCCACTTTACTCCTCATTTTTAATCCTGCTCATGCAAGAACTATAATCCAAGATCTCTCAATTCCTCATCTATCTCTCTCTTCCAAAAGCATTTATTCCCTCTGATGTGTCGTACGTAACTAACACATACATCGAAATAAAAACCCCGGCTATGATATCCTCACATCCAACATCCTTAAATTCCTTCCCAAAAAGGTATCCTTTATTTCACCTATATCTACAACTAATTTCTTCGAACAATATTATGTGAATTCGCAAGCATAATAATGATGCACAAACCTTCCAAGCCTACCTATTTACCTTCTCCCTGCCGTCCGATTTATCTCCTTCCAGGAATGCGGAAAAATCTAGAAAAGCTTCTACTCTGTCGAATTAACCCTGTACTTATTTCCCTTCAATATCATACCCAATCACCAGCTAGATTTCATATCACTTCATTTCACAGTCCTTCAATGTCATAAAGTTTTAGATATAATCTCCTCCTAATGAGAACAGAACTTAACATTTGAACAGAAAATGTACTCTTCGTCGGTCTACCGAGATCAGGCTTTTGAGAGGGTTTAGCACTCCGACTCATTTAAATGCTCAAGGGCATCTTTCTCCCACATACTACCTGGTCTTAATATAATTTCTTGAAAAACGATTCTTCCACGTTTCTTGTTACCTCTGTTGAGGTCCGTGTATTATAGACTCTAATAGCTTCTATATCTTATGATACATGAATACTTCACATTTAACACAACACAAGACAAGATGTCAATTTATATTTTAAATCATTTCAAGTTGACAACATATAAACAAATATAATTAATTTGTACCTTCTACAACCTCTTCACTTCTTCAATCTTCCTGATAAAAGAAGGTATTTTAGTCCCAATTTAATGTTTACTTTACATTATCTGACACTCCTGAACACCGTCACACCACTCTCACATCCTTTGCAGATTGCAAATGCATTCATTCTTTTCATAAATCTCTTCATACAGCTGAAGAAATGGAGAATAAAAATAAACGGAAATAAAAGTACTAACGTGACCTTTAATCTGACGCATGGTATATACGAATTTGTAACCCTTAACGAAATTACCATTCCTACTGTCCGCCACCTTAAGGTATATCTTGATAGACCAGATGATGTTGATTAACCTGGGCAAACCACACGGTTACTTCTCAAGAGATAAGTATCCGTCGTTGTAAACTTTCTCACCGACTCTTGCATTACAAATCACAACACCTCAATATACAGAACACCCATAACATTCATAAAAACTTTTCATTACACCCATATGGACATTGGACGTATATGACATTTAAGTATGGGGTAATAGCTTCTTGATATCCAATCCCTTCAGTCTAAAATTCTCAGGAAAATAATTTTTTTTCTATTACCAACTTAATTCTTTATCATCCTAATCCTTTAGTCCCCTATCTTCTGACCAAATTCCCTAAAAATTCTCCCCGACTGAAATGGCCATGCGATTTGTTAAATAATTGTGAGTTCTGCCACTGGATTGTTTCCCCCATAAATATTACCATACTATGTATATAACAACTTGCTATTATTCAAGTGGGTTACTCTCAGTGGCGTAACTATGGGCCCGCACGGGCCCGCAATGCGGGAGGGCCCCAAATCAACGTCGAGGGGGGCCCCCAGTTCTAAACACAAGAGGTTTTTTTTTTTGCTTATCAATTTTGTTTGGCGAGGGGCCCCCAAAATGTTTTTGAGGGGGGGCCCCCAATGCCCTAGCTACGCCACTGGTTACTCTTTTTAAATAATTTTCTTGTTGCATCTGTTGTTGCTTGGATGCACTATATATCCCACTCAACCGTATTTTCTTTTTAGAATCTTACGAGAAAAGAAGAATGAAAAAATAATTGGATAGCTTTCAGATTTTCCTTATATAATGATTTTTTCATTCTAATTTCCTCGTAATGATTTCTTACTTTACTTGCTCAAGGAACTACTTCTTTCTCAATATATTTATTTTGTATCCATATTTCCACTCTGCAATATTGTTTGTGCTTTACATACATTAACCATAGATTTCCTCTCTATTCTGTAACCAATGAAACGGCTGTATAGCGTATGCAGGAACAGTCTTTATGCAGTAATTTTTGTTTAGGACATGATTTCTCCCTCATTATACTTCAATAAATAGTAAAGTTCATAATTACTGACAAGAATAGATCAGTCCTTTAGCAAGTAAGGCTAATTGACTGTGTTCTGGATGGAATTAGATTTAAAAATAATAGCACTCTATTGCTTCCGAGCTTACCGAAGGCAACTGAAGCTGTGTGATCGAAACATTTATAGGTCTCCGATTTAAAAAATTCCAAGACAAATCCGTTCTAGACATCAGGGAACATTTTTGGTTCTGCGTCTGTTAGTCGGTCTGTCACTCAATTTTTGCGAACAAACATATCTTGAAATTTGGATTGTAGGTCATAATTAGCTAGTCCCCAGGCCACCATATAAGAAGTGAGTCGCTGATTGATAAAGTTTTTTTACCTTATGGAATCGCTTATTTATGCCGTGTCCACCGATGAATTGGGTATATGGCAACTGGGCGCTGGGCCATTTCTTTTTTTTGACATGCCAAACATGCCCTTCTGCGGGAACATTGAAAAGAGACAGATAAAGTTTTATTTTCACAGGATCGTTTAATTAAATTATTTAAAAAACAGTGGTACAGGTGGCCACCGATACGAATGGGCTGTTCACTTTTCAACGTCCCCGCAGAGTGGCATGTTTGGGGCGGTGGACACCCCAAATGGCCCACTCTTATTGGTGGCCACGTGTACCACTGTTTTTTAATTAAATAATTTAATTAAACGATCCTGTGAAAATCAAAACTTTGTCTATCTCTTTTCAATGTTCCCGCAGAAGGGCATGTTTGGCATGTCAAAAAAAAAAGAAATGGCCCAGCGCCCAGTTGCCATATACCCAATTCATCGGTAGACAAGGCATAAATAAGCGATTCCATAAGGTAAGAAAACTTTATCAATCAGCGACTCACTTCTTATGGTGGCCTGGGGACTACCCATTGTTGGTTCCATATAAGTTTCAACCTTATGCGCAATGTTTCTCTTCTACATGCGCAAAAACATACATTTATTTACACCTATATCTTCAAAAGTACTCATCTGTTTATACTAAATGTTGATGGTTCGTCGAAAGTTGCCTGCAGATTAGATCCAATCATCTGCGCTCTTTAAATTAGGGGGGGGGGACCAAATAAATTGGATAATAATAGGTTTTGAAAGCATATAAATCATTAAATTTTACGAAATAGGACGTGAGGAAGCTATGTGCCACACTAATTGGCAGAGTATTTTTTACTGTGGAGGAATAATAATGCATGATACATGGAATCCTAGTTATGTAGATAATTTGTATGACCATACCGGAATCCATATTTAAGTTTATACATTGCAAACAAGGTAAAACATTTTTATCTGGGCATTCTAATACTAAGAATATATTGTATGTTTCATTCTTATTACTTATTACAATATTTATATGTACTTATTCCATCCGTCGTTTTCTTTTCTATTTTCCATATCTAACTTCTATTACATCTCTTGGCTTGGGATCATCATCGCAGTCTTCTATTACCGCGAGAAGCTTCCCTTTTCTCTCTCTCTCTCTCTCTCCCTCTCTTCGCGTCGGTTCAGGTTTTTTTGAAAACCACTCAAACGGAAACGTATATGAAATGTCTGCGGGTGAAGTCAGGATAGAGGGGAAGGGGTGGAGTCGAGATGAGTGCCTTGGGAAAATTCAGACGTCTAAGCGATTTCACGCATGGGCTAGTACAAGCCTTCCAGTCTCAACTAGCGTATCTGCATGTAAAATGTATTTTTAACAAATTCCTCGCGAGATGAATCGCGCCGGCTCATATTTATAATATTTCACTGAATATTACATTTCTTTTTATATCTTCTTCTCCCTCAAATAATATAATTTTTTACAATAGTTGTATCATTATAGTTATATACCGCAATAAAACATACATACACACATATATCCTGCAAGTATCTTCATAGCCTCTCAATTTCTTTTTGCATAAGAGGAAAAGGAACAACTTTTATTTTTAATGAACGAAACCATTTAAATACCTATGAATATATATATATATATATATATATATATATATATATATATATATATATATATATATATATATATATATTAAAAGAGGGTGTATTTATTTTGTTGTGGTTGCAAGATGGATTTCAAAATAATTGCACCAACCTTAGAAGAAATAAAATTTTCTTTAGATTTTAATGTTAAAGTTTTAATTATTTTTCGGGTAAAACATCCCTAGCTACGCCAATGAATGAAAAAAAAAAAACATTAATAAATTATGTTTTTATTGTCAAATAAAAATGTTTCAGCTGAGATTTAATAGAGAATTGTTTTAGTATATAAACCTACATCAAATCTTAATTATAGTTAGTCATCATTAGCAAATAATTTAAATATATATATTTTACAAATAATTTTATGTGTTTCTTGAGTAAAATCCTGAACGTTCAAACCTTATAGAGCTTAAAAGAGGACCTTATGCGTCACACAATTATCTAGAGACAATAATATCCAACCAAATTTCACATTTCCAAGAAAAATGTTTAATATACATAAAGCATATACTACTAAGTAATTTTTTTTTTTTGTCAATAAAATGTTTGTGATAATTTTAGAAAGGAGAAAGTTAATAATTCATTTTTAATAGTTTGTATTAGAAGCAAAACAACACATGATGTAATTATTCAGCTGGGTAATTATTGTGCTTTCTGCTACAGTTATGGTCATGTAGATTATAGATTATATGGGTCAATGGTCAATGGTTCGCGTGTAAATACGACAGTATGTTAAAAAAAGGACTTTCGATATATTTCATTTATTCTCATTTCAATTTTAAATAAATGTGTTATTATAAA